>JAGFBZ010001224.1:4837500-5437500 GCA_018398805.1 Hirundichthys speculiger
GAGAGCCGGAGGCGAGAAGGAGGTAGAGAGGCCGCTGGGGTAGCGTACGGCTGCAGGCGCCCCCGCGGGAGGGTGGACCTGAATCGTCTCATCCGTTAATGATCCACTTTCAAAGTCGAGATCTCGACTTTCAAACTCGAGATCTCAACTTTCAAACTCGAGATCTCGACTTTCAAACTCGAGATCTCGAGTTTGATCTGGCTTCTGCAGCAGAGACGGAGATGGAGAGATCTCTCCATCAGAGGCCGCTGGGGCAGCGTACGGCTGCAGGACTTAAGTAAAGTTATAAAGACATTCACAGATTCGGCTTTCCGGGATCAATAAGTCTGAAGCCACACATCGTCAAAACACAAATGATGCCTCTATCACATCTTGATAGCATAGACTACCAGCTACAAGGACAAAATCCCCGATTTATACAAAAATAAGCAGTTCTGCGAGCTCGATGTAAAATATTGACGAAAAATGCGCAGCCCGCAGCCGTGCCAGTGCCCAGGGACCGTCTGCAAATTGCAACAAAAGAAAAACACGCTGGACACAAAAATCAATAACTCCACAGTATACAGACGCCAAAACTTACTCCATCCATCAGAGTTCCCCTCATGGTCATACTACAACAAATATTATGTAACAAAAAGATTTGGCATAATTTTGGTGATTTTTTAAAATTATCATTAATCATTAATAACTTATATGATGATCAATAACTTCACTGTTTTACACTGCAGACACTCAAAACCCACTACACACTTCTTCTGCAGTCTCCTTATGGTCATACTACAACAGCTGTTTTGAAAAAAAAAAAAGTTTGGTATAATGTTGGTGATTTTCTAAATTATTATTCATCATTAATAATGATCAATAACTTCATTGTTTTACACTGAAGCGACTCCAAACTCACTACACACATCAAGAGTCTCCTTAAGGTCATACTACAACAGTTCTTTGGAGCAAAAAAGATTTGGTATAATTTTGGTGATTTTTTTAAAATGATTATTAATCATTAATAACTTATAATGATCAATAACATCACTGTTTTGCACTGCAGACACTCCAAACTCACTACATACTTCTGCAGTCTCCTTATGGTCATACTACTACAGCTGTTTTGCACAAAAAGGGTTTGGCATAATTTTGGTGATTTTCTTTAATTATTAATCATCAATAATAACTTATATGATGATCAATAACTTCACTGTTTTACACTGTAGACACTCCAAACTCACTAAACACATCAAAAGTCTCCTTATGGTCATACTACAACAGTTTTTTTGAACAAAGAAGGTTTGGTGTAATTTTGGTGATTTATTTTATTAAATCACCAAAATTACACTAAACCTTCTTTGTTCAAAACAGCTGTAGTAGTATGACCAGAGGAGGACTCTTGAAGTGTGTAGTGAGTTTGGAGTATCTATAGTGTAAAACAGTGGAGTTATTGATCATTATATAAGTTATTAATGATTAATAATAATTAAAAAAAATCACCAAAATTATACCAAACCTTTTTTGCTCCAAAGAACTGTTGTAGTATGACCTTACGGAGACTCTTGATGTGTGTAGTGAGTTTGGAGTCGCTTCAGTGTAAAACAATGAAGTTATTGATCATTATATAAGGTATTAATGATGAATAATAATTTAGAAAATCACCAACATTATACCAAACCTTTTTTTTTTTCAAAACAGCTGTTGTAGTATGACCATAAGGAGACTGCAGAAGTGTGTAGTGGGTTTTGAGTGTCTGCAGTGTAAAACAGTGAAGTTATTGATCATCATATAAGTTATTAATGATTAATGATAATTTAAAAAAATCACCAAAATTATGCCAAATCTTTTTGTTACATAATATTTGTTGTAGTATGACCATGAGGGGAACTCTGATGGATGGAGTAAGTTTTGGCGTCTGTATACTGTACAACAGTGGAGTTATTGATTTTTGTGTCCAGCATGTTTTTCTTTTGTTGCAATTTGCAGACGGTCCCTGGGCACTGGCACGGCTGCGGGCTGCGCATTTTCATCAATATTTTACATCGAGCTCGCAGAACTGCTTATTTTTGTATAAATCGGGGATTTTGTCCTTGTAGCTGGTAGTCTATGCTATCAAGATGTGATAGAGGCATCATTTGTGTTTTGACGATGTGTGGCTTCAGACTTATTGATCCCGGAAAGCCGAATCTGTGAATGTCTTTATAACTTTACTTAAGTCCTGCAGCCGTACGCTGCCCCAGCGGTCTCTGATGGAGAGATCTCTCCATCTCCGTCTCTGCTGCAGAAGCCAGATCAAACTCGAGATCTCGAGTTTGAAAGTCGAGATCTCGAGTTTGAAAGTTGAGATCTCGAGTTTGAAAGTCGAGATCTCGACTTTGAAAGTGGATCATTAACGGATGAGACGGTTCAGGTCCACCCTCCCGCGGGGGCGCCTGCAGCCGTACGCTACCCCAGCGGCCTCTCTACCTCCTTCTCGCCTCCGGCTCTCTCGCATCTCTCCGTCTCCGTCTCTGCTGCAGAGGCGGGGGTTGGAGCGGAGGGGTGCGGGGAAGTCAGATGGGGAGTCCGGGAGGCGTCTGCCGGTCCTCATCCGAGGCTCCTGCGCCAGAGAGGGTCTCAACCCCCTCTCTGCCGCGGTCCAAACCACCTCACTAGTCTGGACTCTGCCAGCTCCGTCTACGCAGCCCCCCGGGGCGGTGGACTCTCCTTCTCTCTCCGGCAGCCGTTCTTCCGAGCAGCCGAGCGCACGCATTTCACAACTCAGCTGCATTGCAAATCAAACTCGAGATCTCGAGTTTGAAACTCGAGAAAAAAAAAAAAATTCCTACATTTTCTCAAAAAAAATTTTTTTTTCCTATTTTTTTTTTTTTTTCCTTCATGTCCCCTCCAGGGCTCCGTAAGAATCAAACCAATGATGGAAACTTATTTTTGTACACCACACCAAGTAAAATCATCAGAAATTTCATCACAGATTAATTCAGCCCGCAGAGGAAATAAGTGGAGGCATCTTCTAGAAAGTAGAGCTTCACTGGAATGGGCTCGTGTTTAGTGCAAGCTCTGTACAAAAACTAATACCAACTGAATTAAATCCAAAATTATTAATCAATGCAAACAAAGTCACAAAGAATGTAGAAACATTAAATAACACTCTCAATATGTGGCTAAAATATCATAACACAAAAAAATAAAAGACGGTAAAATATAAGATTTATTGTTTTCTGTGGGTACTTTAATTTCTGAAAAAAGTGATTTAAAGTTGAGTAATATCAATATGTAATATGTTGCCAACAGACTCTCTCTGACCTCACAAGGCGCACTTTGAATGAATAACTAAGCGTGTAAAACAAAATCTATACAGGGGAAGCGCTTGTTTGTGCGAGTCTGTGTATGTGTGTGCGTGTGTTTACTGGAGGTCATTTCTCAGCCTCCGTCCTTGCAAATCCACCTGGTGCTTTTTAAACACTTCCCCGGATACATTGCCAAGACTGTGTCTATGCTGCTGCTGACAACACACCAGGCCCTAATCCTTCTACCTGTGACTTTTTACAAACAAGATTAGTCCTCGTTTCTCCAGTAAATTCCCCCCGAAATACCAGTGAATCCACGTCTGCTGGCTGATCCGTGGGCCGCGGCACTAACCCTCTGTTTCATGTCCTAAATATGCTGCTACTCTTATCGAAATGAACAGCTCTTTTCTGGATGCAAAGCACCTCCATTCCCTACCGGCGCCCTCGTCAGCATGCTGCCATGTGGACAGAGCAGCAGAGCTGAATACATGCATGAGCAGGGAGCTCTCACCAGTCACTCCAACGCAGAGACAAGGAAGCAAACATGTTAACGTAATCATTCCTAATGCATATGCATGTGCACGTGCACGTGCACGTGCAAAAACACCCACATACACACACCTAGACACTCAATCTCTATTTAAAACACAGCATTTAGAAAAGCTGCTTGGGTATAGTGCAGGTCATAGTGGAGAACAACAACTTACTTATAATACATCAACTTGACTTTTTTCATGTCAATAGTCTGCTAAGGAGAGGAATTAAGAAAGCAAATCAACACTGATTTACTCTATGTTTAGTTTATGAGCAGAATAGTCAGCACAGACACATAAATCGGATCATATTTTCAAAAATCCCACACCCGGGCGGATCTGCAGCACCGCTGTCCTGGAATCTTTTGTCATATTTCTTCTATATTGTTGAAATGATTATGACAGAATGAGTCAGTAATGTTTATGATTCAATAACTTCTGTGAATTGTTTATGATGATGCATAAAATGGCCCTTATTTTAACAACCACTTACAACAACTATTTCATTTTTACTAAGACAAGCAAAGAAAGTAGTTATGACTACTAGTTGGGGGGTGTTTCTTGTCTGCTTGAGATCCCATGAATAAATAGAACCATGTTTCAGTTCAAGTCAAGGTTCCAGGAAAGGAATGATCATTACTTAGAACCTATCAGTAATTTCTCCATCTATAGCCATTTGCAGGGTCACGGGGATCTGCTGGAGTCTATCCCAGCTCTCTTTGGGCAAAAGGCAGGGGTTCACCCTGGACAGGTCACCACAATAACCACTCACAATAACTCCTACAGGTAACTAGAGACAAGTGGCCCTCCTAGCCAATGGGATGCCAGAAAGATGCTAATTGATAGCCAATGGCAGAGCAGCTCGGACGAACCACTTTCAAACCGAGATACAGAGCCGACAAGTATGTTTACTTACGTTCGGTAAACTCTGGAAGCTGCGAGTAGCAGCGCGTACTGTATTTTTGCCTTTCGTATCCTGAAATTTCTTTCATAACTAGAGGCAATATTTTCCTGTTGAGGCGTTTCGTAACCCAAAAATTTTGTATGTAGAGACGTTCGTAAGTAGAGGTACCACATATGTTTTCAACACTGTCAAAAAGATTTTTGTTGCACACACAGTTGGGGTAAATTGTGGCATTAGAGTATTAACTAGTTTTTCATTGTTCTTCTGTGCAGGATTTTTAGGGGGGTTGTGAAATTAAAGCTCTGCGACAAAGCTAACTGCACCAAACACCACTCACCAGCTCAGAGAATCAGATTCAGTCCTCAGTAGATTTAAGGGCCAAGTTAACAGACTTGCACAGCTGTTGTCAGGGAACTGCAAGTGCACGAAGATGCTGAATTTTACAACGTGGATTCATCTTGTGAAGAGCTAACAAGGCACTGGATCGGTTTGACGGCTGATCCAACGTAAAGAGTAAACGGAGGCTCAGTGGATTGATTGTGTGCAGCAGCAGTGAGCTGAGGATCCTGACCAACGCCTTCCTCATTTATTCACTCTCAAAAGCTTTTCAAACTTCACCAGAGACACCAGCTTTAACAGATGCACCGCTGCCAACAGTTTTCATGTTGGCGCAGTGCAAATTTTAGCTGCAAAACTGCAAAATTTAACAATGTTGACATCTTTCCATAATTGAAATATAATCAGAATATTTAATATCTGCACTTTGCTTTGTGCTTCCACACTCAGGCAGTCAAAAAGAAAACGGCTCCCTTTGCTCGACTACAGTTCATTCAGGTTGTCAGTCAGTATCTCAAAGCACAGAACACTATTGAGTTGATTTTATCTTGTTAAAAGCTTATTACTCCATCATAGGTTAAATTTTTCATGTATGGCTGCGTGGTAATTAATTAATCCTTTTGTGATGTGACAAACTCAGATCTCATTTATTTATGCTTTACTCAGAGTTTAAAGTCCAAAACATCTTAGAGTCATGAGGTCCAAAACATTTCTGGCTCCTATAGACTCCCATTACAAATCAAAGCTTTCCCATGAAATTCAGTTTTTTTTTTTTATTCTCTTTTCCTGACAAATCATTACAATGTACCCCTGACTATTACCCAGTGGAGGTTCTGATTGTCTCCAGCTGATCCCTGCCACTCGATTGATGGGATTGATGCCTGTATGAATAATACCTAAGACTTTAAAAGAAACTATATTGAGACATATAATTTAGTTGATTGACATACTCAGGAGCTCAGAGGAGTGACAGAAGATGTAGGAAGGAGGCAGGCCATGCTGTTTCGAGGTATTCTTGGAAAGTTGTGTTGTGATTGTATCTTTATTTTTATTTTTTTAAATTCTAAATGGAAAGACAGTTAACCTCAGCGTCATTTTGACATCCAAAGTTTGTGTGAGTAAATACTCATTTCGTAAAAGATTTCTCATTTCAAAGTATTATGATCAGAGCTGACCGTAAGGTGACATGTGTCACGCGTCTCGAACATTTCAACCTGTTCAGACTTGAGAATAAGAATAGGAATCCCAGTAAAGGTGAAACATGTAGATTGGAAAGCTTTGATCGCTCATACAAGAATAAGCTGATAATGGAGACCTCCGAGAGCTGTTTTCTTTGCATAAATTTCACTTGAATATCCCCCGCCTCCTCTAAATTCCCTTCTGGAACAACAACCACAACAAAAAAGACAACATCCGAGTTTAAAATTGATGGCTTAAAAATGGTAGTCCACTGTTAAAGGTCTTAACTGCTCAACATCCAGTGGTGTGGTAACAATCTAGAATTAACTATCTCTTGATAAAAGTTAGTGAGTCCTCCGTTACTGTTTTCACTCATCTACCATATAAAAAAAAAATCATAAATGACTAGATGTGGAATTGTTTCCCACTTCTCTGCTCTTTGTCTCTACATCCTTACTGTTGGAAACTGAACCATCACAAGCATTTCCTTCCTTTTAGCAAGAAGTAACAACTTCTAACAGAACCTGGTAGTAAAATGAAATTATGACAGCATGCTGGTTAGAGACATCATCTAATATCCCTCCCAGGTATTTGTACAATGCAAGTTGGTTTTGGGAGATAAACACTTTCATTGCCTTTAAGAATCCCACTGTCACATCTGCGGGTGAGTTGAAGGAGCTATGTTGATGGATCGACCATGACACTTCAGGCTTGTACTGTAGCTGCCCATTAGGTTTATTAGAAATGGGATTTGAGAGGAGAGCAACAGAAATGATGGGCTGTGACACATCGAGCAGCAAACAGAGGGCTTTTCCTAATACTGGCCCCCGTCTAAAAGGAACAGCAGCATCTATGAAGAGGATCTATTGTATTTTGTGCATGTCAGCATGGATGTGCATGTGTGTCTGTGAATATGCAAAACAGATGCCAGTAGGGAGTACTGATTACAGAGCAATTCAAGGCCTAACATTTTCCCATGATTCCTGGGATGTGACAGCAATCTCTTTTTCAAAGTCTGACAGCTGTTTTCAGGCATCTCATGAATATTCAATGAGGACCTGGATTATGCAAATTCAAGTTCATAGTTGATTCTCGGCTCTATGTTCGTGTCAATGATGCAAACTTTGATTTGCATTAAGGTTCATTACTATTAAATGGTCCTGGAGGACACATTTTCATTGCACAGGTGAACACACACACTCACACACACACACACTCACACAGAATAAGAAGTGCTTCTCTTACCTGTGACAGGGAGTGTGTCAGGTGGATCGTTCAGGTGGATGACAGATGCACAGGATGCCCCCATGAGATGACAGAGGAAAAGAAGAAAAGCAGATAAAGCTTTGTTAGCTAAGATCATTATTTTGTAATCATTTGATGAAAATTGACAGTAAATAATACAGTCACATGCTAAAGTCATTACATCAATTTTTATATTTTTCTCAGTTTACCATTATTTCATTTACATCGTCATCAACAACAACAATAATAAGAAGAAGAATAATAAAAAATGATGATGATGATGATGTGGGCAATACTAAGTACCGCCATGATTCAATAACTTGTAGATGTATCATCAGCAGGCAACAACTACAAGCAGT
The DNA here is from genome assembly GCA_018398805.1 of Hirundichthys speculiger. Taxonomy (NCBI): domain Eukaryota; kingdom Metazoa; phylum Chordata; class Actinopteri; order Beloniformes; family Exocoetidae; genus Hirundichthys; species Hirundichthys speculiger. The sequence continues at coordinate 4,845,329 of JAGFBZ010001224.1, forward strand.
TGTTTCCAGGATGACTTGATGAGTCTCTAACAGCTGTGGAGGAATTTGGACGTATTCCTCCCTAAAACATTGCTTCATTTCAATAAGGATTTTAGGCATTTCAGTTGGGTCAAGGACTGGACTTTAACTAGCCATTTCGAAAACCCTGATTTTATTTTTTTTAGATGTAGATTTGCTGGAGTGCTTTAGATCATCGCTCGAATGCATGACCCAGTGTTGACCATCACGCAGGTGGCCTAAAATTAGCCCCTAGAACACTCTAAGAATAAAGAGGATTGCATGTTGTATTTAATGACGATAAACTGTCCCGGTTTTGTGGCTGCAAAAGAGCCCCAGAGTCACCCGTCCACCGCTGTGCTTGACAGTAGGTTGCGTTTTACTTGTGAATAATCGTTCCCACTGTAGAACTCCAAGTTATATAGAAACGGTGTGAAAAAAACATTTCCAGGCTGATGTGCAGCAGTTGCTTCTCTAAAACCATTACCTACATCTTTCCATCTTGACATTGTGTTAAGACGCGTCTGAATAATCCAGACTGGTACACCACTAAAGCGTCTACTCTTGTGCAGATGTGCATTACATTTATTTCAGGCTAATAATGGCAGAGTTAAAAACCTTATCTATCTTTGTTTTGAGGTTGTTCCTGCCCAATACTAAAAGCCACTACAATCAGATGATCCTGTATTATGTTTTTACTCAAAAAAAACCTTGGAGTTCCACGCTGAAAGACAAAGGAAATCACATCAGTCATATATTACTGGTTCACACCTTATACAAATTTTAAGGGGATTTAAAAGGATGAGTTCTAAGGAGATGGTGGTACTGATAGGCCCACTGACATCTTTATAATTTCTATTACAGCAGAGACAGCGCCTCAACCGCCATCATCATGAATGCCATCACTGTTGCTATGCCAACCCAAAGAACACAATTAAAAAAGAAAAACAGCACTGTACAGCATTGCAATCACAATAAGTCTCAAAATACCAATTTTATTGTAGTGAAAAGAAAAAATACAAGAGATTTTTTTTTTTTTACATGTGCATAAAAACTCATTTTAGAATATGGAGGAAAAATACCTCACATAACCAAGGACTTGAGGGTAATTTTTTTTCCCCTTCTTTTCAGGACTCAAATATTTCAAATATGTGTGTTTTGTGAGTAAACATGCATTCACAGAAGCACACCGTCACACACTATTCAGTGTGTTGCTTCTGCATGGACAAGTTATTCTCCTAGTTCTCGCACTTTGTCCTTGAACTACCCATAAAGCTGGCAAAATAACTCATTTTATTCTTTCACTTTACCTGTAACGTGCAGCTGGTGTGAAATTAAATGCAGCTTCTATTGCCGGAACTATATTTGGCACGCTACTTACAGATAAACACACGGACACGGCTCCGTTCCCTCTTTCAGGGCTCAAGTTCCTGTCTTGTCTATTTTCTAATGGGTGTACCTTTTCAACCTTTCCCACTTCTCATTGCAGATTCCCAGTGGGGTTTCACAAGAAGACAGAGAATTGCAAAAGTGTAGCAGCATCTCTTCTTCTCTGTTGCTGATGATTTCAGGTCTGTGACAGGGCTCTGCTCTTCCAGGGACAGACGCTCTCTCTCGGTGCTACGCAGGTGAAATGGCAGCGTATCGACTGGGATGACAGCGGATTTAAAAAGCAGACGTATTCTTGGACAAGGTCACGCACCCTTCGTTCAGCATTTAAGACCAGCGCAGAGTAAAAGAAGACGTCCACACACTTTTGCCAACACACATAAAGGGGCTTAAAGCAGATACACGTGCCACATGCCTGGCCCCAAGCTTTTTCCAACAATGGAAGTCTCCCCGCAGAAACCACGTTAAATGGAAGAATGAGATTGTGCTGGATCAGATCCTTAGCTTAGCCGAATCCCATTTAAAACAGTAAAATGCCTTATGTTCGCAGGAAAAATGGGCTTGGTTTGATTCACTTCAATTCAATTTTATTTGGATAGGGTCTGTTACAATGTCAGTTGTCTCTGGGCCAGTGGTTCTTAACCCGGGATCGATCGAACCCCAGGGGTTTGGTGAGTCAGTCTCAGAGGTTTGATGGAGGTCAAGACACCTGACTCTCATGATGACACGCCCTGCTTGGCCATCACTGACTACAGGTGATTGCATTACATTTCTTGGCCAATCTGTGCTGCAGGAAATGTGGTGCACTCAGTAGTCCATTTATGACTGTCCTGATGGTACATCGTGTGAGTTTAATCTATACTAACTATGTCGAGCAAAAAAAGAAAGTGGTTGGACGACTATGTACAATATGGATTAATAAGTAAGGTATGTAATCCATGCAATTTTTCAATGAAAAAGGGTTCTGTGAATTTGCATCTGAAACTGGTGGGGTTCTATGGATCCCCGTTTGGGCCATAATTCAATGAATAAATGAGTCTATTATTATGAAATATTCCCCATTATTATGAAATGCATGTTTATTATTATGAAATATTTCCCATTATTATGATAATGGTTTCGTTTTTCATAAGAATAATTTGTGTGTCAATCACAGCAGAGAGGGCGGAGCCATTTATGTGATTGGCTGCTCTTTCATTCAGGCATAAGCAACAGAACAGTGAATATCGATAGTGGGCGAGAGGTGCAATATATACTCCAGGACAGTAGGTGGCAGAATGCACCTCAGTTTACGGTTAAAAGTTGACATCGACTAAGAAATGTCAAGGTTTCCTGTAGCTCAGTCCAAGCTGCCATAGCTACAATCGGACTAGGAGCGCACCTTGATGACGCCACGGCCCGCTGCTAACGGGACCTCACGGTCAAAAATAGTCGATGTCAGAGCGTAGAATGGAGAAGGATCAGCCAATGAGCATGCAGGTCAACCACTGGTCCCACCCAGTGGCAAAATGTCATTATTATGTAAAAGCTCATTCTTAGATTAAAAAAAAGCCATTCTGAAATAAACTATTATGCATTAAACTGAGATTAAATAATAATAAAAATATATTTCATAATACATTTTTTCATAATAATGGGAACTATTTCATAATAATACACATATATTTCATAATAATAGGAAGCATTTCATAATAATGGATACGTATTTCATAAAAATAAACGCAAGTATTTCATAATAATAGACTCATTTATTCATTGAATTATGACCCAAACGGGGCTCCACAGGGCTCAGTACCTCCAACAAGATTAAGAATTACTGCTCTAGGCGATTTACAGAGACCCAGAGCATGATCTCCGAGCAAATATCATTAACTAAGATCATAATATTAAATCCTAATCAAGGATTATGGTAAGTAAAAAACTCCCACAGCAGGAGAAAAAAAAAAAAAACGTTAAGCCAAAGAGTGGCAGGAAAAACTCAACTTTGAGAGGAAGAAACCTGGAGCAGGACCTGGCTCATAGGGGGGGACCTGCTCGTAATATGTCCTTTCCCTTTGGGAATGAGGTGAGTTGAGTGGAATCCTGTTGAGTTGGGCAAAACTAAACTGAACTGAGATAAACTGAACTTTGTTGAACTGAACTGAAGCTGCTCACAGTCTCCTTTTTCAATGAGTATTCATAAAGAGTTACTAATGGCGATCATTGAAAAAACTGATTGCGTGAATCCAGAAACCACATGCACAAATGAAACGCAACATTATTTATTATCAAGCTTTTATAAAAGATCTAATTGGCTTCAGAAAATAAAGACGTTCATGCATGACTATCTATGGGTGCAAGTGAATCTTTAAAAACGCTGACTCACCTTCAGTCAACAGAACAGTCTGTTTAATCACAGAAGAACTGTTCACATGACACAAACGACACACTAACAAATCTGTTGCGATGGTAACATTACCTGATTCAATTCAGAAAACAAGGTCTGCAGATCGGGAGTGAGTTGTGAAAAGGTTATTTCCTCTGACAAGTTGAATGAGAAGGTTAATGAGAAGGCCAGGAAGAAGCTGTAGGACATGGCTGACATTTAATTAACTCTGCATTCGTATTGGGAAGATATGGACATCCTGCACGTTCCTTTAATCCAAAGTCCTTCGCTGCAACTTTTTACAAGCATGTTTGATTGAAGACTCTAAAGGCAAGATCTGAACTCCCTGTTAACTCTGGACAAACTTGCATTTGCTGTTCTATTTCAATATAATTAACTCCATACCAAGAATTACATTTAATAATATATATTTAGATAGATGTGAAGCTTGACGATTAGCAAAATTTGAATGTTTTGAAGTTATATGCCCGGCTTCAATCTAAAAATCAGCACCGAAAAATCCATGTTTTTGTTAAGAAAAAAATAATTACGTTCTTGAAGCAATAATTATATTGATTTTTTTTTCTCTCATTGTACCTTCCAAAGTTTCAAACCATGTCCCAGAATTCTTCATTTCTTCCCAGAGACTGAATATCTTTATTTTTTTGTAGATTGTCTCAGAAATACCACCGTTTCTCTGAATCAGAGTGAGACAATGTTAGAGGGAATGCTCTACTGTGGTGTTTAGCTTTTTCACCGAGGGATTTTTGAACTACCGCTTCATTCATAAGATCAGAAGAAAAAAAAATCGAACCATTTCAATCAGGTAGGTTTTTTTGGTTAAAAGACAAAAAAAAGATTCAAACAATTTTCAATCAACTCTCAGGAATGTTTCTCTTTGCATTAAAACAACTTCAATAACATCAAAATTCACCACATTGCAATCATTTCTCTCCATTCAACTGCCATGCCTGACAGCCAGGAACATCCCATCTCAGCCTTGAAACACCGTGCTTGATTTCCATCTGAAAATGTCTGGACTGGGAAGGATCCTTCTGATAGCATGCTGTTTGTGTTCTGTCAGTGTGTTTGTTTGGTTTCATCACTGACCGTCTGCAGCATTGTGCTCAAAAGAGATGAGAAGTGCTCAAATTGAACATTTTATTCAACACGCAACAATGACGCGGGGTGAACTGGAACGCACACAAGCAAGAGGCACACAAACACACGCTATCTGAATCAATCCGTCTGACAACTACTGCTAGGCATTATTGGAGAGAAATAGCAGGAGAAAATCAATAGGCCGGTGGTCACCCTGAAATAACTGGTGCTGTACAGTCACACATCCTTTCCACCAGCGGACTGAAATAAGGCAGAAAGAAATAGAAAGAACACAATGATGCTGGAGAGATAAGCCCAAACTGTTAATGCACCTAAGGGAACATCCTTACTTGATAAATTTCTCAACTGCAATTGCATAATTTTTGAAATATGGTTTAAAAATAGAGCAGAACACACAAAGGCTTGGATGAAAGTGAATGGGAGGTGTGAAGTGTGAAATTACCCCATGTGATACCCTGGAGGCCAAACGCCCACTTGGAGATGCTTTGTCTGAAGTCACGTTCCACTGGTTCACTGCACTTTCCTCTCTGGTGCCAGAACAACGGGTATAACAAATAAGGACACGGGGCGGCACAACTCTAAATGATTTATTTGTAAGGAACATTGTACCAAAAAAAACCCCCAACTTTTTACTATTTGGGAAAGAGAATGGCATTGAACAATAATTTACCCAGTAACTGAGTGAATAATCCATTCATGCGAGTGTGAATGATTAAAACAAGCAGGTCGGTAGGATTAGCAGCTGATTTAAAGGTGGGAAAAGACTCAGGTGTTATCACATCATGGAACAACATTCAACTGTGAATGACCAAACTAGCCTGTTTCTTTTACACGATACACGGATGTTGAATGAGTTCCATGATGCATAACATAATAGACAGCCCTGCACAGCCTTGAAACAACTTGGGGACTACACGCAGTTTTAAAAAGTGATGCCAAGGGACAAGTGGAAAAACATGCAGTTCCTTGAATGACCACTAGAGGAAGAAGGGTTGAGGAGAAAGCTGGTGCTCTCCACAAGAAAACTGCTTTTCATCTGCAGTAGCACATGATTCCACATGATTTGAAGCAGTGATATCTGAATTATACCAGTTCATGAACAGAACTTGAGTCCATAAACTAATTCCTACAAGGACACAAACACAAAGGAAAAAGAAAAAAAAAAAGTCAGGTCCACTAACAAAAGTGATGTAAAAAGTGAATGTGATGTGATTAAATTTACAATCAGCTGTTTTTCACTCATCACAAAATACCACTTTGACAGAAAGGCAGGAAATGAAGAAAGGTCGTGCCTGGACCACTTCCTGGTCATGGTTTCCTTACACACTCCTCTCCCCCTTCTTCCTTCTTTTCACCTCATTATGAGTCACATCCTCTCAAATCTCTGCTTTGTACCATGTCATCCAATTCTGGATAGACACCACATAGTTGAATATGCAAAAGAGAAGTGAAGATATCATTGTGTTGGACACTGCAGAACACACAATCTCATAAATAAATAGCTGACAACACAGGACTTGACTGTTAAACTGTATAAGCGAGCAAAAAACAACCTGCTCAAGACCTGATTAGCTCTGCTGCTTTTCCACACAAGGACTCTGAGCAGGAGGACTCTGTATTTGTGGATGTTTTCTGAAGAGCATGCTTGATGAATTCTAAAGAAGATAGCTGGGATCTGAAGTCTATGGACCCTTGCAACGTTATCTCCCTCTCTGCACTGGAGAGGAGATGAGTGGAAGGGTTAAATATGGCGAATGAGGGATGAAAATACATGGGGTTTTTCAGATGGAGTCCGCAGGGGCCCGCATGGACAGAAAAAGCGACAAGAAGAAATGAAAGGCCAGAAGGAGAGCGTGAAGGCCGGCCGTTCGAACCGGCTTATCAGTTAGCTTTCTCCGGGATAAGCTGTGAAAGGGGAGGCCAGAGGCGAGAGAGGAAAAGTGAAGAGATACTGAAAGAAGCAGAGATGGAGGTTGAGTCAAAACGCAGGAAGAGGATAGACAACTGAAACAAAACAGCATCGGCCCACAAAACAAACAAAGGCTTGTACAAAGGAACAAATCAGGGATGTGAAAAAAAAAAATTAATGAAATGTGTAGTGACTTTGTTCAAAGAGTGAGAAGGAATAACAAAAAGGGATAAGAAAAGAGATAGATGAGTATTGACAAAAAAAGAGAGGGATCGTGGGTTTGCCATGGCAAAAATCCCACAAAAGATGAACTGTAAGGAGCTTTAGTAATCACGAGGGACATCAGCCTCTTTGACACTCCCATCTCTGTCCTCTGCCTCTGTTTAATAAAACATCAGCATGCAGCGATCAATACACACTGAGACACAATGCTCACATATACTTATGCACGTGGCCATGCCCACTTTACAGGCTGCACTGCACCAGTGGGCCGGAAGCCCCGGGAGAAATGTCTGAATATGTGACATAGATCATTGATGGATGTAATGTATATTTCTATCAATTCTTCCATTTTTACCTCCCAGTGTCTTTCATTATGAATAATCAATCTTTCAGATTGGAACTACACGTCCCAGAGAAACCGCACACAAACACACTTTAATCAAGCAGAAAAGGCTCTTACAAGAGGGATTTGGAGTGTTTTATGGACCAATTTAGCGATCCTCACTGCAGGGTGTAAGCTTGCACCTATCCTCCTACACATGTGGACGCCAGCAGGAAACAGATGGAAACTAATGTTGCACAAACATCTCTGGGAGGCAGAGCTTTATTTTGAAATTAAGATTTATCTCATTCGAGATATCCTATAGTATTCTTTATGTAACATAACTCGATAGCAAACTTAGGGGTGTTCGTGTATTAAAAGAAATGTATAAAAAAGGAGGCCCATGTTGGGAACTCCATCAGCCAACCACAAATCCCTAAACCGTCACATGATTAGAGCTGACTCGAATGGGTGTGGATGATATAACAGACGGAGAGAAGATTACAATAGTGTTGTTAAAATGATACAAATACCCAATCCTTCACTGACAAAGGAGAGATAAATGATTTATAATTATCAACTATAGACCTCTAGTGATGATGTTGATTATCTTGTCTCATTTGTTGATGAAGTGTGAAACCCAGATAAATAGGAAAGGGACCAAAGGAGATTAAGACCTGCAAACTATTGCATTCTTTGCACGTTTTGTCCCTATTAATCATTATTGTTACTTATTCTTTTTACACAAGCTTGTTTTTTAAAAGTGGGTTGAAGCTACCGGCTCAATGGCTGCTTACCATTCAGAACCTAACCCTTGTTAACAGGCGTATGGCGGTCCATTTGCTCTTCATACTTAAAAGGCCACATGAAACAAGCAAAGTTTCTACACTGGAGCTGATGTGTGTCCAATGCTAAGGAACCAGCTCCATCAACCTGTGAGGTGACATGTCAGAGCTGCTGATCTGAGAACAGTGTTTATGGAACACCGGATGCTAATTATTCACCGTGTGATACAAAGCAGTCAGGCTACGAACTCATATTGTCTACCGCTGTTGCATGTCCAACGCTGTAAACGAGCATGATCCAAAATACATATATTACCTGGGGAAACTGACTTTCAGTTGATCCTGTCCAATTTCTTTCTCCCGTTTTTCAGAGCCGTGGACTTTAAAGGGATTATTTCCACGAGAAAGACAAAATTAAACTTAAATATGCAGTGATTTGTTGAGAGTTTGAATTTCAAGGGAACGTTTCATGCCAGGAGACAGGTAATGATCAGTGAGATTAAAGAATGCAATGCTAAACAAGACAAAAATATATTAAAAAAAAATCAAAGAAAGAAGGACAAAACATTTTTGACGATCATGCAGACCCCTTAGAGCTGAACGACTCGGATCCTGTTCATTTTTATGGAAGAGAGTTTCAGCCACAGTTTGCCAGTTCATTTTTCATTTTCTTGTAAGCTGTAGTGGAATAGGTTCATTTAAGAGGACTGTTAATTTCATGCAATTCCATTTCAATAAAACTTTCATTTTGGATAGTGTATTCTTTCTACTCATAGATCCACCTCAGTCCTGAAGAGAAACTACTGTAACACCAATGTTATCTTCCTGTTTGCATAGTCACATACATTCATTTGATGCTAGAAAGATAAAATATAGGTTTTTTTGTTTTTTTTTTAAAGGAATTCTTCTCCTCAGCTTGGTTATGAAATTGTAGTTGAGCTCAAGCCATGACAAAGCCCATAAGACTTTCAGGTCTATTAAGTGCATTTCCAGCACCGGGGGCTATCTGAAGGCCCAGTTTCTGTCTCCCACACTTGCATTAGTGAGACTGAGGAAAGCCTACAGAAAAAAATGACACAAATAAGATTTATTTCTCAGTAGGAGTTCAAACAATAGACAAGCCCAGCAATAACTGCTGTTTTCAGAGCTTAAGAAGTTATTTCGAGCCTATAAACAGTCAACACAAGGTCTGCAGCTATGTGCTCTCCCAGAGCTATTTGGAGAGGAGAACCCAGCACAATACAGGACCGCCACAGAGGAGACAGCAATATTATCATCTAAGAGGAGAAATCCACCAGACTACCTGTTTTTTCCAGAAGAGAAACAACGTCGACAGACACCAGCTTCTCACCGATGTTAAAATCTGGACGACCATCTCCATCATCTACAAGTCTGTCCTCTTATGATTTGTAACCCTCAGACCACCAACACTAGGCTCTCCAAGTGTCAGCATTGCGATTGACATCAAAGTACAATAATGCAGGCTTTTTCAGAAAGGTAAAGTACATACGAGAGGAAAATAACTTGAAAATAAAGAAAATCCAGTTAGAATGAGAACTGATAGTCGCTGCCACCCTTCTCTGATGCTCATGTCCACCAACGTCACCTTGCTAAACTCTTTTCTTTAACTTTTTTATTTAAACACCTTTACCTCCTTCACTCATTGCATCCTTACCTACTTCTGTTTGACTTACACAAAAAGTGGAAGTGTTTATCCTGTAAACATCTCTGGACCACTATGCTATTAAAAGAGAAAAAAAACATAAAAGGAACTACGATCCTTCATGATAGACACCTTGATAGTCATCTAATAGATCTCATGTCTTATCACAGAACATGGTCATGGTTACACAGATTTTTCACTGTAAAGCGATCGTCTTCACTGAAAGGTCTTTGCAGAAGATGCTGCAGTGAGTTATTGTCTGTCCATCCCTTTTCCACATCAGGGTCAGGGGAGCCCGTTCCGGCTGTCTACAGGGGAAAGGTCGGGGGTGCACCCTAGATAGGCTGCTGGTCCATCACTGGGCCACATAAACCACAAAGAAAACCCACAAAAGCAACAAGTGGACAAACTCCACGCAGAAAGGCCCCAGCTGGGATTTAAAACAATTCTTCTAGCTGTGAGGCAGCAGCACTGAATGTGTATTATAGAAAAAGCATTGCACAAATTCCACAGGAAGAATCTGTCCAGGTCTCTATAGAATAAAGTCGAGCTGTGCTCTGTGCCGTGCGTCTTATTTTAAGTTAAAAAAAAAAAAAGGTTCTTTGAATCATCAACAACACTATATGAACGCACTTAAACCACCTGCTATGGATCCTGTTCTCCACAACCATTTGAAGAAGTTTATCTGTTTGGCAGTTAACACAGGTGTTACACACAATTAAATGGAAGACTTTACTTTTTCATCCTGTTTCATGCTGAGAAAAAAACAAAACAAAAAAAACATCACCTGGCTTTTCCATAACCACCGAGTGATGGAAAACTGAAATGCTGAAATGTCCGTAGTTTTACAGCTCAGTACCATCAACACAGACTGCAGACAACAGTCCAGGATCTTCTCCTGTGCCCAAACAGATGAATACAAACTAGACGACCTGATTTATGTTTCATCACAGTTTTGTACCGTTTGTTGCTCGTGGGTCACAGGGGAGACAGGATTGGATTGTTTAAATGGTAACGAGGATCAGTTCAGGGTTCCCTAAGGGCCGTTTCTGTTTTCACAGGTCTGATCAAAGGATTCTGTTTGGCATCTCTGTTCCCACTGGTTCCCATCTGGAGCACAGATCATAACATGTTTGAACGAGCTTTTTCATTACCAGTGATTTTAGCTTGTTGTCACTCTTGAACCCATAACAGTTCGGTAGCTTCTTATTTAACTGTTAAGTTGGTTTAAAAATTCTTATTTGTACCAATAGTGACAGCATGGATACCACTTTTTTCTTCTTGACTCAGTTGGAGTTTGTTCTTATAATTATTGGCCCCAGGCTTCCTGATTTGTGTCGGCACAATATTAATAGAACCGACTTTAATGAGGAGCAAAACTAGAAAAATAAACCCCCAGCTGCACTAAATCTGAATGATGTGGAAGGGGTGATGTTAATCTTCATTTGTTGTTCTTAGACAGTAAGTATGTGGTCATCTTTTACAGCTTTACAGACTTTACAGACTTTTTCTTTCCAGACACCAGCCAGGCTTCTTGTGATGTATGTTAAGTAGGGCTGGGCAATGATTAAAATTTTTAATCAAGATCAATCGCATTATTTCCATGATTAATCACGATTAATCGCATTGTATACACAAAATCAAATAATGAATTCAAAAGTAGTGTAAAATGCACTTTTATATAAATGTTCTGCTGCCATATGAACTAAAGTGCTATAACATTTGTTGTTCAAACACTTCTAACATCAACACTTGCCAGTAACACATGTTTAGTGTAAATATCATCTTAAAAAATGTAAAATAAAATAAAGCTTATTGCCACTACCAGGGCATTAATGTCATCCTGTTTTTTATGAAAAATAAAAAAAAAGTCTACAAACAAAATCTAACAAAATGATTGTGGCTCAGCACAATCAGAACATTAAAACAGGAAAACGGGGAGTTCAACTTGGCAGTTGTTACAAATAACCTTGTTTCTGTTAAATCCTCCGTCTGGGAGAACTTTAAAATGAAGATGTCCATGTTAAAGTTCAGTAACTTTACCAATCCGTGTATCATTCATTCTTTCCATTTTCAATTGTCAATCAAAAATTATTTGATTTAAAATTCATTTTTTTAAATCTAACACAAAAAATGAAAAAAAAATGCCTGATTTCTTTTATATTTCAATTTTAGACTTGGATAAAAAATACGAAATTAAAAAATGGGCCACAGAACTGAGTTTGTTTTATAATCGAGGACTGGACTTTCTGTTGTCATTACACATCTGTGCCACTAGATGGAGCCACACTGCAGTAACCAGTAAGAGAACTGAGAGAAGAGACAGCAGGACAGTGAACACATGGAGCAGATCTGATGTAACATGGAGGAATGACGCGAAAGTTTTTTTGTTGTCCAAAATTTTTGTTTTCAGACAGAATTGTTAATATTGCTACCCGAACTGTAAAGTTCATGAATTTTTACCGTTCTCCGTGTCTGTTTTAGCTGCCACTTGTCTTCTGGTTCCGCCGCAGCCAGTAACAGACTTTTCAAAACAAAAGCATGTGAGTAACATGCGTTAACGTGCGATAAAATAAATGTCGGGGTTAATAAATTAATGAGTTAACACGATAATAACACGTTTACTTGCCCAGCCCTAATAATAAGCTATCACCTCACCTACTGAGCATAAATTTAATCACTAACAAATTCAAAGATGCATCCTCAGATGTGCTGGGACACATCTTCAGTTCCTGAGGTCATTGAGTGTTTCAGCTCTTTCAACATGCTACATCCTCACTCAGGTGAACCAGCCAGGGTTGATCAGGGTTGTCTCAGCGGCACTTGCCCACGGCTCAGTCCTCTTTAACCACAGCCACCTGTTCAGTGTGATCCTCCCAGGAAACTGTGCTCTATAAGCTTCAAAACCCCTATAAGCTTTAATAACAACCCACCGAACGCTACCAAGATATTTTTCAGCTCCGACAATAAAAAGGCTGCAGGATTCAGTGTGGACCAACACAAAAAGGTGTTGACGTCACATGGGATTAATGACTACATTGTTTGAAAAACATAAAGCATTTTTCTCCACCAGTGTTTCATTCACTACAAACCCTTGACTGGGTTTTATACTTAATCCCAGCCAGAGAACCAGCGTCTTTTGGTAACCTCACGAGGTAATTAAAAGTATTACAGTGGCCTTAAATTAGTTTCAGACCATCACACCCTGAGAGTCCATTTATATTATTTAAGACGTTTAAACAGGTCTAATGCTTTTTACACTAAACTTGCACTTGAATAGATTCACTGCCCCAGTCATTTACACAATCCTCTATAGAGATAACCTCAATTACTGCTTCTAAAGAGTCTCTCTCTCTCTCTCTCACGCACACACACACACACACACACACACACAGGGCTGCAGTATAATGAGGGAGTGAATTGAGCGCTTAGAGTCGGAAATATGATAAGAATTAAAAAGTAAAGGATGGAGGAGGACAGAGAGGCAGGCAGAGAGGAAGCATAGAGTTGTCTGTTTGAATTAAAGTGGGGTGGAAGGTCAGAGCACGGGGGGAACAGATGACGGCACTGGAGCCTTTAGCTCAGGCACAATCTCCTCTATTTTCCTCTTCCCTCTCTTTTTCATCCTCTGCAAATGGCATGTGTTAATATTTGGTTCAAACTTTTTTCCTTCCTCCTCTGTCTTCCCAGCATTTGCTTTAATGTGAGCTCATGGTCTGTTTTTAAAACATTCTCTCCTCCTTCCACCTCTCACTCTACAAATACTCTTACTATTCAAAGGCCAAATCGATTGTTCATGCTGCGAAAGAGTGATATGTGCACACGCTTCTTGGCCAAGAGACAAAGGCTCCGATCCATAGAGACTAGATCCATGTGTTCTGGCTGCAGTTCTGTATTTTTCATAGTAGGATTATCTGTTTTTTTTTTTTTTCTAAGCGCTTAATGCAACTGTATTATAGGTAAAAGCTCAACTCTTTGTGGGTCCAGATGTATCTGTCTATGCCAGGACCAAGAAAACCACTGCCATGTCTGGTCCCCATAAAGCACTGTAGCTCATACTCCATCAATCTGATTCATCAAAAGTTAAAAACACATTACTTTTGAACCGTATCATTAAACAATACTGTCTTACCCAAGATCAGAATCATCCCGACATGCTGTCGAAGCACGTCCAGGTTAGATTTTAGCCCATCTTGTTCTGGCTCAAGATGGAGTTTGCAATTTGCACTTCGAAGCATAAATGCATACACATTATCTATCAATGCAATTTGTTGTTATTCAGTGTTACTGCAATTTGTTTCAACATAACAGTCTCCAAAGTATTGAAAAGAATATGAAGCTATTTAGGAAAATGGAACCAGTCTGGTGGCGGCCCATTGCAGCATCTCTGTTCAAGATTTGTTTTTTGCATCAGTGTGTTTCTGTTAGTAATTCTGGCCCTTTTCAACATCTGCTATGATCAGTACAGTTGTTTATATGTGGTATGTAGAAGCTGAGCTTTCCAAAGCCCAAGTAATACCTCAATAAGTCCCCAAATGCCCCAAATCCAGAGGAGTTGAAGAGGAGACACTGGAAAAGTAGGGCAAGAGTAAGTAGGAGTTTACTCCATCCTCTCAGTTGTCACGGAGAATATGAGATCATCACTGACACACTGAAGGGAAAGAGCTTGGGACACTGATGAGGACAAATCGAGACTGTTAGGCATCAACTTCTATAGGTGTGTTTCCACTAGCAGGGTTTCCAGGGTAAAACTAGGAGGCTGGAATCACAGCAGGACCGACCTCCATTGTGTCTCTACTTACAATGACAGAGTCAGTCGCAGGTCACCATTCCAAACAACCTAACAACAGCAGTGTATCACTTTCACAGTTTCAGAAGAAGAAGTCAGATGAAGAAAAAGAAGAAAAACAAACTAAAATGATTGGATAAACACTGGAGGAGCTTAAGATATTATTTTTGTACAATGCATAATGGTGGCATTGAATGAGAAGGGACGACTCATATGCAAAGGAACATTAGGTGGCTGATTGACATCGGCCCTGATCGCACACCTCCTGCTACCCGCTAGCCGCTACCCGCTATGCCAACTCCCTTACTCACATTGTAGGTGTGGCAATGGGCGTGTCTTTTGCGCTTTCCGCAAACTCTGGCCCATCATTTCCTGCACAGAGCATACATTATCAGTGAGTCAACAACAGTGCCCCTCTGCTCTGATTAACCATCCTACCACAGGTAGGTGTTTTGGCCCCAGAAAGGTTCCTGAAAACCTTTTTTTGAAGGGTTGTTCCAGGTAGTGGAGAGAGGCGTCAATGACATGGCCCCAAAATATGATCCCTGAACCCCTGTGAGTGGAAACGCACTACAACATAGCAGCATTCAGACATGAAAGACCCTGCTCACTGGCTTTCAGGCTATACAGTAAGAGAGATACTCTGAACACAGCAGAAGGACTAACTGGAGGAGGGACTGCAGGGCTTGTTGACGACAGCTGGTCCAATCTTGAAAATTATACTGTGACGAAGTGTTTTAAATATTTAACAGTTGGCTGTGAGTTTCAATCGAGACGGTTCGCCTGTGTTTTCTGCTGATGCTGCATGTGACATCATCAATTCAGTTGTTGCTAAGCTACAAACATAATAACTTAAATGTGTTTATGGCGATCGTGATTTCAGCTGCAACTGTCTCTGCTAAACTTCAAATTCTACAAAAATATGTAGACCCATTTTAAGTTCATTTTCCCATATGTTTATTTACAATTTATTCATCAACAATATAATTTTCCTTTCTGGAAATGTAAAAATTCAGTTTCATTCCTGATTTTGCAAAAGCTTTAAGTTCAGTTTCTTATTTTTAGTGCTATTCATTTTTGTTTTGCACATTTCACCACTGCTGTATGTGAAGGATAACTGGTGCCACAAAATAAGGTGAAAACACCAATGGGACATCATATTCAGATCAAAATGTTTTCATCATACATCTATGACTTCGCTTGGTTCACATACCTTAATCCTCAAGTTGATTAAAATTGGAGCATTGTTGTCAACATAAGTGCACTCAGTGAAATGTCTGTCCTATCACAGAGACGGTACAAAAGCTCATTTTTAAACCACCTCTTTTGTGGCTCGTGCCTCTCTTTGTATCTGTGTCTAAATGTTATGCTCCACATTTTTTACAGCAGTCCAGTTGTATCATGATGTTAAAATTGTGTAGAACTAAGGATGAGTAGGATGGATAATTCTACTCTGATCTGGATTCCTGCAAGCCTGAATGACCTTCAGATCTATGCTGCCCAAAACAAAGTGACAGGTTTGTCCAATGTTGCCATTCATGTCTAAATACCAATTCTGACCGTCACTCTCAAATAAATACTCTCAAGTGCAGTGCAAAGTTTTGCTTCACATGTCCCCTTTAGTGTTGTTTCATTTCTCATTTCTTCACTTCTACATGAAGAATGTACCTTTTACACATTTTTAAGGCGTCTTGCACACAGCTACACATTGTGGCAAAAGTTCTGCAAGCAGATGGACATGTGTTGCACTTGCAGCACAGAAGGCAGCTGTGCCATTTCTACATGAGCAACACAGGAGAGGTTAGACGGAGCAAAACCCCAGCGGAGTTGGGGGGGTGGGGGGGTGTCAGATGCCTGCACTGACACCCGTTGAGTAAGCTCTAATGTTGGTGCTACTGTAATTATTTCAGTACCATTTTCTTCTTTCACACTGAATCCACTTTGTCAGCATATCCACATGTCTTAAAAAGTGGTAACCTGTTTGTAGCAATCTGCAAGTACATATTTGCCATGATAACTTGTGACTCAGGGATGCAGGCTCAGGCCTCCACAGCAGCTGAGAGCTGGAGATGGGATCAGAAGTCATCAGGGGAAGCAAACACCAACTGCACCAGGCATTATGACAAAAGAAAAGCTTGAGGGGTTTGATCCATATTAGAGATGTAACAATATAGAAAATTTGATATCTCAATTATAGTGATCAAATTATCACGGTTTACAACATTATCACGGTATTCTTAATTACTGTACAAATGTCCAAAAAGCACATACATTTAAATAATTTCACAAAATCTTGTGATTTTCTTGTCATACTAAAACATCGGAAGCCAAAATTTTATCAAAATGAAACTTTCGCATTAAAAGGGCAAACAACTGCAAACAATGCTAGAGCCAAAGTCCGGCTCACAGACAATTCAAGCCAACCACTGTTTTTGCACTAATCTGCACTGATTTGCACTGAGAATTGCTGCTCTTTTCATAATACTGTTAAATTGTACATTACTTACTTTTTATTTTTATTATATTTTATCTTATTCTATTTTTTATCTTATTCTGTGCATGCACAGTATTTTTATCTTATTTGTACTCTATGTTGAATGTTGCAGTGTTACACCGAGACAAATTCCTAGTTTGTGTAATACTGTGTACTACATGGACAATGGCAATAAACCCCATTCTGATTCTTCTGATTCTGAACTGGCACAGAAAGAGATTTTATTTTAAATGAACCAAAAAACAAACAGGAACAAAACGCATTTGTCTGGTGCAAATTTAAATAAACACTTTAACAACCAGAGTAGGTCAAAATATGAAAACAATTATCAGGAACAAAAATTATAGTGCAAGTTCAAATGAAATAAACTTTTGACTTTAAGCTGAACCTTAAATACGTATAAATGTGCAAATAAAGAAAAAGTTGTATATGAGCCAAATATGTTCTTATGAATTGTAGTTCACTCTGTGTGTCTGTGGGTGTCGCTGTGTTGTTACCTGAGGGTCAGGTATAAAGGTAGCTGCCTGTTATTGGTTAGGTGATTGACCCGGAAGGGCAAAAGGTTTTTGACCGCTGTGGCGCTAACTGCCGGCGTTATGGTTTTCGGATCAGTGGAATAAATTATTTTAACTGCATCAGAAGGACATCCTTCCGGCCCTTTTTCGATCAACACGCAACAGTAACGTTTATGAAATGTGAGTTAGTGAAGCGTGTCAACCAGGCAACGCGTATTTACATTTGGAGAGATGCATGCCAGGCTTGTCGTAGGTGTGAACCCTATGCCAGATGTTACGCCGTTGCTTTGGCGCAGAACTATAAATCAGCGTTTACTCTTTAACAGTGTCATACAAGGAACTCAACCTTCATGCCCATAGGGGGAACCCTTGAGCTAGTTTCTTTTCGCTGCTGTAACATTTGTAGCTCAAGCTTGTTTCTCACAAAAAATACCTGGACTTAAACTATTTAAACTATTTTTCTGGTTTGCTGTAAACTGCATTTTGGTGCACCTGCCCGCACCTGCACATTTTTGAACAACTGCTCGTGAGAGATAAAAGTCTTGTATTACAAAGAGTTTTCTGCTGTGAATGAGGGGGCGGCGCTTGTCACTGGGTAAACCAGGAAAAGAATATTGACATCATGAGAGTTTGAACCACCTTTTTCCCTTTCAAACTCATGGTGCAAGCTGCCGCCACTGAGGCGGACCACCCACATGTCTCTAAAACGTTAAGGCATGGCCCGTAACCCTGGAGCTCCGCTTGTTGGATGAGCAGGAATCCATTTAAGAGAGCTAAGTCTGAAACAAAGTAATGTTTAACATGTTGCAACCAGATCTGTAATTTATGATATAGTTGTGATAAGTGGTATAGTTGCTGTGAGGTGTATAATTGACACAACTTACTGCCTCACTCCATCACAACAATCATTTGGGGAAAGCAGCAAATTTGGAAGAAGGGATGGCAGAAAACTGGAATGACAATGAAATCAAGGAACTACTGGCTGCTCCTGCTAAGGACAAATTTTTTTAATATATTAGTGGCATTTTGTTGTCATCTATGAAGTGTGTAAGAGCTGTCTAATGAAAGTAATCATAAGTGATTCATGAATTTAAATTGTGACAAAAGATCATGACAACAATGATCATTGCTAAAATGACAAGCGAGCTGGAAATACTTTGATATGCGTACTTCCATACTGAACAACAACCAGTCCAACAACCAACAATCAGACATGAAAAAGACAGGTCACAGGAATAGAAAGTGGAGTTTCTGTTGAGCACAAAAGAGTCTCAGTGGTGGCTACTGTAAATTTACTATAAAAGTGTTTAGAGGTTTGTTTGAATAGTTGATTTTTCTTTCTTGTTCTGTTGAAAACTGGCAAATAAGTAAATAATAAATAAAAAAATCAAGTTTAATTCAGCCAACAAATCCCTCTGGCGTCTCATCATGGACTGTTTTCCAATTAAATCTGATAATTACTCCTTTTATAACAGTGTCACAAAATGAGACTTTCACTCCATGAAGGAAAAGAAGAAAAGGAAAGTTTTGTTTTTGTTTCACAAAACAATAAAAACATGAGATTAAAGACAAACAAAGAATGTAATACAAGCCTACCAGTTCCACTGTGGGCAATCAATGTAATTGTGGTTTAAAAAAAAGAAAAGCACATGAATTGAAATAAGAAAGATGTATGGACGCCATATTCAGACAATCAATTAAATTGTTTCATGCCCACTTTGAACAGAAGTAACGGCTGAAGTCATTACAATCAGACGTTTAATTCTTCTTATTGTTACAAATGGCCACTAAACCTTTTGAGTTCCTGACAAGCCATTCTTTTCTCTCTGGAACAGTTTTAAAATGGAACTGACGCAAATCTAATCCAAACTTTACAAAAACAAGACTGAAGTTCTACTGGCTTGAAGCCAAGTCAACAAATGGCAGCTTTAACGCTGAAGTGTGTGAGCTTGTTTTGAGTATATTCCTGTAGTGGGAAGATTAACTCACATCATGAGAACACCCCCTCACCCTTTTTTTTTCTCTTTGGATGGAGAAAGGCAATTGTTTTTTTTTTTTGTTGTTTTTTTTTACCCAAGAAAACACAGACTAATGCACTTTTTAAAAATTCTAAAGAGGCATCTTTTCTTCACCTCCAATCTCCACTGTTCAGCGTGTTTTCATCCTCCGCTCATCAGAAAGTGCTAATTGCTTAACAGGATTAAAAAACTGAGACAATTTTCTGAAGTACAAGTGGTGACAAAAGACCATCCCTGACTATGAACCTCATCTGCTGCTGCCACCAGACCCTGAGCCTCGTGGGAGCTTCCTGACAAACTGGCCTGTCTCTATTGATGACAGTGATTGATCACAGCCTCTGGGGAGGGATACAGTTATTTCTAACTGAAAGCTCTCACTGTGGAAAAGTCCTCACACACACATGGTCTTCCAAGGAGGTCTTACGGTGTGGCACACCCACTGCAGATCAAGCCATACACCAACCAGCTGTTGAACAGATTCATGCACAGACAGACATGACTTTACATCAAGCAGCTAGAAAGAGCTCAGCTGACATAATCAATAAAGAGAGAAGAGATGGATGCACAACTTGCCCAGGTTGCCCTCCCCAGTGTAGCATGTCCATCACACCAGATATCCAATTTGTACCTTTATTCAGTGCCTTTATTTATGTCTTCGCACTCTTTAATTACACTAATTTTTCTCTCTTAAGTTGCAACTATCTCCCTGTGCTTAACTAATGTTTTTCTTTTCTGTTTCCACCTAAAATAATAATAAAAAAAAACAACATACTTCTCTCCTCTTCAGGCTGCTTATCTTATTTTGTTTTTTTGTCTCTTGAATTTTCAGTCCTCTCAGCGCACAACCACCTACCTACATCTGCCCCCTACTCACCTGCATCTTATCCCTCTCTCCCCAGTGAATTGATGTGACTCAGTAAACAAGTCATTAATCCTCAAGTGTGCAGACCTCTGAGGTGATGGGGGGAGGGGGGGTGGGGTGCAAATTCTTCAAGTAAAAGCCTTAAAGGGCAGGAAACTTGGAAGCCGACAGCTCAATCAATTTAAATCACAAGGCAGCAAATCATACGGCAACAGCAGTGTGATTGAATGTGTGTTTGCAAACAGTATGCCAGGAGGCAGATGCACATAAACCGCAGAGAGGTGCTCAAATAGATATTAAAAATGTGCATTGCAATTATGCAAAACACAGTTGCACGGGAGACGATGAGAATGACTTGACATTTGTGCTTGTACGAACACACTCACCGCTCCCTGGCTTCTTCTAGAGTCACCAGAAACTGTGTACCTCCAGCTTTTTGACACCTGATGAGACTTGGACCCACTTAAAACACCTTTAGCTACTGGTGTGTAGTGTTTGTGCACATGTGTGGAAGACAGAGGAGCGTGAGAGAACTTTAGAGAGATAAACTGACACAGAGACACAAAGTGAGAGAGAGCTCCTGGTTCAGCCTACAGCCTCCACAGTTTAAATGGCTCCTCAGGGATTCACTAAAGCGAAGCGATCGATTTCAACAATGGAAAGCTTAAAGAAAGGACGATCTTGTCCTCTACTCTTTCTAGCTCACTTGTGTCTTGCTAACTGATTGACTTATTATTTTGCTGAAAGAATGGTAATATAATGACACTTTAAGAGGAGTAATGATTGTCTCCAAAAGACGCACCACTCTGCGCTGTGCTCGCACTACAAAGATAGAGAGCATGATTGGATTATTCCATATCTTATGAGCTGAGATATGTAGTTTCACCTGTTTACAGCATATATTGGTATCAAAGTTCATATTTCTTCTTCAAAATTGATTAAATTGATTATTGATTAATTTCATGTCAATATTCTTATTTAGGGTTAATAAAAATCTGTTGCTTCTTCACAGTTCTATCTTTAAATTTAATGACATTTAGTGAAGCTTGTTATGAGTGTCAAACTATATTCTTAAAAGATTATAGAAATGATTACAATCATACCTCTGGGCTGAAATGTCAGCATGGTTGATGGTGGTCTGTTCTGTGTCCATCTCAGTGATCCCTTCATTATTTAGACCTAACAGACTGGACCCTCTTCTGCCTTTAGATCTGCCTTCATTCTTTGTGGAACAGATCCATCAAGGTATCCTGACCCATAACGTCATGACAGCATCACATAAATGCTGCAAAATTGTTGGCGGCACATTCATGCAAATGTCCTGTTCCACCACATCCCAAAGGTGCTCTATTGGATTGAGATCTGGTAACTGTGGAGGCCATTTCAGTACAATTACCTGTCTGCAATGTTAAATGAAAAGAAAAGAAAAAAGAGGAAGTAAACATAGGAAGATGGGTACGCTGAGATAGACATTATCAGTAACAATACTCAGGTAGGCTGCTGCATCTAGATGATGCTCAGCTGGTTCTAAGAGGCCAAAAATGTACTGATATAACGCCTTCAACTATAACAATGCATTTTTTTTTCTTTTATTGAAAGTAATCAAAAATAGAAAAAAGGTTAAGAACCAATCTGGTGCATAAAAGCGGATATAATATTTAAAATAATATTACATATACAGGGGTTGGACCATGAAACTGCAACACCTGTCATTTTAGTGTGGGAGGTTTTATGGCTAAATTAGACCAACCTGGTGTCCAGTCCTCATTAATTGCACATAGCACCAGTAAGAGCAGAGTGTGAAGCTTCAGTTATCAGGGTAAGAGCTCAGTTTTGCTCAAAATATTGCAATCCACGCAACATCATGGGTGACATATCAGAGTTCAAAAAAGGACAAATTGTTGGTGCACGTCTTGCTGGCGCATCTGTGACCAAGACAGCAAGTGTTTGTGATGTATCAAGAGCCACAGTATCCAGGGTAATGTCAGCATACCACCGAGAAGGACGAACCACATCCGACAGGATTAACTGTGGACCAGAGAGGAAGCTGTCTGAAAGGGATGTTCAGGTGCTAACCTGGATTGTATCCTAAAAACATAAAACTACAGCTGCCCAAATCACGGCAGAATTAAATGTGCACCTCAACTCTCCTGTTTCCACCAGAACTGTCCGTCGGGAGCTCCACCGGGTCAGTATACACGGCAGGGCTGCTATAGCCGTTCCAATCTTTAAGGCAAGATTGTGAGAGATCCAACTCCTTTCACTGAAAAGCAACCCTCTCACATGAATGGTCTCTGGATGCTTCACTGTTGGCATGAGACAGGACTGATGGTAGCGCTTACCTCGTCTTCTCCGAACAAGCCTTCTTCCAGATGCCCCAAACAATCGGAAACAGGATTCATCAGAGAAAATGACTTTACCCCAGTCCTCAGCAGTCCAGTCCCTGTACCTTCTGCAGAATACCAGTCTGTCCCTAACGATCCCGTAGCTGAAACACCTTCAGGAGACGGTCCTGGCGATTGCTGGACTTTCTTGGGTGCCCTGGATCCCAAAAGCAACTTCTCCCAACCATCCAAGGGCAGTTTGGTGATGAAGAATGCCTTTTCCAGCATGATGGAGCACCTTGCCATAAAGGAAAAGTCATAACAAAATGGCTCGGGGAACAAAACATTAAGATTCTGGGCCCTTGGCCAGGTAACTTAATCCCATTGAGAACTTGTGGTAAATCCTCAAGAGGCGGATGGACAATCAAAAACCCACAAATTCTGACAAACTCCAAGCATCGATTATGCAAGAATGGACTGTCATCAGTCAGGATTTGGTCCAGAAGTTGATTAACAGCATGCCAGGGAGAGTTGCAGAGGTCTAGAAAAAGAAGGTTCAGCACTGCAAATATTGACTTATTGCATGAATTATTTATTTATCTATTTTATTTATTTCATTCTCGATTAAAGCTTTTGAAACTAATGAAATGCTTCTAATTGTATTTCATTATAACATAGAAACACCTGATAAAAACTCTGAAGCAGCAGACTTTGTGAACATGTAATATTTGTGTCATTCTCAAAACTTTTCTCCATGACTGTACACTACCTCAACCAAGCACATCTCAGAGCAGCTGTGGGCTCTACTCGCGCGTAAAGTCAACCTCAGCCAATTATGACGTTATTTCTGCTTGGTCAAGCAATGTGAATTTTAATCTCATGGGTGTTATCTCAAAATCCACTTTGTGATGTACGGAGCGAGTCAGTAAGTGTCACCCTTATTCCTCGTCTGCACTGTGAACAGGTCAGAACAAGTTCAAAGATAATAATAATAACTGCATATAAGGGGAGGACAGGTGAGATAACCCTATGGTAATGTGCCCTTAATAAAATAAATAGGCAAATTCATAATCACAAGACAAAGAGAGTCTGTGTTCCATCAGTCAGCTCACTGTCTTTCCCTCTTGTTTTTCCACCCTCGTCCTCCTCTCCCACTCACAGGCCTCATCACGGACTGTCTTGGAGATTGCCAGGAGATTGGCTGGGACACCTCCACTTAAGATAAAGAACAATTAGTGTCAAGAAGCATCGCTCTCTGCACTCTTTGACGCTGCACCAGGGCCATTATCTCACATCACTTTAGTGCATAGATGAATAAGGACATTCTGATGCTGTTAACATTGTTGTATATCGCAAAAGCCACAGGGAGAGGGGAGAGGCTCCCACTTTGGGGATATGGTTCCTATCTGTGCCTGTTTAACACACTGCATAAAGACTGAACTTGATGTCTGTGCCAGATTTTGCACTCCGGATGTTTCCCCTCTTCTTGTGCAGCATAGATTGGACGCCATGTGCATTTAGGACAAATTGATAGTTGATGAGGTCTATATTTTGGCCATCATAGGGACAGGGAGCTGCCATTGTTTCTCTGCTGGCTGGATTTCAAATTTATGTCTGTATAGGAGCGTGTTTGGGGGGGAATGCCCTTGAAGTGCATTCACATCACACAAAGTAGAAAACTGGACAAAACTTCTTTTATAGTATACACAGAGCAGCAATTCAGAGGCCCAGAAACCACATAAAAGGGGGGATTGTGTTAACTCTTAACGGACTATTAACTATTGTTAAAACATGTATTGATTTATGGGGGTAACTGCCTGAATGTTCCTAAACCAGAGTCTCCAGAGGAAACAGGATAATGGGTTCACTGACTACACCAGTGGGTTGTGGTGATCATTAAGGTTACGATAAAGATCACAGTGTGCCCTGTTTTGTGCTGACATTTCATCTGATAGTAATTTTCTTTTGGATTTAATGCTTCCCCGGGTGCTACAAATAATTAACAGATTGATTGATTTGGGGCAAACTCCTCTTTAATCATTTCAATTCAGAGAGCTCAGTATGACGAATCATAAGAGCGAGGATTCACACCAGTATGAAGACGACCATTTGTCATTCTGTTTGCTCACTGGCCGTGAAGTTCAGAGCACAAACCATGTCGAGCTTTCCACTTACACAGAAGAAGAAATGGATAAACATGTTTTCTGACTGAAAGGCCAGCGCAGAATAGTGGTGGAGGAGGATGAGGATGCAGGGCGGTGAGTAATACCAGTTAGTTATTGTCAAGTCTGTTGTGAACTGAAGTCCCAAAGGTGTACAATGATTGTCAAAGATGATTTTCTGGCCATATCTATCATGAGGACTTCCTCTGAGAGAATAGTGTCAATGAATATCAAATCAGTTAATTAACAACAACTGAAGATATCATACATATTTTATGAGGCATGCTATGTTATTAGGGTATAAATAACTTTATTCTAACACGCTCACCTGTCATGTATTATTATTCTAACCCATCTTTCTCTGCAACTTGAAAATTCCCTGCGCTCCATAGTCTTTGTTAATGCTACCTCCACTATTGACCTGATGTGCATCAGGGGAAGCCACGTGTTTCCTGCAGCAGACACCATTAGACATGTGCTGGGACCTACAGCGTCCCACCGTGCAAGTGAGTTTGAATCTCTGCTTCACCAACAAGGCAATGATCCCTCCTCAGCCTTCACCACGCAAGTAAGGATAATCAGATTTATCATAGCATCAATTTTAATTTTGAGACAAAAAAAAAAAAAGATGAGAAAAATCTAAAATTGTAAGAAAGTATGTTACCCATGTAAGGACATGCCCAGTCTCAGGCCCTAGTTAAACCCTGGTAGTAACATACATCCTCAGTGATTCAATCACAACTAAGTTCGGTTGTAAATGCACTTAGGACAGATTTAAAGACTAAATCACTCAAACCAGATTTGGTGAATGAGGCCACATAGAGTCATTTTTTAAAACTGTAAAGTCATCCTGGACCATACTGACGTGGCGCCTCCGAAACTGATGTCTTCTGTCAAGATGGATGCACTCACAACGATGGCATCGTATTAAAGGAGGGGTCATAAGAACTGACAGCAAAACACACTGTTATGTTCTGCTTTTTTTTTTTTGTTACATTTCCAACAGACAGGGAGGATGTTCTTCTTGTCTAAACAACAGTGACAGTCTGTACAAACCCCCCCCCCCCCCACACACACACACAAAAAAAAGATTTTGACCTCATATGGAATGGTAATGGGTTAAAGCTGCAGATGTTTCTACAAATAAAATGAAACATCTGCTGGCCTGTAGGAATGTTTTTGAAGGTGACCGCTCACAGTGATAATGTATCCAGGTGTTTGAGCACATGAGCATGAACAAAATTAACACTAAGAGGAACCTTAAGTCACTCCTGGCAGTAAAACTGCCTTGATAGATTGATGCTTGCTTCGCTGGCAAGGAATGAGATCATCCTTCTGGATTATATATGATGTTATAAAACTTTGATTTTCTTTTTTCTTAATAAAACGAGAGGATCATATACCATTCTGAGTGTATCTCTGGCTTTGTGGTATTTTTCTTTTTTTGTATAGATTTATGAAAGCGCCTTGGGCGTCCTATAGATGTAAGCATCTTTGCAAGACCCCCTCCGACGCATTCTTCACGCTGTCGTTAGCAGGGTTAGAGATTTTGCATTGCTCACACTGATGACTACAGCTGTCTTGAGTTTCATTTGATGTGTTGATTGCTGATAGCTGCAGTGGCATATTCCTCCTGCTGATTCAGTTGTGCCTGCACACCAAAAACAAAAGCAGCCCTGTTTCTATAGACTGTGGTACAAGCCATATACAGACTGAGTCATTCACATGCACATCAATGGATAAATGAATAGCTACTGTCAGCTTAGTGACTGCCTGATAAAGAGGCACCTTGGTTCAACAAAAACGGAGACTGACAGTCATAAAACTGTGTCCTTACTTCCTGTCCTTCCAGAGAAAAGAACTACTAAACACTGTGATCGAGTGACAGCTCTTTATATAACTATGAAATAGTTTGTACTTCAGAGTGAGTGTTTGTGAATCTTGAAGTGACTACCAAATCAAAAAATCTTACTTAACACACCCCTGTCACTTTTCAGTCTGAAAATATTTCATTCACTGAGCTGTTCGGATTTGGAGGGTTTTGTGACATCACAGACCCAGCTCTGAATACAGTTAGCAGTGTACCTACATTATCTGTTCCAAAAACCACAACGTATGTTCATCACTATGGAAAGATACTCTCTGAGCATAACCTGGCTGTAAAAGGAAAGTAATTGAAACAGGCAATGGCTGATCCAACATCTGCAAGAAACCTGGCCAAACTCCGTCTAGGCTTAATAAGCTCATGACTCTGAAGAAGCTCTTGCTGTTTTAAATTGATATTATGATTATTATTTTTACATGCTGCCTTATCCTTTTAGGGGCCATTCGACTGCATCTAGAAGAAGAATCTCCAAGAAGCTCTTGATACCATTGTTTAATGTACTGTAGATAAAATCTAGGATTGACATGAATGCGTCCAACCCTGGGTTAACTAATACAGAGTTGATTGATCTAAGTCGTAACCAGCGATCTGAAAGCAGAAACTTAGATTTAGCTGACACAGGTTCAAGATTTGTTGAAGATCATCTCTAGAACACCCACCTGATGAGGAGTCCTTGGGCGAGAGACTTCTAAGTTGCTTTGAGTAGAGGTGAATGCTGAAATAAATGTAAAGTCTGGCTATAAGGCTGGGGTTGAACATCTGTCTCTGTTTATGTGTGTGTCTTACTGCTGTCAAGCGCTTAAGAAAATCAATTCTGTTCAAGTCAACACAATTTTTTGTATAGATTTATGAAGGGGCCTTGGACATCCTATAAATATAAGCATGTTTGCAGGACTGACAGCGTTGTTCATTTAGATGGAGTTACTTACAGGCCCATGTGAAGCCATGGCATTTCTCAGCTTCACATTCAATAAATCTGTTTTAATTCCTTGCTAATAAGACATCAGTGATTAACAAGTCATTTTTCTCACTGACTTAGAAAAAAAAATATTATGGCTAAATGGTTATGATAAGATTTATACAAATAAGAGCTTCACATATGGACCTGAAGAAGTTTTGTGGTAGCAGATTATGGAGTTGATACTACTGCTCTGAGTAGGACTTGAGGATTATCACTAGGGGTGAACGATAATTATTGGGGCGATAATTATCAGGCCAATAACAGAATTATGACGTCATTCTGATAAGTCCGATATCATGATGAATAACCCCGATAATATTTACATTTTGTCAACACGGCAGTGCCCCGCTCCCTCTGAGCCTTGAATGACCGGCAGTGAATGTTATGTTCAAGTGACATCGGCATAATCAGAAAAACGATTTCTCAATAAGGAAAATCAAGAATACCCCCTTTAACATCGTTAAAGTTTCCGAAGAAGATCGTTCGCTGGTTATTTGTGACAAATGCTCCAAG
Organism: Hirundichthys speculiger; assembly: GCA_018398805.1. Taxonomy (NCBI): domain Eukaryota; kingdom Metazoa; phylum Chordata; class Actinopteri; order Beloniformes; family Exocoetidae; genus Hirundichthys; species Hirundichthys speculiger. The sequence goes on from JAGFBZ010001224.1 coordinate 4,873,626, forward strand.
TGAATTCCACAAGGAGAGAAAAATAGCACAAGCTTTAATACGTCAAACCAGACCAGCCACCTGAAACTTAACCATCCCTTGGACGTAGTTTTAAAATCCCCCTAACGTGAGCTAATGTAAGCTAACACTAACGTGAGCAAGCCAGCAGCAAGTCTCTCCTCCTCTCCCCTCCCCCTCATCTCTCATCTAAAGCTTCCATGTGATAAAAAAAAAAAAAAAAAAGAAAAAAAATAATTTACTCGAATTAAAAGCATTCACTTGAATGGAACCACAAGCCAAAATCCTTCAAATGTAATTTTTTGTTACTATGCAGTGCACTTTTTCAGTTTGTTTACCTAAACAAGTCTAACTTGTGTCAGTACATTATGGAATGTGAATTATTTGTTATTGTCAGTGAGGAATACACTTTTTCAGTTTGTAATTCTGATGCATGTATTTCCATCATTTTTTTTTATATCAGTCAGTCAGCTTGCCAATAGTTTTTCATTGGAAAAATAATATCTCTTAATTTAAAGAGACAAAACTATTTTTGATTTTGTTCATAGTATTGATGCAATGATCTCAGTGTTGGGCCACAGGCCATGAGTTACAGAGACCGCATGGTTTTGTGAAACAAAGGACCACTGACATGACTACAACCCCCAACATGCGTTGCAATGTTTTATTGTTTTATGGCAAAGTGTGAAGGGACACCATGCCCGTTTAACTGGCTGAGGACCCTGACTACACAGCAGGGGTTCCTGGCAAAGGCGGATCACATTCCCCTGACATAAATACCGGCTCCCTCCTCCCACTCGCTCTCTCTGACCTCCACTACCCGAAGCAAAAGGTGCACTTTCTCTCTGGCCTGCTACAACAGGTAAATAGCTGAAGGCCTGCATTTCCCTGGCGACCCGTCTGCAGGAGATCCCTTTGGTTGTCTGATGACAATCACACGCCTTGTCCGATCGTGACGCGCCTACAGAGTGATCCGCAACGTACAGAGGAAACGATGCGTAGGAATCACCCACGCACCTCGGACGCATGACCGGCCTCAGACGAACCGGGAAGGAAGACAGCCTGGCTGCTGCTGCTGCTGCGCAACACCGCATCTCTCCTTTGACCACAAAAAGAGAAAGAGGAGGAGAGCCGCTCCTGGATACCAGCAGAGTGTAGGTTCAAACCTGCCCTATATTATGAATCCTGGGTCATTAATCCAGTTCCACGGACTTCATAATGCCAAAATTCCATTTTCTTGCGTGTCACATATGCTTAGAACCGGACTATCGGTCCCGCCATCACTGAATTTCGTTCATGTATTTTTATTGCGATAAGCAACGCAACTCTCCGTTTCCCAGTTCAAAATCAGAGCAACTTGGTGAAGTGGCTTCACATTGCTGCATCTGTGGGAAACGACAGAGTTGCTGTTGCTAGCAGCTATGAAACATTCTAGCTTGTTGATTTTATTCTGTCCTTTCCTTTGTTTCTTTTACTAACAACCTTCCGTTAGTCAGAAGCCATCATGGTAAGGGACATGATCTCACACATGATCTAATCCGCCATCTTGTAATGTCCTATAGCGTGAGTCAGCGGCCATCTTGGTAAGGGACGAGAGCAGCACGTGACCTCGTCCGCCATCTTGGAAGCCTCCTCACACTATTAAGCCAGTTTCGTTTACCACACACACTCACACACATACACATAGTCCCCCAGCATACATGTATATAAGTTGACGCTCTTTACCATTTAATTTTTTATTTGCTTATGTTAGTTTAGTCATCTTTTAGTTAGTAGATATCAGGATCTTGATTCAAGTGTTTGTTCATTTTAATACTTGTGTTAATAAATTCTGATATATTCTAATGAGAAAAGTTGTTTGTGGTTATTTTACACAGTTTTGTAACATTTGCTGGTTGAAGAGGTCTGTGCTCGGACTCACACCTTCTCTGTTGCTCTATAGCGCCACACCTGGTCACAGGCTGGCACGCATAGAACAACAGCCATTCTGAGACTGATTGTGCCCTTTAGTCCTTTTTTTCTGATTTATCAGGTGGTGCCCCGTTTCAATTTATTAACTTTGTTAATACCTTTCTGGTTATTAGCAGCTGTCCCTCAAGACAGTTAGTAATAACCCCCTTTATGACTAAACGAGCATGTTATATTAGGTATACGTGTGTGTTATTGCTTATCGGCATCGGCCTTTAGGAGCTGAAAGTTATCGGTTATTGTGCATCCCTAATTGTCGCTGTAGTATTATGTGGAAGTAGGAAGAAAAATCTGTAAATAATGAAAAGCTTAACTGTTGGTCAGTGTATGTGTGTCTCCAACTGAAGGAGTATATGGGTGATCACAGTTTAGAAAGTGCACATTTACTCATATTCTCATATTCTCACCCAAAGTCAGCTTCCAGCTCATGCATTTATTACTTCCCTCTCCTCACACACATCATACAGTTTAAGCCTGAAGAAAGCCTTTCAGTTCTCTGTTGTTGTGAGTCAGTGAATGTCCTCTCTAGCTCCAACACTGGGATTCTTTGTGTCTCTAAGGCATCATTGCTGTGCTCTCTTTCTCTGGCCGCTCCTCAGCACAGACAAACACACACACACACACACACACACACATGCACACACACGTGATCACTCTCAAAGAAAGAATCTCTGCTATTTCTCCCTAGATTTGTGCAGTGAGGACATTCCAGTCCTTGCATATTAATCACCTTTTTCATTTGCCAATGCAGCGTGCCCAGTTAAACCAGCCGTACTCTTCTTCTTCTTCTCTTCCCAGAAGAGAGGGACTCTTGCCTGGGTCAAGCAGCCTGTAATAGGCTGCCGCTAATTATGAAGCAGAATCACCACACTGAGAGGCTAAACCCTGACACACTGTGCGGGTGCTTGGCAGACGAACTTATTGTTTTAGCGTTGACAATGTTTTGTTTTTTTAAAAAAAAACTTTGTTGTTTCTACTGCTATAACTGCTGCCTCTAAGGGGATGCAGCGAACTCATTTTAATATGGAAAGCAATAGAAGGACGTGCTAGTTGACTGTTTTCAAAAATAGAGGGAATTATTGTTGTTTTTCTTGACTCGCATCCACTTAATCCTCTCAGCGGCAAGCAGAGGCGGGAACAAAGAGCCGCTGATACAACTGCAATAAATCTGATTGAATATGGACCCAAATTGGTCCTTAGTGATGTGGCATTTATTTTGCAGGAGAAAGAACTTAAATGGATTGGCTGGAGGCCAGCAGCGGGGGTAAGATGGTCAGGCAGTGGCACAGCGTGGCACCACTTAGCTTCTGTCTGGAATGGCCCCCCCAGCCCCCATTCCTGTCCACCACCATTGTGGTCGGAACCCCCGAAGGTATACACATACCCTGTAGGTATGTGTATATGAGAGAGAGAAGAGGCTGAAAGAACCGAGAAAGGCATTGTCAAAAAAAGAAAAGTCATGTGATAAGAGTTAAAGAACAGACAGCAAGAAACACTTAAAATGAACTTAGAGCTTAAGACTAGTTGAACAAGTTATACCTTTTTTTTTTTAAAAAATCCATTGACAAAGCTGCCAGGCCCCCCTCGCTGTCTGAGGGGATTTATGGGCCAAATTATGGGAGCACCGAGTGTATCCACATTTTAAATGAACAAAACACAGTGGATTGACTTCCAAACTTCTGTAAGAATCTTCACAAGCAAAAACACAGGAGGCTTGTCAAGTTTTTATCCACACTAGAAGTTGTTTTTTTTTAAACAAGATCATTCAAAACAACAAGCAAAAAAAAAAAAAATTTAAACGCTGTTATTCACATTTCCATAAAATGACTCTTTATTTGTCAGTGAAGGAAGCATCCGCTGGGCTTAGCCTTTCATTGAAAAGGCTTTTTGGAGTTTAGGAGGAGAGCAAACTGTCACTTTGAAGGAGTTACAGTTTTCATGACAGGCAGTATAGTTATGCTGTCCCACAGTGCAAACAGTTGCTGTTTCACTATAACGGCTAAATAGCTAAACATTTGTAATTCCCCCCTCTCCCATTTTTAAAGAAGGAGACACACATTCTGTGTCACGAAACAGAATGGCACCACAAGAACTACAAAAACTCCTTCTGGGTATTTACCTCTAGTACTTGTTTTTCAGTCAGATACAAAGATAACTTGCTCTGTTGTCTGTAAAAATTACTGTTTCCCAATATTTACCAGCTCCGACTCACAAAAGAGATGCTTCATTTGCTCCGATTCCCAGTCTGGGGTACATAAATTAAGTAAACAAAGCTCATCCCTGGAAGCTACAGTGCTGCAGAAAATAACCTGCATATATATCTAGCATTTGTTGGTGTAAATACAGAGATACAGAAACAACAATGAATAAGAATAAATGGCAACTACACAGGTGCTGAACTGGAAATCAAAGATAAAATATAAGAACTAAGAACTGTGTGTAAAAAGTGATGCACTGTTGTTCATGTGAGGTTTTAGTCGTCTCATTTTTTAAGACCTGATGAGGACCAGATCATTTTAAATCATTCACAGATACATAAAACCATAGGATTGAAATGCCGGTGTCCCAGTATTGTGATTACATTTCTCTAAATTAAAAGCTCACAACACTAAACACATAGAATTGGGGGATTTAAAAAAAAAAGATAATTATGGTAGCAGGAAAAATGTCTGCACATTGGAATTTAAACAATTAATGATTATTTTAAAAAAAAAGGTAAATAGAAAGCAAATTGATCAGGTGTTTTTTATTTTTATTTTCGATGCAGTGCTCAGAAGTTGCTCTTGAATCTTTCTCCCAGTCTTTTAGAGACTGTGTGCAGCAGCTGCTGCCTGCTATGGCTCGGTTTAGTTTTGATAAAGTTTAGTTTTGATAAAGTGTTGGTAAAATGGGGTCATATTTGTTGGAAAAGGGAGAATGGTAGACAGGTAAAGAGACAGAAAAGAGAAACTGAACTGCGCTGCCAAGGAACAAATAAAAACAAAATAGTTGACCCTCGGTGCGGGTGTGGGGAGTCCTTAAGGCGTGAAAAAACAAACTAAGGTAAGTTATCCAAAATTCAACCATGAGCCCAACTGTCCTATCTGTGCAGGAAGTGCTGTGACTGGACAGTGAATATAAAACCAGCACTGATGTGGTAATAGTAATAAACTTAAATAGGTCATTATCTGAACTGACCCAGTGCACTTGTCAACCACATCCTCCAACAGGCCAGCCTTTGATCGACCACAGCTAACGACAGAGCTGTCTAATCAATAGTAGCCTCGATGAGTGTTACTGAACTCCTCACACACATGCATGTACACGCAAACACAAAGACAGAGCACCTCCCTCTCCTCTGCCTTTTTCATCCTGCCCCGTTCTTCTTCTGCATGTCCTAATTCTCAAGTCCTCCATGCCTGCAGGTCAGCAATCTATCTGCCTCTCATTAAAGACGTGACATAACAACTCAGGATCACAAGTTTTGGGCAATATACAAAGGTTTATGATGTATAAATGTATATATATATAGTGAAAATATTCTGGCGTTGAGGATACCAAAAGATGATGATTCATTAAGATGTGCTGTAGTATGGAGTCCTTGTGACATCTTTCAGTTCAAAACTATCCACCATTCTCTATTGTGGACAGGTCAGGACTCCAGGCAGGCCAGTCTTGTATCGGCACCCTCTTCTACCTCAGCTCTGTCTTTATAACGTGTGCTGAATGTGGTTTTCCATAGCCTCATTAAAAAACTGAAAGGATGTCACTGGAAAAGGTGTACTCTTCATATCCTTATAATCTTTGGGCCAGTGGACAAAGCACTCATTTCTTCCAGAATTTAAAAAAAAAAAAAAAAAAAAGATATGGAATACTGATTTATCTGACAACTATACAGTGATCCCTTATTTTTCGTGGTTAATGGGGACCAGCGTCCCCCCTCACGAAAATCAAAACGGGAGCTGGAGCACACCGAGCCTAAATAATCTGTTTAAAATATGTTTAAAAACCGCAAAAAAGTAGCGAGGCACTGCAGCGAAACAAGACAAAGGCTCAACTGTGGTCTTTATGTTACCTTCACAGCCTCTGGTTTCTGAACTGTAGTAAAGAAACTGCTGGTATTGTGCTATTTTTGGCTCGTAATTAGTGGGTAACACGCTAACAACAACAAAAGAAAAAGTCCGGTTTTCTCTGCATGGAACGAGCACTTTATTGTGGCACTGCAGGAAATTGTAATATCACACAGGTTGTATTGTTCAACTCCTTTCAGTTAACAAAGAATGTAAATCTAAACACGCTGGGCTGCTGTTTATGCTCACTCCACTTTTCATCTAACCCCGTTTTCGTTCTGCCATCTCACGACACACACACTCTATTACCCATAAGGCCACCTTCTTAAAGAGGCCAGGCTGGCTCACGACATTTCTCCGCTGTGAGAGAACATGCACAACATCCTGTGATTCTTGGGTGATGCGTCTCGGCCAATCAGTGCTGGGCCATCTGCATTTCTTGTGTTACTTACAGGAGGCTATGAGTCATCATTTGAAATTTCGCTGGCAGCTGCGGCCTCTCGTCTGCTGTGGGGTGGATTTTCCGCAGAATTTTCACGCTTTTGTCTTGATTTTTTTATTATATTATATATTCCTGAAAAAATCTGCGAATAACTAAAACCGTGGAACTTAAAGCGTGAATTGGCAAGGGATCACTCTAATTATTTATTTCTGTGATGGTCCATCCTGGATCGATCTGAGAAGAAGTTGAAGAAGTTGATGCTGCTTCTGGGGAAGGTTAAGATAGATGAATTTCTTTCTTTTTGTCGTACAAAAAGTACACCTCCCTAGTCCAGTCGTTAAAGCACCTGCCACTTAAATCCCTTGCCAACAATGTACCCTCTCGCCTTTATTACTTGTCATAACACTTCAGAGTTCGCACATGTGTTCAGTTTAATTAAACCTTATCCAGGTGGAAAGCCAATAATAGCAAGCAGGTACAGTGTTGGTATTATTTATCCGGGCCTTTCTTGGCTGCTTGCTCAACATAGGTTGAGTAATTAACTGGAGCCTGGAGGTTGGATGAACCAGGCCTATCGCGTGAGCTCTAAACAGCAGGAAGGGCCACGCCTGCCCTGTAATAAGGCGACATAGTTACAGTCGTAATTGGCTAGAGCAGTCAAGCGACAAGGGCAGCCCGGATGGAAGCGCTGACCGTGGAAAATTAGAGAGGATGGTTTAAGATTGATCATCGAAAACCTCTGCAAAGGGCTCCTCCGCTCATAATAACCCACAAGGATTACGCTTGGCAGGCAGACTAATCTGAGGAAAGGGAGCATAATTACTATATCTTCCCAGAGTTTTAGCTTTATAAGCCCAGTCATCCTTTTGTGGAAGATGATGCCTTGTGGGACAAAAGAGAAAGAGAAAGCTTTGAATAAAGAACAAAGAAAAGTTCATCTTGCATAACTGTTAATTTATCCCCTGAGCAAACAGTCTCTTTGATACTTACATGCTAACTGAATATCTCATTGCACGGTGTCACAGATGGGGAAGTGCTCTGTGGATATACTGTTCCCCTAATCACTCAGGGCTCAACAAGGACTGCGATAACAAAGCGTCAAGTGTCATGGTGACAGCAGTGAATGAAGACGTGAGTCCTGACTAGGACGATGACATTTTTGCTGTTTAGCCTGAACGGCTCAGTGATTTCCACATAAACAAGCGCTAAATTGTTACAAATGACATGTTAAGTGGGAGCGCATAATGTAAGGTGGCGGACTGTGCAAAAATAATTGGAAGTCACAAGTAGCATCTAAATGCAGATTGCTCTCAGTGGAACGGATGCTAAGAGGGTGAATGAATGGCCCAATTAGGCAGAACGGACAGTAGAATGGAGGGTGGGAGGAATGACAGAGGATGGTGCGGCTGGGCAAATTTGAGGAGAATGGGAGAGTTCAACACACCTCTGAATCAAAGAGGATCCGCTGTTCAACAGCACGTGCATATAGCCTTGAACCGCCGTCAACATACTGCTCTCACCTGGCGCTAATGTGGAACTAATTTGAACACTTGACTCATTTGCATACACAACTTCTCAGCAATGCATGAAATGAATTCCCTCAAGAATGGAAAGAATAGCTTCTAAATACAGATATGAGTCTCTGATTGAAACTATATGTGCAACAGTTTGGACCAGTGCTGCACTCCACTGTCCCTTTCCCATAACTCTCTGCGGTCATATATCATTATCTGGATGGATGGCACGCATGTCAGGGCCTGAGTCGCTATGTAAAATTCATGATTTGAACATAAATATATGTACTCTCTGACAGGATGTGCACTTTGATGGCATTTTTAGCAGGACATTTATATACACCATGCTCACAATGGCCAATGTGTATATATAACCTGACAAATAGATGGACCCTTTATGAATTCCATTCAGCTCTTACTTTGAACAGCACTGAAGGTTATGGAGGAAAAAAAAGAAAATATGTAACGATGTCTTTCACTGACATGCCAACATGCTACTTGCTGCAGTGTTTAAAAGAAAGACACAGGAAATCCTCCAGCGCTGCCACTGTGTTTTTATATTTCCACTAATAGCTCTCTTTTTCTCTTGCCATCTATCAAATTAATTTAGTGCGTGATACGGAGGCACTAAATTAGGCCCGAGATTTTCTGATTTAAATAACTAATGAAGCACTTCTTGCTGCCAAGCAGGAGCATCTGCTCAAAGAGATGCAGAGTCAGTTTTCATAAATTCCAAACAGCCTCCGGGGAATCACAGAAAGACGGAGAAAGAGGACAGAGGAGCTGATGGGAGGGGCGGAGTAGGATAAACAGGGTTAATCTGAACATTCGTGTACAGCTTCTGATGGTTTGTGTTGTAACAGAATGCAACACTAACGACACGTAGCAGATTAATCCAAATGTTTCGTAAGCTTTAGACACAAAGGGATCCAGCTTATTAACCGTTCAAATGAAAATAACAAAGGCACTACTCTGAATTTTTACACAGTATGTTTTAAAAACGAGAGAGAGCATCAGAGTATTACTGTATTGTACCAACTGTGCGGACTTGATGGGTTCAAAAATACTTAAAAGAGAGATATCATGACTTTTGAACAACTAGAAACAAATTCTCTAGTTCTTCATGTCTGTGATATGATTTGGTAAAAATACATCAGAGACACAATACAAAAGCTCCCTTTTTCAGTCATGCTTTCACTGCTTGCTTAATAGCAGACAGCTTCAGGTGGATGTAGTCAGCCTCCTCTCCTACTCTGAAGGGTTTGACTCTTCTTAAATTGGTGATACAGCGTTTGTGCTTCCCACTTCCCACTTACGGAAAATGCAGCATGATGGGAATTCAGGAGGAGTCAGAGACGGGGAGGCCTGACCGAAACATACTCTGATCTGGGTCTGTGATGTCACAGTGCCCTGCAGGTCTGAATGCGTTACTGAATTTAGGACCTTCTAGTCAAAGTCACAGCGCTTCCTTTTCTTAGTCCAGCGTCCAATATCAATATCTGACTTTTGCAATCAGTTTGTATTCAATATGGATCTACTATTGATTTGCTAAAGAAACTGAGCGCATCAGACCTGATTGAAACATTACTTTTCTAACTTTATTAATCCAAATGAGCTACATTTTGTTTGACAATATAAGCTACATTTTGTAACACACTGATTTAACTAGTTTTGTCCATTAGTTCGTCTTTAGTTGTGATCAAATCTTCATCTTAGTCACAATAGCAGATAAAACTGTGTGCTATTGTGTGTTTTCAGTCTAAGCACGTGCTTATCTATGACTGTGACTTAAATGAAGATCATATCACATTTTGTGAACTGAAGTGAAAGGACTGGCCTCACGGATCTGTCCCAGTATCTGGTACCCAGTCCAACGGTTAAGACAGTAATATCCCAAATTAATATCCGACTTTAATATCTATTGTTGGTGTATCCCTACTTTTAAAAAATCCAAATAAATGATGTCGAGCACAGCAAAAGTGTTTTTTTTTACCCAAAAAAAAATGTATTCCCTTCAAAAGTGACTATTTAAATATACATTTTTCACACTATCATAGTTGAGGACTCATAAATAATTCATCACTAATTAAAAGGCAATTGGCAAATCACTTTTTCTTCAAGGGAGAGAAAGCCAACTGAAGCTACTTTGGTTCAGGCACACATGGATGGTTAGAAATATACACGTGGTTCAGGCATGTGGCAACAACTTGAGACAACCTGCAGATCCTACAGGTTTTCTTTCTTAAAATGTCAGTACTGTGATAACTGCAGACATTCCAGTGGCTTTTCCGTATCAATCTGAGTTATTTCTGACAGCTAGTCCTCCACTTTACAGTTTCTCCAATGTGGACTTCGAGGAATAAAAAGTCCCTCCACATCATCAAGGAGAATAGTTCCATCCTACTGTCAATATAATCATTCAGTTGGAAATGAATCATTTTGCCTTCATTTCCCTTCAGTGTTTATTACACACATACAAAACCATATCTTCGGGGCATGTTTTTATATCTTAGAAAAAAAATAGCAAATTGCATACAATCTTAGGGAAAAATAGTGTAAAAAGAAAAAAATAACACCCACGATCACAAACAGCAACACATGACATGTTACATTTGTCAAACAAACAAAGTCAGAATGGAGACGCAGTGTGCATAAAAGCAAGCACACATATATGAATCAGGAGCTTGTAGAACCACCTTAAGGACTAATAACTTGAAGAAGACTTCGGTCATGATGTTTTTCTTTCTATCTTTATCCCAGCCTTGTCATGTTGTTGGATGCGTGAGCATTCTGCAGAAGCTAACACACGGGACTCACTCTAAGATGGTGGAAGAGGGTGGTCATTTTCAGAGCTGGATGAATAAAAGGACTCATGATTAATAGCAGGAGGATTAACTGTGCATTGCTAAGGGATGCATCTCCAGTCTACCATATGCTGCCAAAATTCAAGAAAGCATCAAGTCAGTCTAGGTTTTCCTCAGAATCTCTTATCTGAATCTACCTGCAGTTTTAAGAATATCATTTCTGCTGGACTGCTGCAGTCTCTGATTCATATCTTTTGCCAGTGGAAGCAAAACAAAGCGTCAGTAACTGGAAACAAGACCAGAATATAAACTATTACCTTGGGAAGTGTCTTGTCCCTATCACAGAGTAGTATAACTTTAACCCAGTGATTCCAAAAGTGTGGGCCGGGCCCCCTGGTGGGCCATCGTGGTACTGCAGGCAGGACGTGAGAGGTCATTAAAAATAAACAACTGTTTTAAATCGTCGATTTCTTAAAATATGTTTTTAATTACTGTAAAATATTTATGGCATGATTTAAAAAAATATTTAGAAGTAATGAAACAAGCCAATTGAGTGCCATCTTAACTTAATATGACAAGTGTCACCTTATTTGTTGACCCCTTACATTAATATCAGAATGTAGCTTCAACTCTTGTATGGTGATCACAGTTGTGATTAAAGGTTTGGGCGGGTTTTTCACTTTTCAAACCGGGCCTTGGTATTCTGAAGTCTGGGAATGGCTGCTTTAACCCAAGGTTAAGTGCCTTGTCTTTTGCATGCTGGGCGCATGAGTGAAAAGAAAGTATCATAATGCAGAGCAATAAAATGTGGATCAATAATTTCCCATTCCCCCTTGATAGGTGAAGGCAGACTGTGATGTAATATAGAAGGGTGAGGAATATGAATGGAGCGCTATGCTGACATTGCTAAGTGACAGATAAAAGAGAGCAGCAACTCTGTGGATGTACCAGCTTTAGAATTCATTTAAATTAACATACATACGGCTATAAGTTGCCCTTCACCCTTTAAAGTCTCCTCATTAACTGACATCAGTGTGTGGGTCCTGGGCTCAGTGATGACAGGACCAGTGGCCTTTCTTTGTTCACCATTATTGTGAAAGGTTAGGCAGAGATTCTAACTGCATATACATACAAGGTCTCAATGAAATTCAATTCAAACTAAAACAAAACGCAAAACCCCACCTAACCCTACCTCTTATCAACTTCAAGCTTCTGCAATAAGTAGTGAGATTTTCCTTAGCCAGTACCAGAACCTTTTTCCAACAAAGTTGTTTAATGAAAATAACTGTGAGTGGCAACCGGACATTTCTGAACAGATAACTGCAAGTTAAAGCTCTGTATGTAAAACATTAAAGAAACGTTCATAGAAATCCAAAGATGCTAATGAGGTGAGATGGAAAACTATCCAGAAAATTAGAAGTGCGGTAAATACTATTATCCAGGCTCAGAGGAGAGGGACCTGCTTATCTCCTCACACTTTAAAGTCAGAAACTGAGGCTATGTGGAGGTATATTAATGCACATAGCAGCAATAATGTGCACATCTGACAGCACCATTAATTCTGAGCTATACATATACACAGAATGCCAGAAGACACCCCGCTCATATTAAAACACAGCTCTCTAGTAACAGACTGCAGGTGCTAAACTGACCTGCCTCCTGTTCAGACCTCCCACTCACTAATATTTATTCACATTTAATGAAGGAACCTCCAAACAATAGAGATGCTTTAATCATATATCAATGCAATAAAGGGAAATATTCAAAAACAATTACAGATGTGGTGATGCAACCAATTGGTAAACATGCGTCTGTCCTAACTTTAATGCAGTATCTTTTAAAGGTGGGGTAGGTGTTCTTTTTTGCAGCACTTTTTACAATATTGCCTGAAAACCTTTTCACATTCCCATTGCACCCACTGAAATAAAATGTTTGCAAAAAAAACGAAACGTTTTGGTCCAGTGTAGAGGTTATAATCAGAGAAAAACTCTGACCAATCAAAATAGTGATCATCATTACTTTCATTGGCTGCCTAATACGTCCATCAGATATCAATGCACTCCCACCCACCCCTCCCTCCCTCCCTATGGTTCATGTAGTTGTGAAATGTGTGAAGGCGTGGTTTCGATGGGTGAGCTGAAGAGGAGGAGGCGGAGCCTTTGGGAGGAGGGAGGGAGTGTATATTTTCAAAATCTCACTTGAGTTGGATTGATGGAATGGTTTTTTAATTATTAATGAATTATTTAATGAATAATTGCAACATGTCCAAAAGTCAAATTCTAAATGAACATTTCTCAGCTTCAGTGTCTGATATAATGTTTTTGGAATATTTTCAGTTGCATAATGCAGTTTAAATGACTGGACAGCCATTGTGTTTTGTTTTTAAAGAAAATGTACACATTTTATAAAAAACATATATTTAAATTACATCAAATCAAGACTTCAGAGCCGATATATACGAATTGAGTTTCACACCTCTATTTCACGTTTAATCAGCTGTGGGTTTGTGTATGTGATGGACAGAAAAGGAGAAAGGGTGAATGTGTGTGCATCCAAGCATCCAAACAGTGGGATGATGCCAGCTTTCTCAATGACACTATTAAATGTGTGACAAACCAATTCATCTTCCATCTCCAGAACGTCGTTTTATTACCACCGTCATCTACAGAGTTCACCCATCCTGATAACAACTCGCATATTCACTTATTAGATCTGCAAACCCCTTTTTCTCTCTGCTCACTGAAGAAGATTATTGTAGCAAACATAATGCTGCTATTGACACATTTGAGAAACTGTTAACACCGTGGGCGAGTTGTATTTGCATATTTCTCACAAGCACAAGACCATATATTTATACAACCTGAAACACAATGAGGATCATCCTCATTCATATATATATATATGTGTGTGTGTTTGTGTGTATATAACGCATCTCCCAACAGGGTACACCCAGTTAAAGTAGGTGCTTTGTGTTTGCTTTACGCTAAAAATAGAAAGCTACCACCAGACAGACAATTAAAACTAATGAGGAAAAATATATACAGTGTTGCATTAAAGGACATATCTTTTTTTTTTTTTTTGTCCAAACTGGAATTAGTTCTTGATTTCAGTATTTCTTGAGGTTGCTCTGCAGAGCAGTAACATATGAAGGAGCAGGGAAAAACTTAGAAAGTACTGTAGCACCTGCACTAAATGGAGATGGAACAGTGAGCCATTACACTGTAGCTGTTGCAAAAGTCTCTTTATTTTATTTTCTAAGGGATTCTTTGACGCAGGAAACTGTCACACGAAGACGTTCTCCCCCTGCGATGTGTGATCCGCACCAGACAGCACCACAGCGGAAGAGGAACTGTGTCAGACACGGCTGTGCACATTTACAACAGCAGCTAATTAGGATCCCTCCTCCTGAGACGCTGATGCACTCAGGCTCAGACAGGCAACGCAGCGAAGAAGAGCACCTGTCTGATCACGGCTCCAAAAGAATTTTTGTTAAAATGATCCTGCATTTGTCTTTAAAATCCCGTCACCATTGTGTGCCTCCAACACTGTCTTCCGAATCAAAAAATCTCTTCAAAGTACTTCCTCTTGGCTCGAATTTCAGGATTCACATGTCTGTGTGCTCCTCAGCTCTTCCTGCTATTACTTTAATAAAGAATTTCATGATTAAAAACTCCTACAACATTTGGTCCACTTGGGAGGCAAAAAAATTAAAGAATAAAAAAAAAAAAAAAACACTGCTATGTGGAGAAAGTTTGTTATGCAAATGAAATAAATATAAATACTTTCTCTGCTCTACTTATACATTTTATTTACTTGAAATTGTCTTCTCTCGTTTGAAAACAAGACCCCATCCGGTTGTTTGTGACCCAGAAACAGGCAGCTCTGGATGAAGGCGCCGTACTTTTGAAAAGTGAGTTCTCAAAATTCTGCTCACTGTTTATCCAGCATCTCCTACCCAACCTATTAGGCGACAGGTTTACAAATTTGCTTGTGGGTTGGACAACTAGTTAGCAAGGTTATTATAGTTTATGAAAACAAATGAAATAATGAAATTTAGAATAAAAAAAAATTTCGTTAACTGAATTAAAATAAAAATGAGTTTTTTTTTTAAAAATAATAATTAACTGAAACTGTATTATGTGTTTATAACACAAACTAAAATTAACTATAATATCAAGAACATCCTTATTTATTGTATTTGTAAATTTTTTTTCACATAAACATTTTGGGATTTACATGAAAATCTATTAACTTTGCACTGCCATACAACAACAACAGCAAAAAAAAAAAAAAAAAAAAAAAAAAAAAATCTAGAGTGATCAGTGATGGCTGTGGCAAAAGTTAGGAGAAAGCGGCACAGTCCTATTTTGGATCGTACACTTCCTGCTAGCCGCTACCCACTAGCTGCTACCCACAAGTTGCGGGTTTAGGAACTTATGCTAACCGCTAATGCAATCTTCCGCTCCCTACAGCCACTACCAGTTATGCCGACTCCCTTACTACTTTTTAGATGTGGCAATAGGCATGTCTTTTGACTAAAACTAAAACTGAATCAATCCAAATAAGTCAATTATGACCAATGCTATGTTAAATGTTTGCCAGAGACTACAACTAAAACATTTGCAGTCAAAAAAGTCACTGCTTTATCTACTAATGAATAAACTAATCAGGCACACAATTTCAGTATTAATGGCGCCGTAACTCAGAAATGAAATAATTCAATTACAGCACTACTTTCATACATTTTTATAGGAAGCTTGAAAAATGAGTCACGATGCAAAATGTGCAGGCGCTCAAAGCAGCAGGCAGCAGGTTAGATGGGACATTAGAGGCGGAAGCGCTCATGTTTACCAGATGGAAATCATTCTATCATTCCTTTGATTCTGCTGGGAAAAAGATGACAGGAACTTTACTGTTAAATATAAACTGCATGCATTTACCAAACCTTTTTCCAGGACTATGTCTTTTACAACTGCTGTGTAGTTTCACGCCTAAAGCCGGATTCACTTGGAGCCAATATCAACTGAAGAGAGTCATTTTCATAACGGTAATTATTTACAGTAACTGCAAAGAGCTCTTCTCGCTATCATGACAAGTTATGCTAACCTCATGCCTCTTCAGCTGCACTTTCACAGGTGCACGTGCAGATATCAGTTTTGAGAAGAAAAGGAGACAATTATCAATTCTATGCAATGGAGCAGAAAGTAATATGATGAGTAATATAACAAATGACTTTTGCCACAAACTAGTCAAATAAAGTAATGAGACCAGCCAGGAAAATGTAGTGCCGTGCCCTCATGCAGTCCCTAGTGCACATGCGCATGCTTCCTGGGTCACTAATCCTCTTATTAAGTCAATCTTTACCATGAGATTAGTGTCATCTCTGAAACAATCAATCTCTCAGAGAGATATTTTAGAAAGGTCTGAATGCTTTGTTCTAGAAAGGGGACATCGCATCTGAGAGCTTCACGGCAATGAAAGAAAAAAAACAACCAGTGATAATTTAGTGCATTTAAAAGGCTTTGGCAGTGTAAAGGATCTTTATGAGATTTATGAGAATGCAAATATTTGCATTGGCTTCTGATGTAAAGTGTTAAGTGCTCTTAGCATTACCCGTTCTACGGCGGTCATAAAAATAAAAACAAACAAAAAAAAAAAAAAGAAAACTCAAAGCTCTTAAAAATGAAGACTTATTCAATTTAATGAGCTGTGTTTCTCTTTAAACTATTTACCAGACAGCAGTTTGGATCTGACTCATTTGCATGTTTATTGCCTGTCAAAGATCCATAGCACTGTTAAAGGGTCAGTCAAGTGTTCCAGTCCACTGCTCTCCAGGCTACCACCTTCATAAAGATGTGAAGGAAAGGCAGCCTAAATCAAATTCAGTACAACAGAATCACAAATACCATCATTTGTTGTATGCTCATCCTTCCTCGTCGAAGCCCACCAGCAACATCAGACATTACCAAATTTGATCATCAGACATAACACCTCCAATTATGTCGGCTGTGATGTAAGTATCAGAAGATGATACATTTCTTACCACAGAGTAGTATTCTTGAAGAAATCTGAGCAGACTTTGACGGTGTCTTAGCAGACACTTTAATCTTGATTGTGCATCAAACTAATTCGAAATAAAGATATGAATGGTGAAATAGTAGCTACAATCAGGATTAAAGAGAATCAATGCGGCCTATTAAATGTGTTTAATTCAGTCTAACTAATATGTCATAAACATCACTGCTTTGGGTAAAATCAAATACCAGTCCTGTATGAGCTGCTTTACGACCATTTACTTATGTTTTTTTAATATATAAACATGGTCATAACAGTATTTAGATTACTGAGATGACTGATTATTGATAGTTCAGTGAGGAAAAAAACAACTTTTTGCGTGTAAAGATTTTCAGTGGTTTGCTTTTGGTCACAGCAGGGAGCAAATGAACGAGTGAACTGCTGAAGAAAACATTTCACACATTGCTCACTTTTATAGTGCTGCACATGTAAAAATCCACCAAACTACCTCTCAGCTCCATCACAGCTACATACACCTGTGAGACCTTTTAGGTGCCATCGGTGCTTCTCCGTAACAGCTACGCACACAGCCTACATCCAGGATACTTGTCATATGTGTTTATAGTGCGTTGTTATGTAACCACCAAATGCTGTATGGCAGTGCAGGTTCTCACATCACAGAAGTCTATTTGATTTTAAAATGACATAGAGGTTGTTGTAGGATGCATAGAAGGACATACAATGCTACTCAGCTATACTCCATCACCTGTAAGGGGGAGGAGCTACTCATCCAGGGCTGTGCAGACATGCGTCTTTCTCTCCTGTGGCTTCCTCCAGTTATTCCAGCAGAAGAAGACAGAATTCCCTCTCGTCATGCAGTCAGTGTTGATCTTTTTCTTTTTCTGAACTGACGGGAACATAGTCCTGGAATTTTCTTGTGAGGTTCAATGCGTCATTAATCTTCCCCTTTTTGTCCTTTCCGCTAAATCAACACCTTTTAAATCAGTGGGTTCACATAGTTGCTTTAAAATAGGAAGTTTCGGTGTCACACAAAAGCCCTAAATGCAGAGGTAATGACCGGTTTAGACAGGTTCTGCCACCCAGTGGAAACCATTTTTATCCTACTCAGGTTTCCCCTATTGTAATCAAATGTCTAGATTTTCAACCAGAGTTCATAAAAACCTGCAGTAGTCTGATAAGAAAATGTTCTGGGGACCAAAGTATAAATGGTATCGACCACGAGTCTTTCAAACTTAAGAGTTGAAGTCAGTTGATGCCTAAATGAGCAAAGGATTTTCTTTCTGCTATTTCATCAACTTTCTCTACTTCAGTAGAGATTAACAAGGAAACCGTTTTATTTATGCATTTTTTTGCACATCACTTGAACGTCACGTTCAAATAATTATTCTCTATTTTAGTGACAATGTAAAGCAGTTTGTAAAGTTAAGAACTATGAACTGAACTTGCCTTACATTCAAGCAAGGCAATGTGACATAAATAAAGAAAGAAAATAGTGGAAATACACTTCTTTTTGCTTCTAAGTAACTTTTGTTTCAAAGTTGATGCCTGTAAATCCTCGACAAAGACATGGGATAAAACCGGTAAGCATAATGAAGAGCGGGGTTTAGAAAAAAGATGCTGGCTGAGCTGGAGTTGAAGAAAGGAAATAGAATCTTAATGTGCAATATCTTAGGAAAGCAATTTTACACATATAAAACTCTCCAACCCCTGAGGTGGACTGCCAACTCATTAGTCTGGACATATTATGTATTCCCTTTTTTATTACTGCATCTCAATTAGGTCAGTTCACTCTAAAGAGCAAAATTTCCCTGCGCTCATGCAGGCATGCAGGAAGGATGGCAAACTTCCTTCCAAAATAGATGGAAAAAAGGATTTTGATTCAAGCAACACATTAAAAATATTTAAAATGAAGAATTCTGTGATGCCTGAAAGTATTAATGCAGTCTATATATTTTAAGGTCTATTATGCATGCTTATTCGTATCACATTGTGTCAAAATACAGATTAAATATTAGATGGTGTGTCATTTTTTTCGTTTTTTTTTAAATTAGCGGCTACAGCTAAAGTTTGTATGAAAACTTTATCTGGTTTTGAAGATGAGCTGTGCACGTATTTCCATGTATGAGCATGTAGAGCTTAGGCATGTGCACGGCACCAGAGGAAAAGGGTGTTAATGTGAATATCTAGGCCAACAATAATGAGCTTTCAGGCTCCGTAAGACCAGCCACTCTGTGATCTATTTCTGCGTTGCCACTGGAAACTGCTCGCCTGCTTGATGCCGTGGAATATCCCCGACATGTACATGAGATGTTTGTGTGAACGTCAGTGGCTGGATGTTCAGATGTTGTCCATATGGTGGGGACTCCAGATTAACAAACATCTGCAGAAGAAAGTTTAAAATTTCAATGTGTTAGAATTGGATGTTTGGATTATTCATGTTTTTTTTTAACTAATTCATAGTGCATTATAATGACACTCTGCTGGTATTTTAACACAAATGTGCACAGCACCCAATCAATCTAATCTGTTTTAGATGGACATCCTCACATTTACGATGCTTCTGGGCATGGAGACGATTATCAGGATAAAGTTGGACACCATCAGCCACATGTAGGTGGGTGTAATAGAGGCCCTCAGCGGTGCTGGTGGAGGTGTCTGTGCAGGTGTGAGGAGAACAAGACCTGCAGCAAACCTGCTCAGTTTTTTTAAACAGCAGCAGCAGGTCTGCCGGCCTCGTGCTGGGATCAGATGCCATTTATGCAACGCAAAACCATGGGGCATAAAAGTTCAGGGTGTAAGACACAGCGAGGCAGACGACAAATTGCTCATCCCACACAAATCCCTCTTCTTCATTTAAATGCATGAAGGTAGACATGTCAGAATAATGAGAAAGAAAATGGTTTAGAGATTTTTTTATATGACTTTCTTCAAAGTCAGAAGTTTAAATACACTAGGATTACTATGACTTTAAACAGTTTGGGAAGACGACGGTGCCCAGGCGATGATGATTTTGCTTTGGAAGCTTTTTCTAACATTTGAGTTAATTGGAGGCACACCTGTGGATGTAGTTTAAGGCACACCTCAAACACATTGATTCCTTGTGTGGTGTCATAGGAAAATCAAAGGAAAACAGCCAAGATATCAGGAAGGCAAAGGAAAACTGTGGACCTCCACAAGTCCAGGTTTTCATTGGGTAACAATTATATGCAAGTAGAAACGTCCAGCCATCACAGTGCTCAGAGAGGAGACGAGCGCTGTGTCCCAGAGAAAAGTGCGTATCAGCTGCAGAACAAAAACACGTTGTGAAGAATCTGGCTGAAGCTGGTAAGAGAGTGTCATGATCCACGGTGAAACGAGTCCTGTACCTACACGGACTGAAAGACCACTCAGCCAGGAAGAAGACTTTAGAAAAAAACGATCAATTCTAAATTATCTTCATTTTTGGATACATGTGTGCCGCTCTGATGAAACTAAAATTGAACTATTATGACCATCACTACATTTGAAGGAAAACAGTTATCTAGTTTAAAGGCAATGCTGCCAAATACTAAGGAAATGTATGTAAACTATATAGTTTCAAAAATATTCTTCCTATCATTATTCTGGCATTTAGCAAATAGAAATAATTTTGTTCATCCTAACTGACCTAAAACAGGAAATGTTTAGTCTGATTTTATGTCAGACAGTAAGGAAAAAAAAGATATGTAAGTGTATGTAAACATCTAGGTTGAACTGTGTGTATGCTTTTTTTTAAAGGACAGAATCTTCTCTTCAGACCAGGTCTGCCTGAGGAACTGGATTCACTAGACCGATCTGATACCAGAAATAAACACCAGAAACAACTCTCCCTGGGTAAGCTTCAGTTTGTCCAAGTGGGATTACGCCAGATGGCCAGTATACGATGTTTACGGATCAAAAAATGCCATTAGCTTATTTGAAACCGTTGGCCAGCTGGATGTTGATTATTGTCGGCAACAAGATGTTAAAGAATGAAAGAGATCTGGGGACGAGGGAACTGGGTTCAAGTCAAGGCTGCATAATGAATAAACTTTGTAGTTTAGCACCAGCGTTGCAACAGCCAGTCCTCTGTGGATGGCAATTTCAGATTCCTGCTTCTTTTTTTTTTTTTTTTGCTTTTAAACATAAGCACTATAATCATGAGAAATTTAATTTCCTTAAAGGTCCATGTCTATCTGATAGCAGGGGTTGTTCACTCAATTTGTTTCCACTGTGTCCTGAGTGAGCCTCGGCTCACTGAGGCAGTGGCACTCAATTAAGAAGTGATGTTGAGAGAATTAATTTTTAGAAAAAGAAACAAACAAAAAAAAGATGAATTGTGAACCTATCACTCCCTCTACAGTGGGCAGTGCTAGAATAGCAACACAATAGAATGTAGAATCACAATTTATACCCAAACCAAGTTGTGCAGAAGAATATGAACCATTTTAATTAGTTTGCCTAAAAATGGGTTTAATTTAAGAATACAGATAGATAGATAGATAGATAGATAGATAGATTGATTGATTGCATTTTATGTATATCTAAGAGAGTGTTAAAATAACATGTATGCCCCAAAGGATTTCACTCCAGGCCTGTTTCTTTGTCCATGCTCACTTAATGACTAAACCTTTACACCATAGAAAGAAAACGGTAA
Organism: Hirundichthys speculiger; assembly: GCA_018398805.1. NCBI lineage: Eukaryota > Metazoa > Chordata > Actinopteri > Beloniformes > Exocoetidae > Hirundichthys > Hirundichthys speculiger. Next base: position 4,895,090 of record JAGFBZ010001224.1, read on the forward strand.
TGACTGCATAATAGCCCACTTTAAGCACAACATAATGAACCAGCGCTTCAGTGACATGCACTGCAAACACCACGGGGTGTCTGTTTTTAAAAGAACAGGTGCATCACTCATACTCCAAGAATGCATCCATCTGCCCAGTTCAGGCCTCACCTGGGAGTTCAGCTTGAGTATCCGTCTCTGTGTTAATGAGTAAACAACTGTCAGTCCCTTCTTTACCCTCCACAGGTGGCATTTAAGTACACAAATACCAATGAGTAATTAAACCAACATTAAATGTTATAGTAAGGTCTGGTGCAACCAAATGTCCGGAACTGATTTTAGAAGTCTCTGTAAACTTGGAACGACATTCTTCCAAACACATTCCCTCATTTGTGTTTGATGATCCTAGAAGAGGATGCTGCTACATATCAATTCAAACCCTCCCTTAAATGTCAGGTCTGGTTGACATATTATTTTAAATCATTTTAGGAACCCCTCACCCAAAATGCATGTTGTGATTCTGGAAGAGATCACTCCCATCGCTCCCATTGGAGAGAAAGGTTTCATAAGAGGATAAGCTTTCTCTGTTCTACTTTCAAAAAGGTAATGTCACAGTCACTAAGCACACTGACATATGTGTTGGAACTACTCAAAGAATGCACGTGTGAATAGGCCAATACAGAAAACTCAGTTTAATTCAATAAAATTACATCTAAAGTACAAACTGATAGGTATTTTGTTCCAGTTTATACTTCTGTATGCCCTACAAGTTTTAACAGGAGAGGGCTTTAACTTTCTACCAATGTCCAAATGGATTAATCTGTTAAGATATGCATAGTTCTTTTATCCATCCACCCATCCATCCATCTATTTCTCCATATAATCAATGACCAGTGAGGGTTGAGGTGAAAACCTAAATTTCGTAGGGAGAAATATCACTGCACAAACACAGCGCAATGACACAAAGACACAATGTGTAAATGGAGATGAATCAGATTAGGAGGATTGTGACAGGGGCCAGTGCATCTGGCAGTGAGCTCAGCCTGCAGGCACAAACTGATCCTGCAGTGGAAAAAATGTAAAAGCTGGCTTTTCCTGCAACCTTCCGCATGAGTGTGCCCTCTAATTGAGTCCTGTTTAAAGGCCAACATAAGAAATGATGCAAGAAATACTTACATAACAGCTTTATCCTGTGCAGTGCATGAATTAAAAGCGCTTCTTGACATTATAAGATAAGGGAGTGTGTTTTTTTCAGTGTTTTGTCAATAAATGTGGTAAAAAACAACAACAAAAAAGTTTTCAATCATATTAGGCTCTGATGAAAATGAGAGAAAGAACAAAACAGTCTGTTTCCGAAAAATACGTGCTTTCTGTGTCAGCAGGATATGGTGCATTATATCACATGATCTAAGCTCATGTGTGTAAATCGATGCCATGAATCGATGAAGTTTTCAAGCCACGTGTCTTCTCAGTGTTCCCCCCATGAATCCCCCGTTTCCTGTCAACAAACAAGCCCAAGCAGAGAATGAACATCATGCTTCCAACTGCTTTTGCCACATGCTGTATATGTTGGCTGAAGCACAGAAGACCCCATGACCACCACCACCACCATCACCACCATCACCAGCCCTTTCCCCACATAACTGATGGTCCGCCCCATGCTGCTCAGCAGCGGGGGGTTTGGAGTCTGAAACTCCTGAACATCTCAGAATATAATTAAGGCCTTCTCAACAAGTCCTCGGTTTCCTGAGTGGGAGCGCGATCGTGCCTGACCGAGGCTTAGTTGACAGGTTGAAGCACACTAATATGCTGCCAGCACACACAGATCACACATGAACGCACACATCAGTGGAACACACATATTTTCTCTCGAAATGGAGTTTGACTTTACCAGTCAATTAAGGACAGGAGGCAGAGGGGAGACGGAAGTTTGATTAAAACACCCTGCATCTGCAGGATGTTGTCAGTGCGCCGGATTTATCATAGAACCAAGTAGGTCCAGATTGTCTCCATGCACACAAATGAAAAGATTAAATGTTTATATTAAAAAAAAAAGGTCAAAATGATAATCTCTGCTGCATTTATCTGAGTAAAAAAAAATAGGGAGACAGAAAGAAAAAAAGAACCGAGCTAAAATAGGTGGGCGTACTGAATGTAAGAGAGAAATGTGACAGAGACAAGCATGGAAGGTGTGTACCAGGTGAGGTCTGAAGAAACGTTACACTACTAGCGCGAAAAAAAGAGCACTTCCAAAATGCATAGCCTGGAGGACTCTGACATTTCCTCCCACTCACTCATCAGACTCATTGTCATTACTCCCTGCCTCTATACATCGCTCCCGTCTCTGCCTCTTTTCACTCTTCGCCAAATCAAATGATGCTGATTTCGTTTCAAGTGGCAGCTTGTGTGTCATAGACGAAACAGGCAACATGTCTCTTTGTTCCCAGTAATGAAGTGGAACAAAGGTTAAGTGCATAGAGTTTTTTTTTTTTATTCTTTTGAAAGGAAAAATAATAAAATATATGCATGAGTAGGCGATTTGACACCAAGACACCTGTAAGATTTTGGCAACAAGGCGACTCGCTATTCAGCTGCATTGAATAAGCCTGTCCTCACTTGTTTGGTTTGCCCTGTAGCTAATTGGATTTTCTGTCGTGTTTTAGGTTGCTGACAATCCCATTCAAGCCCTCAATGTTAGCTTATTTCAATGTTGAACACCAATTCATTCTACATGCAGGTGGGAACACAATTTTCTTGAATACCAAAATTTAAATTACAGGATAGTTGTGAAGCTGTAGTTTATGAAGAGACGAAGTAAATTACTCATTGCAACAGCTCCAGAAATGCCATGGGATATATTAGACAGAAAGAGCACAATTAATTCTGATCTGTTAGACCAACTGTTGAAATGTCCACATTAGTCTATTTGCATTTAAAAGCACAAGGAAACAAAATCTCCATCTTACACCATCTTAAATGCATCTCACAGGGCTATTCAAGCTCACTGAACATGGGGAAATAAACTTTGTTGCAGATTACTCTCATAAGAGCTCATAAGGGCAAATATTGGCTGTGGAACAGCTGACAGCAAGGACAAGAATCAGCAGCCCTCACACCTTTTCACTGTCACTAAGGAGCAACCGTGTCTTATCTTCTGATGACAATCATGTGATGTAGTCTTGGCAAAAACCAGAGAAAAATATGTGGTGATCTAGAAGAGCGGATCCTGAATCCAATCAAGGTAACAACACATATGTTTCTTCCAAAGTGCAGCATTAGCGGCTGCCAAAGTGTCCATCAGTAAGGGCTATCAGTGGACAGGGCAACCAGTGTCCGATGCACACAGGGAGCCTGTCACATACAGCAGAAACTGTAGAAAACAATCCTGACCTGTTGATCTTCCTCACAGTGCCTGAAGTGGACATGCGCATACCAGAACTTGATAGTAAGGCACAGTAATGTAAGACGCTTGCCTTTTCTGATATGTCAGTTAATTGTTGCTGTCGAGCAAAGACATTGATCTGAGAGACTTTGACAGTGAAAGAACCATGCAGTGCATGTGCATCATTTCCCTGGAGATGAGATGGCAGCAGAATGCAATATGTGGGGAAGGCGGGCTGGCTGAGGATCCGTTCTGCTCTCCTGGGACATTTGATGTGTTACTCTGACACATGCCAGCGTCTGTGCGATATGTTGCAGGCTACATAAACCGCTTTCTGGGAACAGTATTCCCTGATGGCAACGACCTCTTTTAGCAGAATAACACATTCTGCCAGAATGCAAAATTTGTTCAGGAAAGGTTGGAGGCACAGGGTAAGAATCAAAAATGTTGACTTGGCTTCAGAAATTCAATAACTCAGTCCAATCCAATTTTAATGGCATATCTATGACATGCCATTAAAAGCCCAAGAAAAGAATATAAATAATCCACAGCGGTCCACCCTTGCAAACTGTGTTAGTTTAATAAATCATTTTCAGCTGACAATCAAAAACCCCCCCAAAAAAATGAAAAAGTGACCCGTTATTTGTTTTTGAATGAGATTCCAGGAAACGAAAAAGACCTTATTATTCATACTTTCAATTTTAGGCCCAGATCAAAAAAAAAAAGGACCACAATAACAAATTGTTAACACTGACATCAGCTTTCTAGCCGTCATGATCTATTTCCATCCTGCCATCTATGATCCATCATCCATGGGCTGTAATGTGTTGCTCAGAGGAACAAAATGTAGGATTCTGAAGGAGGAAGAGATAACAAACGTCCTTTTGTCTTCAGATCACTCGCTGATCTGAAGATAAAAATCCTTGGACGCCTATTTCTGAGTCCTGCAGGACATCCATCTGTTGAGGAAATGTCTGTGTCATACTGGTATTTCACACTTTACCCACTTAGTTTGGCCCAAAGCAGCTTCGGTCATGAGTGCGTTTCACATGGGTCAGTGTGAGCACAACAGTGGTGTGCACTAAAATAGCCGTTCTGAGAGCGATCTGAAAAGGGGGTCTCGGTACGGCTGTCATCAAACTCCTGTGCGGTTCGTTTGTGGTGCAAAAGCTCCAACACCTTGGACGCACCCAACTAGAGGGTCTACAGCACATTTTTGAACTAATGAGGCTTCTGCAGTCCCCTGGACAACACATTGTTGGTTGTAAAGGAGAAAATAATGGTCAACTCTGGGTCAACAACACATAGTTGTTGCGTCGCCGTGCTTTTGAACACCTCCCTTTAGGCCAGTTGTCATGAAAACATGACGCTCTGCCAGGACTGTTGTTGACAAATGACAGCACTGACTGTTCTCATCTGACTTGTTATGCGGCGTCTGGGGCAGAGTGAAAACAACATTATGTGAAGACAAATCAAGATGATACAATGCAACACGGTGGACATCGAGGCCACACCAATATGCGCCAACATGTGTGAAAACCGCCGTCTCTCGTCAGACTGGTGGGTGGTGACAGCGCTGCCATGGTTTCACTACGTTACCCACACGTTAACAAGCAGAACAATATATGAGTCACGTAAACACTACCAATTCAATGTTAAAATGAAATTTGGTCTTGTGGCCCATTTTTAAATTTCATATTTTTGACCCTACAATTGAAAAATACAGTCTTTTCTAATTTTTTTGGTTGAAAATGGAAAGAGCGAAGTACACATATTTCAATAACTTGTTGGTGGTCTTTTGGTCAACGATACCTGAGTATCCCCTTTAGGGCTGTTCTGCAGTGAGATGGACAGGTGATTTCCATGTTGTGGTAGAAGTAGACATATGTTAAAAAACAGACTCATGAAGAAAAAGAACAGAAAGTAACTCTTAAATCAAGATGGATAATGGGATATTCTTCCTGAAACACACACCTCTACTCAACGGCACCGTCAGCAGCAGCAGGCGTTTATTCAGAAACATGTCCCTCAGGTTCTGCCTCTTTTGTTGCGGTTGTGATAGTGTGTCTTGTTTCTTGTCTCCTGTGATCTTTCCCTCTGTCTTTCCTCACAGTTTAACAACACAACATTTATCACGTTCTCACTGCGCTCCATCTGCTGGATTAACCAGCTCTGAATCAGAGATAAGTCAGGCAAGGAAGCTGTAGGATATTGCACAATGTCAAACTGCTTTAGATACAAAGAATCAGTATACTTCCCTAACACAGAAAAGTTCGTATGCATCTATCTATCTATCTATCTAGATAGATAGATATATAGACAGATAAATATTACGCTTTCATATTATAAATGGTGGAAAAGAAAAGAAAAAAAACAAAGGAATGCTTCAAGGAACCTTCTCAATCCCACCAACATGTCTTTCGTAGAGGATGCTGAGCCCATGGACTTTGGGGTGGATTTGTCCATTACAGAAGCTGAGGTCCCTGACGTAGTTACAGTAAGAAGCTGAATGGTGGCAGGGCTCAATGGGTGGACGTGATCTGCCCTAAAGGCTCTGGGTGTTGTGGGACTGTCTTGGTTGACACGTCTCTGCAACATTACGTGGAAATCAAGGGCAGTACCTCTGGAGTGGCAGACTGGGGTGGTGATTCCTCGTTTTAAGAAGAGTGACTGGAGGGTATGTCCCAGTTACATGGGAATCACGCTACTCAGATTCCCTGGCAAGGTCAATGCAGGGGTGCTGGAGAAGAGACATTAGACTACTCATATTAAGAAAATCATTCCGAAAGTTTCAGTTTTGGTATCTTCTAATCGTGTTTCTTCAGACTGCAATCAAGGAATTACACAGATTTGGTGCAATGGAACACAACAGCTAATGTAAGAATACAACAAAGAACAAAGAAAGACTGCCCCAGGGGAAAGCACTCTGCTCACTCAGAAAGAAATTATAAAATGAAATAAAGAAAATATGAAGTTTTCTTATACATTTCCTCCACTTGTCCTCCTGAAACACTAACAGTGGGAGGCACCTCAGAGAGTTAGCAAAAACACTATTTTTACAAATTAAAGTTCCAAATATAGCAGAGTGATGAAGATAATTATGAAAAGCAATTTGGGGAAAGAAAATCAGATGGGATAATAAGAGCAAAATAACAGTATTATTGGGAAAAAAAACATTGGAAATAACATAGTTTAAAAGTTTCCCATGTAATTATTAAAAAGCCAAAGCTTTTATCAAGACTTGAGTCTTATTGTTTCTATATTAAAGAGCCTTTCATTGTGAGATAAGGGGGGCGGCACAGTCAGAAGAGAAAAGCGTGGAAAAGCAGAGATGAGACAAATTATGAATCCAGATTGAGTACAAATGAAATGTGCTTCAAGCAGAGAGCACAGCGGAGTAGTACTTTAGAAAAGGCTGACTATCAAGACAACAAAATTATGAGTACAAACATGGTGCATTTAGTTGGTGGACAACAAATGATGTGACCCAAAAAAAGCAGGAAGCGGTGAAACATGGGGAGGAAAGACTGATTATTTTTATGTATTCTGAGGCCTGACTGCCTCAGCTAGGACGGCACATTAATTTGTCCTATTGGACAAATCCCGTCCCATTGATCATCAGCGGCGAACTCAAAATCTAACCCTCCACTCTCTGGCTAACCCTTTGAGGTTTGTACCTCTGGGCCATAAAGTGCCATTTGCATTAGCGGTGTCCTTTGCTTTAGTTTCCAGGCAGCAGTCATTCTGTATTGTTGAGGTTGCATATTGCCTTAAAGCCACCCTCAGTACACATAGAATTTTGGGGAGACTGTCATGCTGCACCATCTTATAATATATTAGTATGACAAACACTGTGAATAGCACATAAGGCACACTTAATGCAGTCAGTGTGCTGTGCACTTTGGCAGAGATCTGAAGTGAATATGCCCTTCGGTCCGAACCTGAATGAATTTTTTAAAAAGTCGGGTTTGTGACTAATGCTTTGGCAAGCCAAGACACAGAGAAAGTTTTAACAGATAGCAAAATATGAAGTAATGGCATGAATAACTGTACAGTCACTGATGCATGGACTATGCTAATCTGTGACTTTATTTTCTTTTAAATGATCTGAGTGAGTAACAGCTGTCTGCTGTTTTTTTCTTCCCTCTCCCATGAGAGGGACATGATAACATGAGGCAAGATAACACGAGGCTTCATGAGGCTTGGACACTTGACCATGTGCCCATTTCCTCCATGTGCTCTGGACAAAGATGGCTCTTTTTATAATCTTTAGGATTGAAGTCCTCGGTAACTAGAGCCATATTAAAGGAAATATTCCATATCCCTTGGTGGGAACCACCAGATGCTGTTTCTGGCCAATGTTAGGTTCAAAGAGTTCTGAGAGGTAATTTAGAGGAAATTTTTCAAATGACTTTGATATGCTACTGCTTTCAAGCATATTAATGTGCAAAAGCTAAATTATGCAAGGGTCACAAAATCAGCTCTCCATTTAAAATAAATAAATATAGAGATATAGCTTAAAAGAAAAATTCAGAGTTCTTAAAGGAGTCTGGCGAAGTTCACAGAGACGTGGACGTTACACCTCTGCACACAGAAGAGACATGTTAAAACAATTCCTCAGTATCACCCCGATACCACCCCATGCACCCTTCCTTTGATAAAACCATACGACCAAAAAGATGAGCAGGGTCCATGGAACTGTGTTGAATTTTTTTCTGACCCTTGCATTCTCAGAGGTTAGGGGAAAAGTCGAGTGTCATTCAACACAAAGTTTAGGGGAGATTCTTTGGAAGACTAATAAAATCTGATTATTGCACATTTGAATGGAACACATGATTTTAATGAAGTTCACAACTCATTGGCATTTCTTAATTGCAAGATCCCTTTGTGTGGGAATGTATGACTTTGGATGAGAGGAAGATTGATCAGTTATTTCTTTATTCTTTTTTCTCCCGTTAAAGGAAGCGGTGCCCCATTCAGTGAAAAGTTGATTAATATCAACCGTCAGAATTATTATCTCATGCAGACAGATACACAACACAAGAGACAACCAGAGACAACCAGGACACAAGTCCAAAGTTACTTTGGCTGATTTTTCCTGATAGCTGGAATGGAAGTCTGCAACTGCCAGATAGCATCCTGAAAGTAAGCAATTAATCCTTCAAATGAAATGGAAACTGATATTTTAACATGGATGAATACTGAAAGCTTTAAATTCTATAAACCTAACGAAATTATGCTGAAGGAACCACAGACATGAACAGTCGAAAGTGGACATGCACCCAAACATACCGGTGCAGACGGAAACCTTAATGGCACTGGTAGATACAAAACAGTGAAAGGGTAACAGTATTTTAGTTACACAGTTCCCTTATAACTTTTTTTTTCTTTTCAGGACATACAAGTTATATGGAAAAAACCTTAGGAGATTAGGGAGACATTATTTCTGAGAAAGAGCTTTGAAGACTCCAAACCGAGACACAGTTAAATATGATGAGGAGCTTTCTTCCAATGTTCCTTCTCTGTCTTTGAACAAAAAAAGATGGTTGTTACTTCCGTTTCTCTGAGAGTTTTTTTGTATTTGTTCTTAGCAACCTGTTCCTGAACTTTAAGCACAATGTTTACCTCTGGCACTTTACATTGTGTAATCCCCTTCAGCGCTGTGAGAGAAGGCAGACAAGTCAAACTCCTGCTGTTGAGCAAACTGAAAACTTAACCCAACTTTAATTAACTTAGGAAGCTTTTGAATGTGCACGTCTACATAAAACAAGGAGATGAAAACATTTAAAATGCAAATTCCACAACAGAGTCTGAATAAAGTTTTGGCCTACTGACATAGGTATCAAAAGATGTAATTAAGTTATAGTTGTATGACAGTGACACCTGAAAGATTTAGAGAGATTAAATGAGACATGAACCCCAGTCTCTTATGTGAAAATTCAGCAAATGACATGACTGGACTGTTGCAAGTCCTCTTTAGTAGGATGTCTTTAATCTGTTCATCCAGGATGCTGCTGCCAGACTTCTGATGACATTTAATAAGAGCTCATATTTCTCCAGTTCAAGCTTCCATTCTTTGGAATATTTTGATATCCAGAACAGAAATGAACATTTTTCACCTCACATATAAACTCTTAAGGGCCAAGCAACACCTTATTTAAAGCAACACAGAGGAACATTTGCACCAGTTACAGGCAATGGTGAAAGAAATCTAAGATTTACTTTTGTTTGGTCTCTTCCTCAGTCACTTTCTTATTTTGTCTTTCATCATTACTCTCAGGGATATCTTAGTTGCCTCTGCTCTGAGGACCACTGTAGCTCTGTTAGCTAGTTCCGTCACTGCTGATGAACGAAAAGTCGCACTTTTTTTCAGTAGTTTGACTGGTCCTGCGACTTATATTTCAAAACGACTGATATGTCAAAAAAAAAAACATGTCATCCATGACAACAACAGGGCATCGTCTACACTCGGGACAACTAAACACTGTTATTGAAAAAAAGAAATTAAAAGAGTAAATCATAAAGACTGAGAGAGCACAAATATACCACCAAAATGAAGGAGCTATACTGCAGAATTGAAACTGAAGATTATAAAATATGCAGCTGAAAACAGTAATGGAGCAGCAGAAAGTTTGGAGTGAGTAAGAAACTTGTCAGGGACTGGAGAAAAGCAAAGAGAAGCAACGCAAAAAATCAAAGAAGGCTAACCGCGGGCTGAAAGATGGCCAGAGCTGGAGGAACCAGTCCACAGATGGGTCCTTGAACAGCTGCTGCTGGAGGTGGCTTATCAACAGTGCAATTATCATCCGCTCTTACTGGCCCATGCGACTTGAAGATCATTTTTTCCTCTTCCCAACGTATTTTTTGATAGATGCGACTAATACTCTGGTGCGACTAGTAGTTCATAAAATACGGTAACAGCAATATACAGTGGTCCGACTTTTATCTGGTTTTTGCAGGTATGGATGATGGCAGGCCTCTTTGTGAAAGTAAGCAAATATTCCTTCGACTAAAACATTACGTTATTCTATCGTGAACAAAAGTCCTTTGCTCTGTATTAAAGGCCTCGTAGTTAAATATTATCAACAAAAACAGAGAGCTTCACTAATTACTTGTGGTTCCCAGAGTTTCAAAAAGCAGAATGGGAGCCAGGAAATTCAGAGATCAGGCCCCTCTCTGTTTGGAACCAGCCCCCCCACAATGTGTGTTTAGGATGCACACATCCTCTCCACCTTCAGGATAAGACTCAAAACTCTCCTTTTTGATGTAAACCCTTTAGATTCAAATAATTCAAAGCCTGACGTGCCTCACGTTGACTGATGTGCCAGTGTGGATGAAAAGTTCCCCTTCTCTCCAGTCAGCAGGGAGGCTTTCATCACCAACAGACTGTGTTAAATGTGGTTAAACCACAATACTTTAATGCAGTTTCAGTGTTGAGCATCAGGTAATAATGAATTAAACAAAACTCCAATGTATCTGTAGGTCAGACAGAGCTCTGAAGCCCACAGGTGTGAGCTGTCAAGAAGGCTTTGTGAAGGTAGCTTCTGGTATATTTAGAAAGAAATGAAAAAAAAAAAAAAAATGTCATGAACAGGGTGCTTACAAAATTAAAATCTCAGCCACTCACTTGAGACGTGATTTAAAATAAGGCCTTCAAATAAACAAATAGAGACACAAGTCATTAAAAAAAATGCTTTTCCAGAGGATAAATGATAAACACGACCAGCAGTGACGGATTATTTTTCTCTTGCAGATGAAAAAACTTAAAATGATTTTTCTCTCTTTATACATCTGACACATAACTTCATTACAAACCACAGGGGATTGAAGAACCAGTAGAAATGATGTGAAATGTCAAATGCTCAAGAGGGAAGTTTCAATTAACCTCCCTCACCTTTACCGCCGTGGCCTTCTCATTTGTTTCCAGTTAAAATGAAACATGTAAGTGTAAAGGATAATGGAAATCAAAAGACATTACCATTCAGACGTTACAGGATTTCTCTTAAAGAAATCCACATGACTGCTGCAGAAGTGAGTGGCAGCGCAGAAGATGAATATGAAAATGTAGCCGAGAATATAAAAAAATGCATCTCTGAACTGGAACCAGGACCACGTCTTCAGATATACAGTAATGCAGTTCATCTAACGTCAGTATTCTTTTATGAAATGAACAACAGCAACAATAGACAGGCTTTGTGAAATACTTTTAAACTTTGTGAAGTGAAAAAATACATGGAAATACTTAGCCTAGCGCCTCTCACTATTACCCAGTGTTTAATTTTCTGTGTTTTTGTCTCACCTCCATTAACCCACGGATGATAGTCAGAGGAGCTTATGACTGTTTCTAGTTTCTCTGCTGTTACATGAAAGCGCTGCTGGAGAACATCAGAACTGCTATGATCTAACCGTACCTCTGGGTGAACGAAGGTTTGAGCTTAGGAGCAGGACAACAACCTCAAGTACACATTTAACAGCAAAAATAGAAGCAATGACAGGAAAAAAAAAAAGAAAAATCTTTGAACGCAGCACTGGAGGGCTTTTATATCACTATAGGAACAATTTAGAAGCTGTTAAATTGATGAAGCTTCTGCAACACAATAAGTATGTTAGTGTATACAGTCAAATGCTATTTTTACTCTATTAAATCCTTTATGCCATTACTACTGAAACAATTTAGTAGGTTTTTTTTTCGCCATGCAGAAATCTTATCACAGTATTTCAATGAACCTTGTAGAGTAAGTCATTCAGTGCAGTTTTGAAACAACCGTACATACATATAAATACTTAATTAAAAACTAATTAAAAATAGAAAAAAATAAAACACATGGGAACAGTAAAAACAATAAATCAATAAAAGTGCTCCATTAGCTCTACAGAAGTTCAAAGAGTGTTGAAAATAAAGGAGAATAACCGATAAAAGAAATAATAGCAATTTAAAGCACCGACTGAAATAAAAAGCTCCATAAATAAATGTGAAAATGTTAGAGCTTGTTCAGTGTAATAGCAGCAGGAACAAAGCTGGTCTCACAACGTCTAGTTTTACACACTCGACCTGAAGGCGTGTGTCCAGAGGGAAGCAGCTGAAACTGCAGAGGTGAAAAGGGCGCTGTGTGTCTTTTAAAATATTAGGAAGCAACCGCTGTAACAGTCTGGTGGACACGGACTCTGGATCGGTCTGAAACTGGCCGGTGAGTGTACGTGACCATTTCACCACTTGATTGAGGAAGTTCTTGTTTCCGACAGAAATACTCCCAAACCATGAGCGCAAAGAAAAAGATAACACAGATTCAATAAAAAAGGACAATAAGAGAGTGACATCATAATTTTGTCAATGTGACAGTTTTCTCAGACAGTGTAGACAGACGGCTACACAGTTCTCATCAAAGTTTAGTTCAGAGTCAATGATGGCTCTAAGGTATTTATGTGATTCAGCACTTTCCACTGGTTGGCCTTTAATGTGATGTTTTTGTTACATTTGGATGTAAATGTGGCTCTTCACACCGCTGTTTTTCTTTTTTCTGGAGCAGTGACTGAATCATCATCCTGCTAGGTAGTGGTCATATTTCCTCCACCACATGTTGGTGTGCAGGATGAACTAAGGACAAAAGCACACGGTAGAAGTGGTGACCCAGTTGAAGAGCTGAGGTGGTCAGAAGGACCCCATCCAGCCTTACTTTCTGGCTTCTCTTGGTTAAAAAAGTCAAGGACCTAAACCACAAGATTAACATCAAGATTATAATGTTCTAAAAGTCTATTTGCAAAAATGTGGGGTTGAATTGCACTAAAACTGATGAGAAGGTTAATAAAAAGAAGTTGAGCATGAGTCTCACTTACAGAGCAAATGAAGCAAACTAACTGTGGCATCTTCTACTTCCCTTTGTGGCCTTTAAGGTAACTGGACTGGATCCAGTTTGTGCTCAGTTTTGCTCCAAACTTAGTTTTTTCATAACAGTTAATATCAGAGCAACAGGTTGAAAGTCATTCAGAGTTTTAGGTCTATTTGATTTAGGGACTGGGACAACCATGGCATCTTTCCAGAACAGTGAGACATGTTGTACTTGCCAATATATATTAAACCCACAGAAACATGGATCTCAGTGTTGTGGGAGGCTGTCAATGGATGGATTTAGGTTCTATAGGTCCAGACCAGCCAGGAGAGGGCAATGCATGAATTACTGGCTGCAAAACCGAGCAAAGTTGTGTAAAAGTCCTTAAAAACAGGCCCTTTTCTACAGTCTTGCCCTTTGCCTCAGTAAACATTTTCCATTTACAGCATCTATCATTACTTTCTTATGTTCTTTAACAGAGCCTGGTTTTCTTTTGCACTTTAGGATCCCACTTTTGAGCAAATTGGACATCAAAAAAGGCATGGTTAAGAACAAACCGACAGCTCAATTTAAATAAATAAATAAATAAAAAGAATGACGAAGATTAAAAGTTAAAACACAAAAAAAGAAACAACAATGGCCAAAAATGTTAGGGTCCTCAGATTAGACAAATCCAAAGTGAAAGCATTCATCATTTTATACAGTGCAAGACTGAACATAAATCATTTGTTTTTCCATTCCTTCACCTCCCTAAATCTGTCATAAAGACTTGGCTGTTTTTCTTCGCTCGCCTCAAAAGTCATGTGCACTGACTCAGGTTATACACACACCGTTGTATAAATAAATAAATAAATGAAAAGGAAAAAATCCTGAACAAAATTCAATAAAAGTGACTGACTGCCTCTGTTTGAGCAGAGACATAAGACTAATTTTTCATTCCCTCTATATACAGCCAAACAAAAAAAAATAAATAAATAAAATAATAATTTAAAAAAATAATAAAATAAAATAAAATCATGATGAAAATATGAATTAGAATTGCTCATTTGTGCCCAAGTTTTACTTACAAAAAGACCGACACTTGCAGAGCAACAGAGAACTTAAATCAATTATAGATGCTAAGAGTTACACCACAGGAGCATCTCAGGCTAGAAACATATGGCAGAAAAATGCAGATCAGGTGAATTCACAAGCTAATCTAATACTTTCACCTCTCAGGTCTCACTACCTCCAGTACACTGACAACTTGATCTGATGTATTACAGCCAGTCACCATCTCTCTAAGCCCATTTACCTTCACCGCTGACTATACTGTGCTATGAATAATAATGCATCATTTTTAGATTGTATTTTTTTTTCCAATCAAATAAATTTTTAGAGATAATAACAAAAACCCTTCCCACAGAAAGCATATTGACCATTCACCGTGTCAAATATGATGAAAGGCACCGGGATGTGAATTTGATGAAGGCTTATGAGCCTTCATCATTCATGTTACACATGCAATACTTGTACGCTGTGTAAGACTTCAAGTGAAACTATTAACTGAAGCAAATGGAAAAAAAAAAGATGTTTGGTTGCTGATTTATGAAAATTAGAAAAAAAAGTCCCATATGTCTATTCACCATTATTGAACACACAACTGCACATGTCTAGATATATACGCTGATATAAACCCGAACAAAGACAACCTGTATATTTAAGAATTTCTACTATTTTTATGCAATGATACTTTCAGAAATCTTGTTGTCCCTTAAGCCTAGTATTTGTAACTGATCATGTTAAAAGCTCCTCCCCCCTGTGCTTTCATAGTGTTTTCTCCATTCTAATGACATTCCTCTGCTCGATTGTGTCAGTGATGTTCAGCCATGTTATGTAGTCTTTGGTTTGCAGAAAGTGGTCTAATGTGAATGAGAACATTATTTTCTTCTCTGTACTCTTTACTCCGGAGGGGCTGTTTCAAATTAGATTACGTGTTGAAATGTTTTCCATAAACCTGATTGTCTACGATCATGATGTCATCCAATTCCATTTTATGGTTCTGTTCTTTCATAGTATGTAATTACACCATGAAACCCATCTACTCAGCTAAAATGTTGCTAACATTCCCATGGAATGGATATCTGAGTTCAATTTACTGTTTCCTGTAAAAACAGAAAGAAGAATTCACCCTTTTATTGGGAAGCCAACTGTGCTCTGCAGGGTCGGCTCCAGCAGTCTGCGGGTACGGACCCTCATTCCACATTGTCAGATGTTGAATTACAAAACTCGGGACTGACAGGGATGCAGATGTGGGAGGACAGTAAGCAGGAATACAGATCAATGTGCTTTGATGAACAACGGTGCCGTCACAGGCGAATGTTCCAAGCACTCAACACAAAATGAAGAGATAAGATGGCAGAAGACAAAATAACACAGTCAGGAAGGACAGCAAACGGACTAGCAAGGGAGAAAGGAGATGCATCATTTTATAAACAGATGGAAACACACGGTGGCTGATAAAAAACAGAAAAAAAAATGGACAACAAAGGAAGGCAAACCACACAGCGCACGCAGAGAAAAAATACTTTTAAAATATAGCAGGAAATAGCACAAATGACCTAAACACAAAACAAAGAGTGCAGAAGTAAAACATTACAATTAATAATAACAATAAGACTAAACCAAAGCAAACCAAATAAGGCATACAATCAAATTCATTGCAAGCAAAGTGAATACACACCAGAGGGATATCAATTCTGAACGTTTCTTTCTGTTTTTTTTTTTTTTGGAGAGGATAAAGTTTAAGTTACAATTTTGAATGCCAGCAGACTGGCTTTGATCTCTGTTGACCAAACCACACAATGGTGGATATGCAATGTATAACGCTAAAGAGCTCAGTTTTCTCTCTGTACATTATGTTCCCACTTTTAAAGAAAATTAGGCAACAAAAAAGGCATGATTAACCCTGTAAGACCCACTGTTGCAGAATTACAACAATTTTTGTTATCCCCCAAAAAACCTTTTTTTCATTTTTATTTTTTGGTTCAACCACATTAACCTACTCATTTGGTCCTATTGTTCAGTCTCAGAATGCTATTGGGTCATACATTTGTATATAAGGCTTGTCCTCAGGTCCAGAAGTCACACACCCTCCAGATTTTTGAGAGAGCATCATCCCCTCGATTTACTGGATTGGATTTATCTGACTAAAGTAAGTAAAGTGCTTTAAATATTTTTTTATGTGTTTATTACAGTGTCTAGAATATGTCAGTATGTAGTCATTGTGGAAAATGTGCCTTACATTTTATTTAGAGCTTGTTTTGTAATTGTTGCAATATTACAACGTTGGGTGAATGTGGTAGTCAAAACAACCCTGTTTTGAGAGGGATGTCTTGAGAGGAACAATTAAAATTTTCACAGTATAACTTTAAACTACACATGATTTACAGCCTAGCCTTATATTTGATTACATATTATTATATTAGAAACTAGTGTGCAAAGATATATTGCCATATCTAATCATTTTCATTTACTTATAATGATTTCTAACCACCTTGACCACTCAGTATTTTCTCCTTATCACAGAAAGCAGGACTTTCTATCAAAGAATTTCTGTTTGTGCATGTCTGCCCTTAGTCTTGGCTTTTGATAAGAAAATGTTCCTATCAATTCTTAGTTAAATCAGTTGTGGAGGATGCTTGGGGGAGGGCATTTTTTCCATTGTTCTGGAGCAGGTGTTGATGTTCAGGAATGTCAGGTGTTGTCGTAGGTTGGAGGCTACCTGCATATCTATTAGTATGATAATCAGAGTTTACAGTTGGTCAGCTATACACTATTGTGTGGCCAGTTAAATGTGTGAATAGATTACTTCAGTGCAATGTGTAATTACAGCGAAATACAAGTTTGCCCTGAAAACCCGGCGCTGGTACATGTACAGTCATGGAAAAAATGATTAGACCACCCTTGTTTTCTTCAGTTTCTTGTTCATTTTAATGCCTGGTACAACTAAAGGTACATTTGTTTGGACAAACATAACGATAACCACAAAGATTGCTCATAAGAGTTTTATTTAAGAGCTGATATCTTACCATTTTCCATGGTTTTCTTGATTATAACCTAAATCACTTCAGTTTTTACATCAATAGCTATGGCATTGTACTGCCAAAAACACTGCTTTCAGTGTTTTCTTTTCTGTCTGTTTTAGTCACATGATGACGTTTAGTGGTACCAGGTATTAAAATGAACAAGAAAGTGAAGAAAAAATGGTGGTCTAATAATTTTTTCCATGACTGTACATCTTCTGGCACACCATCACCCTTGCTGTGGTCAACGCCTGGCTCCTCTACAAGCGACATTGCCAAGCTCTCAAGATGTCAAAGAAGGAGATTCTGAACATGAGAAACTTCCAGGCCCAACTAGCATCCTCTCTCATTCTGGTAAGAATCTATTTCTGCTATTTGCCATGTTTGTGATATCTTTGACTTGTATCATCATGCATTTTTGGCATATATATGAATGGATTATTAATATTAATATTGATTCTTCTCTTTCCAGGTGGACACAACACTTTGGACATTTCTCAATAAAAGTGAAGAGAGGACACTGCAGACATTGCAGTAAAGGGTATACCAATACCCAATGCAGCAAATGTGATGTCCACCTCTGTTTTTCAGAGGACAAGAACTGTTTCTGGCACTATCATTGTAAATAAATGTCAAAGTTCTTGCTATTGCAATAAATGACTGTTCATAACAACATGACTGAGATTATTTTTCATGTTATACTGTTCTGGAACAAAAGTAAAACTCTGCAAATGAATCCTTAATTCTGTATTGTTGTTCAGACAATGAGTACAGATACAGGAGATTCTGCTCCCCATTGAGCCCAATGTTGCAATATTACAACATTTCCGTAAAAACTTACAAAAACATATTTTTTTGAAAAACACCTCATTTTCAGCCTCAAAGGCCTCCTACAACAACATCTTAATGGTTGAAAATTTTTTTTTTTGTGTTTTTCTATATTTGGGTTTTACAGGGTTAAGAGCAGGCCCTAAAATCTGAATTCGATTTCATGAAGACTTTTTTTTTAAGTTTGTTGCCTCAATGATTGCTTTTGCTCTGTTTGCATTAAACTCAATTGTGTCTGAAATGTTTAATGTGGCATCCTTGAGCAAGAGTCTCAAACTATTATTCTGCAAAAAGAGATCGGTGCCTCACTACTTTAACTTATTCAAAATCAGGGTAATTGTGCCATACTGAATGAGAGAACAGTTTTAGAGATGTCACTCAACTTTAAAGTCATTAACAGTGATGTTCCCTCTCATTTTAACCTTGAAGGATTTTGTATCTTCAGGCCCAGATATCAAAGTAAACTTTCTAAGATGACAAAGCTCAAGGGGACATTTCTCATCTCAACTTTTAACACAGTCCTGCAATTTTGTTATATGGCCATGAAAAGAAAGATGCTTAAACTCCTAAACTAATGAGGGATGCTGCCACTGCATGGCGGGGGTTCGCCTTTGCTGGGGCTGGTTGGGAGGGCGCCGCCCACCTGTCGCAGCAGAGGGGCTTCCACTCTCAGGTGGGGGTCTTGGAGGCTGGCGGGGGAGGTGGGTGGTGCCGGTGCATATTGATTTATGTATTTAATCATTTATTTTCTGATGCATAGATTCATGCTAGTGTTAACGTTGTCATGCTTTATAAAATCACTTTTACATGTCCGGAATGAATCATTAAATTGCAATAAATCATACTTCACAAACTGAACATACATAGTAATCATCAATGACTTCTCAGTGGTCCAACCATGGTCAGATGTTACCCAAGGCTCCATCTAAAGTCATGGAAAAAATTATTAGACCACCCTTGTTTTCTTCAGTTTCTTGTTCATTTTAATGCCTGGTACAACTAAAGGTACATTTGTTTGGAAAAACATAACGATAACCACAAAGATTGCTCATAAGAGTTTTATTTAAGAGCTGATATCTTACCATTTTTCATGGTTTTCTTGATGATAACCTAAATCACTTAAGTTTTTACATCAATAGCTATGGCGTTGTACTGCCAAAAACACTGCTTTTATGCAGTCAGTGTTTTCTTTTCTGTCTGTTTTAGTCACATGATGACGTTTAGTGGTACCAGGTATTAAAATGAACAAGAAAGTGAAGAAAAAATGGTGGTCTAATAATTTTTTCCATGACTGTATATATCCACAGACCAAGCAGTTTTCCATTTAAAGGTTTTCATTAGGACTTGCTTTTAAAAATGCACAATATTCATTGTCATTGGTTTGCAGGATTACAATTCTACAATTGATCAATCTCCTATTTAAGACCAGTAAACCAGACCAGTAGTAAAGCTTCCTTGAGCTAAATAAAAAACAAATCTGGAATAAACATAATCAGCTAGCATATCTTCCCCTGGCCTCCTAGCCTCGGAACAAAGTCTGTGGATATTAAACCAGCAGTCAGAGAGCTGAAGGATCCGTAGAACAGTCAAGTCTCTTTGGATCAATAAGTCCCAAGCATTGTATTGTTCCCACTAATGAAACCAGTCTGAGAGGGCTTCATGTGGTCTTGTTACTTTCATAGGCATGCTCCATTATTTCATTTAATTAATCTGAATGCCAGCATGGAAAGTACACTGAAACTTTGAAAGCGTTCCAGATATAGAACTATTCTAATAGTAATGATCAGAAACATCCCATAATAGGTCCGTGCCATAATATATAATCATACTTGCAGCTATTGCAACATGTTAATTGCAAAAGGGATGCAACGGTCTGTTCTGCAGATGGAGACATGGTGTCCTCCTGATTAGTTTGTTTTTCCTCTCAAGAAGCTGTGATTTCAGGGAAACTCCATCTTTGTCGATCATCCACCAGCCTTTGGAAGTTGTGACAGCTCTTTTCTTTTCTACAGCTGCAGGTGACAAATGGGGAAGTTTTGCTCACATGCCATCAGCATGCATTTTGATAATGTTTTAGAGAGTTTCTGTGCTCTGAAGGGGTTTGTGGTTTCATGTGCTGGTTCTGCTTTTTAATCATTTAATTTATTTAATACCTTAATAAAGTAACCCATTATAACCATTGACTTCAGATATGTCTCACATGTCAATGTTTTTATGCTGTTCTCAGAACCGTTCAACATCAAAGAAAAACACTGCGTGACCTACAATCTTATTCCTGCACATACGAACGAGACACATTTCTACATCAGTGTGTCTGACTCAAAGAAATGTAATGTTGAATTATTGAGCCTAAACTGGATATGACAACACTGCCTTCTGTGTGCACTGGTCAGTCATAACATTATGAGCTCTCCCCCAATATTGATCAGGGTCTCCCTGTGCTCTCACGGCGCTCTGAGCAGTCTGGGTTCATTCAAAGCACGTCTGAGGGTGTTCTGGAGTGTCTGGTTCTGCGACGTTAGCAATATCTGCTCTGAGCCCTGCGGCTTGAGGGGTGGGGTCTCTGTGGTCCGAGACTGCTCCCCACAGATCCCATCAGGCCCCGGCAGACTGCTATCTGAGAAGTTTGGAGAACAAGTGTGCCCCTCCAATTCTCTGTTTTGTTATTTGAGCACTCCTAAACAAAGTTGTTATCCTGGAGCTGGTGCCGGGCCAGACACAGGAAACATTTGGTCCTTGCTCTAAAGTCTTAAAAGTCTGCAGATACTGCACAGACAAAGCCCAGGAAAGCTTGTTTAGCTTTGATGGTGGCAACTTAAAGGATTTAAGTGTCCACCAACATAAATCATAAACCGCATGAATACCTAAATGTAATTCTAGTATTACTAAAAATATTACTCAATAAACCTGCCTAATCCGTTCTAGTGAAACAACTCATACTAAACCACTGCACTGTGCTATAGATGCCTAAATAGATAGATGACAGTGACATACAGTACAAAGATAAAAGTCAAGCGACAAGATAAAACACAGTAAGTACCATGTATACATAAAAAAACAGATAGAAGACATAAAGAAAAGCTTCAGACTGTCATTGAATGGTACATACTGTACCATGCATCATTTGTTAATGGCATGCAGAGCTGCCTGCGCCACCAAACACAGACACACTCCTCTTATCATCATGCCTCACTGCTATTTTCAGACTTAGCTGGCAAAGCAGAAGGACAACGGTTCACCATAATAAAAAGCTTCTCTGACGCATGCATCATAAACACGTGTGCAATTTCAATAAACATCATCATTTTCTGATGATGTACCGGCCACCTGGAGGTTTGTTGTACAACAGCAGGCCAGTAAGCAGATTTTTTTTTTTGCTGACTTTGGAAGAAATTGGGGGGGTTGACAATGACTGTGCTCATTCACGACTATACTTACAGCAGCTCTCTAATCTGCTTTAAAGCCATGCGGATTTACAGCTGGGGCAACACTCGTCATCACAGCCCAAAGCCACATGTTTGGCTTTAATTTAAATTCACCCTGACCGATGGAAAGATTCAAGATCAGCTCATTTGATCTATGTGGATCCGTTTATTTCATCTCACAAACAGGGAGTTTGTGAATAATGAGCATTTCAATTCAAAGCTCTGCTGTGTTCCTTCAGGATTTTTTTTTAATAACTAAATGGGAGTTAAGACTGAAACTTCCAGGCTGAAGCTTTTGGCTCTTTATCATGTACAACATTTTCTGTAATTAATCACAATGGCACACGATTAATGATTATAAACTTCTGAAAGTTGAAAGCACCATTATAATGACAAAGCTTAGGTTAACAGGAAATTAAATCAGTCACTAAAGACAAATATACATTATCAACTTGAAAGTACATACCACACTGCACACAACATTGGACATATATTAACTATCTAAATATAACCTTTGAAGGCTGTTCTATATTATAGTTTAAAGTATATATATTATTTCTTCAGATTTGAAAGATCCCAGGGATGCAGAACAAAAGCTCTCTTTTTAAACATGTCTGTACAGTTCTGTTCAGCTGGGTTAAGGGGGTGGAAATGACCAATCTACCTGCGTCTTCTGTGTATTTCTCTGGAAATCAGTGTTTCAGCTTGGCCCTACCCTCATCTGAGGCACAGCAAATGCAGTATGATTTGAAATCAGGTGGAGATAAACAACTCTGCTCTGATCTGGAAACGTGATGTCACATCATCCTACAGATTGGAGCGGTTTATTGGAGGACATTTTCAGACTTGAGGGACAAAGTTACAAAGTTGTGTTAGGAATTGATAGGGGGAAAAAAACTCTTATGTTTCCTTTAAGCATGCATTTTTGTCTGGCTTGTTTGAAATTAAGTCATGGAAGAGAGCAGAATGGTGTCACTTTTTGGCAGATGCACTGATTTAATATTCAGTAGCCTCAATAGGAAAAAAACAAAAAACAAACCAAAACAGAATTCTGTTGTGAATCCACTGTTCAGTAGTTCCAAAAACACTTTTAAAAGTAACTCATAAAGAGCGTAGTGTTGTTGTAGGTTTTCTGAGGCAGCAAACATCCAGCTAGATTCTGAACAACTGTCTCTGAAACAGACAGCCCTGCTGAACTGTGTTGGAACTTCAGATGAAAGCGTCAGGACTCCATGTGCAAAGACCTCATACTGACTGCAGGCCATTATTTTGTTCCTTCTGACCAACATGAAAGCCTTTTGGAGCTTGTGATGACTCAGAGCCATTCCCAAAGACTTTAGAAAACTTAGTAGAATATCAACAAGCACAAAGCTTTCCCTTCTCAGCTTTGCTCTGTTCCAAAGTGAAATGGGGACGGCTGCCATAATGACCCGACTGGCAGCCACTCAGTTCTCCCACTGTAGCATCATGAGTGAAAATGAAATTGATTTGGAAATCCCATGCCAGCCCAGGCTGGAATAGAAGGGATTATTGAGCTGATTGCACTAATACTGTGGCCATCCCCCACACTAATTCCTCAGTTTTTCATTTTCACACAGATCGTGTCTGTTTTATGGTCAGAGCGCTTTCATCATAGTTCATCTTTGCAGGTTTTTCTGTACTTTTTTTTTAATGCTCCCATAAATAAACTCCTTGTCCTCATGCCTGACTTTATGTTTGCAGTCCAAGCTGAATTAAGGTAATTTAAACCTGAACAGTTATATGCTCTGAGACACAAATGAGAGGTTGTAGACTGATGAGATAGACAGATAGATAGATAGATAGATAGATAGATAGATAGATAGATAGATAGATAGATAGATAGATAGATAGATAGATAGATAGATAGATAGATAGATAGATAGATAGATAGATAGATAGATAGATAGATAGATAGATAGATACCACAGGGGCTGAATATCATGTTACACAGTTTCTCCCTGTACAGAAATCTAGAAATTGATCTGTGTTTCCTCAGTTTTCCTCCATCCACCTAGAATACAGCCTCAACTGTATCACGAAAGTTTCACTTCTCCAAAGCTTTATCGTGCTTGTCTATCGTTAATAACATACTTTTAATGGGTAACGCCCCTCCAAAAAAACAAACAAAAAAAAAACAACAGCAAAAAGACAAAACAGTAATTTAGACTGCACTCCTCTAGAGATAAGCAGCAATAGTCAGGTCAAATCAAGCCACATTTATTTCTATAGCACATTTAAAACAACCTCAGTTGACCAACACCTCTGAAATGCTGAAATGCTGTGTCAAGGCCCCGGCCCCGGCCCAGAGCTGTGCAGAAACCACCCACAAGTCTCAATGAACTGAAGCAGCAAAGTAAAGAAGAGAACAATGTCGGATACTTTAAACAGAAAACAGCTCCACAGTATTACTGCCAAAGGATTGTTACAAGCCACTGCATCGTGGGGTCTGTTTACACTTACCAAACACTGTACAAGTTTGCAACAACTTTCTGAATATTTTTAACAGACTTTTAAGAGTTTTAAGTCACAGACAAAGGATTTCAAAAATGCTGTGCTTCTTGTGACTGCCACCAGATTGTTCTGCCGTTCCTTCCAGTCATTAGTTGCTGACGCTAATGACATCATGAAAGAGACAAGACGAAGGACATCCAGTAATATTGGACCCTGACTCAAGTAAGACAGGAGCTTGACATCGAGTGAATACATTTGATGCATGTAAGGTCATCATTAGAGTTTTACTCGCTGGTTCCGTATGTTGTCATAATTTCTGTTAAATGAATAATGACATGGTGCAATAGGTCATCAAATGTTGTAGTTAGTTAATCTTAAAAAGAACCAGATTTATTTATTTTTTATTTATTAATATTAATTCTTTTTAATCCCACATACATGCCAGAATACTACTTTATGGGCCTTGGAACTTTAGTAGATGATCAGTTTACATGTAAAATATGATCTACTATCACAAATAATATAAAACATGTGACAGAAGCCAAGCAACGAATTTGAGAGAAAAAATAAAAAGAAGAATAGAACAGACTAAACTACACGGGACAGCACAACAGGACAAGTGCATAGTGCTGCAAAAGCATCCTGGTAGTAGCTATTACCTTAAAACAACAAGAGTTAAGTGTATGTCAACAGCAAAGTTACAGTTTTTGCTTCAACAGCTTCCATGGTGACTGCAGCAACGTTAGCTAAATGTGCTAGCAGCTAGCCACCTCGAACTTACCAAGAAGCTGATTTCATTGAAGTAATAATACTGTGAGGTCATTTTTTTTCACAGCTGTTGTGCCAGTGCGGTGCGCCAGATTGCAAAAGCGTTTTTGGCAGCCTGCCTTCGTGTTGTCATCGCTCAGTTTTAGGTGATGTCACACAGCTGATGTTGATTTCCTTGAACCAGCCAAGGTGAAGGGGAGCACCACGGTGGACGGGGCTCACGGCAGGGTTAGGGTTGAGGGTCTGGCAGGGTGCAGAGCTCTGTGCTCAAACTGTCTCTAAGTGCGCTTACACTTTCGTTATCTTTAATTAAAATTATTGGAGTCTGCAACAACTGGCGCCTCCAACCCCCTACTTTTCCTTAGAACTGGAGCCATCTGGCTTGGTAGAAACGCAGAGCATGATCTGCTCTCATCACAATGGCATGAGCTGCGATATCCGGGTGATGTGCTGCATCTGAAAAATCTCGGTTTTGTTGTTGAGAAAATTGCAGCTCTTTGGGGTGTAGCAAACGCACACATCAGCAGGCAAAACGCAACCATCAGAATTCGCTAGTTAGAGCTTCATAAATGCAAAGTGGCTGCATTTGCAGGCGTTTTGAGTTGCATTGGAGGGTGAATTCTACTAACGCTATGTCTTCAGTAGGGGCGGAGCTTCAAGCAGGTTTCCCATTTATCTGGCTTTAAGCTAAAGGTAGCAACTCTGGGAAAGTTCTAACAAAGATCCTTTCAGGCAAAGCACAAGTGCAGCATCATCCTCTGAAAGTAACACGCCAGGCAGAGTGAACTGTCAAAGCGCAGATAATTGACTCAGAGGACTGCAAACACTGAGACTGTGTCATCAATGATTTAATAAGCAATTGCCAATTATCAGTTTTTCTCCTGACATTGCATCCCACCCCTTAAGGCCTTTGCCGACACATGTGCTGATAAAACAATTAAAAGGTGGGCTGCTGCAGTGCAGAAATAGCTTAAAGAAATGGGGAGACACTTTTTGTCCTCCCTCCTCTCAGACTGTTAGTGTGTCTCGCTGCGATGCAGAAGTGTTTGATTTCAATTTCTGGCGTCATCCTTTAAAAAAAAAAAAAAAAAAAAAAACAGGCAAGTCGGTTCTGAAATCTGGGTTGTTTTTCAGCGACCTAAATCTTGGGTCTGAACATGACTACTGGGATGCAGGCCTTGATGTAACATGCTGGGTACTTGTCTTTGTGCTTTTCAGGGGCAAACGTCATATTATCCAGATACAGACTTTTAGAAAACTCAGCTTTAGAGCAAGATAAGAGCCTGGGGACAAATGAAAGACCCAGACAGGTGGTAAACTTTGAAGTCACTACAAAGCCACTGGATTGTTAATATAGTGGAAATAAAACTGCTGCATGTTTACTTAATTACTCAACTGCCCAAAACCAGTTCAGGATTCTTCATAACAAGACCCTGTCATTAAAATAGCTTAATATGTCAGATGACCCAGATCACCTATAACTCACTTTACAGCGATGGTGTGCAATTATTTATCAGCTCAGTAACCTCCTCTAGAGGAATAATCTTATTCAAATTAACTCCTGGATGGCAATTATCAGAAAAAGGAAATTAAAGGTTAAGAGCTTCTTAAAACTGGTTTTCCATATTCATTTGCAATAAAATGTGATCTGATCTTTGTCAAAGTCACAATAAAAGACAAACACAGAGCGCTTGAGCCAATAACCCACAGACAATTATCGTCTCTTTCTTGTTTTTATTGAAGATGCCTGTTAAATGTTCACAGTGCTGGAAGGAAAAGTAGGTAAACGCTTGAAAATAATGGTTGTTCAAACTTCTTTTGGCAGCAATGACTTCAAATAATCACTTTCAGCAGCTCCTAATCAGACCAGCACGATGTGCAGGAGGGATTTCTTCTTTACTGAACTGCTCCAGCTCGGACACATTTGTAGGATGTCCGGTGTGAACGTCTCTCAGAAGGTCATCCTACAGCATCTCTACGTTCTTACAGTCTGGGCTCTGACTGGGCCAGATTTTCTTTTCCTGAAGTCAGTCTGTGGTGCATTTGCTTCACGGCTCAGGGCCGTGTTCCTGCTACATCACCCCAACTTCTACTAAGCTTCAGTCGATAGCCAGTCGCCCTGATAGTATACTGTAGCATGTTTTGACAAACTTGTGAATTCAATTATCCTTATCCTTTTAACAACGGGCCTCGGCCCTGAGGCTGAGGAGTATGCACAAATCACGATGCTCCTTCTGATGTAATGTGCTCCTGTGTTCGGAATATGTTTTGATTCTGGAAAGCTGTGCCTTTTCTGTTCTTCCTGAATAATTTAATACTTGTTTTATTAGTCCGGAGACCAACTTCCAAGTAGCGTTGTGCCCTTGCACTGTTCTCCTTATCAAACTTTTTTTTTGAGAGCACCTTCTTCATTGCTGTTCTGCCATGGACTCCCAACATATTCAATGAACAGCGTGTGGTGGCTTATTTATGCTAGAGTCATAAGCAGGGATGTTTGCCAGTTCCAGTGACGCCTTCAAGCCTTTAGCTCTTAGTCATGGCTTCTTGTTTACCTCACTGAGGATTCTGCTTTGTGTCTTTGGAGTCATCTTGGTTTGGCGCCCACTTCTAAAAACTGCAACCACAATAATCTATGGATTCCATTACCTTTTCCTCCAGCAATGTGGGTGTTCAATGGTTGTCTTCAATAAAGGCCTGAGAAAATATAGTTGTGTGTTATCAGCTTAAGCACATTGTCTTTTTTTTATTGCTGTGACTCAGTTGAGAGTCAAATCACATTTTACTGCAAATTAAGGCAGAAAACCAGTTAATTCCAAAGAGTTCACATACTTTTCTTGCCACTGTATCTTGTGAGATAGCCAAACAGGGGAGTAGAAATCATTGCGTATTTACTTTCATTCCATATAGGCAATGTCAGTAGGTGGTGATATATATCGATATTTACCATATATTCTCTTCTAATGGAGTCTGAGAAAGTATGATAAACTGAGAATGAAAGTGTAACACCATGCTAAAGGTTGCAAGCTTCCACAGCAGGTGTCCAAATGAATCTCAGAACCCAATTAACACTTCACACTTGTTGTCCATCATAGTCTCGAATGCATCCTGCAGTAAATCAAGTATCTAGAACCGAAATGATAAAATAACAGGCCAAACACATTATAATTGTAGCTGGGGAGACAGGTTTTTTTTTTAAATGAGTCACAATGGTGCTTCAATTCTGAAAGCTTCAAGCATGAAGAGGCTTTCCCTTTTTTTATATATATATATTCATTCAGAATCACACAGTTCTTGCCTTCTGGGAAAAATACATTTTCTTGCTGTTTGTTCTGTCTCAACGGCTGTTTGGCCACATACTGTTTCTGTACTCCTGCATCTCTCCTCTTCTGCTTCAAGTGTCACGACTGCAGCAGACCTTATTAGACCTCCCGGTCACCGATATCCCCGCAGCCGTCACCAAAGCCAGCTCTCAGAAGCAGCTACAGCGTGTAGTTCCACAAATTAACAGCCGACTGCCTCCCACCACTACTAAAACTTACTGTGTTTTAGGCTTGATGTCTTTTTTTTCTTCCTTCCTGTGTGTCCAATTTGTCAGGTAGAAATTGGGTGTAAATAATTACTGTGTTTCTCAGCTGAGCCACGGGGGCTCTGAGTTGGACTTTAATGCAATGAGACTGATCATCAGTACCAATGAGGAGCACTTCAAACACTGAATTAATTATGACTGGGGATATGTGATTACCACAAACTGCTTTTTAAGGGACTGTTTTGAAATGTTGGACTTTGGATGGGAAGCTGGATGGCTTGGTAGTTGGGACAGTTGCATCACAGCGTGTTTTGTCCACATTAACATGGATGTTCTCTGGGTGCAACAATTTTTTCTCTGGTGTTAGGTTGATTGGTGACTTTAACACTACGTCAACACACATTGTCCATTTATGATTTGGTGAAATTTTTGATCTGACTGTTCACATTAACACCTACAAGTGTCTAACATGAGACTTTCACATGAATGCAACATCGCACAAAAAATGGCACACGTATGCGCCAGATACCAGTCAGCACGTGTCCCACAACAAAATAGCATATATGTGAGATGTTGAAACAGGAGGGTCGATTGAAGCAGGATGCAAATGGTTCAGGACGGAAGTGAGGCATGAAGGTGGATGAATTTCTCAGCAGCCATGCAGAACTGACGACAACGACAGGGCAGGTGACAGCAATCCTCAGCGCATCAGGCAGGCAAAAAGCCACATTCATTCCAGTACATCTGTTCTCAGTCATGTCACGTGGCCTTGTATCCAATATAGAGTCATGGAAAAAATTATTAGACCACCATTTTTTCTTCACTTTCTTGTTCATTTTAATACGTGGTACCACTAAATGTCATCATGTGACTAAAACAGACAGAAAAGAAAACACTGAATGCATAAAAGCAGTGTTTTTGGCAGTACAACGCCATAGCTATTGATGTAAAAACTTCAGTGATTTAGGTTATAATCAAGAAAACCATGGAAAATGGTAAGATATCAGCTCTTAAATAAAACTCTTATGAGCAATCTTTGTGGTTATCGTTATGTTTGTCCAAACAAATGTACCTTTAGTTGTACCAGGCATTAAAATGAACAAGAAACTGAAGAAAACAAGGGTGGTCTAATAATTTTTTCCATGACTGTATATCTGACTGGATTAAACAAAGACAAATCTTGATTCTAATGCTTAATTCATCCTAAACTAAAGAATAAAACAGAAAATGTATCATATCTGGGTTTGATTGTATTCATCATGTGGATGAAACTAGGCTTTCCAGTATATTTTTAGCGATGTGAAATGCTACAGCATTTGTCACGTCTTTTCACCAGCTCTTATTCTTATCATCGTGGATACTGAGGGGCAACGAACGCTGCTAGTGCTACCAGCATTTTTGCGGGCACGTCACTGCCTTGCTCAGCTTTTAGTGCGGCACACACTGTCTGAGATGCTGGCTTTAGTTGCCATGGGTTATATATAAACGTAACAGCAGACAGTGGTTTCCATCATGTCTGACACTATAAACTATTATTTCAAATTCACAGGTAGAATTGATTCATCACCCAGTGCTGCTGAAGTGACACAGCTTGGACCTGGAAATCGTAATTAATGATCGTATTTTTGCATCCGGCCAATCCTGAAAAAAAATCAGATGTGGGTCACTCCAGGTCATGTCAGGGTCACAGCTAGAGAAATTTGGATTCGGGCCACTTCAGGCGGGCAGTGCGAATGCGTAAGGCTAACTCACCTGTAGGAGGGGGTGTCAGGCGTGTATGGTTGTCTTTCAGGGGCCTTGCAGTGGACTCATAACCTGTGGTACCACTGCCTCTCACTCAACTGGGGCAGGACACGTGGGGATAGATGACGGGTGGATGGAATGGACTTTGAGTAGGTGTTGGCAGGAGAGCCTTATTTGATTCTGTCTGCCACTGCCTCTCAAAGTAAACGCACTAAAAATACAATTACATACAGTAGCCGAATTTAGCAAAATCAGCAGCCAATTAGATTAGGATGATTAAACAAATAGCTTAGACTCCAACAGTGACTGAGAGAATCACGTAATTTAATCAGCAGATATCTAAATGGATGGCACCTGCTTGCAAGTAGGAATCAATGACATTGATTATTCTTGTGTGCGTCTGTAGGGGGTTCTCTATTTTTCAAGAGGAGGGCGTATGCGAGAAGACTCGCCTCCACTGGATGCCCTTTTTCATTCTGTTTGTGTTCAGGCTTTCTGAGAGGGAATGTTAAAGGTCTTTCCCTGGATTGCATTTTACATCCTGGTACTCATTAAGCAAAACTGGGAGATGCACTGTAAATGCAACCTGTAAATGTGCAGAGTGAGGAAAATCAATGCCACTGAGTGTGTGTGCGTGTGCGTGCTGGATTTGCCCACATTATAATGCATTCCAAGTGGTGGGTGTGCCAGGACGATGGGGAAGGCAAAGGCTTGTTTAAAAACGAGATCACGTGGTCAGTGACATCTATCCGGCAGCATCACAGTAGCTGTGACCAAAAAAAAAAAAAAAAAAAAAAAGAAATGACAGCTTGGACTGTCTGAGAAGTGATTAAGTGGACTGTGACACACCAAACAGGATTTACAAACATGGGCTTTCATTTAACATTGCAGCAAAGATTCACAGCAGTTTGGAGGTTTTGAGGCTGATGTTGGTTCACCTTCTTGCTCCCCACGGATGCGCAGTTCGTCTCTTCCATGCGTCCCTCAGAGGTTCGCAAAGTTCTCAGCCCAGATCTCCCCGCATCATCACCTTGTTTTTTCAAGGTCTATGACAATCTATCATTTTCGGAGCGAAGCCACAAACAAATACCATCCCCTGGCAGCGTGACGCACTTTGCCTTACCAAGAGGTGGATTAAAGTTAAAATGACGGAGATTCTGTGACCGCTACAGCGATGCCCTGCGCGTCGCAGGAGAGGTGGCCACTGAGCGTCTCACGAAATCCCTCCAACAGATCAGATCACTTCAGAAACCTAGGGCAACGATCTACTCTCAGAACAGAGAGGGAATTATAGAGAAAACTCGCTGCAAATCCCAGCAAGAGCATCACTGATAGCCTACATCATCGGCTGTGGAGACTGGTTCGCGAGATAAAAGTTGTAAACAGATTAACTCCCACCTGATCATTTTCACTCCGGTTTTGTTTTTCAAGCTTGATGTAGTGGGAGAAATTAAAGTCTAATACATTAAGACTCGACGCAAATCACACACACACAAGGTCTCCCTCAACTGCCCGCTCCCGGGGAGGATGCTGCTGGGTAGACTGGAGGAAAGTTGGAAGATGCGTCCTACCTTATGATCGCCGTGTCTCCTTGGCGGATGGTGATGTTGTCAGTGGCCCGCTGCATATCCACACTCCGGACGGGGAATCCTGTGGGGATAAGACACAGCAGTCTGAAAAAAGAAGCCTGCAACTGCCTCCAGCACGATTTGCGTCCGACTTTGCATTTTCAAGCAAGAAAGTGCGCGTTTCTGCAGCTGTAGATCCAAGTGAGAGAGAAAAAAAAAGGGAGCAAACAAGAGGAGTAGTCCAGACTTCTGTTTAATTTAGGTCCAGAGGAGTCCGAGGTGGATGGATGAGTGGGAGAGTTTTGAGAGGAAGAAGCGCGGGATCTCGCTGTGGTCCAGTGATGCGTAACGCTCTCTGCGTAAAGGGACGGCGCAGCCAGAAGCGGCGACAGTGAGAGGCTAGCTTCTGTTCAGATTCTGGGAAAAACAACTCTCTACCACCACCTCCTCATCCTCCCTGTTTCTCGCACGCACTCTCTCTCTCATATTATTCAGTCGTCTGACTGTGAAGCTCCCCTTATTGGTTGTCAGGACAACAGCACCACCTGAGGTCCCTGTCAGTGACACACAATCGAGTCATGGCCGAAGAACTGGGAGCAAAGTTTAAATTAATGAATGCATGCATTGGGTGCGCGGGGATATGAAGCAAAAAGGGAATTCGTTTCTATTGAATGTTTGAGCTCAAGATACAAACAGCAGAGTTATCACGCTTTAACAAAAAAATAATAAAATAAATCTTCCTGACCATATACTCTGTACACAACCACCTGCTTTTATCTTCCTTGAAAAGAAACATACTCTTCCAGTATCAACAGACTTCAAACAAACACAGTCACACAGGTTATCTGTCACTCATAAAAAGTGTTTAATGACATTTTTATGTCAGACAGATTTACACTGGACCATGGACTCTCATGTGAATACTAAGTATTTGACTGTACTTAATAACTGAAGTAAGTTAAGTTTTTTTTTGTTCTATTCTTTTTTTTTTTTTTTTTTAATTTTGGAGATTTTCAAATGTACAAACCAAAAAATAAATAATATAAAATAAAGAGCAAAGAAAAAAAGGCTTATGACTTTAAAAAAAACTCTTTAAGGTCCTACTTATTATTTACGTTTCAGTAATTGCCAATGACTGATTAAAACCTTATATAACATAAAGAGGTGCTTTTTTTTTTTTTTTTTTTGCTGTTTCCCAGTTTCCCATTTGAATTCAGAAGTCCAAATATCTGAGTTCCCAGTTCAAAGCTTCAACTGGAACCACCCCAGTTCCAACTCAACCTGACGTTTTCTGACTTCAGAATTCAACTCTGTAAAACTGCTGACATCTTACCGAAGTCATATTTGCTCTGAAAGTTGGCAGAGCATTGGAACACCCCCCCCACCACCACCACCACCACCACACTACAATTTTATCACAGATGACTAGCCATCCATCTTTTATCTACACCCGTTTAATGGTATACAGCAGGGATCACCAAATGGCGGACCTCTGTCCGGATCCGGACCAAGTAAAGGTTCTGTCCGTGGTAACCTCCTTGGTGGAGGTAATAACTTCATTATTCTTATGAGGTAAATAAGTTCATGAAAAGTTGGCCTTCAATGTCTCTTCAGCTGTTTTAATTTGACACCATTGTTGGGTTAATTGTAATTGTAATTGGGTTAATAGCTGGAGTCTATCCCAGCTCTCTTCAGGTGAAAGGCAGGGGTTCACCCTGGACAGGTCTCCAGTCCATCACAGTGCTGCATGTAGAAGAACAAACCATACACAACCAAAATCACTCCTACGGGCAATTTAAAACCACCAATTAACCTGACATGCATGGTCTTTGGACTGTGGGAGGAAGCTGGAGTATCTGGAAGAAAACCCACGCAAGCATGGGGAGAACATGGAAACTCCACACAGAAAGACGACTATGATTTAAAAAATGAAAAAAAAAAAAAGTATCAAATGTTGTGTACTGAATACATAGTCAGGTGTGCAGAAAGTTGTCACATGTGACTGAGAAGATGCAGCAACAATTCTTTAGAAAACAATGAACATATAGCACATGCCACTTGTGTGCTGATCGTCAGTTGTCAAAAGTAGCTACGTACACAGAGTTCCAGCAGTTGCAAAGTCCTGCAGCTCTTGTGAGCTTGCCAACCCACCGGACTTGAATATGAAATTGATTTTGCAAGAGACAGGAGAGGCAAGTTGGTAAAAGATGAGAAGAGCCAGAGGTTTAGCAATAGTACCCTGTTTGGTACAAATGAGTTTAAATGTCAGATACTGTTATTTTAATGGTATTTAAAGGCTTATCTGAATGGCCACATTTGGCCTCTTCCACTGAGTTGCAAACTGGCAAATAATGGGCCTTTGTGCCTGAAAGCAGCATTAGAGGAAACTGGACACATATGGCAGGCATATGGCAAAACAAGGACACAATGTTCAGCTTGAATGTCAAATGTGAAAATGTGGACAGTAAAAAACTCTCCTGGTCTGTGTGAAAGCGGCAGTCCTCCGGCTGAGAGCACCAGCAGCCTGATTGAAGCCGTGTGTGTAGATTGTGGCCAAGCTTTATTTCCAGCCCCAGGAGGCGTGATTGATGCATGCACACAACCGCTATGCATTACACCGTCTTCAGCGCACAAACTGACATTTATATGGAAGACTGGATGGTGAGAATGTGCTCGTCTCAAACATTCATTCAACCATGCAAACCACACAGATGTGACTCTGGTAGAAAAAAATGCATAAACACACTTTCTTTTTTTTTTTTTTTTTTTTTAATCTGGCTGTGACCTGATGATCTGATGCATCCAGAAAGCTAAAGCCCACCTTATGTGTAAGCTTTGTAGGCAGGTTGAAAAACTACAATAAAAAAAGAAAGAAAGAAAAACAGATACTCTGACTTAAAAAAGATAATGTCACCAAATCTATGAGGTGTTAACATTAGTGCTAAAATGTTTTCAATAAAAAATGCTTTCAAAGCTGGCCCAGAACTTGTCTCGCAATAAACAAGGCCTTTTATTAGTTCCTCAGAGCTCTTAGAATATTTTAAATCAGACATATTATGTGAGGCCATGTGCATTAAGACCACTTTAAATTTGTACTACAGGGTGATGAGGAAGAGAGCAGAGGCACTCTTTTACTTACAGATTAATATGGTATTGATTCCTTTGCACCTTGTTGCTCCATTTAAAGTTAGAAGCTCTCTGAAGTCTGTGAGTGCTCTGGGAAATTGTGAGTAATTGTGAAATGGCAAAAGGGAGAGATTGCAGCTTTAAAAACTTTCAAAAATAACGAAAAGCACATTCTTGAAGGGCTCCCAAATGCAGACAAACTGAGTGGCTGTAAAAAGAGGGATTATTATCACGTTGGCAGGAGGGCACTGGAGGGGTTTTGGGATTTCAACAGCATACACATTCAGTTATGGTGAACGCCATAAATCAGTTCATAGTGATGGAACCGTGTGAGGGAAGTTAACACAAGAAAAAGTGTGCAGAACTGTGTAGCCTACAGATGGATGGGGCTGTTAAAAAGGTTTCAGTCCTTTCAGTCGGCATACAGTGGACCCCCCCCCCCGCCTCAGATTCATGTGACTGAAAGACCAGCTGCATAATACAGCTTCGGGATAAACCTAAACACTTGGCATCTTCTATGATGAGCACAATAGTCTGTGACAGATAAATGATGAAACAAGTGCAGGAAAAGTGAAATCAATTTACTGACTATTTGTGGTTTAGCTCCAACAAGTGAAAGCATTTTAATCCCAAGAAAAAGCTCTTTTTTCCCCCCTTTTTCTTATTTTAATATGTGCTAAAGGTCAATGCTGCTGGGAATGATGTCAGATCACATGACATTGTGTATAATAAGTTCTTTTACCCATGAATATATGTAACATATGAACTCCCAGCTCAGGTTAAGAAGTTTGTCTGACACACTGTATGTTTCTGATATTAGTTTTACACAAATTGTCGATTATTTTGTAATTTTCAAAACAAGGCCTGCGAGACTGATTCTACTAATCCGTATTATGAGGTGACTGATTTTCTCCTCACGCCCGTCGGTCATAATGACTCTAACAGGGCGTCACACAGGGTTCTGGGGATTAAAGCAAAGCAACCGAGAACACCGTATATAAAACAGAAGAAAAACCATACTACACACAGTGTTAAACAATGCTTTAGTATGATATTTGTTTATTCATAATTTACATGTGTCAAATAAAGATATTAGAGAGCCAAAGCCTAAGCCTGGGACATTAAAATAGTTAGTAGATAGTGTTGTAAACATTTTACTAATAATGTATATTAGTTTACCAATAATTGATTGGAGTTCTAGTGAGGCAGTTGTACAGCACTTAAACAAAGCACTTGACAATCAGACAGGAGGGTGGAAGTGGATTAATCTCCATTTGTATACAAGCAGAGATGGTGAAGTAACTCACAGACAGCTGCTGTCAGCACAAGACAATGAGCAGAGGAAATGCAGTCATAGATAGATAGATAGATAGATAGATAGATAGATAGATAGATAGATAGATAGATAGATAGATAGATAGATAGATAGATAGATAGATAGATAGATAGATAGATAGATAGATAGATAGATAGATAGATAGAGGCAGCCATCCTGTCTGATCCATGGGTTTGTCCAGATCTCCAACGTGAAGATCTGCACACTCTCTTACTGACTGGACTGCATAGACGGTTATTGGCCTCTCTGTTTGATGCCGACCCAGTGGTTTATAGTTCTGACAAACAACAGCTCGTGACTCCAGTTTGTGTGGACCAAAAAGCAGATGTTGTTCTGGTTTCTGGTAATACCTCAGTGTTGAGACTCCTGTCCTGGCCGATGGCCACGAAACAGTCCAGAAAATACTTTTTTTTGTTTTTGCATCTTTTCTAGAGAACTTGAAGTTCTTCTCTTCTGGAGTTTGGATCTTGACCCAGGGGTCATCCACATATCTGAACCAGCGACTTCG
Organism: Hirundichthys speculiger; assembly: GCA_018398805.1. Taxonomy (NCBI): domain Eukaryota; kingdom Metazoa; phylum Chordata; class Actinopteri; order Beloniformes; family Exocoetidae; genus Hirundichthys; species Hirundichthys speculiger. The sequence goes on from JAGFBZ010001224.1 coordinate 4,931,642, forward strand.
TATGAATTACTTGTGGGAGCTGAGTTCTCTAGTTTCCTTTTGTGTAAAACATTGTTTTTTGTCGTTGTTGTTGCTTTTCTCGGTCTCGTGGTGCCTTTGAGGGTTACGGTAACCTGGACGACTGAGCATCCACACCACGGGGGTGCTGGTCTCGTTTGTCTCCGTGTGATGTGACCCTGTTGTGGAACTGGTGAGCTGTCCAGGGTGTACCACACCGCTTGCCCAGTGACGGCGGGTGTAGAAGATGAATGCAGCCTCAGAAATGTCTGGATAAATAAATAATTGTGACTGCTATTATTATCTGCAGCCATGTGTGCTGGTCGTGGATGGCTGCTCTGCAGGGTGGAGGAAAACCGGTCTAATCCAGTTTTTCAGAGCAGAATGCATACCACAGTTGGTTTATGTACTGCTATAGCTTTCTAAGCTCTGGGAGTGGGAATACCTACAATTCAACAATGTGTAAAAAAGAACCATGCACACTCCCAGCGTTATAAATCTGTCAACAAGAAGGCGTGTGCACATTTCTTCTTTGTGTATACACAGTCGTGTGTACAGGAGTCTACTCAGAGCAGCTTTAGCCATCTTGTTGCTGCTCCGTTGATACTCAAACACTCCTTCAGCTTGTTCCTCTTGAAAACAAAAATACAAGTATAAAACTGTAATTATAATCAGGATACACAAGACCTGGCAAGAAATAGAACCGGCCCTCCTGGAGAATGTTTATTCAGACGTTGCAATTTGTACACAGAAAAAAAAAAAAGAAAAAAATGTGTTTGTTTTCTGCAGGTTGTCGTGTTCCGTTGTAGCCTCACCAAACAAATGTTTTATTGTGATGTTTGTATTTGTGATGTATTTGAGTACAGATACACTCTTCATCATTGAATATTGGCTTCATCCAGAGTTCATGGCTTCTTCTCTGCAGCTCTCTGAATCCTTTTCAGGTTTAACTCTTTCAGCTAATTTCTTACAGTTCAGTCAGACACTGACTCCTGTTTTGGTTCTTTTTTTATGCCTTTTGTTGTTCATCTTCTATTTTCAAGACATGCAGACTTCTGTGTTTTCTTACATTTTAAATCCTTTCTTGGTCTTTATGTATGTTTTCCTTTTATAACCTTTCAATTTCATGTGTACTTGCTGCACAGACAAAGCTGGCAGGGAATACGCTTTTTTTAAATTAAATTTTTTATAGATTTTTTTGCCACACCATGTTTGATTAGATTCTTAAAGGGTTTTTGTAGTCAGTTCTATTGTTTTAAATTAAATTTCTCAATCTGGGGCCATGTTTTCCATCAGCAAAGTTCTTTTCACATATTCAGTGGTTAATTAAGATTGTTGGAATCAAATGTGTTTTGTTTTGCTCAGTGAACATCGTCTATCAGCGCTGGTTCAATTTCCCTCCTCTGTAGTTTAATATTAGAGGGAAACGTTTTGAAGGCAGTCCTGAAATGTTTTCTCTCAGGGACACCTACAGTTCATTACTGCAGGTATAACTGATAATAACTGATATAACTGATTCTCCAACACACATATTCCACTCCATGCTCTAATTTAAAATACATGCATTTTCAAGGCAGATAATAATTTATCTTGTAATAGTATTCATCCCCTTCGGCATTCCTCCTATTTTGTTGCCTTATAACTTGGAATTGGAATTGATTTTTAACAAGGTTGTACCATTTGATCAACACAAAACGATAACCACTTCGAAGGTGCAACGGAAAACAGTGAGTACAAATATCCAACCCCCAAAGTCAATACTTTGTGAAGTCCCCTGTTTTGTATCAATTACAGCTTTAAACCTCTTTAGATACGTCTTTATAAGTTTGAAACTTACTGCAGCTGTTACATGCCACTGCTGTCTCTAAAGGAAGAACATCTACAGCTGTTTCGTGCTGGTTGGGTTCTTCTGTGTGCAGCTAGCAGGTAAAACCAGATGTTACAGGGACATTATATAAAAGCTCAGCCCTTCAACACAACAGAACTTTATTAGTTTCATTGTCAGTTCTCTTATTTATTACATCAAAAGCTCTAAACATCTGTGTAGTCTTAAGTAAGCTGCGGACCAGCAACTTAAATTGAAAAAAAAAAACAGAATTGTAAATCAACTTTGCTTCAATTTCCTACAAAATGAATTAAGTTCATCCAGCTGAAGTTAACAAGTACAACGTGGTAACTTCTTCTGGCTTATTTTTAGCTCATGTACTCAGTTAACTTGCTTGTAACCAGGTGGATCGGTTTGCTGAAGCTGATAAGTGATTCTCTCTCTTCTGTGAGTGGCACGAGTACACTCCAAGATGACAGGATCATGATTTATTGGACTCAAACTGTGCCAAGCCTTTAATAAATACCACATTTGTCCCAAATCATGAACTGTGCCAGGAAGTATATAATGTATGCTAGCTGCTCAAGTGCAGCTCAGGACAGCTCTGTAAAATGCTAAAATGTTAAATTCAGATGTTACAGTACCACTGCCTGGATATATTTTTTTTTTCTCAACCTCTCTCTCTTTTTTATTTCTGCCTGTCTGTAGTTGTTCCAAAGTCCAAACACTTACATTGAATTATTTACTCAGATGAGGCTCCTCACAGAGAAGTCTACAACAAGCACCACACATATCAAACTAAACTGAAGAACCGTGTCGTCAGTTGAAGGGAGCAACTGAATGATTGCCTGTGATAAAAAAAAAAAGGAAAAAGATCTGTTTTTTTTTTTTTTTTAATTCTATTTTGAACCCTGGGATTAGGGAGCTGGCTCTCCTGTAAAATAATTTGATCGTAAAAGGCTTCACTTGTGAAGATTAGAGTATTAATGAAGCAAGGAGGTCCATCAAGTGTTAGCCAGGGTCACACTAACACTTATGGCTGCCAGTGTTTGAATGACAAACCAACAAGACGTGTTCTCAGTAACTTTATCAACACCTGATTGTCTGACGTTTAATTGCTTGCAGTTTCACACCAACTGGCTCTCATCCTGGCAGATTGCACAGGTCACTAAACTGACAGCAGGCTGCGTCTGAGTCCATGGATCAGCCAGTCATCTGTGCATCACTAACAGAACTGGTAACTCAGCGCTGGTCGTGCCGCTTTCTGCTTCCAGGCTCAGCACAGCCTTCTGTATTTCTGTAGGACCTGCAACAAGCATGTTAAAAGAACGCTGGAATAATTATACATTTAGATAAGTGACAGGTTCTTAGCAAAGATTATTTTAAGCTAAGACGTCTAGTATCCAGCAGAATGAACTACATCATTGGTTCTCAAACTTTTAATGCTGTGTACCACCTGAGAAACTGTTCAGCTCTGAGTACCACCATGATGACCAATTTTAAAATAAAGCCATATATGGCTTCTCAATTAGCTTTAAATTCACAGAGATGCTTATTCTTTATTGTGGTTATTTATTACCTGAATTGTTACTTTACTGAATCAGACATTTACAACTCTGTCCAACAATTCTCACATACTCATACTCTCATACAGAGCAAAATAAAAACACATTTAAAAGTTGTTACAGCTGCACTGCAACTGAATATGTAATTGATATTTTTTTTAAAAAGACACAATTTTAATTATCTCAAGCTACACATTTCGTTTGAAATGTATTTGTAATGCCTTGTATGTTTCTGATTTTTTTTTTAAGTGAAAATGTGCAAAGTCATGACGTTCCCCAACGTACCTCCAGAGAGTGCTCGCGTACCACTGGTGGTACGCGTACCACAGTTTGACTACCACTGAACTATATTAAACTCCCACCTCTTTCGCTTCAGTTATGACCATTAAAAAAAAAAAAAAAGACAAAATCTCCCAACTTTCTGCAAGTGCACAAATAAAGCTCTGTTGGACCCGCTTAGGAAATTATAGCACCACCATGCTCATAATGTAAGACTGCTCTATTGTGTCTAAACCATCATTTCCAGCACAGCTCACATTTATTCAGGATTACAGATTAATTATACAGGTGAGGGCTGCTGGATGATGCAAAAAAAAAAAGAAAAAAAGCTCCTTCAAAGCTGTGAAACCACAGTTGTATTTATTATTGCACTGCAAAATGAACCACATGTGGCATTTCACAAAGGCTCTTAAATGGCAGTCAAATATCACACTGAGGGAAAATAGCAGGCTGTTAACCTCAAAGTTTCTACAGATAGAGATCTCTCCAGGAGGAGACAAGGCAGAAGAGGAGAAAGAGTAAAATGTTAATACACACACCTGCTGTGCATGAATGCGCAACAAACCCTCACTTGTTACTGTATGGGAGCTGCATCATTCTGGAGCAGTGAATGATAAGGTTGTCCAGAAACCTTGGCTTGTCAGCAAGCATACATGTCTCTATCAAAGAATTTCATTTTTTATTGCAAACCCAGCATTTTTCCCCTGCGGGAGCATGCAGAGATCGATTTCAAGCAACAAGCTGGCATAAAGGTCAACAGGCAACCAAGCGAAACAGCGGCAAAATGAAAGCAGAGCGCACACTTCAGGTTGTTCCAGCGAGTAGTGAGACTGCCGAGTCACAATGATGTCCCTGTCCCTCCTTCCGCCATGACGACCAGATTAAATTGTGTGCCTCCACTTTTCCACCACACAGCTTTCTTTGCGTACCTCTTTCAAGTTCTTGACAGATAATGTTAAAAAAGAGCTGTTTTAAAAATGGAAAAGTCTAAACATATGAAATAATTATAGATATTTAAGTCATTAAAAACCAACATTTTTTTTTCCTTTATTAACACATCCTTCTTTTTATTTACACTGTAAAGGACCCCAACAAGGCTGCTTTTTCCAGTCCGTGGGGATTGTTTTCTTGCCGATGATTGGGTCAATAGAGATGGAGATCTGACTGATCTGACTCGAGCTGTTTGATAGCCAAGCTAAAATCATTCATTACTGCTGTGTAACGGGGTAGAGCAGTATTTCCATCCTTCAAAGCCGCTGGCCTGCATGTTTTTGATAAATGAATGAACGTCATCAGCTTCACATTAAAATCTGTTGATGAGCCATTTATTGGAATCAGGTGTGTCGGAGCGGGAATCATCTAAAACATGCAGGCCAGTGGGCCTCAAGGTACATGGTGATTAGCGGGAATAATGAGTCAAATGAAGGGAGTTAAGGGGGGGGCTATGAACGCTAAAAGAGAGGATTTCATCAGCATTTCCTGTTTCTCAGTGTTGCCTATTTTTTTAGAACCTGCTTATAGATGTATTTTATTCCAAGATGGGTTCTCACTCCTGAGGCCCCCAAATCAATACAAATTTACCAAAGAAAAAAAACCCGCAACAGTTCCATCACAAGGAGGATCTATAATGGGATTCTGAGTCTCCATCCAGCACCAGCTCGCACCACCTAACCTCAGCATGAAAACAAATGGCATTCAGTTCTGTCGTGACGTACAGATGATCAATGGACCACAAACTCCCCTCGAATTTCTCTCTTTTTTTTTTTTTTTTGATAATCAAATGGGCTCTGTGTCAAACTAGAGTGGGCTGCCTTAGTAAAACATGCTCCATACACACACTTGCTCAATGTGTTTAGGACAAAAGGACCAAGATAAGAGATAAAAAGAGAACCACTTTTGTTATCTTTTTAAAAAGAAACACATGCACAGTTTGCCCTGGCATTCCTTTCAAGAGCTCAATCTTGGCAGCAAAATGCACGATGGGCTGGACGAAAGATCGGGCAACGTACTCAGCAGTGTATCGTTTCACATATCAAAGCACACACTAAAACAGCACACCTAGTTTGGCCTGAAGCCCCTTGGTTTCTACACCTCTTTCTCTCTGTCAGCAGAAATGCAAAATGAGGCAACACTTGGGCACAAAGTTTCCTTTATCGGAGCTAAACAGATAACTTTAAGTTAAAATCTAAAAACTTCAGCAGCTTTATCTTTTTCCCATTTACAGCCCCAAATAAGAAAAGTTGGGAAAGTAAGAAAAATGCCAATAAAAACAGCGATTCCTCCATTTACTGCGACTTTTACTTCAATGCGCACAGCTGGAAGCCAAGTCATCTCGTTTTGGGTTGTCATCTTCATTTCTTTTGTGAACATTCCTTACACTCGTTCCTGCCTTTCACGTCTGGCACACATATTGGAAAAGCTGGAGTGATGAAGCTCTTTTCCATTTGCAATGTTGCTGTTGTGCCTCACAAAATTTAAAACAGATTTGTCATTGACAATGGTATGCAATGAAGCACTTCAAGTGTTATTTTGTGCTCAGGGTTAGAAGCTCTGACATTGAGGATGTCAAGAGATGAAACGTTTCAGTTGTTATTTTGCATCATTCTTCTTCAAACATTTCTTAAAGTGTGCACTGGTACAGGGTTGTAGATATTCCGTCTTTGTTTAACAAAAAGTACCAACAAGGTTATACCATCTTCTTCCTCATCCTTTCCTTTGTAATATTTGCAGAAAGGGGGTTTTGCATTGTGCTGTTAAGAATGAATGTCTTCCTCAGAAAGGATGTGGTCAGCATACGCTACTGTTACATTCCAGAGTAGTTTTCTGCTGCCATCACAGTCATGAAAATGTCCTTTGACTCTTTACAAACTCCAAACCATCATAGATCCTCGGTCTTGGACTAACTCTTTATATCTTTGAGCTGGATCACAGGTTATCTGATTCTTCATGAAAAAAAAAAAAAACATCTAGGGTTCACAACTGTGATGAAATAAAAGTTACCGTATCTGGATTTGTAATAAAAGCACAAAGTTTTCATTTATTTATTGCTAAAAGCACAAAGTTAAAAAAAAAAGCAAGAGATGAGAAATAGTTGCCTTTGGGTTTTTTTTTTTCCCTCCTACTTTTGTTTCGATTAACATCTGGGTAACATGCCCCGCATGTCTGAAGAAGCCTTTTCAAGCCTGCAGAGACTGTCAAACGCTAACAGCTAGGCGCATAATACAACGCACACAAACGGTACTTCAAAGGACACATGAAGGAGCACTGGAAAAGGTAGCTACCTTTTCTTCTTTCTTTTGCATAAAGATGTGCCCTTGGTAAAGTTTAACTGTGAGTGCTTATGCGTTTAAGCAGATTAAACAACAGTCCAAAAGTTGTTTCCTTTGTGCAAACTTGCAAGTTGTTGTTTATCGGAAAAAACTGGAAAAAGATAAAAGTTGCCCTCCTTGTCCAGATATTAGATAGCTCATTTGTACGATCATTAGATTTATAGGTCAACTTTCATAGACACCATCAGAAGAGTTTGTGTGTGTGTGTGTCTGCGAGTCAGTTCTATAAACCATGTAAGAAACAGGAATCTTCTCCCAGTTGTCTACTGGGTTTTCCTCTTTGCCTCAAACTTGCCATCAATATATACTTTGCCACAAGGTCTTTTAGTCCCAAGCAACACTTCATACGTCAAGCTGCCTCACAAACCAAAATTACAAACATTTTAGTTATGAGCGTGTGGTTTTTCACCTCTTGGTTAGAGGTCTTTGCGGTCCAATTTCATGGACCCGAACCCGAATGGACCCGTGAAAATTCGACCCCAAACCGACCCGAGCTATTATCATAAGTCTGGGAGTCCAAACCCAAATGGACCCGCAAAATTTGGACCTGGAACCGAACTGAGTTACCCAAATAGGACCGAGACAATACGACCCATAGATGCTCATGTTAAAAGTTGTCTAGCGTTGAATAAAACTTGATGTTCTTACCTAAAGTTGTCTTCTTCTACCCGGTTCAGTTGCTGCATAGGTTACATAGGCAGCACCGCTACGTGGCAGCAGCCCCCAGACACTGTCAACCCATGTCTGATATGTTTGTTTGTTTCTGTATATATATATATTTTTTTGGACAATGTACTGGAAATGTAATTTCACTGTGTTGGGACACTGGCTCAGTGACAATAAAGGCATTCTGTATTCTGTATTCTGTAGGAGACGTAAACAACAATAAATCCAAGTTGTTATTTTCTTTGTGGATACAGATGCTATTGGTAGCAACTGCTAACACTAATAGCCTACTCCGGTCAGGACGTGTCGTAAATATGTTCTCTCATCCAACTTTGTCATGTTGGCGATCCGTTGTGCTTTACAGCTGCCAAGCAAACCGGTAATAACACGCTATGGCAACATGATTGTTTCATGACAAACACGCCATGTTAATTAATAATTTAACTGCCCTGAGTCCTGACATTGGCTGCCACCGCCAATATCTTTACCTCTCTTGAGTAAACGCGGACCCAGCCTGTCAGAGAGCACCGACCGGACCCGAGACTAACTGTACCGATTCCGACCCGAACCCGGAGTCACGTCTTTAGAATGGACCCGAGACCCGATTCGGGTCAGGTCGGAACCTCGGGTTTTCGGGTTGTTGGGTTGTTCCGAAGACCTCTACTCTTGGTGTTTTTCTCTTTTTTTAATCAGTGCAGAAGAGAAGAGTCAAAAATGACCAGACTGAGGTGGAATTGAGGAGGTTTATTAAATAGCATAGCACATCAGACACCTTAAGATGTTTCCAACTCATTCATAAGCTGCTTCAACCTATAAAGATAAACATAAACTACTGAAAAGCAGTCCTGGATGACATTGCATCCCATATGGATATGGACCTACTGGTTTATAAGACAGAAAATGAGCCAAATTATGTGCATTTCAGAAGGCTAATTTGTACATATGCATTTTGTGCAGCTAACATTTCCTTTCTGCTGTTTGATATCATTTGATGACCGGGTTATTTCATCTCTAATATCAGACTCAGGTGGTTTAATACCCTTACCAAGGTCTGACTTCTGCTTTCAGCACAAGTGCATCTCCCCTACTGGAGATGATTCTGTGATGCATCTGCCCACATACACACACTCTCCTCAATTTTCTCGCAAAAGAATTGCTTTGAGTTGGCCCCTGAGGGTCATCCCTCCTCCTGCTATTCAGTCATGTTAGAAAGCTCAGGCAATGAGGGACCTTGCTGGGGAGGATTGGTTTAGCTGCAGCTGCAATGTTCATGGTAAAATCCTACAGGGCGAAGATATGAATTCCTTGAAGAGGCATAATAATGCACACACTGAGAGATTGAAGGAGGTTGTCCTTGGGAAGACAAAACAAATGATTCAGTCTATGGAGGAGTTAATTCATGCAAAGCAGTACACAGCCACCCTTCCTTTAGGTTGTCGTTTCTCTGTAACAGTATCTCTTATGATGTTAACATCGAAAAGATATAATACACTTCTCATCACACTGACAGTTTTATGACCCCCCCACCCCCACCCCCACACCCTTACCTTATATGGTATGTATAGTATTTTAAGAGTTGCTCCAAATAGTATCTCACCTTATATGGTAAGTTCAGTATTTTAAGAATTGCACCAAACCTATCTTAATACTACATCTGTTTTAATTAATCATTGTGCCAAAAATGTCCCATACCTGCACCCTCCCCTTTTATCTCCTTAAAAGACATGTATAGCAGTCACATCTTCTTTGAAATAACTTGCAGAAGAGTGTTATAATATAAACTTACCATGTCTGCTCCAATGCCTTATCATCAAATGCGGATCATTAGCAAGACACCCGTAACAATTATACAAGACTTGGATTCTAAAGAGGATGTTACCAAGAAAACTGTGCTGTATATACGGAGAATTCAGGCACCATCACCGAGCTGTCTGCGAGAGGAATGGTCCTTGGAGCCCTATGGATTGCGTGGTAGCTGGGGATACATGTTCAACTACGAGACGGGGGAACTGAGTCTTTCTCAGCTAGAAGAAGGGGAACTCCCAGGAAAAAAATGTAGCAGTCTTATCGCCCAGTGATTGGGGTGTTCTGAGCACAGTGAATCCTGAGAATCTTGTAAAGCTTCGGTGCTCTCAAGCTGAAACAACATTTAAGGCTGTCTAGCTCACAAAAATCTCAGGTATTGACTAATGGTTTTTCCATGCTACATACAATGCTCCTGAGGAGTACTTTGTCCTTGATCTTTTTAATTCAGAATGCAGTGTCTTTCGTACTGTGCTTGCTATTCCTATGGTTGCTTGGTGTGTAAAGATGGAGGAGATTTCTGAAAAAGTCACCGACTTCTTCGTTGCCCACCACAAGTGGGATAATGCTCTTGTGATGAGGAACACGCGTTCCTTCTAGACCACCCCTTGACCACACCCCTTGTCAGACCCTAACCAATCCCATTCGTTAGGTTTCACCACACCCACTTGCCACGCCTTTGCCACGCCTTCACCACTCCTTCACCACTCCCACTTGGAGGAGGAGGAGGAGGAGGAGGAGGATGACTACCTTTTAAACGGAGAGTCCTTCAGAAACAAACTTTTAACTCTGCTTAGTTTCTGTGAGGGTGCTGATTAGTTTTCTGCACGTCTGTACTACAGTTTTTTAAATTTTACCGATACCCGAGAGGGAAAAACAAAAAAAAAAACTGTAGTACAGAAAACTGGCGAAGGCGTGGCGAGCCTCTCTGTCCAGTAAAGTCGTTACTCCATCTCTGACCACGAAAATGGCTCCAGAAGAAATTCAAACATAAACGTGCCTCTTTTGCACATGCAAACATCAATCAGCTATGGGTTTCCCGAACTCAGGTAAAAAATCTGAGTATAAATATAAAAATCTTTGTTGTGCCAATTTGAAAATCCTTGCGAGCTCAACGATTAGATACATTTGTTGGGTAAATGTGCATTTGTTGGTGGCATATGACAGAGCTATATTTCTGAGTCAATTTCACCAAAGAACTTTGGTATTATCAACAACTGCTAGGTTATCATTTTAACAGTGTGCTCACGTTTCAATATACCGAAGATGAAATGAACACATGAATGTGCGGTGCTCTTTCATGGCTTGTGTACGCACTTTTCTTGGGGTTCTTGGGGTTTTCTTGCCAATGCAGTGAGATTTAAAACATTAGTTATCATTTCCTCAAGTATTTGTATCACACCACATGTGAAAGTCTAGCATCAGTTCAGAACCATGTATATAGTAAATCAAAATCTAAAATCTGAGAACTAAAGCCCTGAATCGGAGAAGGAAAACTCAGAATCTGGAACCAAGACATCAAATTCTGTAAACAAGAGCACGATCATCATTGATGCTCTTTTTTAAAATTGAAAACGAAAATGAAAAAAGCACAACCGAGAAAGACAGTTGGAAAATGGAGATGGATTTAGAACTGACCCTAACCCTAGAAAAGAAAAGTGTAACCGAGGAAGATGATTGAATGAGTAGCTCGATTAAAGAAACAGGAAAAAAATGTCTAACAAGTAGGTCAAATACCTGACACACATGTCTACCTGGTATCTATATTTGGCTGGTATTGTATAACTGATAATGTCACAGGCTGTATGCAGAACTGTATGTATAAAAATAACACTTTTTAAATTAGTAACACATGCCAACAATTTTAAGGTGCATATGGCCTGTCTTAGTTAATGCATATGTTAAAACATCATGTGTAAGTCAGGTACAGTGCCTCTGGATTAGCAGAAGGTTGACATGTTCTAACTACAGGAGAATCACACTCTTTAGCCTCCCTGAAAAGGTCTATGGCATGGAAGAGTCCTGCTGATGGTTGAACCATGGATTCAGGAGGAATAAAAAACAGTTTTTGTCCTGGTTCTGGAACACTGTACCAACTGTTTACCCTCACACACCTATGGAAGTTTCAGTTCAGTCGGCTTAAGATGCATGCAGATGGTGTGGTCCAGCTGGCTTCTTCAAATGAAGATCCGGGGTGGTCTTCACTCAATTTATGGGGGATGAGAATCAGCAGCTCTTAGTTTGAGATCATGGTCCTCAGTCAGAGAAGTGTAGAACCAGAACTGACTGGAGCAATCACATCTCTTTGTTGACTGGGGAGCTGTTTCCCTCTTAACCTGGTCTAGACAAGCATTAGAAAATGGATGGATGGATGTCATGTGGCAATATAAATGTTTGATGTGGATAAATTAAATCACACTTTCTAAACCTCAAGGCATTTTACACCTGACACCACGGTTATTTTACACCTAGTTGTTTACAGCCACACGACACCATAATTCTTGTAAATGGGATGTGATTCTGCCTGGAAAAGATAACAAAATACAATAAAGATTTCTCTATAAAAATCTCTCTATATGCTGTGCCAAAACCTGAAATGTAAAACAAAGTAAGCACACAACATAGCATAGATGTGCAGAACTCTAAAGGGTTGTTTTCCCAAGCATTTTATTCTCAATGCTCCACATTGACTCTTGTTTTGTTCACTGCCTCTCTGTGTCTTACTTCCAGGGATGAATAATGCAGATCCCCTTATTGTTTTGGTATCAGCCTCTCTCTGAAGACTGGAGAGCCAAAGGCCTATCTCCAGGCCCTCTTATTCTAATCTACATTATCTCCCTCTTCTCTTAATTACAAGTAATGTAGACAAGAAGACATGGTCATTTTATTCAATTGTTGCTAATTTTATTCTTCTCCTGTGACAAATCCTTGTCCTCATCTTCTTCTACATTAGGGTTTCTCAACGGGAGCGGTACCGCCCCCCAGGGGGCGTTCTGAACCTTTAGGGGGGCGCTGAAAACGTCAGTGCTGAGAGGGGGGCACTCAGGCACAAATGAGGGGCTCCACGCCTTAAGAACTCTATTTTAAACTTCCATGGTTTGCCAAGGGTTTTTATAGGTTCAAATCTACTTAAGTTTCAATAAAATGTTGTCCTCAGATTTCCTGTCAAAAGATAAAGCTGCTGTCTGAGACCAAAACCCAGAGTCTGCTGCTTCCATGACCCGGTAAAATCTCCTTTTCTCTCTACGTCACAATCAGACGAGCCGAGCGGGATCGGTCGCCATAGTAACGCCCATAAACACACAGCAGCAGAGAAACTCCTTTCCAACACATTTCACAGGGTTCATTCAACAACCAGTGAAAACATACACAATCAAGACTACTTAATCACGTTTAAGAGCATCATGGTGGCCCAGGGGGGCGTTTGTTCAAAAAAGGTTGAGAACCACTGTTCCTCCACAAAACTTATTTCCATTGTATCATTTTTGCATTGATCATCTTTTTCATCATCATAAACACATACTTTTTATCTATCTTGCTTATAACCGGAAACAGGAGGCAGTGGCTTGTGGCAAGGGGGCAGAGTTAATAATTAAGGGAGAAAGAAATGCTACTAGCCAGAAAAGTCAATAACAACCCAACATAAAACCCTACAACAACTCATTGCTTATTAGGTATTAAAGGGAAAGTGCTGGAGCCTCATTTCTTGAGATAATAGCCTTGTTTCATATCTAATACAATCCACCAAACTAGAATTTCCCTCCAAAGCTGCCTTAAAAATTAATCTCTCCCTTGCTTTCTTTCTCTCTGGTGAATTGCAGAGTAAATGTGTGTGGTTAAAGAATGGGAGCCCAGGGCCTCTGGGTACTGCACCATACGGCACCAGGGGGGCCTTCATCACTCTTGTACAGTACAACTGAGGGAGCTTTTACACGTCTCTTATGTGTGTTTACAGTAGGCCACAGGCAATGTTGAGGTAATGTTGTCACATACGCCAACTTATTGTACCGCTATCTAAGCATCCCTGCGGTTATGTTCAGACAGACGAGCGTGCTGCTTCTAAAATAAAGCTAAATTATTAATTTTGATGAGTTTTTTCATCAATAGTTGAAACCTAGTAATTGAAAACAGTTGGAAAGGGCAGCAAAAGAGCACTATTTCATAGTTTTTTTAAAATTGTGTCAACTTTAGAGTTGCTCTCAGCAAATGAAGTGTCTTGTATTCAAATTTGTTGCATGGACCAATCCAACTCCATGTTTTTTGTTTCTTATCTTTTTTATAATAATCAAATAATATTTTTTGACACTTCAAGCCCTATCTCTAACCGGTGAACTGAATGGATGCTAGAAGGCACAATCACCCCAGAGTTTAGTCTTCACTCTGGGCAAGAGTAGTTTGCAAGAGCTGGTTTGAAGACTGTAAGGCTCTAGTGGGGTTCTGAACACGTACTTATTCACATAAAGAGGGAGGGGAAAGGCCATTGAGAGCTTTAAAAACAAAGATTAATATTTTAAAATCAATTCTAAAAGAAACACGAAGCCAGTGAAGGGCAAATAAAACTGGGGTGATGTATTCCCGATGTTAAGTGTTGTTTAAAAAGCATGCAGCGGCATTCTGGACCAGCTGAAGACGGCTGAGTGATGACTTGGAGACACCAACATTTAATGCATTGCAATAATTAGTTCTTGAGCTTATAAAAGCATGAATGGTTTTTTTTTAAGTCTGCACAATTTAAGAATGGTTTTACGTTTGTCAAAACCCGTAACTGATAAAAAACTGTCCCTGACCACGCTGTCAATTTGCTTGTCGAATTTTAAGCTGCTATCAAAAATAACTCCAAGATTCCTCACAAAAGATTTCAGCTTAAAAGATAGATCACCAGAGTGTGCTGAATTACCAAAGAGAACACCATTGTAATATCTGCAATGCAGTCAGTTAGGATTTGAAGTGCAGCACTTTTGTTTGGGAGCACAGAAGGATAAATTTGCAGGTCATCTGCATAGAAGTGAAAGGCTAGGTTAAATATAAACGGGCCCAGTATGGAGCCTTGGGGCACACCACAGAACAAAGGAGGAGCAAAGGAGGACAGGTCCCCAATTATTACAGAAAAAACGTCTGTTTGTCAGGTAAGATTCAAACCATTTCATTGCCGTACCATGATCCATTGTATCGAATGCCTCTGTCAGGTCTAACAAAACTAAAACAGGACATTTGGTATCGACAGAAAGGGCAATGTCATTATACACTTTCAACAGTGTGAACTCAGTCCTGTTCCTGGTCCTGAACCCAGACTGAAATTTTTCAAGAACAGTTACTTTCTAAAAAACAGTTGCAGTTGTTTAAAAACAATTCTCTCAATGACCTTTGAAATAAAAGGCAAATTAGAAACACGTCTAAAATTTGTAAGAACACTGGCATCAAGATTTGCTCTTTCAAGAAGTGGTTTCACAATGGCATGATTAAAAGAATCAGGGACACATCCTGAGCTGAGACAAGTGTTCATTAAAACCAGGAGGGAATGCCCAACAGTGGAAAGCATAATGCAGCTGCTCAGTCCTCTCACAGAATTCACTTTATCAACAAAAAAGTGTAAAAAGTCCTCACAGGTGGAAACAGTGGCATCACTCAGAGGAGAGGTGTGGGGGTTCACAACAGACTTTATAGTACTAAACAACACATGAGGACAATGTCCATTAGTAGAAATAATATTCGACAAGTACTTGGACTACGCCTCTTTCACAGCCCTCTGATACTGAGTGAGACTGTCCCTCAGTATTTCAAGGGATACATGTAATTTATCCTTCTTCCAGCGTCGCTCTGCCTGTCTATAGCACTGTCTGAGGGTCCAGGTAGAGCCATTCAACCAGGGATCAGCCTTAGGTTTAGAGGACCTGTGCCTAAAAGGAGCAATAGTGTCCAGGATCCCAGTGCATGTAAAATAAAAAGATGACAGAATGCTGTCTGGACATTTAGGAAGAACATTCTTATTAAAGGTAGAAAATTCAGCGTCCACTAAAGCAGCAGAAAACTCCCCCAGATGTTGAAAGAGTAACATGGCATCCCATGGGAAATGATAAAATCCAAAATGTGCCCAGCTTCATGAGATGGCCCATCCACAGACTGAGTCAAGTCAAGTGATGTGAGAAGATGTTTAAAGTCATTTGCCATTTGATCAGGACAGCATAAGTGGATGTTGAAATCCCCGTAGATGTGGAGTTGATCATATTTAGGGACCACCTCAGCTGAAAACTCAGAAAATTCCTGCATAAAATCTTTGCTATATTTAGGTGGACAATAGACAACAGCACATAAGATCAGACAAGCACGCTCTATTCTGAACAACTACAGTTCAAAAATAAAATAGTTATTTACACACAAAGGCTTGCATGTGAAGTCGTCCCTGAATGTTGTAGCGACTCTGCCTCCTCCCAAAAACGGTGTGAGGGTCTTTGATTGTCCCCTACAGCCATACAGCATAGGGCTTTATCACTGATTAGTGAATATTCAGCAAGGTCTGCTGGTCGTACATCAGTAGTGGTGACACATTCTTAACAAAAAACTGTTATTAACAGAAGTAGGAGCAAAACACAGAGTAGAGGTAGACGGCCTGCCATGCACAGTGGCGCCATCTTTTTTCCTAATTTCCTCATGTCATTTATCTAAGGCTGTCTGTGGATTAAATTTATAATGGTATCATTAACTAAGAAACCTACTGGTTTCCTAATAATGATCAGAGTCCTGTTGGAGTCCATCCCAGCTAACTTTGGGTGAAAGCAGGGCTACACCTCTGACACAACAGGTCACCAGTTCTCACAGGCCAACCAGGTTAATTGGTTCATCATCAAATAACATGACATGCATGTCTTAGCACTCTGAGAGGAAGCCGGAGCACCTGGAGAAAACCCATGCGAACACAAGGAGAACATGCAGACTCCCTGTTGGGACTTGACCCAGGAACGTTGTTGCTGTGAGGCAGCAGTGCTGTCCACCAAGTCACTGTGTTGCCTGACATTTCATGCATTTGATTGAATAAAATAAAGGTTTTTTTTTTTTGGAGTTATTGCATCATAGATTTTCCTGATTCTCTACTCTGAACAGGGTGATGTATGTGTTGGCAATTGTTTGAACTACTCAACATGAATAATAAAATTTTAACTTTGAGCTTTCAAGGCATTAAGATCTATAGGATCAAAACTTAGATCTATATTAAGAAAATGACTATTCTCCCCCATGTTCTCTCCCTCAGCCTTCTCTCATGGTCTGGCTCGCTGGCTCTCGGGTAGACTGTGGTGGTGTGAGGGCTGCCCCCTCTGGTTCTGGTGGCAGGTTGTTGCTGGGGGTGGCTTGCTGTGGCGGGGGGCCATGGTATTTCTTTCCAACTGAGTTGGAGGCCAACATCACTGCTCACTGCTCTGTGTCTGGCTGCTGGACTGCTTAATCTCTGGGGAGGATACTGGAAACACTATCATAACTCAAACCACCACACATTCATCTATATGCACCACACAACTCACACATACTACACCATCACTGTCAGTTTTATGTCTTTTGTTTGTTGTCTTTATCTGTCCTTATCTGTCTTTTTGTACCCCACCGTCGGTGATTTAATTCCTCTGACAGAATCACGGTTTTCACGGTTTTCGGAGTAAATAAAGCATATTAGATTTGACTGTCAAAGAGGACTGGTGAAGGACACACTCACTGTGACTCACACTCACGCACAAGAAAACTGACACCTGCTGCAAGATTAATTTGTGTATATATCCAGGTTTTGCCAGATTATGGCACTGACCACACACACACATTATATATATATATATATATATATATATATATAATATATATATATATATGCAGACAGTTGTTTGACATTGTAAAGCTGATAAAGATCCCAATCTAATCTGGCTCTCTTCAGCTAAGAACATGCAGTGCTCACTTGAGTAAAACAAGTGCCATTGATGCCAGTGAATATACTAAATGTATTTACCATACTGTATTTAAGGTCTAGTGTCTATTTGCTAGACTTGGGAGGATGTAGGAGTGTATCTCCTCCAAACACTTTGTTGAAAGCTCTAAAACGCTTTGAAATGTGTTATTTTGTAATGTCAGAGTTCCCTCTAAAGGCTCAAGGATGTAATTATATAGTAGTTGGGGCATCTAAGACGATGAGGAGAGTCCTAGAATCAATGTAACCTTTTTAACAAATATCCAATTTGAAGACTCGCACAAGTGCAGTCTGTTGATGCGAGTGGGGTGCTGGACAGATAACTTGGTTGGGCAGCGCCTCTTTATCTGGAGGCTGTAGTGCAGCCTCCAGTCCAGGTTTGACTACCTGCAGCCTATCGCTGGATGTCTTTCCCTTTCTCTCTTTTTGCCCCATTTTCCTATCTCTTTGCTATATAAGTCATATGATCTTAAAAAAAAACAATAATTTAAAAAATAGTATGATTTTGAACAGACTGAATAACGTTTGACAGTAACCAAATGTTGTGTGTTACAGGAGCAGATTAATCCAACACAAACTGTTAGAATACATATTTTACCTAATTTTTTATTACAGCACAACAAAATTCACGTTATATTTTGTCAAGAAGCTCGATTTTTTTTTCTTCAAGTCTCAAGTCAGAATTCTTCAACCAGGCCACTGACTGCTGCATGCTGGTTAAGATCCCATTTTCACAGATTTATACAGGATACTGTCATCTCAGCATGCAGCGTGAAGGAGCAGAATGTGGGAGTGAAATAAGATCCGATGTGGCAACTCAGGGAGCCTGTATGGACGCATATAGTACGCTCACACGTATTTATGTTCAGGAACAAGCCAACCAGTCTGCAGCTGAAATATACGGCACCGTGGAGCTGTTTTTAAAGCTCTCATATCTGTGCTGACCAGCCCCTCAGACGACCTTCCCACTGTTCTGGCTTGGCTGCTCTGCCCCCAGCGCCTGATCTAGTTGCACATACATTAGTGCAGTTTTTTTTTCTTCATAAATATAAATGAAGATAAGGAAGAAAAGGAAAAAAATAATGCTTCACATGCTGCATTCTGCTTTTTCTTCTGTGCACTTTCTCAACCCGGTATCATAAAAGCTGTTCTACGGCTTCCTGTTCGACTGAGACTTCACACTGCTCTGTTTAGTTTTGGCACATATAGTCATTTTTAACATGCCATCCAGTTGGATGCACTTGACATAAAAGTTTTTTTTTATTACTCAACATTGGTAAGCCATTTGTAGATGGAGAACTTTGGTAATTCTTATTCGTGAATGAGGGAGGAACAGAGTGAAGAGACCGGCAGACGGATTCTGCAGCAATGCAGATTCTGTACCATTCTGTTGTGGTGAAGAGAATTGACCCAAAAGGCCAGATTCTCCCCTATGGTCATAAACTGTAAAAGTAATGACTGAAAGAATGAAAGGACACACTGTAAGGAGGATGGCTTGGGAATGCTTTGGTATTTCCCCTGGAAGAGCTGGAGGCTGGAGAGAGGGTGGTCTGAGGGGTGGGTGGGTGGTGGTGGTGGGGGGGGTGGGGGGGGATTAACATACCAGCAAAGAGTGTATATTGTGAAAGAATATTTAAATAAATAGACACAGTCCTGCAAGGACAGGGCAACTGATATTGTTTGAATAAAAACCTTAACTTATAACAAATATGAGACATTGTTGCAACAAGTGATTTAAATTTTCATTTTGTCTAAATTGAATCCCAGTTTGTTTCTGATCAATGGGTCCCATTCATTAAATGTGAGCGAAATAAAGCAGAACAAAATGTTTGTTTTGGCATTCAATGAAATGAGGTTTTCAGTGAGGAGGTGATTTATGTGCAGCTCTGCTCACAGAGTCATGGAGGTTTCATAAATGACGCCCCATGTGTGCAAGTGATCACTCGATGCCAGCGTTGTTTCGAAGCCTCAAACCATTTCCGTAACAACTGCTTCAAGTGTTTCAGTAGTTCATGAAGCCTCATGCTGTTCATCATTGCTAGTACTGAATGAAGCATACATGGTGAGTCGGTGTGTGTAGATTGCTCAACAAGCGCCATCAGTCAGTAATTTAGAGTTTAACTGAGTAACTACGCAGCCAGACAGCTTGGATCGGACTATTAAGCACATCCAAATCCTACTTTTTTACATGTATACATATCAATATGATTGAGCCAAGATTAAAAATGGGATTGACTGATACCACAAGATGATGAGATGAATTCACAGAAAACAGGGCATATGTAGCTCTTTATTTAAGTCACTAGAAATGTAGCATCTTAGAGCAAAAGAAATATCTGCATGTGCACTTAAAAAAAAAAAAGTTGATATATGTTTCCACCACTGCAACTGAGAAATGTGTCAGTGCCACAGAACAGAACGTCAAATCTGATGCCCCCTTTCAGACAGCAAGAACCCACTGAATGGTGGTCTGTCTGAATGAGGTCCAAATGCTAAAGTAGACATAAGGTACAATCCAGCAACGAGTCCGACTGGCGGCCCAGTTAGTCGGCGAGGAACTTTAACTTGTGTAACAGAAGAAAAGCATTCTGTCGGTATCTGTTGTTTAGAGGCAGGAAAGAAACAGGCGAGAAAGTTGGACACATTTGCAGTTTGTGCCGCTCCAGATCAGTCTGGACTTTGCCAGCTGGCTCACAGTCCTTCAGCTCTGTGAGAAGTTTGGCTGTAGATTGAGGAGTGAGGAGACAGGTGAGAGGGGCAGCTCATCAGAGAGGCTGGATGTTCTTAAATATCCCATTAAGCTCAGTCTGTGTGT
Source organism: Hirundichthys speculiger (assembly GCA_018398805.1). Classification (NCBI taxonomy): domain Eukaryota; kingdom Metazoa; phylum Chordata; class Actinopteri; order Beloniformes; family Exocoetidae; genus Hirundichthys; species Hirundichthys speculiger. The sequence goes on from JAGFBZ010001224.1 coordinate 4,951,866, forward strand.
TGGCTTGCATTCATTTAATGACATTTATTAAAGGTCTGGTCTGGTCACATTTTCTCCTTCCTGTTGTGTGGCTAACATGTTAAGTAAACAGGCTTTGAGTCTATACGCTGTGTGAAACAGAACAAGTTCCATCAGAAAAGGCTCGAGCTACAGCTGATTTAGAATCAGCTCAGTGAATAAAGCTTTTGTGATTTCCACTGAATGCTATATTTTGTGCATGTGAGAAGGTATTCAGCATTACAAAAGCTACAGGCACTCACCTCTGAAATGCTGTGCTCCTTTTGGTCACAAAGCTGGTAAAGCATTGACCTTTTTTACATTGTTGCAAAAGAAACCAGTGGTACTGACATGTCCAGTTGAATTGAAGTTGTTTTGTGCCGTTCCAATGATTTAATATAAATTCTATCCAGGCTCTCCATGTCCTCTGTGTGTCCTGTTGTGTTCCAGCAATGTCTTCTTTCCCGCCCGTCACACCACAGAGTGGTTATTTAAGGCTCAGCTCAACACTTGTGTAACATTACATCAAATACAAACCATACAAATGTGCTAAAAAGGTTTTCCAAAATCAAAAGTGGGACTGTGAACACACACACATTCATTTTGAATAGGTAACCACCCATGAACTGACAGATAATATATCTAAACACATTCATATGATGAAATATACAGACTAAATGAGTAATCTTTTAGCTTTTGTTACTATTCTTAGCTTTTCTGATATTGCAGAGTAAGTCACTTAACAAATCTAATGCAGTTAAATGACACTAAGTCAGTATTATCCAAAGTGTTCTGCTTACTCACTGACATAACTCATAATCCTGGCAGATAGACCGATGATTAGGGGTGAGTATTGGCAAGGACCTCGCAATATGATATGTATCATGATACTTGGGTCACGATACAATATTATCATGATATCACGTAGAGATGAAAAATCAAGTTGCTGAATATGTTCATCGGATGATATTGATCATTCAGAGGACAAATTGAGTCAAAACTATTTGCTTCAAAACAACCTATTTATTGTTTATTATTAGTGTTTTTGCACATTTAAGTATTCACAATGTGTCTAATACACAAATACATAAATTCTCCTAAAAAATCGATATTAGGAGCTGAAAAATCGATATTATATTGGGAGGCCGAAAATTGTGATATATTGGCAAATATATATATATATACATATACATATATATATATATATATATATATATATATATATATATATATATATATATATATTTTTTTTTTTTTTTTTTTTTTTTTTTTTTTTTTCACACCCCTACCGATGATCCAGTTATATTTAACCTAACAGATAAAAACAAGGGCATGTGTCGATCAGCAGCATGGCAGGACCTTCCATCCACGCTCCTTTGGTGCTCACTGCATGTCAATGAAGAAACATAAAGTGCAGAGTTGACAGCACACGCAGCACAGCTCCCACGCTCTGCTACAAAAAAAAAAATATTTATATATACTTGAAGGTGAAGGAAAAAAAGGAAAACGTTCAGAGTGGAAGACTCCCTTAACATGTATGTTCAAACGTGTTATGTAGGTGTTGGACTTTAAAGCTGTAGCTCTGTGTGAAAATAACCTCTGAGATAACCTGCAGATGTGAAGCAGAGATGAAGGGAGACGGAGAGATGAGGTGGAGAGGAAACTGGGGAGGTCACAGGGGAGAGGAGGTGACCTGATTCACATAAGCATTTACATCAACTATGATTCATCACTGCACTATTTGCCATTCCTAAAACTGCCACGATGACCCACAGCCGGCTGGCATGGTCTGAGGCAGAGGTGAGTGATGGGATAGGAACACAAGCAGGGATGTGGTCACAGACCCGAGAGACAACACTGCTGCAGAGACCCTGAGAAGCAGAACATCACCACTGGCCCATCTGCTGGAACATATAGGGGATATGCAAAAATACATATCCTTAAAGGGCCTTAAAAAGGCAAATGCAACGTCAGATGGATAGCGACTCATGACATATTGCACTGTGTGATTATTGAGACAAATACTACAAACTAAGCCAAAATGCAGAAAGTTACCACTCAGCACGGAGAGCCTGTCCAAGGGTCTCATGGCTTGTTTATATGAAACCTTTTAAATACAAACTGGGCCGCTATTCTCATTTTCTTTCCAAAGGCTCATTGATTTGTATCAGACAGAGGAGGGGTTACATACAATAATTAATCTCTTTTTTGTTGAGTTTCAACTCTCCACTGAAGTTCAGCAGAGCTGGAAATGAGCCTCTGTGTACTTCAGCATTCCTGACAGCCACCTCATACCGTCTTTCATTAGCTTGGCGTTTTGACTAACTTCAGAAGACAATACAGGTTCCCCCTCAAGGTACAGTGTATGACAGTGTTTGTCAATCCTGGTCCTCAAGTATTACTGTCCTGCATGTTTGGGGTGTTTTCCCTGTGCCAACACACCTGGCTCAAATTCAGGGGTCATGGACAGACTTGATCGGACCTTTATGCCAAGTGAAGGAAAGTGGTCCTTTCATTTGAGGCAGGTGTGTTGGCACAGGGAAACACCCCAATCATGCAGGACAGTGGGACTTGAGGACCAGGACTGAGAAACACTGGTGTATGAGAAAGAATGGAAGCATGTTTCTGTGGTGTAGCATGCGATGCTGTCAAGATTCTCTGGTGAATCAGGGGACACGGGGAAGGCGGAGAGTGCAGCTGGTGGACTGCAACTGCTTTATAGTTAATAATGTATAAGTAGTGTTCTGCTGCACCAGCTGCCGACCCGCAGCGAGAAAACAGCCTGTAATCAACTATAAACCACTGACTATAATGTTAGTGATAATGAAGCTGAATTGAAATACAATTATTGCCCTTGGTAAATTGTTTTCTCACCTTTACAGCCTGATGCTCAGCTGTTCTAATTCTGTACAGAGCTTGCCGATGGCCATCACTGAGCAGTGTAATGTAAGGTCACAGACAATGAGAACACTGGCAACATGCTGCTCCAGCTTAACTTGTTTTGGGTCATTCAGATATGCGTAAAAGCGGTTCATAAGAAAATGGATTGTACAGAATCCATCTTCTACAAGATGAAGGGAAATGCTATATTAAAAGGAAGGAACATTAAGCGAAGCCTCAGTTCCTTTAGAAATCCTAAAAGAAGATGGATCTGCGACCCCGAAGCCTCCTCTCATGTTTCCTGATGGTTTTATGTGTTTTCTATGTGGTGTTGGTTGCCTACAAAATGGAATATTTTTTTAAGTTAAAACTCATTAGAAGAAATGTTTTGTACATGAATGAGAAATTCAAATAGTAAAAAAGCATCACAGGATGTTGTGCGCGTTCCCTCACAGTGAAGAAATGTTGTGAGCCACCCTGGCCCCTTTAAGAAGGTAGCCTTATGGGTAATGGTGTGGCCTTATGGGTAATGGAGTGTGTGTGTGTCGTGGGACGGCACAACGAAAACGGGGTTAGATGAAAAGTGGAGTGAGCATCAAACAGCAGCCCAGCGTGTATAGATTTACATTCTCTGTTAACCGACAGGAGCCAAACAATACAACCTGTGTGATGTTACAAGTTCCTGCAATGGCAGAATAAAGTGCTCGTTCCATGCAGAGAAAACCGAAATTTTTCTTTTGTTGCTGTAAGAGTGTTACACGCTAATTACAAGCCAAAAATAGCACAATACCAGTGGTTTCTTTACTACGGTTTAGAGACCAGAGGCTGTGAAGGAAACAGAAAGACCACAGTTGAGTCTTTGTCTTGTTTCGGTACAGTGTCTCGCTACTTTTTTGTGGTTCTTAAACATATTTTAAACACATTATTTAGGCTCGGGGGGCTCCGGCTCCAGCTTGTGGATTTTGATTTTCACGGGGAGGCGCTGGTCCCCATTAACCGTGAAGAATAAGGGATTACTGTGTGTGTGTGTCTATATATATATATATATATATATATATATATATATATATATATATATATATATATATATATATATATATATATATCATTTCATTTCTTTTTTTCCAGGTTACGAAACGCCTTAACCGAAAAATATTGCCTCTTGTTACGAAGGAAATTTCAGGATACGAAAGGCAAAAATACAGAACGCGTTGCTACTTGCAGCTCCCAGAGTTTACTGAATGTAAACATACTTGTCGGCTCTGTATCTCGGTTTGAAAGCGGTGTGGGCTCTCTTAGCATCTTCCTGGCATTCCTGGCTAGGAGGGCCTCTTGAGCGTAACCAGCAAACCAGGTAAACAAACAATTTTTATTACCTCTGCCAAGGAGGTTATGTTTTTGCCAGGGTTTATCTGTCTGTCTGTCTGACTGTGTTCAATATAACTCAAAAAGATATGGATGGATTTTGATGACAATTTTCAGGAGTTGTTGGAAATGTGAAAAGGAAGAACTGATTTCATTTTGGGTGTGATCTGGAAGAAATTCTGGATTCTGGATCACTTTCAAGTTTTCGATAATTGTTGCACTCGGTGAAAGTCTGTGTCCTCTGAGTGCTTTTCTAGGTCTAACATGTATTTCTTACAGGTTTTAATGTTTTTCATGTATTATCTATAATTTATTATAAAAAAATCTGTTCGAATTTTGGGGAGTTTGGAACGGATTAGGGCATTTATGCAGAATGCCATTTATTGTCCTTATACAGCAATGTACAACAAAATTGGAGAGCTTCTCCCATGTCACTGCAGAAAAGATATTTATAAATCATCCATCCATCCACCCATTAACTTTCACTTGATCCGAAGTCGGGTCGTGGGGGCAGCAGCTTCAGCTGAGAGGCCCAGACCTCCCTCCCCTCGGCCTCCTCCACCAGCTCCTCTGGGAGAATCCAGAGGTGCTCCCAGGCCAGCCGAGAGATATAATCTCTCCAGCGGGTCCTGGGTCTTCCCTGTGGTCTCCTCCCAGTTGGACATGCCCGAAACACCTCTCCAGGGAGGCGTCCGGGGGGCATCCTAACCAGATGCCTGAACCACCTCTACTGGCTCCTCTCGATGTGAAGGAGCAGCGGCTCTACTCTGAGTCTCTCCCGAATGACTGAACTTCTCACCCTATCTCGAAGGGAGAGTCCAGCCACCCTGCGGAGAAAACTCATTTCCGCCGCTTGTATCCGCGATCTCATTCTTTCGGTCACTACCCACAGTTCATGACCATAGGTGAGGGTTGGAACAAAGATCGACTGGTAAACAGAGAGCCTTACCTTTTGGCTCAGCTCTCTCTTCACCACAACGGACCGGTACAGAGTTCGCACCACAGCAGACGCTGCATCAATCCGTCTGTCGATCTCCCGCTCCTTTCTCCCATCACTCGTGAACAAGACCCCGAGATACTTAAACTCCTCCACTTGAGGCAGAACCTCACTCCCGACCTGGAGGAGGCATTCTACCCTTTTCTAACTGAGGACCATGGTCTCAGATTTGGAGGTGCTGATTCTCATCCCTGCCGCTTCACACTCGGCTGCGAACCGCTCCAGCGAGAGCTGCAGATCCCCACTGATTTATAAATCAAAAAATCAAAATAGTCAAAAAGTCTAAAAGTCTCATATGTACATATGTACAATATGGGGTAAGTAGTGCAATGTACAGTGTACAGGGTGTAAAATCACTCTACTACAAACCTGTTTTAGAGAGAATAGATCAGAAACACTAAACCAGCAAACCCTGAAAGTCCTTCATTTAACAATTTAAGGTGAAAATACATGGAATCTTGATGGGGAATAATTTGAAATGCTATGATGCAGGATGAAAACCGCCCGCTCACTGCCAGCTGGAGACATTTCTTTGTAAATCAGGCAAAGTTAAAGAGCCGCTGTTGATGAACAGCCCACAGTTGACTTTCCCTGTTAACGGGCAGTGAAAGAAGACTTAATAAAAACTGTTTTGTCTGTCTTGGCTTCACAAAGTGTGTTGATGAACAGTTATGTGAAAGTCATGTTAACAGTCTGTTATCTGTTCTTGTTACTGATGTTGTTATCACTTGCACAAGCTGCACTGCTGTTAACAGGTTTGAGCAGGTGGAGATTATCCAGCAGCGTGACTGAGAGTGTGTGGTTTTCTGAGGTTTCCTCTCTCTCTCTCAGTCCCCGCTGATGAGTGTGAAGAAGCATCAAAAAAGGCTCCTCTGACGCCAACTTTTAAATGCCTAAAAATGATTATTACAAATAAAAGAAAGCACACAACAGACTTCTGCAGCAGTTGGGGATCTTTCCAAGACCATTGGCAGAAATATCTTCTAACAGAGAACGGTTCGGCTTTTTATAGATGATCAGACTGGATCTGCCTCTTACAGATGTAACCTGTCAAAGGATGCTTTGACAGGTGCAGGAAGCCCACCTCTCCACTCTGCTGACAGTTCACATACAGTGAATTACACACACCAACATCGTCCCAAGTGCACGTACAGTTCGTGTGGTCCCGAGGAGGCGTGATGTCACATTAGTTCAAATATAAACACAGATAATGCTTTTGCCTTCCAGTCATCTTCTGCAGAGGCAAGGATTACAAATGAACAGACCGCTGTCACTGTTGATTTAATAACAGCACAGTTTGAGGAGCGGTTGTTATAAATGCATGTTAAAGTCCCACAGAGCTGGAAATGAGAGAGGCTGCTGCCAGTACACACATCTGATCTCTTGTGTTGTAAAGTGGCAAATGTGGTTTTTGTCATACATGCACAATTTGAGCTGCTTTGCAACTCAAGACACTGACTGATTTCCTGCCACTGTATTTAACAAAAAGTCTTTACGTAGAAGAGTATAGCCATCTATCATCGCTGCATAATGCTTTCTGTTCTGTTGTGATTAGTAAATCTTTTGATTGCTGCTTCGATTGATTACCTCGCCTTTAAAAGCTGTGGATTATCTCAATTTGTCAACATCCACGTTTGACTGGAGAAAAAAAAAGAAAAGAAAAAAAACAGAATTATTTTTTGGTAAAATTGACTCTAGGGAAACACTTGAAAACAAGTGCCGCATGAGCAACTGGAGAAACTGAAAAGTCAGCGCCGAACTCTGCAGCGGGCCTTTCTGGACCAGAACACTTGACACAGCTGCTCGCCAATTCACGTCCTTCACCAGTTATTCAGAAGCTGAAGTTAAAAGTGGAACCAACAAAATAAACATTCTGCTCTGAACATTCATCCAGCTGCCTTATCTTCAATTTGTTGAGGAAAAAAAAAAACTGCCAAAAATGAAAACATTCTACTAAAACCCTTCAATCATAAAAACAGGACTTCAAATTCAATATGAGAAGCCAGTCCTTTTCATCCTGTATAGTGAGCTAACATCTCAAAGCTGGAGGTGGGGGGGGGGTGACATGCTGTGTGATATGCAAGCTGCAGAGGAGAGAAGATGAGGAGAGGGACAGGAGGAGTACCTTTCAGCAAGACACTGAACCCCACATTAGTCCTGATGTAGCTCCCACTGCTGGGAGTGTGAACAGATGAACAAGAAACTTAGAAGGAACTCGCCGAGGCTGGAAACTGGAAGGGAAGAATACTGACACCTCTCGTTATCGATTTCTGACATGCACTAGGTGAATCTGTGAATTAAGAGCCAGATAAAGAGACATTCAATTTTTTGAAAGGGGTGAATAAATGGGTGAATAAATTAAGCTGTAATTATCGATTCGCTGGTTGTATTAAGCTTTTAAATCGTTCCTGCATTTAGGCTCAGTTTGTTCAATAATTTGACAATGTGATATGTCATACTGAGAAATGGATTTTTAAGACTGATTCAGTGTTAAAATCTATTATAATAAATCAAATAAGTCAAAATAAGTTAAATCTACAAACAAATTTTTCAGGTTCTTTCTTTTTACAACATTAATGTCCTGAGAATTTTTAATGTTTCTTTGTCTAAATTCGTCTCATAAAGAAACATGTCCTTGTATCTGAAAACGATATTATCAATTACTGTAGCACTTGTGTCATATAAATAAATCTACATCTTACTGTTGATTTGCTGACAGAAAATAGTTCTGAGAATTTAATTATTTTTTTTACTTTTTTTTACTTTTACTTTTTTTAATCATTAAGTGGATCAACAGGCCATCCTGCAGGCTAGAAATTATACGATCAAACATATACGCACAAACTATTTGAAACTTAAGCATTTTAATCCGATGTGTAAAAAGAACAAACAAAAATACAAAACAAACACATGCTTTTAATACCAATAACCCATTTTCACAACATTTTAATAGATGCAGTAGTAATTAATGAATGCGAAAACTGACAAGTGGGCAGAACGAAGCCTAGTTGATCATTAGAACACACCGACAGCTAGCTGCTCCTGTTTAACTTAGCTCCTGCTAACCTATGCTGCTAACTAGCACTACCTTACATTTATTGTCACTGAATCCGTCCAGCGATTCAGCTGTTGATACTGAAAGTACACTTGATATCACTACTGGAAAAAGGACTGCGTACCCTGGCCAAACAGAACACAGAAAGCGTTTGCAGCAGCTTTGGTGGTCTCAGAGCAGAGCGCTGGCTAATACCACCTGCTTGTCTGGATTTGTGACAGATTACAAATTTAACCCAAAGGAAAACAGTTGCACAAAAAGACAAAAAAAAAAAAACATTTGAAATTAATGAGTGGCGTCAAATAAGCGGGAGGTGTTTCAGGCGTGTCCAACCGGGAGAAAGACCTGGAGGTTGACCCAGGACATACTGGAGAGATTACAGGTTGTATCTCACCTGGGAACACCTTGATGTCTCAAAGGGGTAGCTTTGGACTAGTATTGGTGGATAAGAATGATTATATTCTATTACATCTGTATCCACAGCTCAGATGTCACATTCAGTTTTTAAAGTGATGACACCATAGACTACACTGCAGCAGTCATTCAAAGAAATATCCCTCTAATTAAATATAAATCCATCCATCCATTATTTATGCCTGCTCAATCCTCTGCAGGGTCACGTGGGGTCTGCTGGAGCCTATCCCAGCTCTCTTTGGGCTATGGTCAGGGGTCCACCCTGGACAGGTCGCCAGTCCATCACAGGCATATAAATCTGTGGGAAATGAATCACAGTAGGGAGCCAGGAGGGACCAGTAAAGGAGCCAGCCCTCAGTGCTGTGTATTTTTGTACTTTGGCAGTGACCTTAATAAAGCAATCTGGAGGGTTTTCTTTTGTTTTAACTGCCTGTACAGTATCTTCTATTAGTCAGTAATCAGGAGTGTTTGATTGCAGCTGACACCACTCATACGGTTCCACTTTGTGGAACTGAGCAAAGATTTCTGGCTTGTCAGTCTGCATTCTTCATCATTGACATCTTTGTCATCATTACCCGTTTTGACCCTCCTCACTCAAACAGATGGAGACAAGAGCCACATGTCTCACAAAATGGGATTTAAGAGCTCGTCGTCCCATGCACATCTGCGCTTCAAAAGAGCAGATGCTTTCACATCAGAACTGAAAACATGAATCGTTGTATGAATGTGTGTAATTTGAATGTGAAACACACTGCACGGTTCTTTGCAGACTTTAGTCGAGATTGAAAAGGCACTGCAGAAGCGCAGAAGATTTACCACTCCAATAGTGTTGCAGTCGATACTGAGCAATTTTCACAGGACTGATTACTGAGAGAAGCACTGACACATATAAAAGACATACAGAGCTCATGTTGGCTTCCACCCGTTTTATTCTTGTTTTTATTTTTTTATTGTATTATTACAGTATTATTATTTGAAACTATAGACAGTTATATATATATATTTATATTCAGGATTCCCAGGTGGCATAAGAAGACATTTATGTAACTGAATTAGTGAGGAGGCTCGTTCAGCACTCCTGCCATAATTGTAAATACCCACTCGCCCTCACACAACCACCCTCCTGTCTCTGGGGGTTGCAAAAATAATATCGTACAGGAACTTGAATCCAAACTCTTTGTGGAGCTCTGGGGGAAACGCTGGTGATGATTCAGAAGTGTTGTTGCCCTGACACTGACCTGCACTCAACTTCAGCCAGACGCGAGGCCCTATCTGGATCCAGCAGAGTGAGGGAAACTGACAGCACCATTCTTCATCTCACGGCTGACCAAAACAAACTATCCTTTATCTCTATGGAGCCGAGGACTTTTTTAGTTGTGTATGTCCGTTTCATTACAAAGCTGTCCTTTTCTGTTCCAGGCATCCTGTGGATGTGAATCCATGAGAGTTGTATGGCATTTCCCTTCATGAGGAAATCTTAGACTATATAAATTTATTTTTATTTCATTTATTGATTTATTCCCCCCCGGATCAGCAACTCATCTTAGATTTCTATGCATGGGTGAGCTCTCTGTCATCCATCTTACTAATTTAGTTTTGTTTTTTTCGTGTGTTGTTATTTCCTTGAAGATGGCTTATTTCTACTCTTTGCTATCATTTTAAATGTCGGGGTTATCTGAATTAAGGCATGAAGAACTCATAAGCACTTTTATAAGATGCTGTCGCTGTTGATTGATGGTATTTCCAGTTTAATATAAGCTTTCTTCTTCTTAGTCATTATCAAGCTACTTTGAATTAATCTTCTGAAAAACATTTAACAGAGAATGTCATCAGTCATTTTTTACTTTCATTTCCTGGTTTGGAGAAGGTACACAAGGGTGTCAGATTACATGGCTGTAATAAAGTATGGAGGATATTCGTGGCTGCAATTAACTATTAGCAGTGGCTAACTGGAGACATAACTTTGAGGAAAGAGACACAACTGAATTGGTGGTCTGGACCAAAAAAAGGAGGAGTTAATTCCAAATGTGTATGATAAGTTTATTCTTTCACAACAGGGAGCATTGGCATTGGTTATTTTCTGATCATTCATGTGATGATTCACACGTTTGCTGAAGCAGGACTGCTTTGCCTTCTGCATTTCCATCTGTCACTATGTTCATACAACTACTTCTCCTAAACCACCTCAAGCCAGTCAACCAATCTAAAAAAAAAAAATAGTGCTTTTCTTGTAAATATGCAGTCTTTGTCAAACTTTTCTCCATGTATCACACCAAAAGCAATGACCGAAACTTGAATTTAGATGACATCCTCCACTTGCTCTGTTCTGGAAGACCAAAAACATCTAGCTGGTTCAGAAAGCACTAGAGCATCTGGAATGTATTTTGGGTCAAAAGCATTTAGAGCTTAATAAAACAAAAGAGTTTTTAAACAAATTCCTAATTGGTCTTCCTGATACTGGGAGCAGATGACTCAGAGATCATTAAAGCCATTTTCAGTCACATAAAACATGATCCAATTTACACACGCAGAAAACATGAACGGATAAAACATCAGCTTTAAGCTGACAATTCCCACCTAAATAAACCACAATCCACTCACAAAAGCACAAAGACAAACAAAGCATAAAAAGATGAGTGGGCGGCAAGCCACAGAAGACTGGAACTAGCAATCAACCGCTACATGTTATAAACAAAAGCCTGCAATCGGGTAAAAAGACCCCACACACTGCAATGTACCTAACAGAAAATCACACTTTAGTTTTATATACTTTTAAACATCTGCTGCAATATCAAGCGTGTTTATTTAGAGTGTTTTAAGTCCAGGAATCTACAAATTCAGATGTGATGTCATGTTTGGTTGACATAATGGAAAGCGTTGGATTGAATAGAATAAAAAAGAAAAAAAAAACATGGTATAGAACTAAAATAGGCCATTCTTGGTGCAGTGGGAGAGTCACTTTCTAATTGTCTGGTTCTCACCTACAGCAAAAAACATGTCTGGAAGCTTTCATATTTGAGAAATCCTGTAATCAACCTAAAGATCAAAACAACATCTTTTACTGTCATGATGCATAGCTACATAATCATATTTAAATGCCTATGCGTATATATATTTAAATGACTAATTAGTTCATAGCACTGATGCCAAATGATGCAAACATTTACAGCACTTCTGAGAGGAAGGCCTGAATTTAAGGTTGCAAGGCTGAATAAAAATGAGCACAAATAATGACTACGTTGCTCAAATCAATTGCCATAAAGCTGCTTGTTAATCCTCTACAGATATTTCATTAATTTCAGTGCACTCTTGCACAGCAAACACAAGCAATGGGTGAAAATGAAGGTGTAAATAATCTATGTGGCTGTATTTCGTGTGTTGGGCCTCCACTGGGGCTCTATGAATTATGGGATTGCTTTGAATTCTAATGTTTTCAGATGCTGGTCTGATTCAAAGTCCAGTCGCAACAAAGTAAATCTACTCTATGCCTGTTCTCTATGCATACTATATACTCTATGCCTGTGCAACATTTCAGAGATATGGGTCGTTCTGAGACAACTGACTGGTGTGATTCACGGTCTTTGTATCATATCTCTAGATAACCTACATCTCTAAAGAGAATGTATTTGTTATACGTTCAATTCTACTAAATATATTCTAAGAGCGCTGCACATTATGAAGCGTGAATTTAAAGAGTCCACTATAGGCAGTAGTCGAGTTGCAAAAAGAATTCAGGGGGGATGGTCAATGTTTTTTACTTTGAAAAAAAAAAAAAAAAAAGTGGCAGGGGCAGGGGTGTAAATTCATTATCAAAACAAAACACTGTAAATAAGACTTCTGAATCCTCTCAAATCAAGTCAAGCCAAGTTTATTTTAAGTGCAAAATTATATCAATTATCTCTTTTTTGTGTTTCTTAAAGACAGTACAGAAGTACAGAAAAACTCTCTCAACATTTTACAATACTTTTCCTTTTCTCCCCTTTGGTGCACAGTTTTTAGTTTCTCAGTTTCAAGTCTCAGTATCTCATAGCAGTTTCCAAAGACTGTCTTAATCATGTTTTTTGTCAACAATTCTTTGTGTTTTTGCTTTCTGATTGTTAGCTAAGCAGTGACTTTGAAGATTAATAGATTAATGTGCCATATAGCCACTGAAATAATGAGCTACATACTAATAGGTCTACGTATGAATTGAAAAGGGTAAGTGTGTAAACTAGAGGTTGCACTAGACTTTTTTTGCAATTGGTCATTTTGACAGTCATGAAAATTTTGTTATCAGTTTCTACATTAACAATTATTTAATTACATTAAAAGATTACTAACAGTCTTCAGATTTTTCAATTATTGTGAGGGAAAAAAAGTCAATTACAGGGAATCCCCAGTTAAAATAACCCCTGGTCTAAACCCTAAAGGTTTAATAATCAAACCTGTACCTTCTGCTCTTGATCCTCCTGCTTCCTGGCCATGGCTTTCCTCTTTGTGAAGAAAATAGCATTATAGGGTTTGATAGAATGTGCAGACATGTCATGCTAAAAGCACATGACCTTGCTCTTGGATAATAGACAGAATGTACAGTATAGGTTAAAATTACATTTATCATATTTACTGTAATATTAAATTACAGGCCACAGCAACAGGCCCCTGGAGGGGGGAAAACTCGTTGGAGATACTCTTTAATGTCACCTTCCTTGAACATCTGAATTTTAGCTAACATCTTCACTTATTTTTGTTGCCTGAAGAGTCCTATTGATGAAAATAATATAGCCGTGTGAAGAATATTTCATCATTAATTCTGGTCAAATATTTGAGACAAACTCTCGTCTAACGCTAACAGTAAATATCTGTTTTACGTTTGCCACGCTCATAAACCAGAATCTAACGTGACTGAATGACAAGTCCTGTGTTTCAGCAAACTAGTTAACAAGAGAGATGAACGTTAACATGAGTTCATCTCAGCTAGTTTGCAGGCTACACAGCAAGCTTGGAAAACTAGCTGTGTTGTTATTGTGCAACCTGTGGCGAGTCTGGCGACTTTTGTATAGATTAATAAAAAGTAATGATTGAGATTCTTGATTTATAGCTCACCTGTAATTTGAGTCTTTTAAAAAAAAAAAACTCCCTGACATCTTGTTGTCCAGCAGCTCGTTTTCCCATGCTCACATTGCAGTGCAGTTACTCCTCAAGATGTCGCTCTGCGCAGCAGCTCGTGCCGCTCCCTCAGGCATCAATTAACCAATTGAAAATAACAATCATGTTGCGTCATTGCATGTTCGCGTGCCCCTGTGCCCTCAGATTTTATTATTTCTTTTACTCAACATGCAAACTACTTTCTAATGATGAAATAATTATAAGTTATATTCCCAACATTTACTGTAAAAAAGGGGAGGGATGGAAAGGGGAGATGGCAGTTTTACAGGGGGGATTATTTTGATCGTTTTTATTTCAGGGGGGATGCCATCCGCCCTCATCCCCCCTCAACTCGAGTACTGACTATAGGCATGATCAGTTTCAAGTGTTTGAAGATTTATGGTGTTCATAGCAAAAGTAGTGTGATATAAGTTGAACATTAGGCAAAGAAGTCCATAAAGGCATCAAACCAACAAAGACAAGCATACAGAATGAAACAGTACGACCTTTCTAGTTTGTGTGAGAAAGCTGCCGAAAGAGCAAAGGCCAGAAACCATACTGGAATAATACACTTCATGTAACAGAAAGCAGAGGAAATTACAATTATACCGTACTTTCTAGATGATTATTTCAACTTGTAAGAGCCTGACTGAGTGTATCTCACCTGTACACTCTCATGTTAGTGTTTAAGGGCTTTGCTGCCTTAATCTACTGATCACAGAAGAGGAAAGTGACTGTGTCACATGAGACTTGATGCCTCAACAGAACATCGACGAGAACTAGATTCAAATTGAATATCGCTGAGTGATAACCACTGCAATAAATTCATGGGCTAAATCACATTACCCTAAAGATTGTATCAGTTGACTTAAATCAATGGCTGGCTACATGTGCAGTGGCAAGAAAAAGTATGTGAAGCCCTTAGAGCGAACTGTTTTCTGGATTAATTGGCCATAAAATGTGATGTGATCATCATCGCAGTCATGATAACAGACATCGGGCCTCATTCATGAAATGCGAGCAGAACGGATGTGTGTGTCAACTGTAGGAAGAGAGATATTTATGTGTGTTTTGGCTTTCATGAAAATGTTAGCAGTTCCAAAATCTTCGTAACTACTGACAAGATCTACTCCTCTGACCATGTGTAGCACTTGAGTGATTGACGAGTGCACATTAATATTACTGTCAGTCTCAAAGTTTGCAAAGCTAATGTCTTATATGGACTGTTATTTCTCACAATATGCTTAGATTTTTAAACCTGTTATAAACATGATTCAACATTTGCATTTGGAATATAGCGTTTTTTTCTAAATCAATGGGCATTTTGCATATTTAAGCTTGAGATTGTGTCTCTTGAAGTGTCAGTGGGTTGATTAAAGGGACTTGATCTGATGACAGCCACACAGCGACTCGTTCTCCAGAAACCAACGGTGTCTTGAAGCTGTGGTGGACTCCTGATTGAGGTCTCCTTGGAAAATACAAGCATTGCAACTGTGTGCAGCAGAGATTTTGCTGATAGAGAGAACTGCATTGATTTTTTATGTTTTTGTTTTCTTTTTTTATCCAAAATCATATCAAACCATTTTCACTTCACCTCATGAATATTTAATTGGACAGAAGATGATAAATATCTACATGAGGTTCTTGTTGCACAAGAGAAAAGAAGAGCCATAATCTGTTTTGTTTTGATTAGGTTTTTTTTTTTTCTTCTTTTGCTCCATCCTCACATCGCACCAGAATAATCCTCAAAAGTGAAGCATTTGCCAGCGCTGCATCCTTGGCTGGATTCGTTAGATTTTTTTGGGGGGGGGGTTTCATGACTGAGGCCCACTGTGTAGAAGGTGATAGCACGAAAACAATTACAGTTTCTTCTTCCTTTAATTAACACATTCATTAAACATTTACAGAGTAGGAAAGAAAAAGAAAGTGAACCTAAAATAGATTAATTACTTAAATCAAAGCTAGTCAGGAGCCTAAATAATGAAACTGGAGTTTTGGGTTCAAGCTACTGTGGTCGATAAAATAAAACATTTTAAACATTTTAAAGAAAACATCTACTGATATGAACTATGCTTGCCCAAAGGGATAAAAAGGAAGCAAGAAATTAACCATCTTGCAATAGAGACAGTTTATCGTGGTTGCCCTACGAGGATTGAGTGTCCAATTAGGTTGTTGCCAAAGGGACAACGCAAAATTCTCTAGGAGGCAAAGAAGATCCTACCAGCAACAGATAAAGGCTTTAAGACAAGAACAAAATTGGCAAACATCTCTGTTCATGAGTCTACCATACTTAAATGGAAAGCTGAAATAAAGTAAAATAAAATACAATTTTAGTACTGGAGTCAATATTTTTCACCACTGTGGATTGGAGTTGCACTCGCTGAAGAGGGTTATGTTTTCTGTGGGCAAGTCTCTGAAAAAGTCTTTTCCTATTTTCATTATTACTGACTGATTACTTATGCATATGTCCTTAATATGTAGGAAGTAGAACAGTTGTTTTTTTTGAGCCAGTGTAGATGTGGTGTTGACACTGACTCAAATGAACCGCACTTCAAAACCAAAATGCCTTGGGGTTGACCTAAATAGGTGCAGTGTGAAAATGACCTTAGAGCCAGGTGCATCTACTGGCTTCTGTCTTAAAGAGGTCCCAGTATAACTCTGTAAGAGTAAGACTCTTTAGAGGCTGGTGCTGCTGGGACCCTTTTAACGGAGAACCAGACTAACTGCAGGAGTAACTGGGGATCTAACAATAAGATACAAGAAATTACAACTTATATTAGCTTAAACATATCGTGTTTATTGTTTTTAGATCAGAACATAATTGATTCTAAAAAAAAAGCAGGAAAATAGTGAATTCAAAAAAACTGACACTCTTTTCTTGCTACCGTATGTAATCTAAATGGAATTATAAAGGGGGATAAAAGAACAGGATCACTGTCTCTGCATCCCTGTCACGGCGTAGCTAAAAAAAACTACACTGCAGTAATATGTAGCTTTAAATGAAATTCCTCAGAATCATTTGCATCAGATAAAACTTTTTTCAGACAGAAACACTTCCTCATGTTGCATTCTTACTCTCACTTTTTGTATTACTTGCACTTGCGTTTGACCCTAATTTTGTTGCCAGGTTCCACTTCAGCAGATAATTTGTCTCCTGGGTTCCATCACACACAAAAAGGAGAAAAATCATAATTATCTCGCGCATACATTCAGGGGATCAGTCTGTTTTCAAATGGCTCTGTCGTCCATGAAATAGCATATAATGGGGATCTGTTGATGGTTTGTTTGTGCTCTGATTGTGTTTCCCTGGGCAGAAGCAGAGAGGGACGGGATTAAAGTCGGAGCATTTGAAGGGCGGGGGGCCCTCCAAAGTATGGAGCGATGTGTGTGTTAAACTGGAAATGGGGTGTGGGGTGATGGGGATTACGTTCAAGAACGGTTTGTCCGCCGTATCATAATGTCCTCATTACATTTTTAATCAATTTGAAAGGGAGAGGACACTGAGAGGAAGGCAGGGATGGTCTGTTGTTTACTAAATATCTGATCTAAATCTGTGTTCGGCCAAAGCGAGAAACATAATTAGCACTTGACACATCAGATGATAGCAATTTAAACACTGAGGGAATAACCAACAATCCAGTTCACTCATGCATATTAAAGAGCCAAGTGGGACCCACAAACTTCACCATTTACATAATGGAAAGTTTAAATGTGTTACTACTTCCAAAAATGCAAGAGTGCCCTCTCATTTCCTCTCAGCTTAAGAACTGTGCAGTATCTCAGAGCCCTGCCTACCACCTCAATACCCACTCAACTCTTTTCAACATCAGCCACCTAAGGTGGACAGCCTCATTAGTTCACAGTTCACCCCTGGGTCAGCTGGTTTGACTTCAACTTTTTCCAGCCTCCTCTTCCAATTCAAGCTATCAACGTCCATGCATCCCCCAAGTTGTTAAGTCCACCAGCCGCTAGTGTGGCTGTAGAGCATTTCTAACAACTTATCCAGAAGCCAGCTTCTTCTCAGAGCTGATCCAGTCAGGAGAATGGCGGCAAGTATAAATCCAGTGCCTGCATGCTTAAAAGCAGATGTGTGGGAGCAGTTTGGTTTTAAAAAGAAAAAGGAAAGCGAAGATTTAGACAAAAGTATGGCGGTTTGCAAGCTGTGTCACACAAACGTGAAGTACTCTGGAAATACCACCAACCTGTGAGCCCACCTGAAACGTCACCACCCGGACAAGGCAATGCTGATTGGTTGTTGCCACCAGTTTTCCATCTACTTCACCTAGGTCGCAGAAAACTACGGAGTCCATTGCCTACTTTATTTGTCAGGATTTGAGACCGTATTCAGTGGTGGAAAACGCCACCTTTAGGGGCATGGTGAATTCGATGGGGCCCCGCTATCCTATTGTCTTTTATTCATTTTGTCCAGCATTTACAAGCTGCCTGTCAGCCATATGATGTCTAATTGATGCTTTCAGTTCAATTAATTCAAACAAAGTAATTGGAACACTCCCAAGATGTCACCAAAATCACTTTGTCCCGTTAAAATCTTTCGGAAAATGATGTAAATATCGTATCATGATATAAATCGTATTGTGAGCCAAATATATTGTATCGTATCGTATCGTGAGATTGGTGTATTGCTACAGCCCTATTAATCAAGCACCCACACCCTGGAAAAGATTTTGTCTTGAAGCCAGCATATGTAGCTCAAAAGTCTTGGTGTACTTTTCTGCATTAATGCTTCCATCACAATGTACATTATCTTTGCAAAGGGCACAGATACATTCCCATCCCATCAAAAACCCGGCTTTTGGACTTGTTGCTGATAACAGTGCGGGTTCCTTTTTTTGTCTTCTGTCCAGTGGTTTTAATGACCGTCATACATGCCGCTTCTGGACAAGTTTTAAGACTCATTTGTGAAAGGAAGCACATAGTTTTCCCAAAGTTTTCCCCCCGGTCCATGTGGTTATATCAGTTACTGATGGATGACTGTTCTCAGTGCAGCGCGGTCTGAGCGATCGGAGGTCACGGTTATTAAAGTTGTGAGAAAGTTATAAGAATCTATTCCAGCTGTTACTGAGCAAGAGGCAGGGTACTCCATGGACGGGTCACCTGCCCAGAACCAAAATACTACCCAGTACCTCAGCGTTGGAAGAACTGCTAAACATAAACTGATTCGTTTCAAAAATAGGTCTACATTATTCTGAACATGACCTAAATGCCTCATTAAATGCATCACTCCAAAAAACCAAAACATATGACAAGTCAAATGTATGACCCAGTTCTGTCCTCAGGAGAGATTGAAGAAGAGCAAGGAGCATCACCAGTGTGGAAACCATTTGATGTCTTTCTGTTTTGTTGGCAACATGTTGTGATAAATCTTTCATCATCACTTTTGGAAAATGAAGCCAAGCCGCGTCAGAAACTCCTGATTAGAAGCTCCATCACCCTCATGGATCTCTGGGAAACGTGACAGTAACACAGCGAAAAAGACAAAGGATTAAAGGAGGGAGAGAGGTGAGAAAGATAAAAGATATACGACAAGATGGGTAATGACAGTCGGGGTAGAGGAGATGGATGAGAAGAGATGCAGCGCATCTTCAGGAAAAGACAGAAGGAAGCGATGCTGCAGAACGAGAGTGAGTGACAGATCAAATAAAAACAAGAAAGTATCAGGAGGGGTGTAGAGTGGGATACAGTAAGTGTCGAAGACGACACTATTTGGGGGAAGAACAAGGAGAAAGTCAAAGTCAGATGGTGGGAGATGCAGTCTGACTCGATCTAACCCCCTGGATTCAATCCAGCAGCAGTCACTCAGAAAAGCAGGGTGCTCTCCTTTGATCGTGAGCACTTTCAACATTCTTTCAACGTTACACTGGGGAGCGGGACACTCAACTAACACTCCTGCTTTTGCTTTCATTGCTCCACTGTGTTTTGAATGTGATTTAGGTAACAGGAAATTTGAGTGCACTCACAAGGATGGGCTGAGGAAAAAAACAAAAACAAAACAATAGTTGCTGTCCAGGACTGATCTGCTGTATCCCTCTGTCTCCCTGACCATCTACTTTCTATTTATTTATTTATTTTTTTTATCATTCCTCTTAGCCTCATAGCACCCCTTTTTCTGCAACAATGAATGTTTTCTTTCTGGACCTGGACGTGATAATTACACGGCTGCTCAGCAGTTGCCGCTGCCGTGATCCCAGCCTGGTAGACGCTCCTCCGGCTGCGGTGTGTCCGAACACGCACATACACAATCTATGATGTTTATGAGCTTGAACACACAGAGGTCCTTTCATTCATTAGGAGGAAAGTCTCGGTCGTGGTGACTCCTCTGCTCTGCTACAGCGGCAGAGGGGAATACCAAACACTCAAACCTTGTTAAGCAGACAGTGTAAAATGCTAATGTGAGGGCACTTTTTGTTTTTTTGTTTTTTTAGGAGGTCTACTGCAGTAAAGTCATGTAGAGAGAAACGGCAATACATTTTAAGATAATAAGGGCTAATTAGAAAATGCTCAGCCGTGGTTGTTTTGTCTAACAGATAAAGTTGCAGTGAAATGTAGAAAGTTCAAATGTCCGAAGCTGTAGCGTAAAGTGCATTACGAGTCATTTTATTTACTGCTTGGTAGGAATACAAAAAGCTTCAAATCAGAAATGTTCCTGTCAGATTTATGCAGTGATTTCAGTGTTATTTTTGAGGACGATGTAAAATGAACTTCAATACAGTAAGTTGATCTTAAAAAAAGTAAACATTTGTGTGCTATTTGTCTATCCATTCCCCCTTTACCCTGCTTCTTATCTGGGTCTGGGTTGTGCACCAGCTAGAGCAGATTCCTTCAGATCTCCCTCTCCTCTGACTCCTCTTCCAGCTCTATTTGGGAGACCGAGAGATATGCAAAGTCTTTCTGATGCCACATGTCCAAAACAACTCCTCTGGAAAGCTTCTCACCCTACTCCAAAGGGTTGTTGCAGCCGAAACCTTTTAATCACATGCTCCTTTCTATTTACACTTGAGACCAAAACCCAGAGATATTTAAATGACTTCACTTGAGGTAACAGGTCATTCCTACCCTGATTAGACAATCCATCATCTTCTGACCGAGGACTTGAAGGTGCAGATTTTCATCCCACCTGCTTCACGTGAAGCTGCAAACCAGCCCAGTAACAAGTATCAATGTCATTTCCTGTTAAACTGGGATTTCATATGTCTGATGGAAAAGTTAGGATGTGCGCATTCAAATTACAATAAAGCAAAGTCTGTATTGTCTAAATGGTTCATGTCATGTAAAAATAACACTTTTGATCTATAATTGATGGTAAGACAGTATTGTAGTGATAATTATATTTTAATTAATCATAAAAGCTCATGAATGTCTCTGCCAGCATTAGGGTTAGGATTAGCCATCTGACCAACCAAATGACTGATGCTGCAAGCACCTGACCTCTGCAGCCATCACAAGGCTTACGCGACCGTTTTTTTTTTTTTTTTTTTTTTACCATATTTCCCAGATATTCTTTCTTATTAAATACTTCCATGTTGTAATAATAAATACACTTTAGAATGAAGGGAAAAGTGCAAAGGTGCAGTTGCAACCAGCGGCATTAGACAGAGGCTGCACATGGAGCATAGTCAGATAGTTTAGCTTAGCAAAGCCACGGTATAAATGCAGACACAAGGTCAGTGGGTACGGTCTGTTCCCTGCAGCAGGGCACCGACAGAGCAGATTCTGTCTCATTAACAAACCTGTGGAGACAGTGGCAGAGAGCAGATCCTTCTGGCAGCAAGAGAGTTTATCATTTCTTTCTGGGAAGTTTGAAGACAATTTTCAAAGAGATTTTATCCCTTTGAAGCACATACTGTCGTACTTTGTGACCCTAGGTGAGTGCACAGTTGTTGACGCGGGTCCGTGGCGCTGGCTCGTTCAGTTGTGTCTACAGGATATGGTGCTATGGATGACACACTGGTACGATGGATTGAAAAAAAGACCGCTTCCACATGCTGACAAGTACACTTGCTCAACACACTCACATGCTCTTGGCACCAAAAAAAGGAATAAACATTAAGACAAGAAATTATGAATCTGGTGATTTTCAAATTATAGAAGCTTCCCCCAGTTATTCCAGGCAGAGTAGACAGGATCAGCACACCTGTTGGTGGCCATGAGTCAAAACTGAGGAGGTTTCATCTCCGTAGTGATGAACTTCAACATGGCGTTAATCAGTGTGATGCTCCAACCCAGGAGTGAAACTTGACTTTACTCTCTGAACCACTAATGTTATCTTTTAGCAAAGACAATCAAGCCCTCTCACAATTGTTGTCCCTCGTTACAGAACATGTCATGTACGTAGGAGACCAACACCATCCTGACTTCAGCCTGAAACATATCACACAGAAAGCTTAAAATGCACTGCCACCACAACATTTGCCTGAAAAGCTGCTTATTTATGCACAGCACTGTGAACTCAAGTTACCCAGGTGGCCACATTAGAGGATGCTTGTGTAGCACTTTGAAAATGCACACGACTACACTCGTCTAATTAAAACCTGCAGATGGCTTACATACAGCGGTTCTGTTGTGTACACATGACTGCAGGAATTCATTCAACCATTCATGCTACAGGCAGAAATAGATAACTAGAAAGAGTTTCCCGTGCTGTAAAACTGTGATTCTGTGCAGTGGGTGATTCTGAACAAGTTTAGATTAAAAAAGAAGAAGAAGAAAATCATAGTCATGTAATATCATGTGTCTAAAAATGCATTCATCTAGAGGATAAAAGAAGATGAGAAAAGGTGTTTTATTTAATGTGCACCAAGAGTATGTTACAGATGCACAAACTGCGTAAGTATCCTGGAACAATCCGGGATCAAAGGTGCAGAATTGAATTTATGTAATAAAACAGACATTATGTAACAGGTTTATCAACCTGTTAGTTGAATGTTGCTAAATACTGAAAGCAAAAGCTTCATTAGTGCAAGATGAGTCACCACATCATTATTATTCATTTCTAAACCATTCTTAAGGACATGGCATACTGTAAAGTGCTATTAAGAAGATCTACAAAAGGATGTTTTTTGCCATTTAACAATCTACAAGCACTAAACCTGAACAGACATTTTTGAAATATAATGTGTATGTGAATATCAGTTAAAGGAATAAATATATCTCTCTCTCTCTGGTATGCTGTTTAATGAGACCTGAATACTTTCAAGGATAAATTCAAAATGCAAAGGCATGATTTGATGTGTCAGTTACTGCAAATAATAAAAGTGAAAGGGTTTTGGTGGAATGATGTGTGATGACACCTGGCAAGGTAATATTGAGATTATTTTAGTCACTACATTTATTCTCTATCTTGTGACTTCAAAAGAGGTTCAGGTCAGATTTGCATGGCTGTTACCTTCGGTTCCAGTAGCACAAAGCACACATGTCACTTAATGTGCAGCCTGTTCCAGATTAGACAAGCAGGTTAATATGATCATCAGTGGAAATTAAATTGAGGCTCATTTGCTGTCTTGGCAGTAGCAGAGCCTCTCTGGTGAATTAGGGAAAGGCAGGCTGTTGTGGAGTTAGTGACTGCTGGTATCAATCATTATTTGGCCTCAGTGGAAAGCTGTGGCCCATCCATATGGGTCATGATCATGGTCACTGCCTCACAGCTGAGAGGATTTAACGTTGCGCTGCTCCACAAATGTTCTCTGCTTGTGTGTGGTGCTCCAGCAGGTTGTGTAAGCATCAATGTGCGAGTAAGACAGAGATAAGGAACTATTGTAACATGGCTGCAAGAGGTGCTATAGCTGCATTTCAACCACAGGCAACTTTTCCAGACAGCAGGAGGCCCTTTGCGTGTCCCTTTCCAATTACACTGCTGGGTTAAAGAGTATCCCTGAGGACGATGGCTCTGGTAGGAAGAGAGTGTGGATGAAGAGCATACTAAATGTTTCTGGTCACAGATATGGCCTCACTTCTGCCTTTCTGTATCAGTCACCTGTTTCAGACATTAACAGCCACAGTAGCTCAGAAAATGTGTTCACGTTGTACAGCAGGGCAGCGGTTATTGCCTGTAGACACAATATTCTCACTGTTAATGCCAGCCTGGATAAATAACACACAAGCTGCGGCAGTCAAGAGCTCAACAATCAATGAGTTGAGGGAAAAATGACAAAAAAAACACACACACACACAAAAAACAGTGAAATAAAGAGATGATTGTGGTTATGTCCTCAAGTACAAATAAAACCACCCACAAACACCCAGATGAGAGTAAGAGATTTAATCGGCACAGCTGAAGTACAAGAGTGGTGAGTCACATTTTCCTATTCTACCCTGAACCTTAAAAAATTCTTTTTACAAACAGTTTCCTTTTGTCTTAATGAAATGTCTGTGACACGTGTTGGTGAAAATACCACAGAAACAGTACAACAGCTCCATTGACAGCTCTGTTCACAGCAGTTGACTGTCAGCTACGTATAATTACACGTCTCTCTTCAGAGAACGTAATGAAGCTCAAGCTGTGCTGAGCTTTACTGTTGCCATACCATGAAATGTCCAACCATTAAACCTCACTGGACATTTTGAAGACCTACGACTGGAATCATTTTTTTATTTATTTTTTTCTGGGTTAATCTGGTGTAAATGCGCCTCATCTGTTTCTTTCTCCAACACACACTCACATACATGAATTTAACGGCACTAACGCACCAGCCCTCTGAATTTACCCGTCCTTCCAATGACTGCAGGTACCTTGTGCAAACAGGTGGAACAATCAGAGACGTGACATAAAATGTAAAACAAAGCTCTCCAAGCAATACCAGTTTATAACGTGCTTCTTCATACCATTAAATAGCTACTATAGCAGGCTGCATGTCTGTATCATACTATAGCACTTGCACTTGCACTTGCAAACTGTTATATCACAGATCAACGTCACACAGTCGACACTAACACTGAGATCCTAGAAAGGGTGGCAAAGGTGAGGTAGAAGAGCATCAGCTTAAAAAACAGGAGATGTGAGCTCAACACCACCATATGTATATATTTGTGTTTTCCCCATTTTTAAATAATCATTCTTTACTTTGCAGTTTACTTGCTTTTTTCCTGGGTTTAGATATAACTATGTCTTTATTGGGAATTAGGAACATGTCGCTGTCATCGAGTGTCCTTCACTCTTTTTTTTTCTTCTTCTGTTTAAGAAGAAGAAAAAAAACGTCTCAACAGTTAGTGTTGAACTAACTTAACTTACTTTAAGTGCTTAGCACCTTTCCTTTTTGGCAACTATAAAGAGACATATTTTGTAGCAATCCATTCTTGTTACAGAAGTCTTCTAACTGTGAGATTCTTGAGGTGTTTCATGCGCCACTGATCCGAAGTCTTTCTGTGAATTTTCTGTGATGTCAAGGTTGGTTGACTGTGACGGTGATGGGAGCTCATTCACCCTGCACGTCTCCAGGCTGTCCATTCCATTTAGATTCTTCTATTGATCATTGTCCCGGCGCAGAAACTATCTATCTTCACATTAAGATTTTTTGATTTTTTTCTGTTATAGTGTGTAATGTTTTCTTTCAGAATTGACAGATTGCCTTCATTCTCACAGCTACAAGTGAAATGCTCAAGTCTGGACAAGTCTGAATCATGGTCAGAACATGCTTGAAATTTGAAAAACGACGTCCGTTTCACCTCAGATGAAAATCTTATTACCAACATAGTTGAAAGATGGTGAAGTGCTCTATATCCACTCTTGCCTTTTTGATAAGAGTCCATGGGTGAATTCCAATTCCTCCCTTAACCCTCAATCTCAACCCTCAATCTCAAAAATGCGTGCTCCCGTGAAGTGCAACTGCTGTCCCGATTCTTAGAAAGTCAAGTTGAGGGACAAGTTTGAGGGCTGTATCGCCCTCAATATTGAGATTCTCCGGCACCACCCTTGGGAGTAAGGGCTACCCAGGAGGCATTGCATATTTTCACCAAGACGTCTTCGAAAAGGATGGCGCCGAAAAAAGCGAGCTACAAATGTACACATTTTCATACTTAATAAAGATATAAATGTTACGAAACGATCTTACTGCCTCCGTTATATATACATTTATATCATCTTATCTTTCTTCTAGGTCTTCTTCTCTTTCTTCTTCGTCGTCGTCATTTTCTTGACAGACTGGACGTAGCTTTGGCGTAAGGCCGCCCCCCACAGTCTGAAGACGTAACTGCACTCAAGGGGTGTCCCATTTCTTCTTTAAACACAGGCATAAAGTCAGATGGAAATTTGAATCACAAATTTTAGGTTGCAAGGAGGATGTACTGTAGAGGAGAGGAAGAAAAAGTCCAGAGGAAGATAAAAAAAAAAGAGAAAAAAGCCTGGAAAGAAAAGTAAGAAACTACAAAGAAACAAGAGCAAAGCTCTATTCTTAAGGCACAAACAAGAAGACGCAGATGAGTTGAGAATGAAAACTCAAGACCCTCTTCCCTTCTACACCCACCAACTCAGGCATGAAATCATTCAAACTACTTATAGTTTTCCAAGTTTCACTTTTCTGCATAATAATGTGGAAATTCTACCCTCTTCAAACTGAATAGTTTAGGAGAAGTATGGTTTTAAGGGTAAGGGCTGTGAGATACTCTTTGCCAGACATCTTTGTGTCTGCCTTAAATCAGGTGACTTATAAGATGGTCCCCAGCAACACAGGGCTCCATTTGACTTGAGCCATTTCCCATTTTCATCACTTTTCTCGTTCAAAATAAGAATAGGAATAAAAGAAATAGAGTGCTGCAGGCAAAATTATTAAATGCTTCCAACTTCTTTCTACGTCAAAAACACATTTTCAAGGACTGTAGCACTTGATATGTTTATCAAATCTCAACATTAGCAAAGCAAGGAAAAAAAATATGATTGTGAGAGCAAATGTCTGTCTTGCTTAAAATACACTTGACTTTGCAGGCAGATGCAGTTTATTATGCTTCTACCACTGGGAACTAAAAGCTTATCCTGAAGCATTTTCTTTGTGACTGAACTACCTGTGCAGCACCTGCAAATCAATTCCCTCGTAATACCTATCAGTCTTTTTTATGTTTCATTTCATGCATATTGTCCCAGGCAGAAGAAAGTTTGACTTGTCAAACTTTCTCCACGTTTGTCTCTGCGGTTAATGGTAATTTCCATGTGACCTTTACAGTAGAGCCCCGCGTGGAAATGTGCACTTCTGAACATTACTGTCCTCTCGGACTATTCACAGATCAGCTGAACTGACTTTTGTGATTTCTTCTGTCTCCACTTAAAGCAGAACAAAGCACGTTTTGATTTATGTTAAAATATCAGTTTCAATTTCATTTGAGGGTAATATAAGCTCATGTTTTTATGAAGCCTCATCTAGCTGCAGCGATCTTCCATCCCTGCCATCAGCAAAAACCAGCCAAAGTAACTTCAACATTTTCATTCCAGAGGGAAAAATGGCATCACTACGTCATACATCAGGAATGATGGAGGCAACGGACTTAGAGAATTATTTACCTGAGAAACCATGAGAGTGACTGAGAAAACAACCAAACAAAAGCAAGTCTTAGACACTGTTGTAAGAGCGGCTCCAACACCTATAGGGGGGCCAAAAGTGCTAAAAAAAAATGCACAAGTTTCTTTGTACTTCTTTAATATATTGGCATATTTAGCTGCACAGATAATTGTCCAGATGAAGCACTCCTTTTTCTCTGTGTTTGTTCTGTAAAGCAAGTTTTAACCTTTCCTTCTCAAATTCAGTTTCTGACAACAACTTTGTGGTCAGACGAGCCAGCTACCTTAAAAGTCTCAAGCTGTGACCTGCAGTTTATTGTTGACTTGCCCACTCCTGCCTTCAAGAGACCTGAAATCCTTTACTCCTAATTCAATCTGTGTTAGGTCACTCAGGCTCCCAAGTTAGGGCTGGGCTGACTTTCAGAACCTAAAGACAATGTGAACTTGCCCCTGCATATCAGTTATTTCACTGCTTTTGATCTGATATTAGTTCACCCACTATGGTTCATAGACACTACTTGTTTTAAAATCATAAATACTGTATTGAATACAGGACAACTCTAATCATAAGACAACCCCTATTTTTCAAAGATCATTTTGGGAAAATAAAAATATGATAAAGACAATAAGGTTATTTATAAAACAAATCTTTATTGTACAATTACTATAAAAAAAAAAATCTCACAGCGATAACATTCTGCTGTATTGTTAAACATTTCAATGATTTCATCTTTTTAAGAAGTATGGTGGGCAGTATGGTGGGTTTAGCTGGTCAGCACTGTTGCCTCACAGCTAGAAGCTTCCTGGTTTGAACCTCAGCAGGGGCCTTTCTGTGTGGAGTTTGCATGTTCTCCCTGTGCTTGCGTGGGTTTCCTCCGGGTCCCACAATCCATACACATGCATGTCCGGTTAATTGGTGGTTCTAAATTGCCCATAGGAGTGATTGTGAGCGTGCATGATTGTTTGTCTACATGTGGCCCTGTGATGGACTGGTGACCTGTCCAGGGTGGACCCCTGCCTTTCACCTGAAGAGAGCTGGGATGGACTCCAGCAGATCCCTGTGACCCTACATAGCAGAGGATTGGGTGGATGGATGCCATACTTAAGGCATGTCAATGACACGGTATGACAATATGACAATAAAAATAAATAATAAATTAAAAAATCAGAATCAAGGTACAATTTGAAATCAGTTGTGATACTGGTTTGAAGTCATATTTCCCAGCCCTAACGCAAGCCCACTCCAATCTTTTATTTGGAAGGTCCCCAAATTCTAACACACACACAAAAAAAAAAAAATAGTGTGAGGAAGTGATAATGCCATGGTGCTTCAAAGTGGTATGCTGATGTCAGTGTGGAAATCTTTTTATCATCAGCACAAAGCTCTTCTTCCATCCAAGCAGTGGACTGGATCACTTTCAGGGATAAAGTTTAGTCACCAGGGATGGGCTCAGAGTCAGCGCACTTCCACATCAAAGGCGGTCTGGGAACCTGGTTGAGATGCCTACCGGACACCTTCCAGCGGGAGCGTTTCAGACATACAGCTACCTTCACCTATGTTTTGACTATGACAGTTTATATAATTTTTTCTCTTTCTACAACAGCATGGATTTGAAATAAAACAATAAAGACGTTAATCAAAGTGTAGACTTTGAGATTTAACTTCAAGGTTTCACTAAAATATGCCTTTTACCATTTAGGAATTACACCCGTTTTAATCAAAGTATGTAAATGTTAAGGGGCTCAAAAGTACTTGGAGAAATGACCAAAAAGAAGTTCAGAGGCCTAGGGTGATTTCTGTTTTTACTTGAAGACAAAAAGGTCTGGAGTTAATATCAGGTAAAGTATTCGCATTTGACGGCTGTTTGGCTGGAGTTACGGCTATGAAAAAAATCTCAATCCACAAACCAGTCTCAAAACTAAGAGTCACACAGTTTCCTACTCTGCACATGTAGACAATTACACACTCCAGATAATTAAAGTTTACCAGTCGACCGACAACTGTTTCATGTCTTTAAAGCTGGGAGCTAAGAAATAATTAGAATATGAGCATCAAGATTAGAAAACAATGTCTAGTTGTGTCCTAAGGAAACTAATTTATTACTTGCAGTCTGAAAACCTTACAATTTGATTTAACCACAGTTAAGCTGTGAAAGATCTGAGGCAATATCCAGCATTTTCAAACATAACTGCTGATATACATATACATATACATATACACATATATATATAGGAAGCGTAAATACTTTATGTTGGGTACCAGTCAGTTGTAACAAATCATGAAATAGCTATTCCCAAAGCTCTTTACTTTGCCTGTTATTTGCCTCTGGTGAGAAGCAATAGCCATTATATGCTGGGCGTACCCATCAGCATCGATAAGGTCTCAACATTTGTGAAACCTTGAGTGTAACTAACTAAATAAGTCTGTACAACCTTAGCTCTGAATGTTGTCACATTAGGTGACTCTCTTACCTGTCCTACCTGAGTTAAAAGGCCACATTGGCTATTTAGCCAAGATGGGTGTATTTCTTGGGGTTACAGATGTTAAGTCTGTGTGAAAACAACCTCATGTTAGCTGTAAAATCAAGATATTATATTTTGCAAGGCATATTTACACTGCTCGTATCTTATCGGGTTCATGCCTTGCATGAATTATTTTAAATCCAAAGTGTGTGCTGATGTCCTCGTTGAAATCTGCATTTTCTTTAGCCGTCTGTCTTCTTGTATTTGTCTTTCGGGCGTAGCCATTTGTGCTGATCTTTTCCGTACCAAAATGACGGAAACATTGCCTGTAAATTTTTAAGAGGTTCAGCACGTCAACATTCCCATTTGTCCTTCTCCTCACGCTGAATCAGTTCCTTCTATTTTCTCTGTGTCAAGAGACCTTTCAGCCACTTTACCAACATCAGATCAGCCATGAGGGGATAGACGTGTAGCTTCTTTGCTTTGGATCAATGTTGGACACTCCGCAGCATCGCAGTGGTACACTATAGTTGTTTAAAGGAAAAAAAATATTTAAAAGGAATAATTTGTATTGTTTGTTTTGGCTTGTTGCTTTCTTTACCATAAGTGGTCATTTCTCCAAAAAGCCCCAAATGCAATGTGTTACAGCTGGTGCTGCCACCTAGAGGATAAAAGTAGTAGCGTTTAGGTAGGCTCAGTGGAGCATGATGTAATGACGGCTGCAACTTTATAGTTGCTTCAAGTCACTTTTTACCTATCAGATATTACTATTTAATGCTGACTCCTTACTCTTAAATAAATATACTGTACAAATGTATAATTTTCCATGTCTGCACTGTGATGTAAAATAGAACTGTGAAGCTTTCACCCTTATAATTATTGCAAGAAGAGTACAAGCAGAACAGTGTCTCGTCAGGAATTGTGATTTTTTTTTTTGTCTGTATTTTTTTATTTATTTTCCATTTGCTACTTTCTTTCTTCATGTTTAACCAGGCTAACTCTCTTCAAGTTTCAACTTCTTGATCAAATCTTAAATTCAAGCTCCTTTTACAAGCAGCAACCCTTCCTGTCAAAAGCATTAGAATTGCCTAATTTTTGCCACAACTTGAACTTAATTTAGATTAACATATAAAATCAATGTGTGTGTTTAAAAGACTAGATACTATTGCTATTTTACTACAAAAGCACGTCACATGACAGTGTAAAAATAAGATCTCATGCCATAGTCCCATTCATTTTCAGTGAATAAAAACAGCGGTGCGTAGACACACATGCATGCACTCTGATACACAGCAAGATATACATGAGACCATACATTCAACCAAACATGCACACTCTCACAAAACACACATATAGCCTTTTAACCACATGCACCTCCATCGCTTTAACTTAAAAGTCATTTTGCTTCAGAAATGAGTGGAGGAGATGGATGTTAGAGAGCTGCAGACCTGTTATCAAAATGACTAATCACATAAGCCAAGTAAAAGATTAAGAAGAAGTATTTGAGTTGGAGAAAGAGGAGGGGGGAAGAAAAAAAAAAAAAACGCTAAGGCACAAAATGGATGAAGATAAAGGGGGGGGGGACTGATGAAAGGGTGATGATAGAAAAGATTATGTTTCAAGAGGAAGCTAGGAAAAAAGTAAAAAAAAAAGAGTAAATAGAAATAGGAAAACAAGGTAGAAAAAAGGAAGAAAAATAAAGGAAAAATGTATCTTTTCCACGTTCCATGAGTCCATGATGTATGGTATTTCAAGGCTGAAGAGTTTCAGCGGAGCTCTTTATTGCAGAGGATGCTAAGAAGAACAGATGGAGGGAAACATCTGTGCAGGGTAATCTGCTAAGCCTTCACATTGCATGATGTTGAATTCTACAAGGCTTATTGCATTATAGTTATTATGCTGAAATAAACATGTTACAGGTAGCCCATTAGCTTTGATTTAAATTGATTCCAATTCACAGTTAAATTAGCCTCTGATCTCCTCAGGGATGTGGTAAATGCAGAGCATAGAAATATATTGACCACTTGTCTTTGTGCTATGTGGCTTCCAGTTTGACAGACGGCGAAATAGAATTTATTATAAATACATGAGGAACCTCTGATCGATTTCTGAATGTTTACTGAAACTATATTTCCAGTAAACAAAAACAAACAAACAAAAAAAAGGAATTGATTAAAAGTCCCTGACTCTTCACTAGTATTGGTATTAAAATAGCAGCTAGCATCTGTCTTGATTGCAATACTCTCTAGCTTTATATTGACACTAACTGACATTAAATCCCTAATAGAACACTAAACATTGAGTTATCAGGGTTTGTTTACTTTTAACACACAGAAAATTGTAATCTTATTTTTAGAATGAAGGACTTTTCTTTAGATATTACAGATTCCAATAATATTAAACCGTAGGCTACAGCATAGGCAACAGAGTGTTGTTTCCTCCAGCTAGAGCACATGTGTCAAACACAAGGCCCGCGGGCCAAATGTGGCCCGCTACGTCATTGTATGTGTCCCTCGAGAGCTTGTGCATTATTGGCCTAAATTTTAAAACAATTTTTTAGGACTTAAAATAAGCTTACGCCACTTTAAAGCACATATTGACAATAAACTGGATCTCCCATAATGCATTTCATCGTTACCCACAAGATAACAGTATATTACCATGAGCAAGACATCAAGGTGATTTTCAGAACTGATGGACTTGAGAAACAAACTAGCCCTAACATGTCCAAGAAAGAAGAAAATGATGAACAAGGAAGAGAGCTTCATGAACGATGGGAAAACAAATACAAGTTTGTATCTCAAGCTGAAAAAAAAGTCTTTTGTGTTATGAAGCAAAGTCAGTCGTGAAAGAGTATAATCTACGTCAGCATTTTGACATCAAACACGGAGCTAAGTATGCTAAATTTAGCCTACAAGAAAAACAAAGAATCGTCTCCGCTTCTGAAACCAAGGTAATGGATACTCTCAGTGATGTAAATATCACCTGTGCGAGAGCAGGGTTACAACCACAAACCCTGAGTTTAATATAATGATTTAAATATTTTAAACTTGAATACATAATAAATACAGAAACACTTATTTAATTCAATTCAATTCAATTCAATTTTATTTATATAGCGTCTGTTACAATGACAATTGTCTCTAGGCGCTTTACAGAGACCTCATTTAACAATATAATAAGGTGTAGTTTAATTTATTTTGATTTACATTGCATTTTGTTACGTTCATGCTGTCAATCTGGCCCTTCGAGGGCAACCATGATGCTGATGTGGCCCTCAGTGAAAATGAACCTGACACCCCTGAGCTAGAGGGCTCCCTCTTTCTAGTGACCATTTTCAAATCGTCTATGATTCTACCAGTGCACTTTTTTTTGACAAAATGTTGTATGTAATACACACACACAAAAAGAAAAAAAGGTAAAAACAACCAGATATTCTGCTCTAACTGACCTACTCTAATATTGTGTCCCATAATGCAGTGGGCCATTACACCAGAAGTCAGTCACAGTGGATTTTTAAGATGACATATTACACGCAGTGCCAGAATGCCATTCATTCCTCCATCCATAATCTTCTGTTTATCTGGGTTCAGGTCACTGGTGCATCAGCCTAATCAGACCTCCCTCTTCCCAGTCACCTCCTCCTTTTCAGGGAGGTCACCAAGGTGTTCCCAGGAAGGTCGGGAAGTATAATCTCTCCAGGTGTCCTGGGTCTGCCTCAGGGCCTTTTATCCAGTTGAACATGCCTGAATCACCTTGTCATGGCAGCATCCAAAAAGGCATCCCAGTAGATGTCGAAGCCACCTCAGTCGGCTCACCTCCTCAAATCACCAGGGGTTTGCACTCCTGGATGATCCCTGGAGCTACATTGTCTGGGGCAGTTGCCTCTGGTAAAGGCCTGGAAAAGGGTCATGGGGTCAAATTTAGGTCTTGAGGATCAAGGGACTTCCCTAGAAAAATGAAAATAAAAACCTTGTGACCAGTGACGGTGACTTTTATCTGACTCTTAACAGATGATACACAGTTATTTTGCAGATACACCTGAAAAATTTAAGTCTGTCCCACATCTTTCATAACATTTTACATTAGCTGTTTCTCAGTGAACATCTAAACAACATTGACAGATTTGGGCTGATTTTCCAGTCAGTAACAAAGGACAAAAAAAAGCTTAGACTAAATATGTTAAAAGCCTTTATAATTGCTTAGGGGGTTATTGCTGTGAACTGATCATGAAGGGATAAAATAGAAGAGCAGTCCTTAAAATAATGAAGAAGCGTGACATCTTAGCTTTATCAGTTTTAGAAATAAGGTCATCCTTTACTCATGTCGCAATTTGCAGTATGGATAAAAGAAAAAAAAAAAGAAAAACGTTGTACATAGCCCTGTGTGTGCACTCAGAAAATTGTTTCATTACCTGTAAGTTTTTTGTTGCGCTTATTATTATTATTGCTTTACAGATTGTTTGATTTTTGACAACTTGCTCTCTCCTTAATATTCCATGTATACCTTTTTTTCTGAATTGTCAAGAAGTGTCTCTTTGATGTTCACTACAAGGAGAACTATTAAATAAGGGATCCTATCCAATAGCAGGAAGCATCTAGTTTAATTTCCTGTCATTTGATCAATCTGACAGAAGCATCAGATTAACATTTAATTTGAACTTTCTTTACAAACATGAGAGTTAATTTCTTTATCTCTATTTAATGAGGGCTGACCTTCCCAAAATGTCTGGGGCAAATGCAAATAGTCCTGACCTTGAAAGAGTGCCTTGATCACGGATGAAGGTGATATCAGAAAATACCTCCCATTTATTTTTTGCCATGCAGGGAGCTCAACTTCTCCTGACAATAAACCTTGATTTTCAGATGACATCAAAGAGGGGTTGGGAGAAATTAAAGCTGCTTTATCGCAAGTCAACAAGAGCTCAATTATGCTCTTGCCTTGCATGAGCAGATCCTGAGTTTTCACATTAACCTTGGCAACCTCTAATCTATATTCATGTCTGATCTCAGCTTTTCAAAGATACCTTGTCATCCAGTGAGATTTTTTTTTTTTTTTTACTACTTTTTCCTTAGTGGGGTCACCACAAGCAGCAGCAGATGTGGACACAGAAACACCCAGATGAACAGACGAAGAAAATGTTTGAGGTAGAATTTGATACGTATCACGTCAGCTCCCGTGAGTACATTTTCCTCATGCATCCTTCCCTTCAAACAGGAAGTAGCGGCAAAGGTGCTTGCCTTCTTTCTTTCACTTACAGCAAACAATCACAAGTTTTACTTTCCAGACTTTCTGCAAAAACATCATGGAACATTAATAAAAGATGCACATAGTCCTACACAAACGCAAAGACATGCACTCACACCTTCACTCGCATACAGAGAAAAGTGCAGGCAGGGCCACATACGCAATCAGAGCCTCCTTATCTTGACCTACGTTTGCATGAAAGTACATGACCTCCACTGGCACAGCAGCCAGGAGCATGCTGAGTTCTTTTTCTTTCTTTTATGCCGCTTTGCCTTTATGCTACGCGTTTCCCTGTATCTAGTTGTTTAAATCTTGCAAGCTAATCTAGGGAAATACATAACATAAAGGAAAAATGGCATAAAAGAAGGGGGAGAATCTATTTTAATGAACACACAGTAAGCATTTGTGGTCTCTGCATTACACCTTGGAAATGAAGAAAAATACTATTATTCTCATTCTGCATTCAATGCTGGAAATGCAAATCTGCGTTGCTTCTAATTGATCTTTCTATAGCAACCAGCAGTCACTTCTTTATTTATTTTTATTTGTAGAATTTGATTAAAACATAAGTATTTAGTAATCAATTATCTACCATATAATTATCCAAAAAAGATGAAGGAAAAGGTAAGCTTGCAGCTAGCTTCCAGAGCCAAAGCCACCGGATGGAGAAAGACACTGGAAACACTCAAGATTCAAATACCTGCTTGCTTTATTCAGACTTATATGTCTATGAAGGGAATTTTATTAACAGTAAAGAAACTTTGGCCTGCCACGTAATGCTGATGAGCACATGCACTTGCATCCAGAGCAACCATGAGGCCACACGTGACCCCTTGAATTTGAAATGTATTTATTCTTTGCTCGCATATGCGCGCACACACACACACAATTTCCCCATTCAAACTGCACTGAGAACATGGTGCTATTGTATATGCAGTTGTGTTTGTGTCAGCTCATGGATGTTTCCAGAATGCAGCTGAAAGAGAATTAACGGGAGTGTTTTTACAAAAAAGGAAAGCAATTAAGAATGAGTACATAGAAAAAAACAGTACCTTTTATTTTTCAGACATTCATATGAAAAAATATATATAAAAAAAAAATACAAAATTTAATTGTCTTTCATGTGCAGAAAAAGACAAGGACACTTTTCTCATAAAATGTTATGCCGAGAAGAAAATGTATTCCTGAGTTAAAGGTGAAAAATATATGCCTCAAATAGTCATATATCATCAAGTCTGAGAAAGAAGGGCAGTTGGGGGGAAGGGGGGGTGGGGGTCTTGAATGATCATGATTAGATCAGTTAAAAGGTTTTGTGAAATCTAATCAAGGAAAAGCAGTCTCAAAGGCTTGGTACTGAGCTGCTGTAGCCTGATAAAACAACTCTGACTTAGGCTAATTGAAGATAATTCAACGTGACTTCAATTTGTTGGGGAGTGCAAAGACTGGACTCTGGAGCTATGGAAAAAGGTCAAGTGGTCTGATGGGTCTAGATTTTTACCGGTCCAGAGTGATGGATGCATCAGGGTGAAATGAGCAATAGATGAAGTGATGCACCCATCAAATCTAGTCCCCACTGTGAAAGCCTGTGGTGGCAGTATTATGATGTGGGATTGCTTCAGTTACTCAGTTCTCAGTTTCACAACATTGTGTGCCCTGAAAAATGAGGTTATCTAACTGTCTGAATATCCATCAGGTTGGTGACAACTGAAGAGTCCAGAGCTCAACCCCACTGAGAATGTTTGGGATGTACTGAAGAAGAGAGTCCTCCTCTTCCATCATCAATCCAAAACCATGAGAAAATATTAATGAAGCTCTGGGCAAAAACTGACGTTGTGGCACTGCAAAAACTT
Organism: Hirundichthys speculiger; assembly: GCA_018398805.1. Classification (NCBI taxonomy): domain Eukaryota; kingdom Metazoa; phylum Chordata; class Actinopteri; order Beloniformes; family Exocoetidae; genus Hirundichthys; species Hirundichthys speculiger. The sequence continues at coordinate 4,988,759 of JAGFBZ010001224.1, forward strand.
ATCAAATCAATTGCACAGCAACTCTGTGCCGTGATCGAAGTGAGAGCTGGTCTAACAACATATTACTTTCTTGACGGCATTGGAACAGAGCCATATTTGACCAAAAAGACCTAAATAAAGTACACAGCTGCACACACCTTGAGTGGGATAATTATAACTCAAATTAAAAGCCGTTTTAGCCACAACAACTGGTCGGTGTGCTACAGTCCTAGAAAATAGGTAGAGGTGTTTGAGTAGTCAAAAGGCATCTTGTAGCATTTTCTTTGGAGAGAGATCATTTTTTTTCACCTTATTATTATTACATTAGGTGGCATCGCTGCAAGACAGAAATTAATTACAACTGATTCCACCGTCATATTTTCAAAATGAGTAGTTTACCCGCTGGAGAGATGAAATGTTCAACAACAGCGCCGTAAAATTAAAGAAACGGTGTACAGAGCTCCCATCCATCTGGAAACACTGAGCTGATGAGCTTCGGCCTCCTCATCATTAGTGCAGGAGAGGAAGAAGCTGTTTTCAGACAACAGATAAAATATCTCCTTGTTTATTTGCTCTGATTCCCAGTTATGGGTCTGTGTTGTGGACAAACCACGTGTTGATTAATGTTCAGTCCCAGCAGGCAAATGCCACAACGCAAAATTACCTTTCACACTGCTGCTTTATTACAAGAAAATTACATGATGAATAAAAAAATATGATAAATTGATGAATTTGTTCCTCCTGGCTATTATAGAATATAAGTAATCTTAACAGGAAACAATTAATTAGATGTAATAGTCCAGTTTCTAATTGCAGAAATGGACAATGCTGGATGTATAACTGACCAGAACTGTGCACATTTGACGATGCAAGGCATCTGAATCCTACTAAAGGTTGTTTTTTAAGTGATATATAAATATTAGGCATTGTGTCGATTATTTTCATACTCTTGTGACAGTGGGTCATTTATCTTAGTTTTATGACTTTAACAAGCACAAATTAATGCAGAAACCGCTTAAAAGTGACAACTTTGTAATTGGGTACAAGTTTACATTGACACTGTACATAACAGTGTTAAATATAAAAACAGATTAGTTTTAATTTTCTGTATTACTGGAACATCATTGCAGTTATAAAATTATATAATTTCTTTTATGTTTATTACATATTTTTCTTGGTAACCTTAGGAGCATTGTTTTTGCAGGGGCAGTTCAGAAACACAGCTGACTTGTTTCATTCAATCAAATGAACTGGTTAAGACCTTTAGTGAAGACAACTAGTTGCTTGACTAAAACAAGTCAGCTGTGTTTCTGAATGGTTGGAACAAAAACCTGCAGCCACACGGCCCTTTCATGGATCAGTTTGACACCCCTGATCCAGACGTTCAGCCAGAGGGATCTTTCCAAACTTCCTGATAAGGAAGCCCTGGGGCCATTACATCCCTCAGGACCTCCTTCAACCAGGAAGCAGCAAGGTCACCATCATCATCTGCACATTTACACGGTCGACTGTCCTGTTTTTGGTAAACCAGTGGGTCATCAGTTTCCTCTGATTCATTCAGGACTGATGTAGTAGGTAGAGGGCCATTTCAGCATCATGATTTTCACAGAACATTAGTGAATTAGTGCCTTATCTACTCACAAAACAACAACAACAACCACAACAACAAACAAAACACACAAAAAAAAAAAACAATGCCCTTTACTGCTTTTGTTGTAAATTGTTTTCAAAAGAGGGACAGATTACAAAAATGTAGGCAAACTTTTTAAAAGTCACGAAAACAGTCCAGAGCACACAATGCACATGGCAACCTGGAGATCTGGAACTGCCTTTACAAACTGGGAAGACAATAGAGCATGCTGAAAGGACACTACTGGGGGCTGAAAAGAGGCACTGGAGAGATATATTTGAGAGGGACATAGGACACCAGCAAAATAATGCAAAATAATGGAAATTTCTTAAAAGAGGTGGATGTTCTTGCTAAATTTGATCATGCCATGAAGCAGCACATTGAGTACGTCTGGAGTAGCCAATTCAGTCAAGTTCCTTATTGATTCAATCATCTTGGTTTGTCATCTTTGATTCTGAACAACCTTATGAAGCTGAATATTCCCTTTGATGATTGGACAGAACAATCATATGATAATGATAATGGTGGCAACATGAAAGGGAGGAACAAAGGAGTTCAAGCCAGGCTTCTTGAGAAGAATCATTGTGCATTTTATGTTCCATGTGGGGCACATTCCTCAAACTTGGTTGTGCCTGAAGCTGTTGGTTGATGATCTTTTTCTTTTTTAATAATCCTCTGCAGTCACCTCCTATCTGCAGCAGAACTGCTACCATACCACGACAGGATGCCATAGGTGAGCACACTGTCAATGGAGCAGTGATAGAAGGACCTCAGGTGCTCAGGCTTTCCTGACTGTGTGGAGAAAGTATTGCTGCTGATCCAGCAAAAGCTTCAACAGGTGCCATCAGCTACTTCGGCAATGTACAGAAACTGTACAGCCTTTTTTCAACAGCTCCACAAAGATGGGCAATCCTAAACATGTCGCTGTTGCACTCGAGACTTGGAGTGACACACAATGGGGGGGAGCTGTATTAGCAGCATAAAGGCTGTGTCGGTACCAGGCCTCTAACATGAGGTTAGCATTGTTGGAGGTCAGGGAAAACGTGACAGATCCTCTGATCAAGGTGGAACCCAAAGTTCGGCAGAAGAGATTGGGTCACACCGATTTCTTATTGGCACAGTAGTGCAAAGTAGAATGACATTCTAGACTATGTGAACCATGTCAGCGAGCTCCATCAGTCTGCCAATGTGCAGCTTGATGTGGCCATTGACCTTGTCACTAAGGCAAAAACAATCTCTGACTAATTACAGAGAAACTGGCTTTGCTTCAGCTCAGGCCTCTGCTAAAGACATGTGAGGAAATGAACATGGAGGCTGTACTGAAAGAGAAAAGACTTAGAACCACAAAAAAAGCACTTTGCCTATGAAGCCCCAGAAGACCCTTTTGCAGATGCCACGAAGTGGCTAGAAGCAACATTCTTTAATCTTGTTGTTGATAGAGCCATTGAATCCTTAAAGGATAGAGCCAGATTGGGAGTGCTGCTCAATTTACAAGAAAACCAAATGATCAGGAATTGTGCAACCAGTGTGAAAACTTCTGCAGGACAGAATGTGGGTCACATCACAGATCCCCGTGACCCAGCATAGGATTAAACGGGCGTAGATGATGGATGGATGGGTGGATGTATCCCAATCTGTGGGTTGCCCTGAGAATTGTCTGCATTCTGCCAGTGACTTAGCAGAGAGGAGCTTCTCAAACATGAAGCTCATCAAGACCTACCTAAGATCATCCACTGGGACAGGATCGCCTCACTGGTCTTGCAATAATCAGCATCAACCATGAGATGGGCAAGCAGCTGTCATATGAGGACATCATTGATGACTTTGCAAGTAAAAAAGCCAGAAAGCAGACATTTTGAGGAGAATACTCTGACTTGCTGTGAATAAACAGTGTTGTTATTACTTTTGTATATTAGGTGTTATGTTGATAAGTGTGAGACTGGGATTTTAAACAAAGGTTAATTTTCGTATTGGTTTACATTCATACACTTCAAAATTAATGTTGATTTGTTGTATTTTCGTATCTATAGTAAAACATTTTTATAAGCATATCAGTTTAACTTGCCAGACTGGCACAACTTAAGCTTGATTTTAACTGTAAACTCGTAAAGTCTAATAGATTGTGGCATTTTAGTGGACTGTCTAAAGGATTAGGAATCTTTTCATTGTAGTTTGATAAACTGGGAGCCCCCTTGCTTCGGGCCCCCCACAAAGCTAGAAAGGGCCCTGCCTGTAGATGAAACATAATCATACTTAATCCCCCGGGTTTTTGAAGGTGATTTTCTCTCCTCATTAACCCTGTGGGATGCTGCCTACTGTTAAAAGTAACATTGCTCCCATAGTTACTGGTGATCGGACCTTTGGTTCCCTTTTGGCAGGTTCAAATATCATTCTTCATTCTCTGTTAGGAGGTAATAGTGTTCCATTTCTTTGGGAAAATGTTTAATTTTCAGCTCTCTAGTCTGACCCAGGCTGTGATTACTAGGTGAGAAAGTTAAACCAGCAGTAGATAGATGAGACATTTCACTGCACAGAGTTGTACATTCCTGTCCTGTTTCTGCTGACTTCTCCCTGATGCACAGATATATTTGTGTGATTTTTGTAATAATAAAGGGATGCAAAGTGTGCCTGAAAAAAGCTCACTTGTGGGTTGTAACTGCAGAATATTATACAAAAAAAAAAAAAAGAAAAAAAGGCATGGTCCTAGGGGTACACTGTTTTGTAATATTATAATTATTTGTTCTTGGAGTGATGAAAAAAGGAGCACCTTTCAGCAGAATCCCCTGGCTTATAATAAGGAAGAAAGTAAGCAAAATCTATTTATAAAGCACACTTAACGCAGTTATTGCTGATCAAAGTGCTGTACAGGAAATGAGAATTTAATGAAAAATTAATTAAAAGACTAAATTGAGGAAAAACAAAAGTTAGACCAAACAGAACCTACAAGAGATTCACAAAGAGAAGATGAAATGAGAGGATTAGGGGACTAGGAAAGCCAGTGAGTAGAGGTTTAGTGTTTAATTTGGATTTAAAGGCAGGAATAGAGGGAACAGAACTAATATCTGAGAGAAACTGGTTCCACAGCCGAGGAGCAGCCACAGCTAAGGTCCTGTCACTGCTCTGCTTCAGTCCTGACTGTGGCACATGCAGAAGTCCTTTATTTGAGGACCTGAGGGACTTTAGGGCTGAACAGCGCTGAAGCAGGTCAGTGATAGAAGCAGGAGCCTGCCTACTGAGAGCCTTAAAAACAATAAGTAGAACTTTAAACTAAATTCTTAAATGGATGGAGAGCCAATGCAAGGAAGCCCAGACAGAGGTGATGTGTTCACGCTTCCTTGTACCAGTCAGCAGTCTCGCCGCTGCAATTTGAACCAACTGCAGACGTATTAACAAAGACATAGGGAGGCTAAGGTAGAGGGATTTGCAGGAATCCAGTCGCAATGAAATGAAGACATGGGATACTTTTTCCAGATATTTATAAGATAAGAAAGATTTGAGGTGGGAAATGATACGTAACCTATTAAAAACAGTTTTTAGCAACAGAGCTCACCCATCTGTCAGGACAGAGCCTGGAGTCAAAAATGACACCCAGATTTCTGGCATGTGATTTAACATATGGGGTGAGGTGAGCTAATTTATGAGGGAACAGTGGTTATCTAAACCTGTAGCTACAGTCCTCCAGCAGTTGTAGGTTTGACTCCTGTGACCTTTGGTTGTATGTCTTCCCCATTCTCTATAGATGACAGGGAAATGGGGGGAAATGGAAAAATGGGGCTTGATACTTGCTTGTCCATAGCGTTCCATGTTGGTCCCATGTGAACTGCTCTCTGTGGTTATGACCAAGTACATATGTAATAAACCAGAACGGGCTCAAAATGGGTATTTAATCTGGGTCCTGCTTGGGCCAACCAACAGACAAACCCCCCTGTGGGCAGTTCACATGGGGCAAGTATGGAGCCACCAGATTATCCCATATGGGGCCCATTTCTAACTTAGTTGGGCCCCACATATAAAGATATAAATGGTGGCTGGGTCATTATAAGAAGTTACAGCTGGCATATATATTAGATGAACTCAAATACTTTTTTTGTAAAAAATAATGGCTTACTCTGCATGAAGCAAATTATTTAAGGGCAGGTCAGGAAAGCACTTGCAAAAGTCATTCATTTTTACTCAGCATTTGTCCAGGAGGGTTATTCAAAAATGGATGTCCTTGCTCTTTCTCTTTGTTTCAGGCACTTCTCTGAAGTCTCACCACTACAAGACTGAAAAAAAAAAAAAAGGGGGAAATTGTTTCTCGCAAATAGCAATTTGAAGAAAAACATGCAAGATTAGAATGCCCTGAACCATTTTTGCTATGTTGATCAAATGTGACAGCTCTGTATTACATCTGACCACACTCAACCAACTCCACCTACACACCAGCAGAAAAAAGGGAATACAAGTCTTCAGCTCCAATTCATCTATAAAGCCAGTAGTAAAGGCAAGCAGAAGAGAGCAGATGAAGGGTGAGAGTGATATGATGTGGCATTAATTTTCCCTAGTGGCAGCATTTACCACATTTTATTCAATGATGCTGAGTCTTTTAGGGGACACAGCCAGACTAGTGGGCTATTTAGAAAAGAATTTGGGAGCTTATCAAGGCACTGAACAGTCACCAAGTCATCTGGATGGAGGAGGAAAGAGGGAGGAGAGAGAGAGCTGCAACAGGACTGATGGAGAGAAAAAAAGGAGGATGGGTGGGAGAGTGAACGGATGGACGGAATATGATCAGCGAGTAGTCAAGGAGATATGGGGAAAGTTGAGAGTCAGTGAGACGGGACGGAGAGGGTGAATTTATTCAGGTGTGGGCCATGCAAGGCAGCAGCTGAGATTTAAAATCCTTCCCCGTCTCAGCCCATGCTAATGGAAAAGTATCAGTCATGAGTAGAGAAGCAGAGATAAATACATCACGTTGACTGGAGGCCTCATGGCAGCACGTTCTTGAGCAGTCAGAGACGAATTGTATTGGGTTGGGGTCGCTGGTTGCCGGTAATACTAACCACACTACTGCATCTTTTGGACAATGTTAATTTTTTTGTTTTTATTGGCTTTCCAGTAATAAAAACACATGTAAGCTCTTTTAAATTGAATGCCTAGAAACTGTCTGTATACAGTTGGGTTACTATTAATCTGCATATTTATTTGTTTTTTTTCCCATTGTTTTTGAAAGTAGTTTATTAGTTTTAAGTCTGCAACTTTTGCCCTTTTCTTTTTCCAGTCTCATTTACATGAGACTAAAATCCCAATAAAAAAAACATAGAAGCAAATAGCTCCTTTTTCACCCATGTGTTTTCAGCTGTGTTCAGAGCAGCTGGTCTAAGAGAGTGAAACATCTTAACTCCTTTCTACTCCTCTCTTCTAAAGAATGTGCATTTTTTTTTAATGATGTTACAGTTTCAGAGGTGCAGCCACATTAAGGCTAAAACAAGTTTTTGAAAAGATATAGTTCATTTTGTTCATCTAAAACAGAGGTGTCAAACTAAAGGTCTTAACCAGTTCATTTGATTGAATGAAACAAGTCAGCTGTGTTTCTGCATGGTTGGAACAAGAACCTGCAGCCACACGGCCCTTTCACAGATCAGTTTGACACCCCTGATCTAAAATATTAGTCTGAATTTGATCACTGAGTAGTTCACTGTGTGTTTCTGAAAGATAAAGTAGAAGGTATGTTCTGCCTCCCAGGTTGTTAAATGTTGCGGGCATTTTAGTGCCCCCCTCGTTTCGTAATTTGTAGAAATTAAGGAAAAAAAAAAGGAACCAGGAGGTAGTTTGAGCACATGTTTATTCAATCAATGGAGAGGTCAGCAGATCTTGGAACTGTCTTCTCATCTGTTGCCATCGCTTTGTTTTGAGACATAGTCAGCATTGTCTGTAAGTAAACTTTATTAATTACAAGGATATCTTTTAGTTTTAATGAATATGGATGGAAATTGTTATGTTGCTAGATTATCATCTAGATATTGGTCAGTTACCATTGCTTAGCATAGGATATGCTCATTGTATTGTGTAACCAGGATATTTAAGATACCTGCACTTTATTTTGTTGTATAATTCATGTAAATTTGGTTAAATATTCATGCTCTAGTAATTGTATAAGAAATTCATTTGACATTGTCTCTTATTATTTCAGTTTTACACCTTATCTGACAACAAGAGTCTTCATTAAATTTGGAGTTTGAGATGCTACATCATGACTCTTGCATTGATCATTCAGGGAGTTTGGCTGGCTGTCTAATTTTGGTTACACACACCATTAGGAGGGCAGTACAAGGTGGTTTAAACTCTTAGACATGCTCCTGAATTTTGGTGACAAATTCAAACCAGTCATTCATTGCGGGACTTCTAAGTAAGTAAGTAAACCTTATTTATACAGCGCCCTTCACAGACCATGGTCACAGAGCGCTTCACAATTAAAATAAAAATAAAAAACACAGTAAAAGATACATACAAATTTAAGATTAAAAGGCCAAGACAACACATTTATGATCATAACAGCCCCAAGACAATTAGGCAAAAGCCTGCACAAATAAAAAGGTCTTTAGTTGCCTTTTGAAGGAGTCAACAGACTCCATGGAACGCAGAGAGAGCGGAAGATCGTTCCAAAGCCTGGGAGCAACGGCCTGGAAGGATCGGTCTCCTCTGGTTCGGAAGCGAGTACGAGGAACCATCAGCAGATTCTGATCCACAGACCTCAGAGCCCGAGCTGGGGTGTAGGGCTGGATCAGATCGCTGATGTAAGGTGGAGCCTGACCATGCAATGCTCTGAAAGTTAAAACCAGAATTTTAAAATTGATCCTAAAGGAGACTGGCAGCCAATGAAGAGCTTTGAGAATAGGGGTTATGTGTGACCTCCTATTAGAGCGGGTCAGAATTCTTGCTGCGGAATTTTGCACGCGCTGCAGGCGAGACAGCTCCTTCTTGTTTAAACAAGAGAACAAACTGTTACAATAGTCCAAACGCGAGGACACAAATGCGTGAATGACCAGCTCCAAATCATTTTGCGACAACATTTTCCTGAGTTTAGAAATATTCCTCAGATGAAAGAAGCAATTCCTTGTCAGCTGTGTGCAGTGTTGCACTAATGACATGTCTTTGTCAAACACAACACCCAGGTTTCTTAGGCTCGGTTTAACAGACCGGCCCAAGTCACCCAAATACTGGTTAATCCCAGGAATGGAGTCATCAGGGGCAATAACCAGGGTTTCAGTTTTGTCCACGTTTAGCTGCAAGGTGTTTCACACTTAGCCATTGATTAATCTCCACCAAGCAATGAACTAAGGAGTTTAGCCTGTGAAGCTCAGTAGGCTTAAAGAGCAGTACAGCTGAATATCATCCGCAAACATGTGGTAGGAGACATCAGGAAATCTCTGGATGATTTTTCCCAAGGGGATCAGGTACAACAAAAATAATAAAGGACCCAAAACAGAACCTTGAGGGACTCCACACAAAAGATCTGCTGACCCAGACCTTATTTGGTTAGCTGTGACACTAAAGCTATGCCCAGAGAGGTATGACGAGAACCAAAGAAGAACTGAACCTGACAGTCCTACTTCATCCCTCAGCCTTCTCAACAGGATTTGGTGGTCGACGGTGTCAAAGGCTGAGGACAGATCTAAGAGAAAGGGATGTCAAGTGACCCTGAGAGATCGTTGGAATCAGCTCAGCTTCTAATCAATAATCACTATTAACTCTGTGTGTTGAAGTGTTAAAGGAGAGACTGATGTGACAGGGCCGGACATGGGCCGGAGTGGAGTAACAGAAAAAGTGGTAATTAATGTGATTTGGAATCAATCTATAAGCAATGACATGTGTGATTCAATAATTAATGATCAGAAATGAGGGGGGGATAGATCCATGTTGGCTCTGTGTCGTAATTAACTGTGAGCTGAGGTAAGCGACCGGAGGTCACTGTGTGCCGCAAATGGAATGTAAAACAAACCCATATGTTTATCAAAACAGGAGAAGAGATCATGCAGTAGCGGGTGATGTAATGTAAACACAAGCCAGTAGTACTAGTCTAAACAAGTGAAGTAACAGAAGAAGAGGTGAATTACGTGATTTGTAAGCAATTCCTAATCAATGAAATGTATGAAATGTGTGTGTGATTCTAGTCAATAATTTTGGTAATAGATCTGTGTTAGTTAGTGTATGTTAAAAGAAAAACTTATTTTTGTTGGGTCACGACGGACAGAGACAGAGCGGAGCGCATGTTCCTCTCTGGAATGTCAACAGGACAGGAGCGGGGCACACGCTGACCTCAGCATTGACGCCGTGACTATGGACTTTGTGCAGAAAAAATGAAATGAGGCGCACATTCTGTGCTTAAGGCTGAATCAATCCAGCAATGGCTCAATTAAGGACATTGTAAGACAGATGTGAGGTATAAATCATTGAATAAGGATTAGCGTTAGCTGATAAGCTTTAGCTTAACGAGCTATATGGCCAAGTAAACAAAGTGACCTTGTGTGTCTGGTGGTGCCATGATGTCATGATGATTAAGGTGAACGCCCCTGCCAAATCTGTAAACATATGAAGTCATTGTGGGACGTGGCCTGTGAGTTATGCATGATGTAAAGGACGGATTATGTAAAATTATGCACGCCCCTGTATATGTGAATAACCAATCAGAAGTTGTCATGTGAGTTTGAGGGAAATTATGTATGCATATGCAAAGGTGGGAGAACCAATCAACAGTTCGGGGCTGGGGGGCAAGCTGGACGAGAGAAGGAGAGAGAGAGAGAGAGAGCGCATAAAAAGAGAAGGCAGAGGGACTCTGGGTGGATTCCTGGAGCGACTTCAGAAGAGAAGGACTAGCTGGGACCTGGACGAGCAACCCCCATCCGAAGGATTAACTGGAAGGATTTACTTCAAGAAAAGAAGACAGAAAGACGCTTGGAACAGGATCTACGAATTTTTCCCAATTCTTGAAGGAATAATTGGAGCCTTTTTGGTTAGCCTAGCTCACCGCTAGTAAGGAGGAGGGGGGGCCAACCAGGGGTCCCCGGGGGCCTGACCAGGCGCTCTCTCTCTCCACCCTGCCCAGCGGCCTTGAACACGCATAGTGGCCACATGCGTCTCTCAGCCTGTCCTTGGACCAACCAGATGAACTGATTCGTAAGCCACAGCTTTAATTTGCCTCTTTATGTAGAATTATAAATTGTATAACCAATCAATGCTGTTGCTTAACCTTGCTAATCTGCTTTAATAAATATAAAAACTGTCATAAGACGTCGTTGTGGACATTACATCTGTATTCAGAATTTTGAGGACTTGTTTATGCCTCTGCACTAACACACAGGTTCTTATGGGTTATTCTAGTCACATTTTTGTCAAATTGTCCCTGGGGCTTGCTGTACGAGCCACTAAATTTATCCTAGCCGGTGACAAGTGCCCGGATCGTGAGAGGAGAGCTGCCGTTAACAGACGTGACCAATAGCTGGACTTTGAGCCACCCGGCTATTCCTCTGAGGACAGTATTGGAGTGAGCGGGGCATACGTTTGGAAGTAGGTAGTGAGAGCTAGGCGTATCTCCTCGACACCAGCTTAAATAAGTTGAGGAAATCTAGTGAGGAAGCTCTCCTAGACCACAACTTCTTACCCGTAGGATGGAGAGCTGGTCCCGGTGACAGACTCTGCTAGTCAGAGACTGAACCAAAACTGGGGGATCTTACAGGGAACAGTGCATTTTTCCGAATCAGCAGACATCATAATGTCACTGGACACTTTCAGCAAGGCTGTCTCTGTAGAGTGATGTTTTGCGGAAAACAGACTGAAATGTCTCATGGATGTTGTTTTGATCCAGGAATAATGACAGCTGCTCAGAGACCACCTTCTCTAGGATCTTGGACAAGATTGGTAGCTTAGAGATCGGCCTGAAATTACTGAGGACAGTCGGGTCTAAGCCTGTCTTTTTGAGTAAAGGCTCCACTATAGCATGCTTAAATGCATTGGGAAACACACCGGAGGACAGAGAGAGGTTAACCATTTTGGTAACCCAGGGGCCAATTACCTCAAACACTTTCACAAAAAGCCTACACGGAAAGACATCCGATGAGCAAGAGGAGAGTTTCATCTTGGTCACAAGTGCTGAGATATCAGCAAGAGACACAGACCTAAATGATGACCACAAGCTGGAGACAGGCTCAACGACAGCAGGGGTTCCACACAAAAGGGGAGGGATTTTCTCCTTGATCAACTTAATTTTTTCAGTAAAAAATCTCACTAATGCATTGCTGTCCGCTTCACAAAAAACAGGAGTAACTGGTGCAGCAGGACATACAAGAAAATTGATTGTATTAAACAGCACTTTGGGATTTTTCTTATTAGCTGTTACCAGTTGACAAATAAAGTCTGATCTGGCATTTTCCACCATCTCATTGTATGAGGCCACAAGATCCCTGAGATGGAGTCTGTGCACCTCAAGTTTAGTGGATTTCCACAGACGTTCAGTCTTTCGACAAAGTCTCCTTAGACTCATGGTGTCTTCATTTATCCAAGGGCACACTTTTTTCTGAACTGACCAGCTTCATTTAACAGGTGCCACCTGATCCAGAATTTTGACACAATGATTTGTAAAACACTGAGTAAAATTGTCCACATCAAGGCAGTCCATAAACAGAAGAGGGTCAAACATGGCAGAGAAACTGTCTGCAGTATTAGCAGAGATAACACGTCTCTGAGACCTAGCTACTATGGGCTTAGGCTCAGGGCTGAAGTGGAGATCAAACAGAACAAGACAATGATCACTGAGCTGGACGTCCTGTACAGACACATTTGAAATGTCTAGTCCAAGGGTAAAAACTAAGTCTAAAATGTGGCCTTTCTGGTGTGTGGGCTCAGAAACATGTTGCTCAAAATTAAAAGCTTCAGTCAATGATAAAAGTTCCTTTGCGGAGCAAGATGAGCCGTCATCAACATGAAGGTTAAAATCTCCAAGGATAAGAACAGATTCCAACTTTATTATAGAGGATAAAAAGTCACTAAAATCCTTCAGAAACACAGCAGCAGGTCCAGGGGGACGGTAGATTGACACACAGCAGAATGGATTTGAAGATCCCACCCTGACCATTTGGGACTCAAATGAAGTCAAATCCTGGGTCTGAGTCATTTTGCATGTGCAACCGTCCTTATATATAACGGCCAGACCCCCCCCACGACGGCAGGGGCGGGGTTTCCCGACAACAGAGCAGCCAACTGGACAGAGTTTATTTAGATAAATAAACTCTTCCTCTCTCTGCCATGTCTCCGAAAGACACATTAAATCCAGCTTTTCTCTTGTGAAAAGATCGTTCAGAGAGAAGGATTTATTTGCAATAGACCGTGCATTTAACAGGCCAATATGCAGGGTCGATGACGTCAGGGAGGCAGTGTCCGCGGGGCGCATCAGGACTGGTCGAAGGCACATCCAGCGGTCACGTGGCCTCCAGCTGGACCTTGCGGGAGCCGGCGTAAACACGGAAGAGCGTGGAGGCGATGAAGACCATTGACCACTACTCCAGCGCTGTGTAGGCTCCAAGACAGTCCTTGTGGTCCAAGCAGACGAAAGCATGAATGTGCTGTCGCACACATTGAGGAGAGGGACCTGGCGCAGACACCTCACACGTTGTCCATGGCCGACCGCGGCAGAGCGCAGGCGTGCTGCAGCGCGTCGTCGCTTCACCTGGACACCAGCGCGCGAGCCTCTTCTCCTTGATTTCTTACGGACTGGGCCCGGAGCCCGACAAAGCAGCTCAGGTGAGTCGGGGTTGATGAAAAAGGGAGGAGGAAACGCTTGTTTGTACCTGCCCCAAGTATCAAACATGCCCTCCATAGACTCCTTGATACGAAACAGAGCGTCCTGATCATAGATCCGTAAAGCTGAGACACATCCATATGAAATACGGGCTGATATGATCACATTTGTGGAGAAAATGACCATTTGAAAGCTATACAGCAGGAGACGAGCCGTGGCACTGCCAGTCACAGGCGCCATGACAGCCGCTATTGTTTCCATGTGGATTCCAGGAGTTTCTGGAGTGATCCAGAAACAATCACCAATGATCAAACTGTTTTCTGTCACCATGGGGGTCCCCCAATCATTCCATTCTTTAAGTCAATGAGTCAGTCACTCATTCATTCATTCTAAGTCTAAACCGAGTCTGGATTGCTCTCACTGTGAGCTAACAGTGACCCAGAGCGGTTGAAGTTTCTAAGGCTTTGCAGTGATCCAAAAGACCTGGATTGATCTATAGGCGCAAACTAAACCTTCACGTTCCTTCACGAAAGATTAGGTCACCCAGATCAGTTTGTTTGCAAATGACACACATCATTGGTACAGCAAAGCTGGCCAGACGTGAAACTGGAAAAAGACAAAGATAAAGATGCGGAAACTGAATTATTCCTCTCTGTGTTTGTCAAAATTCCTTGCAAACGTGAGTGATTCATTGAGGATTCCAGGAGTATTTTCAGTTCTTTTCCCCCTTTTAAACCCACTGTTTTCTGTTGGCATATCTGCGTGTTAGATGACTGACAAGTGTCTTGACAGATGCCACAAAACCAAGTTTGGAGTGTTGCACAAACACTTGCACTTCAGTTCCACATATGGGTGTATATATACACAAGTTTGCAGACAAAAAAAAAAAAAAAAACAAAACAAAACAAAAAAGAAGATGTCTTTGGTTCAAAGACACTTGCACAACATCAACAAAGCTAAACGTGTCAAGGGACACAGACTGACTCAAGAGTATGGTAAAACCCCAGAAAGCGCATGTACTGTATCTATTTTCCATCTATCACTGTAAAACTGGTTTTACACTTTGACTTATCCTAAATAAAATCTGTAATATTTAATTGCTACCGCATATTAAATATTTCTGAAGAATTCAATGAACATTAGTGGAAAAGCGCATGTGAAACTCGAAGGTCACATAATAACGTTACATTAAACATTACGGGATATTCTTTTGGTTCCTCATGCATTAACAGATTTAATGGTCAGTGTGGATGAGCAGATTCTTATCCTGAATATACTGGTGAGAACAGTGAGGAAGAACCAAGACAATACAAACTAAACAGTAAAAAGACCTGAGAACAACTGTGAAGTTGAATATTGTCAAGCAGTTGTCAGTCGTTAATGGATAATAATTATTTATACATTTTGTTTGGTGCAGTGTTGTCAGGACGTGCTCTCCTCTCTCTGTCCTGTCTCCTGTCTTTGTCTTCTTCCTCAGTGGAGTTTTTCCTTGCCACTGTTTGGCTGAAATTTTTTTTCTCCCATATATATATAAAATTTAATAGAATTGAAATGAATTAAACAACACAACGACACCCATCAAAATTCACTCTTCTCTTGGTTTCATCCAGAGATTGTGTGTAATGTTCGTGAGATTTGGATGAATTTTTATATGAGTTGGTTCCAGTCTCAACTTCATAGTGAGAAGTAGGTTTAGGGGAAAGTTGATGTCTTTTAGTTGGCCTTAAAGGTGCTTGTGAGGCAGAGATCCTTCTTCTGAATTTAACCAAAATTTCTTCCTCTGCATGACATCACTTGCATGGATCCTGTTGCTGTTTTCTCATGCACTGCTTTTGTGACTATCTATATAAACGCAAAGCCTACAGGATGCTCGGACTATGTGAGAAGGTCTGCTGTAAATTTAGGGTTTGTCATTCAGTTTTGATATCTTTCTATCTAGAGCAGTTATAACTGCGTGTGCGTGTGTGTCTGAGTCAGCGTAGGCGCTTTTTTTTTTTAGATAATTAAGTTAATGTTAGTGTCAGCCTGCAATAGTGCTACAAAACCAACAGTAGGGTCATTGACATCTTAATCAAGATTAATCTGCACCTACTATTTATGAGGAAAGAAAACATCATGAAAAAACTTATGTAGCTGAAGCATAAGTCAGCGTTGCTTTCAACAGCATCTGGTTAACTTGCATATCTCTGGCTGGACCTTCACTGTGAGCATTTCTCAATCTAAAAATATCATTTCTTTGTGCATAACTATGAGGGGAGGAAATGTGAACAGTGAGCCGCGGCTCTCTTTTACTCCATTAATCAGAGCTGCGCCACATCGAGTGGATAAATACTAAACGACCCCAGCCAAGCATCGTCATTGCGCCAGCCAGGCTGATTCTTCCCTCCATACATCAATTATCCATCGCTGGACCTTTGTCATTTGAATGGGTCTTGGGAATGGATGACTGTTGTTAAAGCTATATTTGGCTGGAAATCAGAGGTTAATCACCATCCACTCTGGGCATTTTAGAGATGTTTAATACAAACTGTATAGCCAAATTTATTTTCATCTATGAGGTTCTGATTGTTATTCAGAGGGATGAGGTGGAACGAGGGTGTAATTCTGCCTACTCTGGTGTCTTTGACAAGACAGAGCTGTGCCCACAGCCAAGCCGTAGATGGATATTTAACAAAGTATTTTAACAAAATATCTTAATGAAAAGTATATAAAATTTAACCACCACCCCCCCCAAAAAAAAAAAAAAAAAACTCAAGCTTTTTCACTATAAATGTGTCTCCCAGGAAGGAACGTACTCTGAGTGAGTCCATGCAGTTGGTGGCTGTGAAGAGTTACGACGCCAGGAACATGGGGCACCTAAAAACAAGAGAACCCACCATCTGCACAGACATTCACTTATGACTAAACAGCTGCCAAGCTTATGCAAACGAGAATAATAAGGTTACACAAAAGACAAACAAGGACCACATTAACTAAGTTTACTCTTTGGATTATTTAGATTTGCATATCAGTTACGCAATTAATGTGTGCGGTGCAGATCACGTCGAGAGCCTTGAATTTACAAAACGCTGAATTTTCAGTCCTTGAAACCTGCATTTCACACATGGGAGTTGGCTAAAATAATCACCAATTTACACAGCAAGGCCTGAAAATGTGAGATTATACACAGACGTTCAGAGTCACAGACTCACACAGACAACAATACAAGAATCCTTCTGTTATGACAATTTCTAAGACGTTCCAAAGCCCTTGTTGCACATAATACAATAATTTACAAATCCCATAAACCTATATTTTATTCCCAATAGACATTAATCATATGACATCACAACATACCTTCTTCCATTTTGTAAGTTCATTAGATCCATTCCTGAACACTGTAGCACGCTGTGTGTTGTCAGAGTGTTAGTTACATTCTACACTAATCTGAGCTTTTTCAGGCTGAAATCACCATTAAAGTCACTATAATACCACATACACACATTGTTCATGGATGCGAGAACAGATCGGTCCCTCAAAATTGGAGTACAGGGAGGATTAAAGACAGAAGAACTCAGCAGTGAGAAAAATGGACAGTGTGAGTAAACTGCAGAGACTCCGGGTCCACGTGTTATTGGGTTCTAAATGTTTCATTTAAGGCAGGACAGATAATTTCTGAGCCTATAATTTTGGTTCTCTAGTTAACGCTTTCCCAAATCAAAATGAATTTCAACAGATGTTTCCTGCAGCCACGACATGTCTCAGTGATCAAATGGAGCCCCCATCTTTCACCCAGCTGCACACACCCTGACTGGAAGCCTCCAGAGACTCATAGGGCTTCAGTTCCTCCAAAGTTTAGGCGCTTACGTCATGAAAAACATCACTGTAAATGTCAGGGTATGACTAATCAGGCATGACAAGTCCTTCGGATCATGTATAATCCTTTTCAGCTGCACTGGTCAGTTCCAGCGTTGCTGCCATCTTCTCACATAACAAGATGTAGGTTGGACATCAAGCATTTCCGTGTACTTCAGCTTTTTTTTTTTCATTTTGACATCTGTTGCAGTTTGGTGTTGTGTCTGGTGAGCTTGACTGAGTAAATGGTAACGTTGGGTCAAAGTACCTAGATGTGTGACACCGATAAATACTTTCTATTGAATACTGAAAAGACTGAAATGATTAAATTATCTTAACTTAACATGCTAACAGCTGGTGACCAGTCTGGACTGCAGGCAGGCCAGTTCAGCACTGAAGCTAAGCTTTTGGAATGGATGTCATATTGAATTTTGCCTCATCTTACTGAAAGATGCAAGTTCTTCCCTGGAAAGGACTGAATGGGAGTATACACCTTTATATGCTGTACCTTTCAGCACTGATGTTTCCTTTTCACATATGCAAGCTGTCCATTCAGTTGACTTCCAGATGTGGCTTTTGAACTGAGCCCTGATAAAAAGACCCGATAGTCCCTCTCCTCTTTAGTCGAAAGGACATGGTGTCAGGACACTTTTCCACGTTGCCATGGTCTATTTTAAATGAGCTTTGGCTCTGAGAAGACGACAGTGTTTCTAAATCACGCTCACGTATGGCTGGAAAACTGTGCTACTCACTGATTTCTGGAGGCATTTTTGAGCACGTGCAGTGATTTTCATTATAGATTTTTAGTTTTTAAAGCGGTGCCACCTGCGGGCCTGGACCACGGGTGTCCAGTTTTGATATTCAGCTTCCTGTTGCAGAAAATAAGACATCAAAATTTGCAATTTTATGCTGAGAAGCACAATTGTGAAATTGTTTTTTTGGTGAACCTCTGTGCATCTTTACCTCCGAGAGACTATTGTACCCTGTCATGTCACCAACCTGTTAATTAACCTACTGAATAATTATTTAAATTCACCTTATTAGTCGTAACACGTTTCTCCAGGTCTCTTTTTTGTACTACTTACTTTTCCAGCTTTTTTTTTTTTCCTTTTTGAGATATTGCAATCACATTTTAGATGAACTAGAATGTTCTCAGACAGTCAAGCGCAGAATCTGTTGTCTGACCATAGTGGTAGCTTTTATGTAATTGACTGGATGTGAAGGATTGTCGTGACATCTAAAGATGGTGTGCATTGGTTGACCTGGGAACTAAATTCACTGTATCTTCAGCAGGCTGTAAGGTGGCCTGTGTAACAGGCAAACAGTACTTTCTCTTTTTTTCATTGCAGTCCAGTCACCTGTGTGTTTGTCAACAGCTAAAACAGGGGAAATTTCATTAGCTAAAGTGGTTTTTTGCTTGCAGCTGAGTGTGTGTGTGTGTGTGTGTGTGTGTGTGTGTGTGCGTGTGTGTGTCAGTGTCTTTACAGGCATGCACACATGAGCTCTTGTAAAGTCCAGATCAAAGCGCTGCATGCTGTCCATGACCAAACGACTTGGCAGCCTGATTATTTCAGTTCCATCAGAGCTGCAATTCAAAATTACACAAAGGAAAGAAAAAAAGAAAAAAGGGAATAAAGGAGAGCCCATGAAAAAAAGAGATTGGCTGTACACACAAAAGTGACATTATTCCTTGTTTTATAGTTCAGCCATTTGCTTTTGTTTTGGTTGTAGGGAGTCTGTGAGTGGCTCTGGACGTGCACTGAAGCGCCACTGTGCTGTGTGTGTGAAGGGGGGGGGGGGGGGGGGGGGTCGTGCTGAGTCCTTCTGGCTCTTGTCAAATCACATTCTTAGAGGAATAGACAAAAGAACTGTAGCTTTGACAGAAAACCATCAAACAGAGCCAGGCAGAAAAAAATGGCAACACTGTTCCCTCAAAATAAAGGCAAAACTTATTTTAAACGAATTGTACACACATGCGTGTGCGCACTTACTCACGCACGCACCTTTCAGAGTAAAAGCCCTGGTGAGAGTTTCTGTTGAAGAGAACTGGATTTACTATGATGCTGGAAGTATAAGCTGTAGAACAGCTTGTTCAGCCCATTTTTTTGTTGTTGTTGTTTTTTTTATCTTTATTGTTTTATCCTGTTTGCAGCTTTTTTTTTTCATACCAGCAATTCCACCCTAAAAATTTTACATTGTATGAACATATTTGAAAGAAAGAAATTCTTGAATTAAAAAAAAAAAAAAAACTTGAAGGAATTTTGTGACATCTGTTGTTAATTATAGAACCTCCATGAACATTTGTTCCAGTTAATTCTCATAAACACAGAGATGTGTGGAAAAAAAAGGTTGCCAGTGCTTTTAATTATCAGTATCAGTTAACGCCTGAAAATATGCAGCTGATGAACAACCATCCAAGTTTAAATGATGTTTTATTTTGAAAAATGACCAGATTCTCTCCATGACATCTGTGTATGACTTACTCTTGACACATGACAAGACTTCCAGACCCATGTCTTGGTCACGTGATACGTTTAAACCCCCACCCTGGAAAAATGAGTAAAAAAAAAAACAAACATCTCCGGAAAGTGTCTGTGTGCGGAGAGGATGTTACCAATGTTCTGTTGTTATGAGGACGCTTCTAATAAAGTTGGACATGAATACACAGCAGATTCACATGTATTACTATATATAATTTTTATGCTGGCCATATAATGTTATTTTTTTATATTTATCTGCAACACATTTTACAGTGAAAACATTCCCTGATGTTAAACCGATTCGTGCCTCAAAAAAGGTTGGGGGGTGGGGGGTGGGGGGTCACGACATTTCCCAAGAGGACCCCAGAGTGTTTACAGTCGTTCTTGAAAGAGAGTGAATGTTTTCCAATCTGGAATATTCTCTATTAGTGCTATTTTCTATTAGCACTAATGCTGTATTGATTTCAAACCTGCGCTGGCTGCCCTCCATCCAGAAATGCACTGGATCAATCCCACATCCTGTCGTGAGCCAAAGTCTCTGGGCTATAGAGTATTGAGGCCCACATTGTCCCCTTGCTCATCTCCCCCACCATTAAGTCCTGGTATCAAGCCTGGAAAAACAAATTGTGTCATGAAGTGAAACTGGCATGTTTGTAGCAACTCTAGCCCTCCGTCTCCATCTTCCAAGCTACTTTGTACATTTGCTTGTTGCTGCGCTGAGCTCATCATGACTGGTTTTCTGCTCTTTTCCCTGCTAATAAAAGTAACACTATAATAAATTATTTCACGTTGAAACAACAATATCGTTACTGATATTCTTGTCGTAATTAGCTAAGCCACATATTATTGGAACATGCTATCTTGCTAACATTTTATTACATATTTGAGACATATATATATATATATATATATGTGTGTGTGTGTGTGTGTTTCACGATGGTGGTTGCTGAAATCAAAAGTGAGCCAGGCCACAACTGATTTATTTTTGTAGCTCTTCCAGGAAAACATCAAGGCATTCCCAACAGATATTATTGTAAAGCTTATTATATCTCTCGACCATACACATGGATTCAATGGTATTGCAATGTTTAAAAATCAAATGCACTTTTTTTTCCATTTCAGCTATGCTTCATGCACAGAACTCAAATCAGAAACAGATATACAAGCCCAACTATCTCTATGATAAGAGATCCAGGGTTACAACTCGGCAGGCGCATTGATTCCAGCACAAAATAACAGCTGAAGGTCAATCAGATTATCAAGTCAACATTTCTGTTTACTGGAACTTTAATCAAGGCTGTAAGATGTTGATGTGTGATTGCAATGATCAAAAACACCTTCTGACTGAAGGCTGTGAGGCAATCCAGCCCTTTCTTGCTCATAACATTTACTTGAAATAAAGAGATCACAACAGAATGGCCCGTCTGCTGACCCAAAACATGCAACGTGCTTGTGTGTACGCACGTTCCAGCAAGCCTCTGCAGTTCTGATGTAGACAACTGCAGCTGAGGAGTTGTGGATGATGAAGCACAGAGACTGTGACCCTCAGTCGTTACAGATGGGAAGAGGAAGCAGCACTGAGGTGGAACACTGGGCTCTTACAACTTGACAGGTCAGTGTCAGCCATAACCCAGAACAGACAACGAAATGAGATGACCGACCAAGTGTATCCATGTAGCTGAAAATGTCACTGACATGTTCCAGAATAATGCCTTTCACTCAACATACTGCCCCCCTCCCTCGAGATGTAACTCTCGTTTATTTCTACTTTAAGTTTACGTCAAGAGCTTGTGCCAGAACAAGTTTTGACATTGTACTCAGAAACTACCAGAAACTCCACTCCTCACTAAATAATGGTGTGCTTGATAGATAACCAGAGAACATTGCGCTGCCTCTATCTGTATGCCCAGAGGCAGACCTCGACAAAATACCAACAAATTCACCTGAGGGCAGGGTTGCTTTAGCAGCCACAGGAGAGTCTGCAGAGTTAGAAAAGAGACAAAGGAAGAAGAGAAGAGACAGGGTGTCAGAGGAAAGTGGATGAACTGTGGGAGGGCACCGCCTAAAGCAGAGACACTCTGCTGCGACTCACTGTCTAGTGAATGTGTCAATCTGTCAATAAACTCCTGAGGTTTTCTGGGCACCAGCACACACAGACACACACACACAGACACACACACCCACAGACGCACACAGACACACACAGATGCACACAGGCTCCATTCAGCCCCTGAAGCTATAGACTGAGAGGTTTCAGAGTGCCTTTGGTTTGCTTGTCAACTTTGAGAAAACACATCTTCTGGGGTTCTGTCAGCAACCTGCATTGAGTAACAGGACACCACGATATGCATTTGCACCGTGGATGGAGCCCATAAAGACCTAAACCTGTGCACCTGTCACTGAACCGCGACGTACCTCAGTGCAAGGAACTCTACCAACGTTAAAGAAACTGCTGAAGATGGCATTGTGGTGCTGCAACAGATAAACAAAAAGGAGAGTGCTTTGATCATGAAAGATTTAAACAAAGGATGTTTGAAGAGCACTTGTGTCGGAGCAAGAGATCCGGAAAGAGTGCATAACCTGAACCTGCTGGTGTGTTGTTTGTGCCTCTCCAGTCTAACGTGAATCTGTCAGTCTTTGGAGTGCAGGAAAAGAGTTTTTCTTTTTTCAAAAGCAAAGTTTTGTATCCTCTCAAAAGTTTTTTTTTCTTCAGTTTTTTTAATGAGAATCAGAACAGTGCTGAAAAAGTGTCTTTTCTAGGCTTTGTTGTTAGCATTTGTCTATTTTATGCAGAGAGAAATGCATTCAGCCAAGGCCACTTTGTGGATGCGTCACACGTGAGGAGCATCACGTGTTTCATTGCTTACATGTTAGCTGATTAGAGCATACGCTCTGACTGTGTGGCCCATTTTCAACATCGCCTTGAATCTCACCGGAGATGCTTGCCATCGAGAGTCAAAGCACTTTTCATAAGTATGTGCAACACAGGCAGAAAAGAGGCTTTCGAAACAAAAATGCACATTGACAAAAAAAAAAAAAAAAAGCAAATATTGACCTCATACTAACAACTGGACACACTGTATTGAACTGAATTTAAAATGAGTTTAATACTTTATTAATCGGGGAATGGCACTGTTGCAGCATATATTAGGAACATTAAAAAAAAGCAAAAGAAAAATACAGCAAACCCTCAGAGTTTGCAGTCTCAGTACATTGGAGGTTTCATTAATATACATCGAAAAAAAAATTAACATTTTTTTTAAATTAAAAAAAAAAATTGAAAAAGATTAAAACGAAGCGCGCCAGGCTGAAGCGAAACACATTGCACCAAGAACCAGTCTCAGGAAGCAACAAGAGCCTAAGCAGGATGCCCCATGAATGAAAATCGAGGCCTGTGATTGGCTGCTATGACGGGCATTACTGTGCCGTCGGTTGTCTGTACGCTGATTGGGTGACACGCGTCCCCGCGTCTCCCATCTCTTGCTCTTGTGAGACAAAGCTGAGTTTAACGCTGATACACTTGGGGCCCGATCTTACACCTCCTGCTACCCACCCACTACCTACAAATTGCTGATTTAGGAGCCTCTGCCAACCGCTAATGCAATCTTCCGCTCCCTAAACCTGCCACCCATTATGTCTTTGCGCTTTCCACAAATTCGGTATCTTGCAGTACCTGTATCTCGCAGATTTTGGATAGAGGGTAGTGGGTGGTCTGACCACCCACTAACCTCTATCCAAAATCTGCGAGATACAGGTACTGCAAGATACCGAGTTTGTGGAAAGCGCAACTGGCATGTCGGCGCGTAAAAGAGCGCGTCCAAATCACGTCATTGCGCGTCCACCCAGTCACATGTGGACTGCACAACCGGCTCTACCTCTCGATTATGCATCACTGTATTACTTGCATACGTTATTATTCTCTTAAGGGCAGATTATGTCTGTACAGCTGTGGCATGATCTCATTCAGATGTTTGCTGTGGAGGAAACGAGGAGATCACAGAACTCTGTTGTGGAGTTTCTTGTACTGTGCTCGTATCCCTCTGACCCTCCTCCTTGCGCTCCGAGCATCCCGAGATGCGCTCAGTGGTAGAAGGTAGATGTCATCATACGTGTTCCTCTGGCTCAATGCTCATCCAATGATCCGTTCTGCAGTATTTTTAAAAGCACCGCTCCCAGCGGCTATGCATCAGGGCGCAGCTGTGCGTCTTGGCGCAGGGGATATTGTTCAAGATAACTCAAAAATTAATTGATGGATTTTGATGACATTTTCAGGAGTTGCCAGAAATGTGAAAAGGAAGAACTGATTTTATTTTGGGTATGATCCGGAAGAAATCCTGGATTCTGGATCACTTTCAAATTTTCGATAACATTGCGCTGTTTAGTTGTTTATTAAACCCTAAAGGAACCACAATGGAAACAGAAAGGGAATTCTGGAATTTTAAGAGTTTAATTCTCTCAGAAGTAAAAAAGGAGGATTCGAGGGTTGGCAGCCAAACCAACAATCCAGGGGACCACGAAGACAAGGAGGTGGCACTGCGAATGGCTGGATCAGGCGTTTCTGTGGGAAGATCTGGAGACGAGTCTGGTTGAATGATGACTTGATAGGTCATTGGGTTGTGCGCAGGAGCCCCAGAGGTGGAAGGTTGAGGTTCACAACCCGGCTTGAGACCGTAACATGCGTTCAATAGGGCCGGAAATTTTGTTTCACAACATCTCCGTTAATTATTGCCCACAACTCATAAAATTTCACTCAGATATTGACAATGAAAACCTCTATAACATTTCAGAGGCTGATCCGGATCTGATCCAGAAGGCGGATTTTATCGCAATCAGTAAATCGTTATATGGGAGAACTGTTGTGCTTGGCAGAGGTCTGCGCTCTCCGAGAGCTTTTCTAGTTAAGAAATGCTTTCCTGGAAGTTCACTGGCTAATTTTTTTCTGAGCAGTTTGTTGAAACTTCTTGGAGTACAAAAGAAATGATTAAATCATTTGCTCCACAATAAGTTAGAGCTAGTTATATATATATATATATATATATATATATATATATATATCAGTGCAGAGGAGGAAAGAAGAGGAGGAAGCTCTACAGCAGAGTCCCAGACGAGCTGCCCATGAGAGCTGCTCCGTTCTGGATGAAAAGATGCTCCATAGCAGTTTGTAGGTACCACAACCTGCTCTTAAAGGCAATGGCTACTGACGCACTGATTGGTTTAACAGGTGGAACACCCTAACCACTCCCATGCATAATGTGTGCATAATATAGTGGTTGGCGCAGGTAATATCACAAGTTTCAGGAGGTGGAAGATTGCGTTCTTTGTGGGGGAACGCCCCTCCTGCTACCTGCTATCCCTTAATAGCAGCTTTAGGAGGTTTGGCGCAAGATAGGGCCCATGGTGTTTCCGTTCGACAGTTCTGAATATCGCTTGCTTATTTCAGTGATTTAGTGCCGTTTTAAAGTTAACTCAAAGTTAATGCTCCATGAGCTGCTGAGTACGGCTGCGCCGGAGGAACGGAACGAGGTAGAATCAAACTCTTTTTTTGAAAAAATTGAGGGGGTACTCTACATCGCGCTTTTTCACCATTCACGGGGGGTCACAGCCCCCATTAACCAGGAAGTGTGAGGGTTCACTGTATTTAGAAGCAGCTCAGAAGTCACAAGTTTTGCAGACAGAGAGGTAGGTAAAACCGACACATCACCATGAATGCATCGGGGTGTTGTCTTTGTAGTCTGGCAACAACTGAACTGACGATGTCACATGCAGTATTAGCGGGTAACACAAGTGAAACTAACCCTAACCAGCTTTACATCCTCCTGAATTTACTCTCTGAAGTGGGTGACAAAAAGTTTTAATGATTTCCAAAGATGCACACCCTGCAAAAGAAAGAAATTGATTTCATCTGGCTGCCACCGGCCTGAAAAGTCAAACAGGGAGCTGTTGTGGTGCATTCCTGTGTTATTTTGAACAAAACATATCACAGATGCTTCGTTTAGACTTCAGAAAGCTGTGTCAACTTTTGTGAAAAGGGCAGACTAAGTCTCCTTTAACAAGCCCAGCAATCCTTCCTCCTTCTTGTTCGACTGCTCTGCTTGCCGTCAGTCAAGTAGAAGAGGTGTTTAAGTAAAGTAATCCTGAAGCCATGTCTTCTGAAACGCATAGTACTTAATTATTAATTTGTCTTCATCAGTGCTCCAAGCGCTTCCATTTAAGGTGCCAGTGATCTCAGATTATCTGTATAACATGAGAAAAGAAATACTTTAAACTTCCTCCTGCTTGCCTTTTGTTTTACTCCTGCCCTAATTTCTCACCATGTCTTCTTCCATCCATCTGGACTTACTCCAGCCTTTAACTGGGCTTTGGACAGAAAAAGGTTCTCCCATATGCAGGGCTTAAAGTTAAAAAAAAAGTTTAAAAAAAAAAAAAAAAGGCACTTTATTAAATATGCAGATGATACTGCATTAGTGAGCCTCCTGCATGATGGAGAAGAGGAGCATGGGCCAGTCCTTGACCATTTTCTTAAATGGTGTGAGAGGGCAAACCTTGTCCTCAACACCCTAAAGACAAAGGAAATGACCATTGACTTCAGGAAGCAAAATTCATTTCAGCCCACTCTTATCAATGGAGAGGTGATCCAGTCTGTGACCGAATACAAGTACCTTGGGGTTGTGCTCGATCACAAACTTAAGTGGGACAATTGGTCTGACTGTCTGTGCACTAAGGCCCAACAAAGACTGTACTTTTTAAAGAAACTGTTGTCTTTTAAGGTTAATGGCAAAATGGTCCACATGTTTTATTGTGCTTTTATTGAAAGTGTTTTAACCTTCTGCATCATCTGCTGGTTTGGGAATGCCTCTGAGGCACAAAAGAGTTCTGTTAGGAGGACAGTAACAACAGCCAGCAAACTGTTAGGAACCACCTTACCCAGCCTCGAGAGCATATACAGAGACCGAGAAACAAGCAAGGCAAAGGCCATTGTGGCTGATGAGAGGCATCCACTTACCTCCAGTTTTAAACTGTTGCCATCAGCTCGGCATTATTGCCCTGCCTTGTTTACTAAAAACAGGGCAAACAAGTCTTTTATACCCCAAGCCATTAAACTTTCTTTCTAAATATTTCTTGGAAATAGCACCCCAGCTGGCTGGGAATACCATGTATGAGTGGTAGCACCGTGTCTGTCTGTGTTTCGGTTCTGTGTCCTTGTTTTTTTATGTTATGGTTGTCAAATTGCCATGTGTACCTTTTGCTGCAAACAAATTTCCCCACGGGGACAATAAACATATATCTATCTATCTATCTATCTAAAAAGTCCTGAGCCTGAACTTTTTTCTGGGGGTGCAGTGGATCCAACACATACACATTTTAGGCAATTTAGCAAACAACTTTTTGGCATTGTGCTTAGTAACGTACAAGATAACCTTCAATTTAAATGTTAATTTTAGAAAGCAAAGGTTATTAAGTTATAAGTAAAAACATGTGTAACTGAGTCAAGCCAATTAATCTAATTAATTTAACAACCATTTAATTCTGTAAAGGGCAATTTGTACAAAAAAAAAAAAACATAAATTGCAACTTTTCCATCATTTTTGTTCAAAACAATGATAAATTAAGTGATAGGAAATATATTTCATTTAGTCTTGACTCGTCTCCTCTTTAACATATTTGCAAAGGCAGTTACTAGCTTATTAGATGTTATTACTCTGAATGCGTCATTAAAAAAGTGAACCATTACATTCAGTATTTTTTCCATGTTTTGGGTGGTTGCTTCATTAACATTCAGAGAAAACATTCATCCTTTGAGCTGATCAGACGTTTCTTGAACTCTGGAGCCATGTGTCATGTATGTTCATATAACTGGCATGCTAACTGGAAACAGGCAAGTTTTTTTAAAGTGTTTTTATCAATGTCTCCTTTTTTTTTTACAAAGACGTACGAGCAGTTGAACGATCATAAATGATAAATCGTGTTCTGCAAAAAACAAGCACAAATGTATTTTTTTTTAAAGTCACAAACAGATCAGTCATCGCGGCCGCTAATCCGCTGTGGCTGTTGCTCCCGGTTAACAGCTTGTGTGTTGGAGCACGTCGGACTGCTGCTTTATGCCCGGCGTCTCCTTTGTGACGTTGACGAGCTTTTTTGTTGCCGCTAGTTGCATAGACTAACTTCTTGGAGCACAACACACTAAAAACAGGTACCAGGCTCCTGAAGCTTCCGGTGCCCAAACGGCTAACCGTCTCCGCCCTTGTCCTCCATCCATGCCCAGAAACACTTGAATGTTGCCTCCATTCAAACAACCACTGACTCACCTCGGATGGTGCGTTCAAGACCACTCAGAGATTACGTGTTTGTGTATGTGTTTTTTTTTTTCCCCCTGAATCATAGTGAAACGCCGGAGATCCGATGGTGCCGGAATACTTTAAGCCTTGCATATGGAAACAACTATCCAGTTGCCATGGTTACTCATCATTACAGTTTAGAATAGTGTCTTACTTTAGGAATGGGAATCTGAAAATATCAAAATTTTTAGAAATTAAGACAACATGCCAGTATGTGTACACAATTAAAAATCAGTATTTTTAAACTTTCTTTTCTCTCTCTTTGAACGTTGAAATATGACTGCTAATGAATGTGGTTATGACTGGTCGGCCCTGTTCACCCTTTAACACCAGTAGCTGTGTTCTAGTATGACACGTGACAAGAGCTCAACTCTATCTGATCTCAACAGTGGACCTCAAACATCTGTGTCTTCCTGCTGGCTGTAGTTTGAGGGATATCAATAGCTCTTCTTGGCCATCCTATACTGTATAACCCATTAAATAACAAGGCACACTTGTCAAGTATTTAATACCCCGAGGCAAACACAATAGACTGATTACAAGATTACAATCTACATTAGCATTTAAGATACAGTTGGATCAATAGAATCCACCAGGCACAAAAAAAGTTAAAATAATGAACTGCCTTGTACGAGCTCATTGCTCCTGAAAGTGTTTTAGCCTCAAGCTTTTTGTATAAAACCTTGTCCAGCACTTCTGGGAAATGTGATTTTATTTTTGTAAAAGATCTTTTCTCCTGTAATTTATTTTTCAGTGTCTGAATCCTGAAAAATTTCATCAAACTTATGAAATTCTAGCTAGCAGTTTAGTATAAAAAAAAAAAAAAGGAACAAATAAAACAAGCAACAAAATCCCAGAGTGACGTGACACCTCACCTTCTGTGAAGGATGATGTGAAAGACTCAGCCTCTGATACCTGGGACTTATGAAATATGAACAATAAGACAAGCCTTTTTTTATTTAAATACTAAGCCAATTGACTGAATAAATGATCAGAGAAAAAAAGCAACACAGGGGTGACACAAATTCTCCCAAAAGTCCTGTGTGGAACTTTGAAAGTCTGCTCTTTATGTTGGTCACGTTAGAACATCTGCAACATAGAGGGCTTTTGAAATTCTTCTTCGCACCACTATACAGTACCTGTAATCACTGGAACGGCAGTCTAACTGAAAAAAATAACAATAAAATAAATAAATAAATAAAATAAGCGATGCTTGTGTGAGAACAAAAAGAGTTCCACCCTCCAATCCAGCTTCCGCCGACATCCCTCTAAGGAGTTCCACATCTCAGGTTTGGACTGAATATTTATGCAGGCTTAAACTTTCACAGCTCATTGTTATTCAGTGCTGTCATTAGACTGAGTAAACAAGAAGTTAAAAAAAAATGCACTAAACTAATTTTTATGTTATTTAAATGTTAGTGTTATGTGTGCAGAGTTATTTTTACATGCAAACATGGTTTGACTCTTTACTTATGACACTGAGCAGTATGAGAAACCAGTCTAGTTAACCATCCCATTGACGCGTTATTATCTTTATAAGTCTAATTATCATTATCAATATTTTTTTCCCTCAAACAGCACAAACGTGGTCTGTTGTGGTGAGGGTTTTGCCTCATGCTCTGTCAGCTGCCGAGCCCATTCTTCCTCACACAGAGGCGCTCAGGCATGACACACTCCTGTCCTCCAGTTTTGAACCTAATCATCACTTCACTGCCTGACAAGGACGCTCATAAAAAGAGTTGAATTATTTGACTTGGTTCAAATTGAGCTTTTCATCACGTCATTGCTGAAGGATATTTCCCAAATACAAACGTTGACTCACTCTGCATGTCGGATGACATTGACCCACAGGAAGCGCTCCCTACTTGTTTGGTCTGAGGAGGGAATACAATAAAAGGTTGATGGATAGTTAGGTTAAATTATTTAGCATGTTTTTAAATATATCCATTTGTTAAGAATCATCATTTTATAAAGTGCACCAGTCTTTTTCTGTGAAAAAGTTGGCCCACAACATGATACTCCGAACCCACTGTCGTTGTCTTTTGACTGTCAAAGGAATGGAATCCCACAAGATCCTCAATCTTAAGTCTTTGACTTAAAAGATATGAGAAAGTCTCATACATTAGTCCTTTAAAAACCTGCCTAAAGTTTTTAAGTAGTAGTCCAGTGTATAGTCGGCATTTGTCTCGTGACACCAAAAGGACATGCCTTCAAAATGTAAGATCTTTGTCCCCCCATGTTGCTGGAAACTACAGTCTGGATTTTTTAACGGTGGTTTGAGAACAGCGGCTTTCTTCCGCTGGTTGGTCTTTCAACTAATGTCCGTACAGAATGACTGTTCCTGTGGGGACTAATACTCACTTGGTTACAGCCAGTATTTCTATAAGTTCTCCCGCTCTTCACTTAATTTGCACATTTCAAACTGAAGCACGACCACCTCTAGGACACAGAAGCTGTCTCCTTCACAGCGTTGATGATGCCTGTGTGCCTCCCATGTTGTTTAACAGTTGAATGTGGGACCTTGAGGCATTTAGAAACTGGAAGCAAGGATGAGCCAGACTTGTGATGGTTGCAGTTCTTTAACTGATGTTTTGGTTTGGTTTCTTTTAAATAAAGGCCCTTGTGTTTGAAGGTGTGCCATAAGATAGAACCGCATGCGTCCAGTTACTTAGATGATGCCCTTTATGCCTATACCTATAAGAAGCTTCCAATGCTTTTGACTTTGAAGAAAGTAATTAAAGGAAAGTTCCTCTCATTATTTTTAGATGTTTATAAATAAAAAGGAACTTTTAAGAATCCTACCGGACCTAAAAAAAAAAAAAAGAAAAAAAAGGAGCTCCTCCCTTAACCACGCAGTCAGACATGGAGAGGAAAAAAGAAAAAAACAACAACTCTGTGATAATTGATAAATAAATAAACCATGCAATTTAAAACTTCAAGTTTAGGAGTGTGAATAGTCTGTGTGTACACCTATGCTCTCATGCATGTGCATACAGGAACAGACGTTTGCATTTAAGTTCAACGAGGTGAGTACGGTTACGCTGTGGAGGCTGCCCGCTCTGCTGAATTTCTTATGGGCTCCATTTAAAAGTTCACAACACTGATGAAGGAAAAAAAGAAAACAGCTCAAACAGATGTGTATATGGTGCCACGTTGTTCATCACGCTTTTATCTTAGAGACACAAATGTCGTGTACTCGACTTCCAGCTCTAAAACCTTAACATGATCAAAAATTAAAAATGCATCTTTTCAAGCTGTGGATGCACAAAGCTATTACGCAATCTGGACTCAGGAAGCATCGTCATGACAACACAGATGTCAGTGTATTGTATCCATTTAAATTGTGATGAAACATAATGAACCCAAAAATCCAGAGATACAAATTTAAAACCTTGTAGCATTTATTATTAATTGGAACAGAGATGAATTATTAAACCTTTGCCAATTAGGCCCTTGTAGAGCGCGCATATATTTCAGCATGCATCAAAATTCTCACAACACATGGAAGCTTGAAACCACCTCACTGAGGTTCATAACATTTGTAGGATTTTTACAATAAAACAAGATTCTGCAATCAGATTGAGCAAAAAGATTCAAAATACACTGATGTGTCTCGAGATGATACCACTAAATATCACATAAAGTGGATTTTAAAAAGGAGCAGTCGACACCGGTGAAATGTATAAAATGACTGTATGATCTAAAACTTAAACACCTGTGAATGTTGGAATCAAATCACAGGTGTGCCTTCATAATTACCTTTTGTCCTGGAAGGTGAAGGAAAGACCAGAGGGAGTGATATTTTCTCGTTAGCTGCACTTGAAATATATAAAAGACTGAGATACTCGAGTAGTTATTCTGCTGCCTCGCTCCTTTAGGAGATTTGTACATCAAACTTGACTGGCTCATTCAAAGTGATGGGAGAAGTGAGTCCATCTGTGTGTCAGGTCTCCACCTCTCAGATCAGCCAGACACTGAAATTAGTCAAGGCAGCCTGTGTGAACAGCGTGGTGTTTCAAAGTAAGGGAGAGACATCTGCTGGCTGCCAGCTGTCTTGCAGCTCCAGATGGGCCTTTTACTCCACATATGTAAAAACTGACATTAACCCTTTAAATTTTCCCATAGCTTAAATGCCTGTGCTCACCATTTGGAAAGAAATGGAAAGCTTGTTCAAACAGAACTGATCTTTTTCAAGGGATGGAGCCCCCACACTGTTCGTCCCAAACAAGTCAATGAAATGATGTTTGGCACCCAAGAAAAAACTTCCCAGATGGCAATATTTTTGTAGGACTACAAAAGGGCTACGAAAGGCAAAAAAAAAAAAAAAAAAAAAATTAAGTGATAACCCCTGGCCAAATATAAAAGGAGCATTTCATTGTTACACCACCACTGGCATATTGAGGAGATATGTTGTGAAATAAATCATCTGATGTTCATTAAAAAGGTACATATTCTAATCTTTGCATTCTATCAAACTCATCATTTGGTTACTCCACATAAGGTTAATGTTTTGAAGTTAAAGTGACATTAAATTTCCATAAAATTAAACCATATGTTGAAACCTCATAACAAGTCATGTAAAAAGAAAGTTTACCCTCTTTCAATTCCAAGGTTTTATATATGTAGAAGTTAAAGGGGGGAAATAATCAGGTCCTTAACAGGTCTTAAAATTAGGAAAACAGAACATATCAAAACTGAAATACGTTCCTTAATGAATGTTTATTGTCTTTTCTTTTAAAGTTCATGTTCTGAACAAATGGTAGTGGAAACAGATATTTTCAAATAAACTCATGCCACGCATGGTAACGTGTTTTGTTGATATAAGTGGCAAAACAAAGGTCAACACTGGTGTTATTTTATGCTGATGAAGACAGCAAAAAAAGGAATGAAATATGATGTAGAACTGGGAATGTGTTTTCTGGAGTGTTAAGGAAGTGAAACTCTTGCAGATAATCAGACAAAGGTGATACTGTCCCCATGTGACCTGGAGTGGTTAAGCTACATGCAGTGCCTTTAATTAATAATAATTAAAAAAAAAACTATGCCGAATTCCAAATATAGTGTTAAAAAATCTGAGTAACAGCTGATGCTTCAAAAGCTTCTCCAACCGCCTATTGACATCAATAACTTGTGTCAATCATTTTCTATATGAATTATATAATCTCTCATATCATAGTGTGGGTAATTTTAGGCCACTTTTCTTCACAATGACCCTTAATGCCTTTGTAAAGCACTTTGAGTTTCCTTAAGTCCAGTAAAGTTTGCAGACAAGTATTTTTTTCTGATCAGGTTGAGGTCTTTCTTGTAAAAGAGATTGTTGATCTCAATGGGACTAACCTGGTTAAATACTGATTAATAAATAATACTGGAAAACCTTTTCAACCATAAGTTTCAAAGGCTTTTATTGGCAAAATACATCAGATATTTGTTGAGCAAGTAAATGTTTAGAGTTGCTATCCTTCTTCAAAGGAGAAAAAGATTCCCCCTTGGCTTGCTGGATATCAATATCTGGGCCAAATCCTAACAGATGGAGATAAATTCTTTGCAGTTGTAGTCTCTGAGTTGATCACACTTTTCTACTTGTCCATCAGCTTTTTGAGGACTAACCATGGGTCTAAAATTTAAACCCATCATGCTGAAAAAGGCATGGATCATCATTAAATTGTCCCTGGAGAATTTAGAGAAGGCTCTCTTGGGGCACGTCTTGATGCTTTTCTTTCTTCATAGTTGTGTTTTTGGGAAGAACTGTAAGTAAACGCAGTCCTTGAGAAGAAAAGCAACGTCAAACATGGATGATATTTCAGTGGTTGGCAAGAATCAGGACTCGTGGCTACAAGGAAAAGTAGAGCAACTCTACTTAACTCCACGACTCTAACCGATTCCACAACGCCCCCTTTTTTCCTACTTTTCTTGAATCAACCTTCCAGATTTCCCAGACAAGTAGAGGGGCTCTTCATCAGGAAAAAAAAATGAGTGGGCAGGAATCTAAGGCACTGCAAAAACTGAACAGCACGAGACTGCAAAACAACCCCATAAATAAATCCTGCTTGGGACCTGATGATTTTTTGCAATTGTGTCCTTACATACAAAACCTCTCACCCAAAAAATGATGAACTCTCTCTCTTTTTTTTTCACAGCAACAAGTGGTTCAGTCCATTCATATGGAGGTCCAATAAAACTGCAGATATTCCAGAGACAGTTGGTTACAGAAACAGGGCTTAAAGTATTCCGGCACTGTGACGGATCTCCGATGTTTGACTCTGATTCAGGAAAAAAAACACACAAAAGAAGGTTATCTCTGAGTCGTCTAGAACGCAGCATCTGAGGTTAGCCGGTGGTTGTCTGAATGGAGGCAACATTCAAGCATCTCTGGGCAGGATGGAGGACAAGGGTGGAGACGGTTAGCCATTTGGGTACCAGAAGCTGAGGGAGCCTGGTACCTGTTTTTATGTGTTGTGCTCCAAGAAGTTAGTCTAT
Source organism: Hirundichthys speculiger (assembly GCA_018398805.1). NCBI lineage: Eukaryota > Metazoa > Chordata > Actinopteri > Beloniformes > Exocoetidae > Hirundichthys > Hirundichthys speculiger. The sequence continues at coordinate 5,023,268 of JAGFBZ010001224.1, forward strand.
GCATCTAGCGGGGGAAAAAAAAGCTCTTCAACGTCACAAAGGAGACGCCGGCCATAAAGCAGCAGTCCACGTGCTCCAACACACAAGCCGTTAACCGCTAGCAACAGCCACAGCGGATGTTAGCGGCCCCGATGACTCATCTGTTTGTGACTTGAAAATACGTGTGTGCTCGTTTTTTGCGGAACATTATCATTTACGATCACTCAACCGCTCGTACATCTTTGTAAAAAAAAAAAAAAAAAAAAATAGCCGTTGATTAAAATGCTTTAAAAAAACTGTCCATTTCCAATCAGCAGGCCAGTTATATGAACAATCATGTGACATAGCTCCAGAGTTCAAGAAACGTCTGATCAGCTCAAAGGATGAATGTTTTCTCTGAATGTTAATGAAGCAACCACCCAAAACATGGAAAAAATACTGAATCTAATGGTTCGCTTTTTAAATGACGCATTCAGAGTTATAACATCTAATAAGCTAGTAACTGCCTCTGCAAATATGTTAAAGAGGAGACGAGTCAGAACCAATGGAATATATTTCCTATAACTTAATTTGCCATTGTTTTAAACAAAATGATGGAAAAGTTGTAATTTATGTTTTGGCTTGACTCGGTTTCACATGTTTTCACTTATAACTTAATAAGCTTTACTTTCTAAAATTTACATTTAAATTGAAGGTCATCTTGTACGTTACTAAGCACAATGCCAAAATGTTGTTTGCCAAATTGCCTATAATGTGTATGCGTTGGATCCACTGAACCCCTGGAAAAAAGTTCAGGCTCAGGATTTTTTTAAACTTTAAGCCCTGCAGAAAAAAAAGGGTGTTGTTTATCCCGGTTTGGTGAAGTGAGGACAGCTTTGCAAAGAATCTTTGCAGGACTCACAGGGATGGGAAACATGAGGACAGTGTTTGTTTACAGTCTCCAGAAGGAAATGCCACCCCGCAGAGAAAACTGTTTTCAACCAGGAAAGAAAGAGCTCACCAATTATGAAATTATATGCCAAAATAAATACTGACAGACCTCAACTGTGCGTCTCTTCCTGTGAATGTGTGTGTGTGTGTGGACCCTCATGTGGGCCAATACGTTTATGCACAAAAGCATGTGTTGTTCTTTTGTCAATATTTAGATAGACTGATCTGCGAAAACATATGGACACATTTTTCGCATTATTTATTGGCTCAGCTCGTATCTAGTTAATCACAAGGCCCATATTTATTTCCAGCTGCTCTCTGTTGTTTTGAAGCTGCATTTACATGGGCAGCAATCTCCAATTCACAGCCACATGCTGCCAGTTTAAAACTCTGGAGAGAGAGCCATGTTTATGACAACTGCATGCTGCGGCTGCCAGGGCTGTTCAGGGTGGAATTAATTAAAAGTTACATACTTTTTCATTCACCCTGCATGTGTTGGTTCTGCCAGTATCGAATACATCTAGATAACCATGAAGAAGTTGGACATGAGTCCAGTGTAAAGCTATCTGTTTGGTCCAGTAACAGGTTGAGTGTGTCACAGCTGTGAACACATAAAGAGTAGAGAAGCAGAATTGTGTGATGTCTAATTGATGAAGCGTAGCAACTTCACTTCATTCAGATCCAACAGCATCAACATTCAGGACATGTTGAGGTGGTCGGTCACACCACATATGCACTCAAATGAAAGAGACGTGAAAAGGTTCATTCTTTGAAGCGTGACATTACTTACATTTAAGACTACTAATGTGCCGATGGATTAAAAGAGAAGAGAAAAGTGTCATCTAATAAAATTCTAAAATAGTTTGGCATTTTATGTAAAACATTAAATAAAAACAGAATGCAAGCATCTGCAAATCTCATAAACCCATATTTTATTCCCAAAAGAAATTAAAGAACAAATCAGATGTTGAAACAGACAGACATTTGACCATTTCATGAAAAAAAAAAAAAAGAAAAGCAAAAAGCTTATTTTGACTTCGGTGGCAGAAACATAATATCATCAAAAGATTCAGAGAATCAGGAGGAGTGTCTGTACGTACAGGACAAGGCTGAAGGTTAAAAATTATTCTTTTTTAATGTTGCTGCAAGCAATTATTTGTCAAAATGATTGCCACTGTCCATATACTACCCCACCACAAACAGCAATTATTTTATCCATTTTATCTGTTGAAAACTATGTGTCCAATTCAGAATCTTTGTCCAACCAGGGTTCACATTAGCATTGAAGGGACAGCCCATCTAAAACTGTCATTTCCCTTTCAGCTTCTTTCTACAGTTTATTAAAAATATGAGGAAAAACTTGCTGCCAAATGATCTTTATTATAAAGACAGAAACAGGTCCTTAAAAGGTGCCAATGTTTTTTTCCCCCATTTCAATATTTCAATCCCCCCCCGGGAATCGGGGTGCTCCTCTGGCTCTGGACAACGGCAGCTTTCATCTTCCTGCTTGTTTTAATCGTTTGACGACGCAATTGTTAGCATGACAGAAGCGACAGCCCGTGTTGCCATGTTTGATTGCTTTCCTCAGATACATATTAGGCTTGTTTGTGGTGTATTTCAAATGGGGTTCGCTGGAAACCTGGCACAGTTTTGACCGTGCGTGTGAACTTTGAAAGAGCATCGTTCACAACTTACCGAAATGAACTCGTTCACACTCGACGCTCGTCAAGGAGAAAGAGAGCGAGTTCAGTTCTAGTTCTACAAGTTCGTAAACTTTCGTTCAATGAACATGTTCAGGTACAACACTGGTGGCATCCACAATAAAACCAGACCTGATTATCTCCTGGACATTGCTGCATGGACTCAGGAACACTTCCAGACATCAGTGTCTGAACACATTCACGGTATAATCTACACATGCAAGTCAAAGCTGGATCATGCAAAGAAGAAGCCATATGTGAACACGATCCAGAAAAGACACTGTCATCTCTGGGCCAAAGTTTATCTAATATGCTCTGAGGAGAAATGAAAACTGTTCTGTGGTCAGATCAATCAAAAATTTAAATTCTCTTTGGAAACCATGGACATCAAATCCCACAGACGAAAGACGAGAGGAACCATCCAGCTTCTGATCAGCAGACAGTTGAAACTGCATTAGAGCCTCTGGGCAGCTTCCATTTCTGGAAAGACCCATCAATGCTCATTCAGACAACGTCTCTTTCAGGGAAATCCTTGCAATGCTAAACCAGATACTGCTTTCATTACAACAGCATGGCTTCAAAAGCAGAAGAGTCCAGGTGCTGAACTGTTCTGTCTGCAGTCCAGACCTTTCACCAGCAGAAAACATTTGGTATATCATAAAATAAAAAATCTGGTAATGAAGCTCCAGAACTGTTGAGCAGCTAGAATCCTGCATCAGACAACATTATTTCCCAAAACTCCAGCAACTAGTCTCCTCACTTCCCAGATGTTTACAGACAGCTGTTAAGAAGAGAGACGCTACACAATGGTGAACATCACCTTGGTCCAGCTGTTTTTAGATGTGCCATCAAAGTCAAAATGAGATCATATTTCTCCATGAAATGGTAAAATGTTTAAGTTTCAACATCTGATGGATTCTTTATGTTCAACAGGGAATAAAATACGGGTTTATGAGATATGAAAGTCATTGCATTCTGTTTCTATTCAGATTTTTACACAGCATCCTAACTTTTTGTGTCTCACGGTTTGACTTTGTTGTGACTTTGATGCACTGAGTAGCTGTTCTCATTCTACTAATTTTACAGTTCATGTATATGTAGACCTGTGTGGCACTTGCTGCAGTTAACATTTTCCTCTTTTCTCTTTTCTCATGCCAGTTGTCCCTCGTGCAGTGCTTTTGTGTTGGCATTCTTTCCATTTCTCCCTCCTCCACAACCAGCTGCAGCAGATGGTCCAGACTCAGACCCCGTTCAGACCTTTCATTTTAATGCATCTCAGATAATCAGATCAAAAGCGTCCAACATCAATGCAAGGTCTGAACGTACTCCAAGATGGATTCAGGTCTGGCAACTCAGGATGTATTTGAAGTTGGTCCGGCTCACTGGCGTCGTCCTGAGACAAAGTCACTGAGTTGCTGATAAACTAACGTCCTTGGTTTGGGCTGTATTTGATTTAGCTTCCCGGTGACCACAATAAAGCTCTTTGTTATTTGTGATTGAGGCAGATCTTTCCTCAGATTGGATTCACCCTGATCTTTGTCGTACATATAGTTTGTTGAAAAAAGTTTTGGGGAAAAAAAAGTGGTGTATATGCTTTGTTATATTTTTGGTTTCTCCTTTTGTTCTGTTTTTGCCCTCTCTTTCTCTTTCTCTTTCTTCCTGTCATTTATTTAAAAATAAAAACACTTGGTGTCTGCTAGTGGATAAGATGTGCCTGTTTATTTGCATATAGAGCAGGCAGATTCGATTTGAGTTTGGGTACACATTAAAATGCCACTTCTGAAGACGCATGCTGGGAACTGGTCACTTGTGATTGGACTTCTCAGGGTGCTTATTAACATCTGAACAGGCTCTCGGATGTTGTTGTTGGTGCGTTTCTGCTGAAATGCTTCCTTTCAACTTTTGCGCTCCGCTCCATGGATGCTCAGGATGGTCGCTGAATTAAAGATTTAATGTGGATGGCTGGTTTCCTTAAACAACTATTTACAAAGTGGTATTTTATTCATAATATAAAAATTAATTTGAATGTACTGAATCAACTTAGATTGGATGGAAACAGATTTTATTTCATTTCACTGGGACTGACTGAAGTGGATTATAATTATATTTGATTAGACTATAATTGGATTCATGTAATTAGATCTTTTTTCTTTAAGATTTCACATCAGATTGCGATAATAATTATCCACAATAATAATTAGACTTTTATAATAAGTATAAATGATGGAACGACCATTCTGCTGTATTGTGTGCAGGTTTGACATGGTGCTTAATTAGTTATGGGTTCAGCCCACTGATTCTCCTTTCTCACTTCTGTGACTGCCTGCTGTTGCTATAGAAACATGAGACAGCAGAAGAGGAAGAGGACTGCGTGCAGTGGAGATGTTTCTGTGTGTGTAGGTGTTCAGGAGTATTGAGATTTCAGAGAAGACTGTTGAGCTGTATCTAATGAGCAAAAAGTGCTGCAGCAGGTCACATCTGTGAACATAAACATCCTTCCATACATCCTTTCACTGTTCAAATTACCATGAAGACATTCGGTTTAAGAAACAAAAGAAATCCAGGACTTATTATTTTCACTCCCGCTACTAAATAAATAAATAAACTAAAACAAGTGAATAAATTACTACTGCTACCACTAATAATGACAACAGGGAATAAATGAAAAACCAAATTACAAAAAATGCAGCAGTTCTTCCATTTACTTTTAACTTTTATTTATTTTTATGTACAGTATGAACCCGAGGTATTTCATGCTTTAATCACCACAGTTCATTTTATCTGTCTATATGCATCCTTTTTTCTATCTCTGGTCTGCAGTACATTCCATAAAAAGTTGGTATTATAAAGTTTCTTTTAGGATTTTGTAGTTTGTAATATTGTCATTCCCTCTCACATCACATTAAAAGGTATTCTGGAGGTGAGGACACCAAGCAAGGACACCTTCAGTTGTTATTTTGTCACATTTTTCGCAAAACACATCTTAAAGGAAAGAACAATACAGTTTTTTTGCTTTCAGATTTTTCATTTCACAATTCTTCACACACTCTGTCCTAGAGACAGTTCAGGACTGTCTCCAACAGAAAGCCAGTACAGCATGTAAAATCCCCCAGTTTTGGTTCAGTCTCTGACTAGCAGAGTCTATCACCGGGACCAGCTCTCCATCCTACGGGTAAGAAGTTGCGGTCTAGGAGAGGTTCCTCACTAGATTTCCTCAACTTATTTAAGCTGGTGTCGAGAAGATACGCCTAGCTCTCACTGCCTACTTCCAAACGTATGCCCCGCTCACTCCAATAACTGTCCTTCAGAGGAATAGCCGGGTGGCTCGAAGTCCAGCTATCGGTCACGTCTGTTAACGGCAGCTCTTCTCTCACGATCTGGGCTCTTGTTACAGGCTAGGAAAACTTTAGTGGCTCGGACAGCGAGCCTCAGGGACAATTTGACAAAAATGTGGCTAAAATAACCCATAAGAACCTGTGTGTTAGTGCAGAGGCATAAACAAGTCTTCAAAATTCTGAATACAGATGTAATGTCCACAACGACGTCTTATGACAGTTTTTATATTTATTAAAGCAGATTAGCAAGGTTAAGCAACAGCATTGATTGGTTATACAATTTATAATTCTAAAAAGGCAAATTAAAGCTGTGGCTTACTGATCAGTTCATCTGGTTGGTCAAGGACAGGCTGAGAGACGCATGTGGCCACTATGCGGGTTCAAGGCCGCTGGCAGGGAGGGAGAGAGAGAGCTCAAACGATCAGGCCTGCAGGTATGCTGATCCGGCCCCTCCTCCTTGCTAGCGGTGAGCTAGGCTAACCAAAAAGGCTCCAATTATTCCTTCAAGAATTGGGAAAAATTCGTAGATCCTGTTCCAAGCGTCTTTCTGTCTTCTTTTCTTGAAGTAATTCCTTCCAGTTAATCCTCCAGATGGGGGTTGCTCGTCCAGGTCCCCAGCTAGTCCTTCTTCGTATGAAATCGCTCCAGGAATCCACCCAGAGTCCTTCTGCCTTCTCTTTTTATGCGCTCTCTCTCTCCTTGCTCGCCCTGCACCAGCCTTCATCTGATTGGTTCTCTCACCTTTGCATATACATACATAATTTCCCTCAAACTCACATGACACTTCTGATTGGATATATCACATTTACAGAGGCGTGCATAATTTTACATATCCCGATTACATCATTCATATTCCACAGGCCCCGTCCCACAATGACTTCACATGTTTACAGATTTGGCAGGGGCGTTCACATTAATCATCATGACATCATGGCACACCAGACACACAAGGTCACTGTGTTTACTTGGCTATACAGCCCGTTAAGCTAAAGCTTATCAGCTAACGCTAACCCTTTTTCTAACGATCTACTTATCAATGTATGTTCCAACGTTACATTAACTGATTGATTCATTGGTTCGTGTTTAATAACAGAATTCAGTAAATGATCTGCCGTCTGCAGCCCTCCACTCTGCCACTTCGCCAAGGCCACTTCTGAGCTGAGCGGATGACATCGTCATTTGACCCAGACACCTGGCCCCAGTGTTGTGTATGGCGAAGTAACTTATGTTTACACTTACGCCCTCTCTCCTGCCCTGTTGACATTCCAGAGAGGAACATGCGCTCCGCTCTGTCTCTGTCCGTTTTTGACCCAACAAAAATAAGTTTTCCCCTTTAACATACACTATGTTAAAAATTAAAAATTACTAATACATTTTGTTTCTGATCCTTGACTAATCACACCCCACATTTCATACATTTCATTGATTAGGAATTGCTTACAAATCACGTAAATCACCTCTCCTTCTGTTACTTCACTTGTTTAGACTAGTACTGGCTTGTGTTTACATTACATCACCCAGCTGCTGCATGATCTCTTCTCCTGTTTTGATAAACATAGCCGTTGTTTTTATTTCCCTGGGTACACAGTGACCCACAGCAGCTTACCTCAGCCTACTGACAGCACAGACTCACACTCCTGATCCAAATCATACCGAATACGTCTACAATACATCTTTCTGATCAATCATCGGTTCTGATCATTGAATTATTGAATCACCCATGTCATTGCTTATAGATTGATTCCAAATCACATCAATTACCACTTTTTCTGTTACTCCACTCTGGCCTATGTACCTCCTCATGTCACATCCGTCTCTCCTTTAACACACAGAGTTAATAGTGATTATTGATTAGAAGCTGAGCTGATTCCAACGATCTCTCCGGGTCATTTGACAAGCACCTGTATCTATGTTTGCAAAATGTGGCTTTGCAATGACTTGTTGAAAATTGCACAGATATCCCTGGAAATGCTGTCGCCTGAAATGCAGGATATACTCTAAAATTCATCATCACCATCAACGCTGATATCACAGAACTGTCACTGACTTCTGCCAAGGGCTCTTGGGTGCCCTGGAGCCCAAGAGCAACTTCTCCCAACCATCCAAGGGCAGTTTGGTGATGAAGAATGCCTTTTCCAGCATGATGGAGCACCTTGCCGTAAAGCAAACGTCATAACGAAATGGCTCGGGGAAGAAAACATTAAGATTCTGGGCCCTTGGGCAGGAAACTTCCCGGATCTTAATCCCATTGAGAACTTGTGGTCAATCCTCAAGAGGCGGATGGACAATCAAAAACCCACAAATTTTGACAAACTCCAAGCATTGATTATGCAAGAATGGACTGTCATCAGTCAGGATTTGGTCCAGAAGTTGATTAACAGCATCCCAGGGAGAGTTGCAGAGGTCTTGAAAAAGAAGGGTCAGCACTGCAAATATTGACTTATTGCATGAATTATGTGTAATTCTCAATAAAAGCTTTTAAAAATTGATGAAATGCTTCGAATTGTATTTCATTATAACATAGAAGCACCTGATAAAAACTCTGAAGCAGCAGACTTTGTGAAAATGTAATATTTGTGTCATTCTCAAAACTTTTGGTCATGACTACACCGCTGGCGTGCACCAATGCACTTCATAGTGTTGCTTATAAACCCAGGGGTGGCTGCAGCTCAGTTGGTAGAGCGGGTTGGCTAGTCACTGTAAGGTTCAACTGTCACATGTCACAGTGTCCCTGTGACATGTGACAGCCTACATACAGAGGCTGTATTCCTCCTGCAGCAGTCCCAGGCTCAGCCCCCACCCTCTCTGCCCTGCTCTCCTGCCCCTCGACACTGTAAATAAAGGTCACCATCCTTCCATCCATCATCTATGCCATCTTAATCCTCTGTAGGATCACAGGGATCTGCTGGAGTCTATCCCAGATCTCTTCAGGTCAAAGGCAGGGGTACACCCTGGACATGTCTCCAGTCCATCACAGGGCCACATGTAAACAATCAACCACTCACACTCACAATCACTCTTACAGGCAACTTAGAACCACCAGTTAACCTGACATGCATGTCTTTGGACTGTGGGAGGAAGCTGGAGTACCTGGAGGAAACCCACACAAGCACAGGGAGAACATGCAAACTCCACACAGAAAGACTTCTGCTGAGGTTTGAAACCAGGAACCTTCTTGCTGTGAGGCAACAGTGCTGACCACCAAGTCACCGTGCTGCCGAAAGGGCACTATTCCCATAAAATTAATATTTTAACTAGGGCTGTCAATTTCTCAAAATAATTAATCAGATTAATCGCATGACTGTCAATAGTTAATCATGATTAATCACAAATTAATCGCATATTTTTATCTGTTCTAAATCTACCTTATACAGATCTTTTTCAAGTTGTATTACTCTTATTAATACGAGTCCTGACTAGAACCAGGAAATATGACCATATTAGTCCAGTCCTGAGGTCTCTGGCTTCCTGTCACTCAGAGAATAGACTTTAAAACATCTCTACTCTACTTGTGTTCAAGTCTCTTCATGGCCCCAAAGTCCATCTCTGACATGTTAGATCCATATGAACCAACCTGGACTCTGAGAACCTCAGGTAGTGGTCTCCTGCTGGTGTCCAGAGTCAGGACTAAACAAGGTGCAGCTGCATTTCAGTTTTATGCTCCTAAAATCTGGACCAGTCTTCTAGAAGATGTGAGACAGACCTGAACTCTGACAATGTTCAGATCAAGACTGAAAACTGTTCTGTTCAGATGTGAAGATGACTGGAAGGATTTTATCTGCACTCTTCATTTTTAATTTAATTAATTAACTTTTTTTTATTAATTAATTTTATTTATTATTGATTATTTTTATGCTTGTATGGAATGATTCTATTTGCCTTCTTGTGATTTTATGCATCTGTAAAGCACTTTGAATTGCCTTGTGTACGAATTGTGCTCTACAAATAAAGTTGCCTTGCCTAATATGAGAGTACACAAATGCTTGCCTTATGCAAAACAAATGCATGTTTATTTATTGCTACAATGCCAAATCCATTATATATATTATATATATACTCAATATTTTCTCTTATGTTCTTCATACAAAATATTTTCACGGTTTGCTTCAAACAGGGGGGGGGGCTCTCTGCATCTGCGCTCTGATTAGCCGACAAGTGATATTTCAGTAGTCGGACTCCGGTGGTAACTAAATTCACATCGACAGTAAACACAAACAACATTTATCTTGTGGAGTTAGCCATCAGGAAAGGTTTTGAAGCTGAACTTACCATTCAAAATAGTATCTTTTGTATCCACGGTTTGTTTACGTCTGTCTGTCTGCGGCATGGCCATCGACGTCAGTGCATGGCTTCCTGTTTTGACAAACTACGGAGGACTACAACTACGGCGGGGCCCGAGGCTCATTAAACCTACTCTCCTCTCTACTATTGTACATCAAACGGCCAGGCGCGTTAATCCGCGTTAAAAAAATTAGTTGCGTTAAAATTATTTTGCGTTAATCACGCGTTAACTTTGACAGCCCTAATTTTAACATTAACATTATCAGCAATTTTCCTTGCTGCTAAACAATTTTCAAACTAGTTAACAAACTCCTACTTTACCTTCAAATGTCTCTTTTAACAGTCATGCAGTTGGCATTTCTTCTTTTGAACCATCATGAAATTACAAACTGTTGTGGTCTGGGGCAGCCATTTTGGTTTTTTCCTCTTTGTTTTGTGTCAAGTTGGCGCCACTCCCTGTCTCTCGTCTGCTCTGTTTCCTGTTTTTATTTTGAAGGTCTGTCTTGTCCTTGTGATGTTCAGCTTTTCTTCCTTTCCCCCACTCATCCTGATTGTTCGCACCTGTCTCTCGTTTGTTCCTCCCTGTCATTCTGCTTGCTGGTCTGACTTCTTGTGCCCTGTGAGTGTTTGTCTGCTTTGATTCCTGTTTTGATCCCCACTTGTGGATTTTTGGTTTGCTTGATCTTTGTGTTTTTTTGTTTAATAAATACCTCATTTTCGTACTCCTGCGTTTGGATCCTCCATTCTACAACACAAACCTGACTCAAACTGATGAATATAGTGCAAGAACTTCAAATACATACCTGTTAAGTTTTGGATTTAAAAATAAGGGAACTTTTCTGGAGCCCACCATGAGAGAAGCCCTTACATTTTTGGTGCACAAAAAAGCTAAAATCACAGCTACGTGACTTCCTGAACTTCAGGCAGCTGTGTGCCATTATTGGACAAACTGATCAATCCAGGTGCATCTGACTATTGCTGTGAGGTCAGACACACCTGGATTAATCAATTTCTAAATTAATGGCACACAGGAAACAAAGCAGCTGGCTGAAGTTCAGGAAGTAGTGCAGCTGTGCATAAAGCCACATTGACATAATGTGAACATTTATATTAGCCTAAATGAAAACACAAAAGGGTATATATGAAGAGTATTTATTTGAAGGGATTTGCATTTTTTTTGTTCATTTCAACATTGCTTGTATTTACATTTGATTTTCATTCCACACATTGTTTTCATTTCATATTGCTCTTCTTTTACAGTTTTTCATCTCAATTCACATGACTTTTCTTTACTCTTTTAATGAGTTGTACTCATTTGTTTCAGACTTTGAATTCTTTATAACTGTTTTGGAAGGAGTGTATTTGTGGACTGGTCCAGAGTAGTTTATTTTACATGAGAAAAGAGCACAAACAGTTCTGTTGTCTACCGACATCCTATTATCTGTAACAATCTTTTTTTTCTTTGTGCGCTGTCACTCATGGGATGTCACACACTAACCTCGCGACATCTACCACCTACCACAAGCCTCAGGAGATCAATTATAGAAAATAGAAAATAAAATGATGTAGGATGGAGAAAAGAGGAAAAAGAGAGAAGAAAGGAAAGAGAGAAAAAAGGGGGGGCTAGGGGCTGTCACTAACGTTAAATATCTCGACTAATCTGTACAATTCCATGGCATTTTTCTTTTTCATAAACTTAATGGATGAAAAAAAAAAGAGTTCTTTATGAAAAGAATAGACGTTAGGTTTGGACTTCAAGTATCTATTTTTATGGATGAAACATTTACCGAGAATAATGAGTGTGTTAATAATTAGGTCGTGGGATGGATCTTTTACAGAAATGCTGTGGCAGTTATCGCGAGGGAAATGACAGATCTCAGATTGGGAATGTTTTTTTTTTTACCCGATAATAACACTCGCTAAAATAATAATAATACCCGATGCGGTATTATTATTATTTTTTAATAACGCAGGTTAAATTACGGGAGATTTACGGGAAAATACTAATACGAGAGGACGACGAGAGAGAAGAGTAAAATATGGGACTTTCCCGGCCAAAACGGGATACTTGACAGGTACGTTCAAATACGTGTGTGTGCGCGTGTGCGTGTGTGTATATAAGGCCCTGTATTTGTAGGTGAAAATATGTAGGACAGGAAACAATTTCAATGATAGTGGTTTAATCAATCAGCCCAATCTCCCAGCAATCCATTTTCTACACCTGCTCCATCCTCTTCAGGCTCAAGCTTGTCCCAAATGTCAGAGGCCGAGAGGCGGAGTACACCCTGGACAGGTTGCCAATCCATCACAGGAGTTGCACGGAGACAACCAACCAGCCACACTGACAGCCAAACTTAGCATGCATGCCTTTGAACTGTGGGTGGAAGACGCCGGGAGAAAACCCAAAACAGGCACAGAGAAAACTCATATCCCACACAGAAAGACCACAGCCAGGATTCAACCTTGGAGCCTTCTTGCTGGGGGGCAGCGGCGCTACCCACCACATCCTCCCTGTCAGAATCAGCTTCTGCTCTGAAGCAGAGAAGCAGGTGGCTTGAATGCGCCTCCACTGCTTCAGAACTGTTTAAAACATTGTGCAGACAGTTCCAGTTTGTAAAACTAAAATGTTTTGTATATTTTATTTTTTTTTTTATTTTAACTTTTTTAATGAACTCAAGTACAACTTGAATCCATGGGAGCCCACTGCTGTAATGTGCAGTGAGACAGGACAACCACTAGATGCCAGCAGATCCTAAGAATTCATGCGATTCCTCACAGTACATTGTTCATGTTCTGTAAGTTAAAGCTTCACTGGTGTAATAGGTGTATGTTTGCATGCGTTTGTGCGTGTTACATTGTGCTAGTATATTTTTATTTGTTTCTAAAATGTCACATTTTAGTTTGATTAATGAGTTATTCATGGCTCTGTGTGTTTGCCTACAGGAGAAAATGAAAATTACAGGGGGGGGGAAACAGAGATAGAGAGAGAGGCATAAATAGATAGTACCTTCCCACCATTAGTCATGGAAGACATGCATAAAACTCCAACATCATTACAATATTCGCCCAGGAAAAACATGAGAGTGGGCTGCTTTATGGTTTCCCATGGGAGTGCTACGAGTGTGTGTGAGACAGAAACAGATTTAACAGAAGACTGATGAGCAGCACCTGCTGTGTTAAGTACTCACACACTCACACACAGGTGGTTGAATAAGAAATCCTACAGTAGGCAGCCCCCCACTTACACACACACACATACGGTGATGGATGTCTCAGAGCAGTGCTCGTGTCCTCCTAATTACACGCTGCATCCATCCCACTCTCCTCTCATTAAATAATGACGTTTAATCTATGGCCCAGAGCCTCATCCACAATACTGTTGTGATAAGGGCAAATGAAACAATGCAGGGCAGTCAGCCCTACTGATGGCCGACGGGAATTTTGATTGAAGTGATATTCCTGCACATGCATGCGTGATTTTGCACAGTCCATGAACACAAATGCAAGTAAAAATCAAGGAGCTGCTCAACTAATGAACCCAAGAGTCAATCAGCTTCAACCTTCAGCTGAAAAATGGGAAAATTTGACTTCAGCCATCAATACAGACCAATAAAGAAAAAAAAAAAAAAAAAAAAAATCCAGTTTGGACCATAGGCGTAATCACCAGTCACGGAGATACGCAATATGTTGATTTGTTTCCATATTCATGAATGATTTCCGTCTGTCTAGGGACGCTCTTTTCCCTCTTCTTGCAGCTGTAACCATCATATGTACATCCCGTTTAATTACATGGGAAACAACTTCATTTACGCTTGCCCCTATTTGTATACAGAGAGAACATTATATGCATGAGCAGGTGTGGATTTGGAGTTGTGCATCGGTGTGACTAAATGTCTAACAAATGCCCATGGTTGTCATTTAGCAGACAGTAAATTGTGCATAGATGAATAGATAACGAGACTGGGTGGATAGATAGGCTTCTTTTGCACCTGCTTGAGTTCTGTGCTACGGCATCCACAACATATGGCACAAAGTCGGTGTCAACACGAACAGTCAAAAGTGTGAGTTTAATCAAAGCTGGGACACGTTAATGATTTGTGGCAATAGGATAAAAGAAAGAGGCAAGTTCTGTCAAGCACTGTGAGGGAGGTGTTGTCCAAGGGCGCAGATGGCACTGGGGAGACATGCCCATTTGGGCCAGTACGGTATATCTGGAGGTGAGATGGCTTTATCTTTCTCTCTAGAACGCTCTGGGATACAAAGGGGTTCATTGTTGACTTTACATGTCCAGGTCCTGGAAAACAGGCTCAAGTCATGACCCGTGACAGTGAGTATGAGGTGTTTTGGCTGAAATGGTCCATTTGATTTTTGCCAAATATAGCACTGGGCATTGCAGTCACACACTTTGATCTCAACTGTCCACAGGACTTTGTTCCAGAAGTGTGGATTGTGGTTTGTTGAGAGGCACCTTTCGAAAACTCAGCGGTGCTTCTATGTTCTTTTTAGGCAGATTTTGTCCTGGCAACCCTTCCAAACAAAGTGTACTAGTTCAGTCTGTACCCATTGTGGACTGTAACATTTAACATACTCAGTGATGCCTAAAGGATCTGCTTTCGTTTTTTTTTTTCTTTGACCTTGACGGTACATTTGCTAAGACTTGCACTCCTGGCAAGATTGGCAACTGTCCTGAATGCCTTAAAGACTTGTAAATAGTCTTCCTCAGTGTAGACCACTGGACTCAAAACGTCCTTAAATGACCAACAAACTGCCAAAATGTCTACTTTTAGAGAAGTCTGCACACCTACCAACAATCAGCTCCTAAGGGACACAATCATCAGCACTTGGCTGCACTTAACCTCATAAGTGCTGGGAGCTGGAAGACTGTAAGGGGCTACTTGGTATTGCAGGCATTATATATTTAATTAAATATATAATGCAGGCAATATATAATGCATTATATATTTCATTAAATTTTTGTTAAATAATGTTGCAATAAAAAAGCAATATGTTATTGCAATACTCAGGTGTTATTTGAATAACACCAAGAAAAGCCCTTAACTGTGCACCGTGTTCAGTTTTCTTTTTTATATATCTTTTTTGTCACTCACTGACAAACACACGTGAGCACACACTTCTTCCCAGCAGCCTCTGCTGTCCTCTGATGAGGACAGAACCCCTTGCAGAGGGCATAGTCAGTTAGAGGACTGGGACCGCTGTGTTGCATCAGCATCCCACTGACATGCCTGGAGAGGAAACTGTTTTCTGTCATGGCTGAACACAGTCTGAATTCATAAGCACAATGCAAAAATGTAGAGAGTAGAGCACGCTTGGCTTTCTGGAACAGTAAGAATAGCACTTTTAGAAGGCGAGTGTGATTTCAGTATGCACGTGCAATTCTTGGTCATTCCTAAGTGTGCATAGAGGCTGTAGACGGAATAACAGCGAGTGTTTCCCAGCTAAAGTGTAACAGTGTGTATGAGTTGTGTCTGCGTGTGTAGATGTGCAACAGCCTCAGCTCCAAGACCTTGAAAATGAAAAGCACGTCTACAGGGCACTGAAAACCCACAGCTATCCACACACACCGAGTTCAAAGACAAAAAAAACAAAAGATGTTTCAGGATGCATTTTACTGTGATGGACAGGTCACGTCAGCACGATTCACTCGCAGACTCTGATGTGCAGAGGAGGCGAGAGAAACAAGTTCCAACAGCTGATCTGCATGTGCATAACCTTCCTGTGAGTGAGCAAGCCCACTTTCTCTGCCCTACCATCGTCCCTCACATGCTGACACGCTCATTGTTCACCGCTCAGAAACTCTGAAAATAACCCAACCAAACATTATTATGGGACAGAGCTGACAAACACACTGGCCATATGGCTTTCACTGACAGCTACAATGACACTGGCAGGAACACAAACTAGACACAGCTGGTCATTCTTTGATGAGGACAAAATATATACACACACACACACACACATATATACATATATATATAACATTTATGATAAATGTACATACAGGCCTGGATTCTGATTAACTCGAATTAAAATGCAATTCGGCCCAATACTGTGTTTGTATGCTTCGCTGGAAGCTCAAAACGGAAAAAAAAAAAAGAGATTTAGCTTCATTGTGCTCTGTTAACTATCTGAGAACACCCGGGGAGAAACACAGAGATTCCTCTTTATGTGCAGTGCTTCAGACGCATGTGGATGCTTGTAATCCAAGCACTGTTTGGTGTTATGGAGGAGAGAAGAAGAAAACAGAAAACACAACAAAAGAGGAGAGATGAAGGTATTTCCAGTAGCCTTTTGTTGGCCTGACCTGAACTGAAACTCACTAAGCCAAAGGGCACTCATTTTGTTGCAGTATAAATGTGAGAAGCAGGAAGTTTAGCCGGGACAGCAGCTTGTTGTAGACCTCCAGAATTTGTCATAAGTATATTAAGGTGTTGTGTTTGCAGCTCTGCAACACCTGATGTCACATTTTTTTGACCCACAGCTAAGAATACATTTAAACTTTCATTCTTTCTATGTTTTTAAGCAGTTTGCTGATCATTGTTTATTAAAACTGTTTATATTGGAAGTCAGAGCCTTTCTTTCTAACTGCCTACTACTGGGCATGTAAACAATAACATGATTTTTTTTTTCTCTCATGCTTAATACTGCTGTGGAATTAATTGATATTGCTGGAAAAAGAGGGGCTGGCTTGAGATCAAAACAAAGAGAGGGAATTTGGGAGAGGAAAAAAACAGAGGCCAGCTGGACTCAAATTGAATTAATAGGTTGAACAATAGCATGTCATATGAAAGCATTAAATGGATTTACTGTGAGCGCAGAGGAATGGATGCCAAAAATCTTCGGTTGCGTCGGCCTTTAGTGTCTTGAATTAAAAAAGAAGACATAGCAGTGTGGACAGCTTGGACACCTCATCAGCCATCTGACTGCTCAGCCCCCAGTTGGTTTGACCTTTTCTCTCCTCTGTCAGACTCAGCTGGTGTGTTTTCTCTCACAAATAATTAAAGCCAACTGCTGGGAAATACTTACATACTTTATACTTTAAGCATTATAAGCATCAGCTTCCATCCCCCCGCCTTAAATGGGCTAGAAAGCATTTTGGCGTTGCTGCATTACTGTTATTCTTGTCGGGTCTCCGTCTTGTTTTTGCTTCATCTCATTGTCAAAAAGAAGAAGATCGTTCATGCAAAGAACACAATTTAATGAGCTGATACTTGACATGATGTGCTAACAGCCTTTGAGAAGACCCAGAAGACACAGAGCCATAGGCAGCCAATGAAACCAAAATAGAGCACAAAGCGTTAAAGGTTTTTTAACCAAAGGCAATTTACCAAACTTACAAAATACCCAGATATAAATCAGTTTTATACACGTCCTCTCTCGTACACAGCGTGGCATCCCTGACGTCCTGTGCAGTGGGGAGCGCGAGGATCATTTAAACCCAAACCCATGCATTTATGAGCAGTTACAAGAGCTTTGGAATAGCTGTTTTAAACCATTCATGATTCTTCAGGGTTAAACACAATAAGATAACAAAGTATAATTTATGAAAACACTAGTTTCAAGGTCAAATGCATTTGTTGTGTTCCTGAGGTTTGTAGTGAAGTTAGCTGGTGAACTTGGGACAGCTTGGCCTGCATCTGAACTCCATCTGTATTTGTACTGTGAGTTAAGCGACTAACAAAAGTCACTTTTGTGCCAACTTTGCCTTCACTTCCTTCTGCTATTTGGCAGGAGCGAAGCCAAATCTGCCTCTTTAAAGGGACTTGAGTCCTATCACACTTCTCTACTTTTCGGATTCAGCCTTGGATGTGACAAGTCCTGCGTAGAAACGAATGCAGATGTAAATGCCAGGAAACAGAACCCATTGTCTGTAACTACAAATAAATGGCTGTTAAGTTGATAGTCAGGATGCATTTATAGCAAAGAACGTGTAATGATTGTTTGAAGAACTTGATCAAACTAAGGAATTTACTTTATTTTCAAATGCAAACATGAAGGCAGACACATTTTTTTATTCACTTTATTGAAACATTAGACACTGATGTCTGGAAAACATCTTTTTTTTTCCCCTGTTATTGTGTCAGTCTCAGTAACAAGAACTGAGGGGAATTGACTCTTCGAACCACCACAGCGTACCGCTAGGCCATGTGTCTGGGGAACCGGTGGATTCAGGTGATTCAGCGGGATGAACCTTTGGCCTCCGACAGCTGAGCTAACATGCTAACAGCTTGAGTGGCGGATCCTGAAAGCTGTCAAATGAGAGGGGGCCAGTAAGAATAGCAATTCAGAACTCTCCTCTTTTTCATTCAGTCTTTCCCTGAGTTGTGCGTCTGTGAAACCGGGTGAACCATATGGATTCAAGTGAGTCCGGATGAACAGGGTGAAAACTCAAGACTCCAGCTCCAATTCACGCACAGCTAAACAAGTTGTGCAGAAAGCTAACAGCTGGCATTCAATTTTGTGTGTATGTCCTAAAGCACAAGGAATATGTAAAGCTGTGAAAAAATAATTAACTTATGTTAAGTATATGGGACTGAAGACTGGAATCCATCCCCAGATCTGGGTGATTAACCCGGATTCTGCAGGTATTTGCACATCTCTATTTGAGAAACAACAAAGCCGTCCCTTGAACACCAACATCTTGGATGAAGCCACAAAGCTACAGGCCATAGTAGTTTTGCTGTTTGTGCATGTTGTTTGTACCTTATTATAATTTATATGTAATATTTTTTGATAGTTGCCTGTATAATATCGCATCTTGTGTTGGAGAAATAGTAAAATAAGATGATGAGAAAAAAAAAGGGAGCAGTTTGACTTGTTCCAGAGTATCTCAGGCTTTACCTGAGGGATTTACTTAATCCAGGCAATCACTTCCTACAATCTCAGCGACTTCTGCTTTAGTGCCTCTATAAGGTTTCCATTTGTGGTTTTGAGAGAAATTTCCAAAGAAAGTACTTAAGGTGCTGAAGCAAGGAATTTGATTCAGACATTAAAAAACTTCTTCAAATGTTTGCATTCTGGGAAATGACATGAAAAAAAGGGAGAAAAAAAAGGAGAATAAAAACAGTGTGCACATGAAATGACTTCATCCATCCAGAGCACTGAGAATGCCATAACTCAGTTTGAGTCATACCATTATGGATGTGATATTTCAACATGATAAAAAGACAAACAAAGAGAATACATCTGAAGACAGAGCTGAGACTGGATGACGATTACAGTTCATGCCATTAACTCCAACCTTATACCCGTCACAGCTTGGGTGGAGAAACTCTGACAACCAAAGTGGAAACAAAGGAAGCACATTTTTTATGCGGTTAAATGCAACATATTCAGCAGTGGCAAATGTCACTGAGTTTTTGTGACTGTTGCTACTGTATGTGAAATCTTTACCTTACGACCTCCAAGTCATGATATAGATACACAGGTTTGCTCCTGTTAGTTATCAAGGAAAATAATCGCAAGAGTAAAATCCCACACAAATCTGTCTCTAAAAACCACAGACTTAACTGAAAAGTTAAAGGAAATAACAAAAAGTTTTAGCCATATTGATCAGAGTAAATCCTTCTGTATTAATATAAACAATACAGTCTGAATTATTCTATATTGTGATGTTATTATTGTTATTATAAGAAATAATAACCATTAACTAAGTGACATTTGAGACTTGCTCAAAGTGGGCAACTCATGATTATGATTAAACACATGATTACATGACCTAACAGATAATTAATATGAATATTTTTTGTCCAATATAATATTGCCAATATATTTGGACTAGAAAGGTGCAAGATAAGCACGTTGTTGTTGTTATATTTGTGCCTCTCCTCTCTCTATCCCTTTCTCTTCTCTTCTTCCTTCATCCAGCCTGTCTTCGGCAGGAAGGCCCCGCTTATGATCCAGGTCAAGGTTTCTTCCCTCTCAAAGGGGAGTTTTTTCTCAACACTGTTTGACTTAAGGGTTTTTTTCCCACTAGAGTTTTTTTTTTTACTTTGCAGAGTTTCTTTACTTAAGATTTATTAATATTACTTATTGTTAAAAATATTTGCTCGGGGGTCATGTTCAGGGTCTCTGAAAAGCGCAGAGATTGAATTTGTATTGTAAAAGACAATATACAAATGAAAGCGTATTGAAATAAAACTGAATTGTATGATCAGAAAAAAAAATGGTTTTAATTTAAATTAATTCACAATTAAAGAGCAGTTTTTTGTGAAACCATGTGGTGCGTTCAAGTGTTCTGCTGCCACGCTGCTCAAAGTTACAAACCTGCATGAATCTGTACCAAACTCAGATTCACTCTCAGTGGTGGAATCTGTTTTGTAAATGAAAACCACAGTTACAAGATGACGTATGATGTGTTCATGGAAGTATTTTAAGCAGGTCAACAAAATGCTCAGATATTAATCACATTAAGACAACACCCTCAATCAGTACCAAGAAAACATATATCCAGACATTGCATCCAGTTATGACTTATCAAAGAAAGCAATAACCACATAAAAACATTTGGAGAATGGAAATCATAGCTGTTGTTTTTTTTTTCCCTTCATTAGAAGACATTGCCTCCACTTACAACAGTTGAGTGCAAAAGTCCACAACAAAAACAAATATCACAATTAATAAAACATAAGGATTAAATTCAATGATTAAAACTGGAGCTTTTGCTAAATCAGAAACAAGACAAAATGCTATGTGGTATCATAATGCAGTCAAACTTGTGTTTGGTGATGTTGCATCATCTCCAGGAGTGAAAGCTACAGCAGGTGTTAACTCCTCGTTTCCGTATGTTCTCAGTGAATATGGAATAAGCAGTATGGCCCTGGTGTTAGTTAACGAGTACAATTCTAAGTGGATGGCTCCATATTTGAATGCCAACTTCCTCTTTCCTCTTCCAGTTTCACAAACATCGTACAACCGAACAGGCAGTTAGCTTGTCCAAAGAAACACCTGCTAGCTATTCCTCCTCTCATTGCTAGCTAGTACAGCACATTCATGCTCTCTAAAGTCCACCACATAAGCTCAAAATTCTCAGAACATGAACAGACAAATTATGTTCTGCAAAACACTGAAGGGGGCTTTTGCAACTACGTCAGAGATCACAGAGGTTTCCATGGGAATGGACAGACTTTCAGACGTTTCACATAAATGTACAGAAGCAAAAGGAAATGAGGCATGAGGCCAAGTTCTGCACACCTGCCAAGAAATTCATCTCCCCTTTGTGGGAAAAAAAACACATGACGGAGGCAAAAACATCTAAGCCACATGTCAGAACGCATTAAAATGCAGTTTTTATTTTAGCTGTATAAATTTCTGTGAAGAACAGAATATGTAGAGATGTAAGGAACATGCCATTAACTGAACTAGGCTCTTTAACATGTAGACCAAGAATATGAAATGAATATCCTAAAGCAACTCAAAACACCTCAATTGAAATATTGTCTTATTTAGAATAAGGCCAGTGATCAGTCATGGCCGTCCCGGTGAGTGTAGCCAGTGGAGCATAGTTTGGAAACAGACCAGACTCACCACAGCTTCTTAACCACACGGCTCATACAAGTGTCGAGCTGTGAACTGGTTTTGGGATGCCAACCACAATGGCCACAGTAAATATTAATAATGAGTCAACTTTGATGCCTTGGTGAGCGCAATCTAATTCTTTTTATCAGCAAAAATCTTTTGAATACAGCATGCAAGAATGACCACTAGTTTTACCTGGATTACAAGGTCCAAGGAGATGAGAGGCCCAGGATGGTGGAGAGCAGAAGACAGCATCCGGAAAAGCAGAAAGAGGGAAAAGAGGCAATTAGTGGTTAATACTAAATAATA
Source organism: Hirundichthys speculiger (assembly GCA_018398805.1). Classification (NCBI taxonomy): domain Eukaryota; kingdom Metazoa; phylum Chordata; class Actinopteri; order Beloniformes; family Exocoetidae; genus Hirundichthys; species Hirundichthys speculiger. The sequence continues at coordinate 5,045,337 of JAGFBZ010001224.1, forward strand.
ACAGGTTGAAACATTACAAAAAAACTGACAAAACATTCATGAAAATGACAACACATTATTAGATTAAGGGTAGAAAAGTAGACAAAATGGTGACGCAGAAGCTGGTCCTTTTTCTGTCAAGTCAAAGCGGCTGCTGAAAGCTCTTTGTCTATTCCCTGTATTGAGCTAATTAGCTGATTTCTCCTGTAGGACCAGAGGACAACGAGATTCAGCTGATGCAAGGGCGAGATAGCGCGTGTGCCAGCTGAGTCTGGCACGGAGGCTGAACCACAGTCAGGCCTCAGAGGTGCTGAAAACGCTTTACTATCAGCAGACAGTGTGAGAGCCTCTTCTAGTTTCTTAAACTTTATGAAATAATACATGATTGAAAAAAAAATTATGTGTAATTGGGGCAGCAAAATGAGCTGCTTTTGATTAGTTGTTTATTGGCAACAGCTGTTTTTTTGTGTGTATGTGTGTGTAGGAGGGTGTGCGCAGGTGGGATAAGTGATGAAAGTCATTCTCTGCACTGAATTGCCTCCACCTCTCACAGAGGCTAAAAAACAACACAAAAACACACAAAATCCTCCTTTCAGAGAGAAGGTGAATAAAAACTCTGGAGACCAAAAGACTTTGTGCTTAAGCGGAAAACAGAGGGTGTATGGGTTTTGAATTCACTCAGCTTTAAAACAGAAGTTAAAAAAGGACAACAAATAAGCAAATGTGTAAATTTTCAGAAAAAGACAGTCCTGAGGAAAAGGCATCACAACTATAAAGACCAGTTCAGTGGCAGTAACAGACATCTGACATCTGTAGTTTGCACATCTGGAGGTGTGGTTTATGGCAGAGTGGCAAGAAGAAAGCCATTTCTCAAAGATATCCATAAAAAGTCTTGTTTTAAGTTTGCCACAAACCACCTGGGAGACACACCAAACATGTGGAAGAAGGAGCTCTGGTCAGATGAAACCAAAATCAAACTTTTTGGCCACAATTCAAAATATGTTTGGCGTAAAAGCAATAAAGCTCATCACCCTGAACACACCATCCCCATTGTCAAACATGGTGGTGGCAGCATCATGGTTTGGGCCTGCTTTTCTTCAGCAGGGACAGGGAAGATGGTTAAATTTGATGGGAAGATGGATGGAGCCAAATACAGGACCACAGACCTTAAAACTTCATGTGGCCTTCGGATTAGCTCCACTACAGTGCACAGATAGGTTCATGAATGGTTTTCATGGTCAAGGCAGCTGCATCCAAGCCATACATCACCAAGTGCAGCGCAAAGTGTCGGATGCAGTGGTTTAAAGCACACCGCCACTGGACTCTAGAGCAGAGGAGGCACATTCTCTGTAGTGAAGAATCACACTTCTCCATCTGGCAATCTTTTGGACGAGTCTGGGTTTGGTGGTTGCCAAGAGAATGGTGCTTGTCTGACTGCATTGTGCCAAGTATAATATTTGATGGAGGGGGGGATTATGGTGTGGGGTTGTTTTTCAGGAGCTGGGCTTGGCCCCTTAGTTCCAGTGAAAGGAACTCTGAATGCTTCAGCAAACCAAAACATTTTGGACAATTCCATGTTCCCAACTTTGTGGGAACAGTTTGGAGCTGGCCCCACCAGTGCACAAAGCAAGGTCCATAAAGACATGGATGGCAGAGTCTGGTGTGGATGAACCTGACTGGCCTGCACAGAGTCCTGACATCAACCTGATAGAACACCTTTGGGATGAATTAGAGTGGAGACTGAGAGCCAGACCTTCTGGTCCAACATCAGTGTTTGACCTCACAAATGTGCTTCTGCAAGAATTGTCAAAAATCCCCTTAAACACACTCCTAAACCTTGTAGACAGCCTTCCCAGAAGAGTTGAAGTTGTTCTAGCTGCAAAGGGTGGACTCACATCATATTGATTCAGAATGGATGAACTAAAGCTCATATGTCAGTCAAGGCAGGTGAGCAAATAGTTTTGGTAATATAGAGTATATTAGCAGTGTTCTCTCTACCTTCATTGTAAAGTCTTACTGAGCATTCTTTCCCTGTTTGTTTTCCCTGGACTGTTCCCTCTTTTTTGGATTGTTTGCTGCCCACATTCTTGACTCTTTTTGCCTTGGATCTTGGACCTGTTCTCTGTCTGCCACCTGCCCCAACCTCTTTGCATGGACTTTATGAGATTGCTGAGCCTATGTTGTGCCTGATTCTGTTGTCTGAACCTTGCTTGATATCCTTTAGTTGTCCCTTAAGAAAGCTGCACAATTATCCTAGTGCCACTAACTCCTCGTTACATCACTGAAAACGGATGACAAGATATTCTGATGGCAAGTGAGGTGACATGAGAAAGAAAGGCTACTTCGGGTCACTTGCTGTGGGAAACTTATCAATGTATCTGCAAAGCGACAGTCTATAGGCAGTCTTTCAGAAGGACCCACCAAAGTCAAATTACCACATATTTCCATGCTACTTCAGGGTACGACACAGGCTGTACACGCAGAGGGTGTGTATCAGCAAATTTGTCATGTGACTGGCATGTGATACAGGATTTGACGGCAGCCTTAACCTTGAGCATCCATGCCAGGTGCTCAGTCTCTGCCTTGTCTGCACTATGCTCTAGTGTGTTGTCATGAGCCGGGGAGATTAACTTTGGCTGAAGACTTCCTGGCACTACCAGTCTGTGTGGACCACGCACCACACAGCCACTTTGTGGAGAGAGTTTGTGTCGAAGTTTGAACTACTTTGCAGTGGCCGAAGCGAAGGTGTTTCCCAGATTTCAGGCCATCTTGAGGTTAGCAGCTCATGCAAGTGTGGAGCATGAACGCAGGACATGTAATGCAGCCTTAAACTCAGTATCTTGCAACAGCTGACAATGTTGAGCTCAGCAGAGGAAGTCTTGATAAGCAGTCTGCTGTTACATTTCCCCTTCTAGTCAAGATGACCACCTGACAATCCGCATTCCTGACCTGCCTTGGCCTTTAGAAGTCAGCAAGGTGGTCAAAGGGTTGCGATCAGTGCATAATGTGAAATGTCTGCCCCATAAATAAGTTCATTTTTCAGTGGCCCACACACACACCCCAATCCTTCTTTTTCTGTTTTGGAGTATTTCGGGTGAGTGTGCCAAAGGCCACAGCAACCAGACTATTGTCAAAAGCACCCTGTCATGACAACTGTGGGTAGCTCAGGGTTAAATGGAGAGAGTTTGGGGCCCCTTCACAATCAGTTCTTTCTATGTTTCAAAACTTCAGGTGTCCATGTGAATGACTAGGCTCCATGGAGAAGTACTCTCAGAGGCTTGACGACAGCAGCGTACCCTAGTGTGAACTTTGAGTGAACCCCAGGAGGAGGAACCCACTTTGGCAGGATTCCTGTTTCTGACTATGCCCCAAGAAAGACAGTTCTTTTTGTCTGTTCTTCCATTTTGACATGTTCAAATTCTGTCATGATTGCAGAGGTGATGGAGGACCCAAATGCAGGAGTTCACAAAAGAAATGATGCTGGATGTCGGCTGGATGCAAATCCGCATATGACCCATTTGAATCAAAACAGTCCATCATGGGTCATAAGTGTTGTCAAATTGTGGCTGTCTTCATGGAGAGGCTCTTGGTGGTAAGCATTCTGAAGATCTAATGTGGAAAACAGTGTTGCCCCTCTTAGCTCTGTAAACATTTGTTCCATGCGTGGTAGTGGAAAAACATCCAACACTATAGCCTTGTCGGGGCTCACGCAGGTCCACACAGTCTCAGTCCCTGTCCATCTTTCTTTGTAGTGACCACAATTGCCAAAATCCACTCTGAAGCCACCACAGGCTCTATGACATGCTGCACCAGTCTTTTTAGCTCCTCAGATAAGACTTCTTTGACAGCAAGAAGTAACCTGCGCTGTTTCTGTTGGAGGAGATTGATCTCTGGGGCACTTTCACCGGGTGTGTAAAATCTTCGGTTCAACCCAGGGTGTTTATATCTGTGTTAACATTCTGAACAGTGGCTGTAGATGTCACAGGTGAAGCCGCTGCAACCCACCCATTTATAAATTGCATTTTCAGTACAGTAAATAAATATCTGCCTGACACTGCAGACCCGCGCTTTGCAATGTAGAGATCTGTGACAGCAGAACAGTCACCAAACACCACAATTGTTTTCAGACAGCCCAGTGTGGTTATCTCATAGTCCCATAGTCTTTAAGTCTGTAGCTAGACTTCATGAGTGCAGCTTTAGGGAAGAACTTAGAATAGGCAGTCTCTGGTAAGACAGACACAGCAGAGCCTGTATCTAACATTAAGTTTGGTAGCTCTCCATTCCAGATGTACTCACTTTAACCGTGCACATTATGTTGCCAATATGGCCTGTATTAACATTCAAAATAATTAGATCCAGAACAGAAGTCTCCTGAACTTGTTTATTTCCTGCAAAATGTCCTTTCTTTTAACAGGGTCTTCACCTCCTTTGTAGGACAGTTCTTGAAGTTGGCAGTGTGTTGAGGAGAGCTGCACTTGTAGCATGTATTCCATCGTGGATTTTTTTGAAGCTGGAGGCGGTTTACTTATCCCTTTCTTTGCAATCCTTTGATCTGTACCGCATGCACTGTGCCATCAGCCACAGTTATGCTCATGCTTTAGTTATAGAAGTTTCAATTTGGCATGCTATTGTCAAAGCTTTGGATTAAGTTATTGGTACCTCCAGCTTTAAGCACCCCTGATGCGTGCTGAAGTTGTCTTTTCAATGATCTGGTCCTGTATCATTTCCTCCTCCATTTCTCCAAACTGACCAAAGCTGTTAAAGCTGTTGTAACAGCTATTTCAAAGCAGCCACGAAACGGGTCTATAGTTTCAACGTGGACTGACTGCACTGTTTGAAGCGGTAACGTTCAGCACAACATTCACTTTGAGTGTAAAAAAAATCCCGAATAGCTTCCAAAGCCTTGGCATATTATCTTTAAATGTATAAAAGAGTCTCTGACTTCAGCGCGCAAACAATGAATCAGTAACGCGCATTTTCTTACATCCGCTAATTCCCCCTCAGACACTGCCAAAACAAAGTTCACAAACGAGTGAATCCATGCCTTGAACGAAACCCACATTTTGTAGAAACGGTGCCGACCAGCTTAAATGAAGTGTAGTCACCCTCGCTGTAATTCAAGACAAAAGATAACCAGCTTGAACACTTTTTTAAAGGAGCTCAAACAATAATCAACGTGAACTGAACATACAACCGCCTCTCATTATCTTTTTTGGCAAGTCTGTCTCCAGCTAGATATTCAACTGACATAACATAAACATGCAGCTCCATCTAGTGGAAGGGATGAATATTGCATATTCTACAGTTCGTCTATTATTTATGCTAAAAAACTAGTTAATTCCATAGGGATCACATATTTTCCCCTTTAGTATGTGAAGACTCAAAAACGGGAGGCTTCAGCGAGGCGTGATCAAATCCCAGCATGCAAAACAAACACAGCAAGAAATACTTTTTGCATCTTTCAGGAGGCTGGTCAGTAGGTACACAGAGGCACACGAACGGACACTGTCCCCGTGATTAACAGTCAGCGCTCTCCTCTGCCTGCTGGGATGGCACAGCATGGCACCTCTCCCGCTGTTTGTCTCTAATCTGTTTTCTATCTCTAAGCTCTGGTTCTCCTATATCCTTGGCTTCAATCCCCATCTCACTGCCATGTCCTCTATCCATCCTCAACTCTCTCCTTTGTATTTCACTCTGGAAAGTGTAACATTTCCTCACAATTTTTTGTTTTAGCCTCCTAAAAAGCAGCTCATTTCAAATGCCACACTCATAGATGTCAGTTCAAATGACGTCCATTTATCTTTCATGGTGAGCGGGTGAACTTCTGCCACTTGAGTGTGGACTAAATCCAATTCACACGATCAATAACTGACAAAGCCTTAACTGACTGAGGCTCTTCTTCACCTCCCCCTCTCTTTTTTTCACTTTGTCGCCAATCTTTTCATTGCACCAGTGATTACCTAACACTTCCACCCAGCTATGTTCACCAAGTTCAATGCAGTATTCATCACCACAATATTCCGGATAAAACGAATGAAATTATTGAGGCTAAACTACATGCCTACCGCTTTTCAAAAAACAAACTAGAAAATAAAGAACCGGATGGAGGAAGAAATGCGAGAAAGATGACAGAAAAATGGAAAATAAAGTGTCATCAAAATATATTGCAGTCAATGTCAAAAGAAAAAATCAATTCATTTAGGAAACTAGATGAAACATAATAAACCATCTGTGCACACAGTTTGGGAAAATAGATAATGAATCATGCATGAGCTTCGTCAGGATGTGGAGAAAGAATCCTAATCTGTAAAACTGTTTTAAGGATGCCAGTTTAGCAGTTTAAAAAAAGGAGGAAAAAAAAGAAATGTGAAAGCAGACAGACTTGAAACTTGAAGTTCAGTCCCAGTGTGTGTATAACTAATAAATATCCTGTCACACTAGCAACCAAGCGCTAGGGGCTTTGGAGCAAGTAAAATGTTTCTTGACAGGCGTTTATGCAGATTCCAAAAGTCTCATGTTGCTCAATTTGCATTAAAAATGAAAAGTTAATAAGCATTAGGTTCACAGCAGCAAAAACAACCAACAAAATGGTGAAATTAAGACAAATAGCTTCATTTATTCTAATATACTGTAATTTCCTCCTCCTTTATCTCTGCCTCACTTTCAGTGCAAGTCAATACAAGAGCTACTCAAGTTATTAAAGTTGTCTTTAGCTTATTTGTTGCTTTGTACATGAGATGATTTTTCCTTTTAATTTGAAGACTGTGCATAAAGTTTGTGTTGTTCACATCCTACCGAAGACAGTTTGACATCCCTGGAAAAGGAAGGCGCTTTTTTTTATTCAGCAGCTTATTTTCATTCATTTTCTCCACAACACTTTCAATTATGTCATGCTAATTTAGATGCTTGTTTCATTTCATTGCACATTTATCCAGTTTATCTTTAATGATTTGGTACTGTAGTAAAAAAATCATTATTATGAAAACATCATCATGAATTTTACATTTATTTCAGTTAAAATTTAAGATGTGCTTTTAAACCATGTCAAAGGCCTTTTTTTTCCTTGTTTTTACCGAGTTGTTTGTTATCTTTTAATCTGCATTTATAGTGATTAATGCCTGGCGAAGGAACATCTACGGTGCATGCTTATTCTTCATATTCTTGCTCATATCTGATTTGTGACATGGAAGGGAAAAAAAAATCTGAAATGGGTCACTTGAATCATGTAGTGTACTTTAGGCACCAAAACTACATGTTTGGAGGTGAGAAAAAGGTTTTTTTTTTTTTTTTCTTTTGTTTTGCTCAGAAAACATTGCAGCAAAGGTCTTATAAAGGGAGTGAGTGACACACAGCTCACATGAAGTGCTGCAGGTCAAACACTTTAGGGTCATGCATTTTTTTCTTCTGTTAAAAAAGAGAATAAATACTTTGAAAACCACACGTATTATTGTATTATTTAACTTGATTTAAATTAGACTCATTTTATCTAGAGCGAATGTAATATTTTGCTTTCAGCATTTTCTAGTAGCTGCACTTATAGGTTACATGAGGCACGAGAAGGTAATATTAACTTATGGAAAACCCTTCATTAATAGCAGACTGACAATGTCAGCTTATCATTTTACAGTCGGTACAAGGTCTGTTAAAACGGTTAAGATTAGCACTCTCATGTAAAAAAAAAAAATGGCATTTTTTTTCTTATTGCATCTACAAACAGACCTAATGCTTGTCCCAGTACAACCATTAAGCACATTCCACTGACCACAGTCGGGGCTGCAGCAATGCTGACACAGCAACCTACAAAGCAGTTAAATAAGGAAGTGCAGTTCAGCAGCATTAACTCAAATTATGTTAGCAGATTTATTACGAGAAGATCTTTCCTGTGTTTGCAAGCATATGTTTGGGTGTCTGAAGTAACTATCTAGTAAAAAATCATTCAGATAACGCATCACTGTCACAACTTTATGAAACCAGCTGTAAAGACGTGACTGAAAAGGGAACTTTTGAACTGTATTCCTGTAATTCCTTTCTTTTTGTTTTTAAAATCAAAGCATATCACCGACATTTAATTCCTGAAACTTGTGTGAAATTTTGAAAAGAATTATGTTACATTTGATTTTGTGAAAAAAAATATTAATAAAATAAAAAAAATATATAAACTGGATGGGGTGTTTTCTAAAGGAGCACTGGATGGAGAGGGAAGAACGGGCTAGCTATCTGTGTTTTGCTCAAAAATCAGCAGAATTGACATCATCCAGAAATTGCTTACCCTCCCTTTAATGTTAATGCACTTTGACGGTATTTCTATAGTGCTGTGGGTGTTTTTCATCGGTGACAGAGATTAAACATGATACGACAGACAGAAAGTTAAAAAAAAAAAAATGCAGGACAACCAATGTCCAGCGCTGCAAGCCAAACTCCAAGGTTCAGGAAATCTTAAAATAAATAGCTCTCAAACGGGGCCATTAAGAGGGAGTTACTTTTCTCTCAAGGAACTGAGTTTGGCTTCCAAGTTCCTGCAGTAGAAGTAGACGGGGTCAAGAAAAGCACCGCAAAAGAACCGAGTCCCTGGAAAAGGTCCCTGTCAAATAGTGGACGAAACAGGGAGACAGCCTGGCCAGGAATTAGACTCTGACAGGCAATGAAACGCACAGAGAACATAATGACGACCAAAGATCTGGAACTACTGACAGGGTTAAATCTGCTAAATGAACTCTTACTAGACTGGGGAAATAATAAGATGCTTTCGGAAATTATTTCAGACTTTAATCTTGATAAAAATATTCCATTTAATTCCAGCTCCTAATGATGTGATTTGCCAATTTTGACTGGTTTCCTGTTTAATATGCGTCACAGACAAGCTGCTGTCAATAATCAATCAACTGTGTGCAGCCAAGATGGAAATTAAGATACAATGCTTACGGCAGCTGCTCATCATAATTTCTCAGATAAATAACTTTCAGTGAAGTCATAAGACAAACTCAGATCACTATTCATAAGCTCACATAAAAACAAAAAAAAAAAAAAAAAAAAAAAAAAAAAACAACAGCAACTAATAAATATAATAAACACTACATGGAAACTTTGGAAACAGATCTCGGTGCTTTCATCAGTCAATCTTAATTTGCTGCTGTCAGGATTTTGAAATACAGCCCTTTCATCAAAAAAAGTATTAAATGTCATTGGAAAGCCAGTTTTCATAATTGCATCTGATTGTTCATATGCATATCAAGATCTACGGAGTGTATTAGAATATTAGCTGTCATACAACTGACAGTATTAAAAATAGATTTTAAATATGACAGTGCTTTTTGATACAATAATGAGCTCAATTTGTCAGATAACTGGCTTATCAGCCTGTGTTGCATGAGTTGATTTAAATGCTTTAATAATGAGCTTGGAAGTTATGCAAACTTTTAGTGTGCAAAATGCCTTTCTTAAGTCAAATGGCAGTAGAGAACGTCTTTCAGTTCAGGGTTCTGTAACTCCGATTCCCTAAACCTAACCCCTATTTTAATGACACTAGAACAAGTGAGACATTTGACCAATTCTTAAAATATTAGCATATTTTAAACAACCAACACATCTAAAAAAAAAAAAAAAAAGCTGGGAGGACAACAAAAATCTTCCAAGTACTTAGGGCCCTATCTTACACCTCCTGCTACCCAATACCCACTACCCATTACCTGCAAATTGCAGGTAATGGCTCCCAAAACCTGCTACCCATTATGCCGACTCCCTTACGCACATTGTGGGCGCGGCAATGGGCGTGTCTCTTGCGCTTTCCACAAATTCAGTATCTTGCGGTACCTGTATCTCGCAGATTTTGGGTATTGGGTAGTGGGTGGTCTGACCACCCACTACCCAATACCCAATACCCAATATATATATATATATATATATATATATATATATATATATATATATATATATTTAATTCCTTTCACAGCTCAGTGACACTACAGACTCAGAAAGGAATTATTTATTTATATATATAAATATATATATACAGTCATGGAAAAAATTATTAGACCACCCTTGTTTTCTTCAGTTTCTTGTTCATTTTAATGCCTGGTACAACTAAAGGTACATTTGTTTGGACAAACATAACGATAACCACAAAGATTGCTCATAAGAGTTTTATTTAAGAGCTGATATCTTACCATTTTCCATGGTTTTCTTGATTATAACCTAAATCACTTCAGTTTTTACATCAATAGCTATGGCGTTGTACTGCGAAAAACACTGCTTTTATGCATTCAGTGTTTTCTTTTCTGTCTGTTTTAGTCACATGATGACGTTTAGTGGTACCAGGTATTAAAATGAACAAGAAAGTAGAGAAAAAAAAATATATATATATTTAATTCCTTTCACAGCTCAGTGACACTAAAGACTCAGACTGTTGTAAAATTTCATGGAAGTCACCAAGGTAGAAAACATAAAAAAGAGATTTACTGTCATCAGCCTCACTCATTTAATCATGTCGCTGACAGGCCAAGTGCTGTCGTGACATCGATGGGAAATCAACCATGTTGGTGACTGATTGAATTCCCTCCACTGTTTGAGTGCCAAAAACAGGTTAGGGATTTATTGAAACTGAGTTTCCATGGTCCAGATTATGTCTATAACTTTATAAGGGATGCTAAAGATGATGAAGAATGTCAACAATCTGATTCTTCAAATCTCTCAGAGTGAAACAAGTCCACATAGTGACAAAGTTCTGTTCAACTTGAACCTGTGTGCTTCAAAAGCTTCCTCGTGGAGGCGTCAGAGAATATGAGAGGGCTTATTCAGGACTGAGAGGAGGACAAAGACACTTCACAGTAATCCCAAACATTGGCCAACAGGAACAGCCCTCATCACAAGCTCACCACACACTGACAAAGACACACAGCTCGGTTTAGCCAAAACTGCACCATGGAACAATTGGCAGTGGGCCCACTGTGATGACAAAATTATTCCTATTTAACAAAAGTGACCATGCAATCATGAAAATGCTGTGCAGTTTCAGCCTAGTGTTTACATCAAAATGTAGTCTAACAACAGCTGTAAAACTATTGTGTCTGTGTCCAATTGTCGGGCTGTGAAATGTCATCCTGACATCAGGGAGTTGGAACTGAAGCGTTGCGACATGTGCTGAATGTTGTGAAAGGATCAACTTATTCAGACCTAAACCTGACCAAGCCTGTTTGTTCAGTCCAGAATCCAAATGGATTCTGAAGACCTGGTGTGCTCTTACCACAATCTGAAGAGAAAACAAAGGTAGAACCACAAAGGTGTGAGACTTGTGCAAAACTACAACGACAACAGTGGTGATAAGAGTTTTATTTTGGACTTTTAATTTATCTTAACATTTCAGAGCTAAGAGTGGGTGATTTTTGCAGAAAAAGTGTTTCCTCCACCATCAACCATCACCTAACTCAAAAGAGGTGGTCAGAAAAACATGCAACATATGTGATTTAACAGTTTGATTCTTGCTGTAAAGAAGGTTTTATTCTTATTAAGAACAAGAAAGCATTGGTTGAACACTGTGGAGGTTTGGATCCTTCTGCACCATGAAGGAGACCATGAGATCCCAGCTGGATTTTGACTGGCTGCAACTTGTTCTTTGGACTCCACCATCCACATAAACAGGAACAATATTTACAACTACTGTGATAGTTTTATCCTTTGTACAGACAATTAAAACTTAAATAAAAATTGTAGCTCTGAAAGTTCATTTCAGATTAAATCAAAACTTATTAAATTAACCCGTGAAGGGAAATTAAATTGTTGCAGTAACTGTCATGATTTAAGCCTTTTCAATGATTCATGATAGATAGTTATAGCTGTGGGCAGGGCGGATCTCCTGTAGCGGTCTGAGTTGCAGCAGATCTGAAGAAGCCTCTGACTGAAGACGCTTTGTTCCTGAATCACTGTGGTGTGTAGAGGATGTTCAGTGTTGTCCATGATGTTGTCCATCATTTTATGAAGTTTCCACTTTTGCATAATCAGCCCCAGAACAGAGCCAGCCTTCTTCATTAGTTTTTTAGTTTCTTTAAGTCACAGGTTTTAATGCTGCTCCCCCCAACATACAACTGGAGAAAAGACTGCACTCTCCAGAACAGACTTACAATGAGATGTAACATCTTGCTGCAAACATTGAAGGACATTAACTTCCTCAAGAAGTAAAGTCTGCTCTGGTCCTTCTTATAAACAGCATCAGTGTAGCATCTCTAGTCCAGTCATTTCTCCAGGTGAACGCCGGAGTATTAATACTCCTCCACCACCTCCACTTCTTCTCCTATGATAAAAATACTATTTGACTTGTTCCTGGCCCTCCTAAAATCCAAAATTGTCTCCTTTGTCTTGTCGACATTTAGGATGAGATGATTGTTCCCACAGCAGCCCACTGGTCCCCCAGTTCTCTGCAGTTGTGGGATGTATCAGTGGTGGACAAGAGACTGAGTACAGAGGAGTCTGACATTTACTGGATGTCTAAGGTGTACAGAGTGAAGAGGAATGGTGAGAGTACAGGTCCCTGGGGTGCTCCTGCGCTGCTGATCACCTGGTCAGACACACAACCATTCAGTCTGACAAACTGTGGTCTGTTTGTCAGCTATTCAGAAATCCAGGTGATTGTGGAGGCATCCACCTGTGTCTTCTGGAGTTTATTTTATAGCAAAGCACCCTGGATGGTATTAAACGCACTGGAGAAATCAAAGAACACAATCCTCACAGTGCTGCCTGCTTTTTCCAGATGACTGTGGGTTTGTTGGAGCAGGTGTACAATGGTGTCAATAACTCCAACCCCACAACAATAAGTAAATTGCAGTGGGTCCTGGAAGGTGCTCGTTTACTTATTCAGGTGGGCCAGCAAAAGCCTGTTCAGGACTTTCATGTTGTGGGATGTCAGGGCAACAGGTCTATAGTCATTAGAAGAAGATGGATGAGATTTTTTTGATACTGGAACAACGCAGGATGTCTTCCACAACACTGGAACCTTCTCCTGGTGCAGGCTGAGGTTGAAGATGTGCTGTAAAATCCCACACAGCTGGTCTGCACAGGCCTTCAGGACTCTGGGGCTGACACCATCTGGACCAGGAGCCTTGTTCCTATTCAGTCTCTCCAGCTGCCTCTTCACCTGGCTGCTAGAGACAGACAGGTGGGAGGGGGAAGCATCTCCTAATGTGGTTGGGTATAACAATAGAGCAACACCAAGATCCAGGACTGAGGTGGAAGATGAAACAGCTGAGATGTGATAAGGGAGCTCTGGGTCAAGGGAGGGTGGGAGGTCTGTTTGGCTGGAGGCAGGAAAGGAGGATGCTGAACCTGTCTCTGAACTGAACCTGTTGAAGAATGAGTTCAGTTCATTTGCTCTGTCCAGACTTCCATCGATCTGATCGTCCTTCTGCTTGAAGCTTGTGACCTTCTTCATCTCTGACCACACATCACTTATGTTGTTCTGCTGGATCTTGCTCTCCAGCTTTCTCCTGTACACCTCCTTCTTGTCTCTTGTCTTGACTTTCAGTTCTTTTTGGACTGACCTCAATAATTTCCCGTCTCCCAACTCAAAGTCTCTTTTTTCTTGTTGAGGAGCTTTTTAAGGCCACTGGTGATCCAGGGTTTATTATTGGTGAAGCACCTCACTGTTCTGGTGGGGATGGTGTTGTCCACACAGAAGTTAATATAGTCAGTAACACACTCAGTCATGGCATTGATGTCATCTCCATGTGGCTCCCAGTCTGTAGCCTCAGAACACCCCCAGAGTTTCTTTAACTTCCTGTGACCACCTAGCCACAACTACAATAACACTGGTGAACTCTTTTCTGTAAATAATGACGGAAACTCAAAGTGAACAGTTCAGTGTCCGGGCTGCAGAAACAATGTTTGACAGTAGCATGTCCTGGATTACACCATCTGTTGCTGACTAGAACCATCATTTCTGCTCCTCTTCATATCCCTGTCCGCCTGTATTGTCTGAAATCTGAGCAGAGATGGCTCTGGAGTCTGGATATGCTCCTGCAGCCATGTCTCAGTGAAACACTGCATTGCCGAAACTCCCGATTTGTCCTTATAAGCACTTTAAGCTTATCCATTTTGTTTATGAGCGATCTCAGGTTCCCCGTTATGAAGGAGGGAAGAGCTGGTTTAAGCTTCCTCTTTCTCTCTCTCTGTTTGCTTCTGCTCTGCATCTGGAGCGTTTTCTCTTCAGCTCATTGGGGATTTGGATGTCAGTCTGGATATTGTTCAGCTTCTTAAAATGTCAATCAGCTGCTCTCAATGGTTAAACAAATCGTTCATCACTGTGGTTATTCATCATAACAGGTGGTTAAAAAAAAAGAAAAAAACAAGTAATCAAGAAAAACCCTCAAGTGCAGCAGCCAACTAATGATGAAAAATAGTCCAAAAACCAATGTAATCAAGGAAGAGAAGACTCAAAAATATGCAAAAAAGTTGCAAAATTGCCAGAGCTACTGCAGCAAGCTGCCACCATGAGCAGCTCTATTCCAGAAAAAAAAGCTACCTTCCATCTAAAACAAGGTTTGGTGACAATTTTTATTTACTTTGGTCCAGCACTATTTACTGTAACTGAAACCATGCACCAGTTGTGAACTGCTCAATGAATCTTGGGATATGCTAGTCTGTGAAAGATCCACCTGATGCAGAACTTCTCAATGCAAGACAAGAAGGGAAGCATACATTTATAGACCACATTCAGACGGAGTCTTGAAAATCTAACAGTGGTTTTTGGGCAGCTGTGACTGAGTCATTCTTTGAAGGATGCAGCAGCTGTAATTGTTTTTCCAAATACTCCACTGTTCTGTCCGTTAACTATACCTATTATGGCAATTTTGAGGAAGGCGGGAAATTATTCTGTCTGTTTAAAAAGGTCAAGCAATACACTTCCCACTTGGTTAATGAGCTTTGTCTTATGTCTTTTCTTTTGTTTTTTTTTTCCTATTGGAGGTGTGAGTTACATCAGCCCACATTCTACCAAAGGAGGAATATACCTATCCAGATGTAGTACAGACTTTTTTTTTTGCACACGCAAAAAAAGGGTTGAAGGTCATTTTTTGTGGAGCATAGTTCTTGTTATAAATCTGCAGGACATGTTTGCTGGAGTTACTGCTGAACCAGACATAATCAACCGACCTGATTTCTGTTGCCTTGCAGT
Organism: Hirundichthys speculiger; assembly: GCA_018398805.1. Taxonomy (NCBI): domain Eukaryota; kingdom Metazoa; phylum Chordata; class Actinopteri; order Beloniformes; family Exocoetidae; genus Hirundichthys; species Hirundichthys speculiger. Next base: position 5,060,473 of record JAGFBZ010001224.1, read on the forward strand.
CAAACCACAGGGAGCCATATAATACCTTAAAAAACATTGTTCTATCTCAAAGCAAACTGAATTTGTCTTGTCAGTAAGTACCAACAGGCTGGTGATGTACAGGCCAGATTTTTAATGGCTGCACACACCTGACCAGCTATGAGGTGCCGTGAGGGACATTATTCTGAATTAGCATCTGTCACAACCCGGCTCGAAGGCCGTGACAAGAGTGAGGGAGGCAGCACAAGACAGTCGGTACCAACAATATATATTTTATTTTAAAACTGTCGCATCACCACAACACAGACAAAAAAAACCCAGCCAAACACTCTTCCAGCCACAGTCCGGTCAACTGGGCCCACAGCCCATCAGCAGACCCTCAGACACCATCAGTAATCACAGCGTTGTGACAAGGATTAGCTCCCCAGAGCAGCCCTCATCACAGCCCTCCTGCAACAGCCTGAAGGTAAACCTCTTAAGGGGAAAGGAACCACTGAGCCCAGGTGTGTCTCCTCAGGTTGACGACTCTTCACCTGCAACAAAACAAACCCAAAAACAACAAAACACCACCACCAGAGGGGTGTACTACGAAGCGAGATTAGAGGGTTAGCGAGGTATGTTGAGTCTAAAACCAGGATTTCCGGTACCACGAAGGTGGCTCTCTTTTAACCTGGCTAGATCACCATGGTAACTTACTCTGCAAGCTTAACCTGGTCCGGAGCAGGTTATGTGCAGAGTTTAGGCTCAAATCGGCTCTAAAAAGCGCCGCCCTTTCACTTTCACCCAATCCCGATGACCTGAGCCCCAGGATTGTGCAATGGAGGGAGAGTATTCAGAGACCGGACTGATCCGCTGGCTTCCCATGACCATATTCTCTATGAACGCTAGAGATTTCCAGATGAGGGAATACGTAACTTTTGTAATCTGCTAGAGACATATATTGGCAGCGCCACCAAACGCAGCCGTCCGCTCACAGTAGCGCAAACGGTGTGCGTTTCTTTGCGTTTCTTTGCATTTCTTTGCCGCGGGAACCTACATGCATTCAGTTGGTGATGCAGAAAATCTGAGCCAGAATACTGTAATACTGTACTTGCTCTTACTAAACTGCTGAATATGTTTGTAGTATTCCCTGGCCATCTGCCCACGCTTCAAATAAAAGAAGTGTTTTACTAAATCGCAGGTAACATAAATTAATAGTCCATTATATTGATAAACAGTGTGATGTGGAATTTCATGTGAAATGCTGTAATATAATTCATAGATTCCCCAGGGTGATAGGGTATCTATTAAAGTGGCCGGTGAGTGTATATTGGTATCACAGATAATATTAAATCTTAAATTAATTTCACATAGATTTAGCAAAAAACTAAAGTGATTTTCATTTATCATCCATAATGGGACAGTCAGACCTACATAATGTTTAAATCTGCTGCATTAAGTTTAAAGTTTAAGCGCTCTAAAAGAGGGAGGGAGATTAATTAAGGTGCATTAAGTGGTGAAATAAATATAATTTACTGTGGCAAGGGACACTACACAGGGCTCGGGCTGGGTTTGATCCCCAGCCTCCCAGTTGAAAGTCAAGCATAATTGCCAGTCAGCCAAAGGGATATCCCCATAGCCAAGTAGCCAGGACACGTCATCAATCGGAGGTCAGTGACAGGACCTCACATTGTCACATTACGAATTTACACGATCTGCAATTTTTTGCCAGCACTCCTCTCTGGCTTTATTCGCACCTACAGTATTGTATATACTGTATATACTGTATATTGTATATAGTACACCCCTCAGAGGGGTGTACCACGAAGCAAGTTCGACACAGCCAGGCTTTCTTTGGGTGAGCTGGCTTAACAAATCTGAAACTCGCCATCAGAGATAATTGGTACCACGATGGTGGTTATCAACTATCTTTGTTAATTGCGGCTTTCTGCTTTCTGCTCTGTGCGCGTTCACATAAAAGGGGGCGTTTAACGCGTCATTTGACGCCTATTCCGGATAAAATGGATAGATCGCGGTCCGTATATTTCAGTCAGGAGGAGCAGGTTTTAATAATGCAGGGCTATGAGGATTTCAAAGAAATCTTTATGGCCAAAAGCAATACTATAGGTGCGAACAAAGCCAGAGAGGAGTGCTGGCAAAAAAATTGCAGATCGTGTAAATTCGTAAATTATATTTATTTCACCACTTAATGCACCTTAATTAATCTCCCTCCCTCTTTTAGAGCGCTTAAACTTTAAACCTAATGCAGCAGATTTAAACATTATGTTGGTCTGATTGTCCCATTATGAATGATAAATGAAAATCACTTTAGTTTTTTGCTACTTTAGTTTTTTCTATTTGAAATTAATAAGATTTAATATTATCTGTGATACCAATATACACTCACCGGCCACTTTAATAGGTACACCTGTGCAATCTAATACAATCCAATACAAACGCTTTGCTATATTTTACTTTTAATAAGCTTCTACATTTTCAGTTTTTGTTAACATTGTCAGAAAGGTAATAATAGATAATTCTACTTTATGTTTATTATTGAAGTCATAGCTGGTGGTGTACCTGAATGCTATGTGCCACCGATCACCTTACAACAATGAGCACCAAATGGTTTACCTAAACATTGATGCTATGAAAGGACTTTCTATTCACAAAATCACCCTCATGTTCCCCCAAACCTCCAGTGATTGCGATGTGGGTGAATCGATTGCCCCTATCACCCTGGATAATCCTATGAATGAATTATATTAAAACATTTCACATGAAATTCCACGTCACACTGATTATCAATATAATGGACTATTAATTTATGTTGCCTGCGATTATTGTAAAATGCTTCTTTTATTTGGAGCGTGGGCAGATGGCCAGGGAATACTACAAACATATTCAGCAGTTTAGTAAGAGCAAGTACAACCTTGTGAATAGCGCGACATACAGTATTCTGGCTCAGATTTTCTGCATCACCAACTGAATGCATGTAGGTTCCCGTGGCAAAGAAACGCAAAGAAACGCACACCGTTTGCGCTACTGTGAGCACACGCTGCGTTTGGTGGCGCTGCCAATATATGGCTCTAGCAGATTACAAATGTAACATATTCCCTCAACTGAAAATCTATAGCATTCATAGAGAATATGGTCATGGGAAGCCAGCGGATCAGTCTGGTCTCTGAATACTCTCCCTCCATTGCACAATCCTTGCGCTCAGGTCAACGGGATTTCTCAAAAAAGGTGATGCCATCTCTGAAAGAGGTGGTAAGTGAAAGGGTGGTGCTTTTTATAGCCGATTTGAGCCTAAACTCTGCACATAACCTGCTCCGGACCAGGTTAAGCTAGCGGAGTAAATTACCATGGTGATCTAGCCAGGTTAAAAGAAAGCCACCTTCGTGGTACTGGAAATCCTGGCTTTAGACTCAACATACCTCGCTAACCCTCTAATCTCGCTTCGTAGTACACCCCTCTGGTGTACAGGTGGAGGAGTCGTCACACATCACACACACATGAAACCGAGCTCTCTCAGATACTATACTGAAAACCTTACACACACACACACAAGTGAAACCTTACACACATTCAGGTGAAACCTTACACACACACACACACAAGTGAAAGCTTATACACATACATGTGAATTGCTCTCATACATAGATCTGGAAATTTATTCACTCACATACACATGTAATCCTCTTATACATACAACAAAAAATCCTCTTAACTGGAAATTCCAGTTGTATGTGTAGGAGAAAATTTCAGTTGAAACGGAAGTTGGTTGGTTAGCGAAGTACCGCGACCTTCAGAATACAGGTAACGGTGGGGAATTTGTGATGTCATGTCAGCAGCCAAAAACCAGTCTGACCGAAGCCCCGGACTTAATTTATGGTATACTGGCTCCAGCAGAGACCACTCGCACACTCGGAAATGTTACAACTGGAAAAAACAAGGAGCATCAAACGAATATTCATCGTTTCTAGAAGGTCTGATTGTATCTAATTGCTGTTGGGGGTAAAGGGATGCTGTCACGCTGATGGGAGAGGAGTGATTGTCCAGTATCTGTGTTTGGAGCCACGGGGGTTGTTAGGAGTCCAGTCGTTGTAACATTTCTGAGTGTGCAGGTGGCCTCTGCTGGAGCCAGTATACCAACCTGCAAGAAGAGGCAGGTTGTTTGGAATAGAAAAGTATGAAGGACACACATACATATATACTGTACATATATATATGGTGCTGCATTTCAAAGGAAAGATGAATGCCGGCTGATTATTGCTAGTTGTCATTTAGATGGTGACAACTGCACAGAGAGCTCTTGAATCTAATTCTAAAGAAGTGCTTTTTTTTTCTTTTTTTTTTCACACTCCCCCAAAACATAAAAATCACTCAAGCCTTGACCATTTCAAAGTAAAATTCATTTTCTTTATCAAGTCTTCCCTGATGTACTAATCTATCTTCTGCTGGAATGTTTTGATGTCGATCAGACTTCCCAGTGACATATGAAAGGTGAATTAGTTCAATCTTAAACATCTACTGAAGTAAAACGCAGCTATGGGCTATAAATGTATTTGATGTTTCTCCAAAGATAAATTCTGCAGGTTTCCATCATCTTATCTTATCTTATCTTATCTTATCTTATCTTATCTTATCTTATCTTATCTTATCTTATCTTATCAGGGACTGACAGTTGAGGGGTTTGCAATCAAGACAAGTTCTGCACAGACAGACTTTTCTTTTTTTTTCTTTTATTTCTTCCTTTTTTTGGCATTACTTGGCTTGACAAATCCTAAACCACAGTGCTTCCTATCGTCCTGTGCACATTAACATGAAAGGCGGCATTTTGTGCATCACTTGACCGTTTTTCTCAATAAAATACACCGATGTACTGACACCTCATTTATAAGAAGAGCAGACTGTTAAAAGTAGAAGAGTTGAAATAAAAAAACAAAATAAACAAATAAAAACTAAGAGGCTAGCGGAGTTTGTCAAAATAGTAATTGTCAATTTGTCTGTTATTTACTCCTGCTGTCATAATAATAATGGTGGATCAAGTTTCGCAGCGTTCAAATAATTAGAAGATCTTCCTACATCAACATTGTATTGTTATTGTTAAAGAGCCAATTTTTCAGCCACATTTTGAGCTTTTTACAGACAATTCAATGTGAAACTCCAAATACAGAAGATCTTTAATAAGGGATAAACTACACCATGTGATGTAAAAACACAATGCATCTGACTTTGCATTTAAGGTGGGAACACTGATGCGTGCTGCGTATTCCACCTTAAAAACTGCTCCTTGGGATTGTGTGCAAAATAACTTCATTTTTTTCTGCACTTATTGAAACAAAGTATGGAAATAATCTGGAAAGTTGGAGTATCACCTCATTGTTTTTCTTCGTGTATAAACTAGAGAATGATAAAATGAAAGCTTCTGCTGCTGGTGTAAAGGGGCTCTGTTGTTGGGAACAGCTCTTGACTCTTGCAGGACTTGCAAATGGTCACCATTTTCTATTTACTGCTCTCATTCGCCTCCTGTTGGCCATTTTTGCAAACTGCAGCTATTGTATTTGGCATTGCAACAAAATTACTCAAACCCCCCAAAACAAAATGCTGCCTCATCAGTGGGGCAGTAAATACGTTTTAAGAATCAGGTGCCATCTGTGTTTCCATAATGCCAGCATTTATCTTTCTAAATTTTCTCAGTTATTTTATTTGATTGGCTTCGAGCTTCTAGTGATAAACATTTATTCACTGGTCAGCTGCATTGCTTTGTTTAACTTAAAATTCAGGAAGCTTTTTGTTCAGCCAACTGCCAGCTATGACCAAAGTTAATAGACACTGATGTGGAGTAACATCTAATATAACACCATTATGAGCCGTTAACTTCCAAATCTCAGTCCGGGGGAACTTGTTTACTTTGCAATTACCTCTCAAAAAACTGCTTTTGTCCCATCAACGTTTTTGAGTGTTTTCCTGAGTGTTTGCCTTGGTTTCACGCCTAATGTATTTTCATTACTGCACTTTTTTTTTTTTTTATGGAGAAAGCAAGGGAAAGCCTTGGGCTAGTTAAGCCTTTAAATATTGTCTATCCATTCCTTTTCCCTTGCTCCCTCTCTTGGTGGAGGTCACAGCCACCACTTACATATAACAGAAAAAAGAAAAAAAAAAGAACAAAAAGACACATAAGACTGAGATAAGGGAACTTTTTCAGTCTCCTGAATCGCTATCATCTTTCTGCGTTTCCTCTGAAGCACAGAGACATCTCAACCAGACTTTAGTTTTCTCGATTCTGTTCAGTCAAAGGAATTCATATCAAGCAGTAAGAAGCTGTTGGTGGCATTTAAAAGAGCCAACCCTTGGTAGCAGCTTATCACCTTGCAGTCTGAAATCATGTCTTTGCTTCTCAGTTTGCTCACTTCTATAGGCAGCTAAGAAAAAAAAAACATAAGCAAGGAAAGCTTCTGGGACAGAGAAAATCTAATCTCATCATGGCTGCTGATCTGTATCTAAGCAGGGCGGGAAAAGATAAGGATATAATTTAGCGCTGCCAAAGTTCGCATAATGACACAGCCATAGTGAGGAAGTTGGCGAATCTCAATGATCTGAACTGAGCTTGAGTGAGTAATTTTATTTAATGTTTTGGCCCACTGCGCTGAGACAATGGCAGGCAAAGTGTTCATTTCACAGCTCATGTGCCATATATTCTGATATCACTTTCACGCGATGCTTCATCTGACGCAGATAGAGCTGCTAGACTAGTAGAGATACTTTGATCTGACCGTCCAACTACATCAGATCCATTTATTAAGTCTGCCTACTCAATGGACTGTCGATTCAATGTATGGCAGCTGTGTTTCACAGTTCAAAGAGTCAGGAGATGCAAAAAGCTGAAAATGCTATCTTTATACAATATTTGATCAATTATTCACTGAAGTGCTGATCAATACTGCCCACTTCAGTAACTTCAACAAGTGAATGGTTGCCTGTGTAAACTGCAGCACAGACTGAACATTCATTCTTCAGTGTGTAATATAAAATGAACATGTCAATCCTGCGATCTCCACTTAACAACAAGAGCCTCTCAATGCCAATCACCATAGACCACATGTGTCAAACTCAAGGCCCGCGGGCCACATCCAGCCCGCCGTGTAATCATATCCGGCCCACGAGATCATTTTACATTATCATTATTAATGGCCCATTGATATGAAGCTCTGATAAAACAATACCGCACAGAACTACAAATCCCAAAATGCAATGCTTCAGCTGCCTTGCCCGACACTTACCACGTCAATTAAGTCTAGCTTCAATTTATTGCGAAGATAGCCGTTAGCAGAAGATACCCCTTACGATACCGAAGAGAAAAGTTGATTCCGAAAACAGAGCCTTTAATAACTGATGTGAGGCTGAGTGGACTAGCAGGAAGTATGGGAACGAAGATGCAGGAGGAGAACTGTCCTGGTGAGTTAACAGCATATCACCGCATCAGACACCAGGAAGCTCTATGCAGCAAAGTTCTGAAGATGAACCATGATGAGCACTGGAACACAAACCGTAAACTTCATCCGGGCTAAAGCATTAAATCACCGGCTGTTTGGTTCCTTTTTGATTCAGATAGATTCAGAGTTTGCCAACATTCCTTATCATCCAGAGGTGCGTTGGCTCAGTCAGGGGAAAGTTCTCAACAGAGTTTTTGAGCTCAGCAACGAAATCTGTCAGTTCATGGACAGTAAAGGAAAAGACTCCACCGTTTTGAGGGTTGAAAAGTGGAAGTGCGAGTTGGCGTTCCTGGCTGACATAACAGCTCATCTTAATGCTTTAAATCTGCAGCTCCAGGAACTTCACCCCATGATTACTGACATGTATGACGCAGTGAAGCTGCTTTTATGAGAGAAACAAATACAACAGTGCAACTTGCCTCATTTTCACTGTTGCCAAATAATGTTGAACCAAGTTGGCACAACTGTGTTCCCCAAATTGCACTTTGCTGATAAACTGAGCACATTACGAGTTCCCACGGCGCTTTAGTGACTTTGAAGCAAAAAAAAGGTTTTTGAGTTGCTTCGCAACCCATTTGCCGTCAATATTGAAACTGCACCTGTGCAGATTCAGATGGAGGTGATTGAGCTGCAGTATAATGGGACACTGAAGGTAAAGTAGGACACTGCAGGGCCCACACAGTTCATTCACTCCATCCCTGCAGCGATGCACCAGCTCCGTCTTCATGTGTCCCAAACCTTGTCCATGTTTGGTAGCACATATCTGTGTGAGAAGCTCTTCTCAGGATGCAGATTAACAAAACAGCACATAGAAGTTGTCTCACTGATGAGCACATGCAGTCCATCCAGAGAATCTCCACAACACAGGACTTCACACAAACATAAACCAACTAGTTGCCAAAAAAAGATGCTAGGTGTCCGGCTGCAATCAGATGTCATAAGAGCAAAGAAAACTGAATGATTTGAATTGTTATTGCTGAAAAGCACACATTTTACGTATATTTTCCAGATTTTCTAGGAAGTTCATATTTCTAACTTGTATAATTTTGACAGGAGATATTTTTAAGGAGAGCAAAATCTTTTGAAATATTTAAAAGTTTATTTTTTATATACATTGACATAGGAGCAAAGGAAGTTTAATGTTATTTTAATGTTAAGTTGCTCATATTTCTAACTTGTATCATTTAACAAGATATTTTTATTTAGGGTTTAATTTTATTACAGAATAATATTTCTGTCTGTTTTTATTCATATTTATGTTCCAAAAACCTTTCGTTTTAGTGTGTTCAATAGATGTTTATCCTGTTCAGCCTGCAACCTGAAGCGTGTTTTGAATTTTGGCCCCCGGTGCAATTGAGTTTGACACCCCTGCCATAGAGGATCTACACAAGTGGAAACCAGCAACCTGCAGCCAGCCATCCATCTACCCATCCACCCAGCCAGCCAGCCAGCCAGATAGACAGCGAGACAGCCAGCCTTGCGAAAGGACGCCAGTGTTCGGTCAGTGCAGCGCATCAAAGCCCTGCTTCCAATTTGCATTTGAACATCGCTGTGGCTGATTTCCTTTGGAGATTAGACAAAGCAAAAAAGCCACAAAAGGGCTCTGCCTTGTGAACTCTGTCAGTGAGTGTCCCCGACAGAGAGATGACAGACATTTCAAGCCTGTCCAGCAGACCCCAACGTGGAAAAATCAGTTTTTACCTCAGATACACACGGACATAATTACTCAATTATTAACAAGTTAGAGGACTTTTAACTTGACTACATCTCTTTTTGGATTGCAGTCTCCCCTCGCGTCAACAGGCTTAGAGTTGAGGGTCAGTACAGATAAGCGCACTGTGCATGAGGTAAAGAAGAACTTTCACAGGCAAAGATTTATTTATTTTTTATTATTATCTTTTTTTTTTTTTAAATCAATTGAATTGGTGCCTACTTTAAAGCAACATTTACTAAAAGCTAATCCAATTAGCCTTGAAAATTCACAAAGAACTCAACTTTAATTCAGAGAGATAAGGCATTAAATTCCAAGATAATGTTAAAGAACATGTGTCAATAGTAATATTTTCTTGAATAAATGAGTTCAAATGGTTATGTTTTTTCTTCAGTCAATCACTTTGGGGCATGCAGATAACTTCTTTAAGATGAACTGTAATATTTGGTTCAACTAGATTTGAACAGCAGCAGCCAACTCAACACCTTTTCAGAAACCACATTTCTGAAATTTTCCAAAGAAAGCCAGAAAGCCACATCAATAATGGGGGAAAAAAAAACTCATTACCTTAGATGAACAGGCCCTGACAGTCATTGAAAAATGTGATTTTACCACTTAATTAAACACTTGGAGTCCCTGTGCAGTTGGCAGAAATACATCACTGAACTCTTTCCCCTAAACTGTGAGAGACTGGAACTGGACTTATTTCATGTTAATCAGCCTAGTGACATTTGGACATTTGGACCTCTGATATTACACATGCTATCCCTGTGGCCCAAAGAAGGTGGTTTTTATTCACAAATGAGCAATATTAATTTGTGGTATCATCAGAAAATATAATGTCAGTCACTTTTAGGACATCTTTATTTTGCATGGAGTATCTGTATTAGCTCAATTGAGTTTTCCATGTTTTGAGATTTTGCAAGCCTAAATGAAACTTTCTGTTATAAACAACTGATTATTCCTGTAATATATATATATATATATATATGTATAATTTTTTTGTAAAAGCTGGCTCTGCTGAAACTCTTTTCTGTTTGACCAAGACGCATGAATAAATGACAATAAGTAATGATAAATTAATAGAAGTGTCCACCTGAATTCTTGTACAGCTGCTATAAGGCTGTCTCCCCCCGTCACTGTAAAGCCCAATTGTTAATCCCTGTAAAGAGCCATCAATATATCCCACAATGCATCATGAAACGTAGTGGCCACCAGCTTCTGTACTGTCATGCACTTGGGTCGGGAGGAAATAAATCAAGAAACAGAAAAAATGTACGTTGCAGTTTAACACCACATCATTTATTTCTGTTGTAAACATAAGGAAATGTTAATCTTTTAACATTAAAGTCAGACTGGTCTACGCAGCACATCTCAGCCGGTTTATATTCGGTTACATTGTCACGAAGTTGGAAACTGACTGTCCTTTTTGTTTTATTTGTGAAGATATTAAAATAGTCTATACGTATGTCGGTGGCAATCTGTCGTGTTTTATCTGTGCGACAGCAATGAGGTAATAAACAGCGGCGCCCAAATTACCGTAGTCGCATCCAAATGTTCGTTCAGCTACTGAACTCGCTGAAGTTTGCATCATCTCCTGAAAGGTTAACCTGAACCAGGCAGCAGCTGCTAGTTTTAAACAGAGACTTAGAGTGGCTAACAATGCCATCGTGAGCTTGTCAGAACTCCAATGTTGGCAAAATAAATTAATAAATAAAAATCAAAAGAAGACAAAAAAGACAGAAACCATCACCACTCACTTTGACTGTGCAGATGAGGCGCGCTGCAGAAAACCCTGTCACATTCAAGCAGTTGCTCTAACTGCATGCATTAAACACTTGAAGGAACGTTCTGTGGTATGTGGCTTTGTTAAAATATGATGCATTAATTGAAAAGCTTCTTCAAAAAGTACAAGAATCAGAATAATTTATTGACTTCAGGAACTAACTTTTGTTTCAGTCAGAAGTTATGACTGAACCCGTATTGAAAGAAAACTCTTTAGATTTGTACACTTTGACATCATGTGGAAGGTAGTTTGAAGCATCACATCAGAATAGCGCAGAAGCTGCGGCTAAATTATTAACTGGAATCACCTTATGTGAGGTTCAGCGGTCCGAGTATCGAGCTCATGCTGAGTGTGGAACACTGCAAACTTAAATAACCACAGGGGTCTCGACTAATGATGAGATAGAGAAGAACCTACATCCTTTTTATTGACAGATGCCCTTTTTCAATCTACACTATGAATGTCTGATTAAGTCATTGAATATAAAGATAAATCGATGTACATGTTATGTATTAAAAACAGTTGTTCATTCTTGTAAGTCACTTTCAATGGTCGCAGAGCACGTACAGTTAAAGAGGCTTCAGTTGATCAAAACAGTTGTAAAAAATCAATCCTTCCAAAACTTTCACTTGAGGTACCGATATAAAGTGGAGGACGATTTTAAGTAATTGCAGTGGCAATTGGACCCCTGGACTGAATAAATGCCCCATAAACCAGGTCGAACCAACGTTCTTCCTTTAGATCCTACACAAAGAAAAAGTGAGATTTCTGTGTCAACATCAGAATGAAGCGTAGGAGTGGATGGTCCCCGGTACCGGGAGTGAACAGAGCGTGAACACCATGATGACAGCGCATCAGCCAGCCCACCTGCCAGGTGCCCCAGAATGCCTTGCTTCGCTTCCTCTTCCATCATCACTTCTGTGGGTCTCTCGTTACATCTGCCGTGATGTCCACTGTAGCTCTGAGATGAGAGGTGAGCGGGATGCCAGTCCAAAGGTACTTAGGTTGGTTTCTGCCAACAGTAGGGACGAAAGCTGACAACACCCCCTAAAAGTGATGAAATGTGAGGAGTGGCTCCCTTGTGGTGCTTTAAGGAACTGCCATGTATCATAAAAGGTGGCTCCGGGGTGGTGAGGTCTTAACGTTTTGAAACATTCAGATGGACCATCTTAATGCTACAGAGTAGTCAAACCAAACTGCTCTATTTAAAAATGCATAATCCCTTAAACTGATTTCTTGATTTTCAAAGAATCACTTTATATCACTTTACATTTTTTGCAGTATTATAACAGAGGTGCAGTATTTAAGTATAACGTTACCTATGTTCTGACTGTTTGAACTTTAACACCTCAGTCTAACACCAACACAAGCACTGAAGCAACATTAGAAAAAAAAAGTGACCATTGAGAATACTGACACACAGATATTAATTGATTTTAGGTATTAACTGCTCCTTGAGGAGGGCTGATTCAAATAATAATTAAATTCCTCTCTAAACATCGTTGCTTATAGTGACTATTACTTCTCATATTTCCATGATCACAGCTTATTACATACAGAAAACTTATATAGCTTTTGTACCTTGTAAGAAACTCTTACCAACTTATTAGTTGTTCTATTCAGAAATAAAGAAATTATATGAGCATAACTTATCAGCATAAAAGAGGTAATAACTAAAGCGCAAAGTATTATGCACAGTACCCTGCGTCCCTGACCACTGCAGGCACCGCAGCCACAGCAAAACATGGAAACAACAGTGAAGCACAGCATACAACTCTAATTAGTTTTATTAAACTGCAATGACAGAAGTAACCGCTGACATCAGTGCTGAATGCTTATAACACGACACAGAGCAAGAAAGGGCTCACAAAATTGATATTCAAGTGCGGCTCTCTTTTATGAATCAATGTAGAAAATGTTGGCAGCCTGAAAGAAAAAAAAAAAAGATGTTGGGCTTTCCAAGGTAGAAGCCAAATGGAAAATGACAACAAAAGTAGAAAAGTAATGGGTAACCGGGCTCTTTATGTGGTCAGTACCCTCTGAGTCCCTTTGCTGCTTTGGAAAGACAATAATGTGATGCATAGTTCCTCTGTCCGCTGCTCTCGATCTTCATTTACAACCACAGCCATGATGTCAAGACACCTCCCCCCCATGCAGAGACTGCTTGAGCTCTGATTTAGCCACAGATTTAATGTGCCAGGACGGGTATAATGCAAGTAAGAGACAACACAAAAACTGATGTCATATCTGCTGCTTGTAAAAATGTTTGAAACACTGATTTTCCTTTTTTTTTTTTTTTTTTTTTACCATAAACTTTAGCTATAACTATTCTTTGATTCAGTGAAGGATTTATTATGAGTGGGCATCTCATGCCGGTAACAGACACATTGTGCAGTGGATATTCTAATTCATGGATGAAGAGGTTGGAGAAATGTATAATGTATTTAATATTGCTGACAGTTTGCAGCACTTGATACAGAACCCAGCAGGTGTGTGTCACTGTCAGCTCAGCACGAACATCTGGAAAGGCCTTTAAATGACAATAATGTTTTTACCTCACAAGTGACTGACATCAGGCAAACTACTTTGTAACCTAGAAGCGGATCTCCAGTTTTGCTACATTTAGCCCCTATAAGCTAGTTATTTTCTTTAATATCCCACAACATGAATAATTTGGGTCCATCTCCAATATTTCATTGTTTGCATTACCAGATGCAGCAGATCATCAGATTCCATTAAAAAGCTTTCGTCTTCTGTAAAGTAACCGTTAAACCAATAAAGGTGCTCTAAGTACATACCGTGCCTTGCGAAAGTATTCAGCCCCCTGGAACTTCTTAACCTTTTCCCAAATTTCAGGCTTCAAACATGAAAATATACATTTTTTATTTTTTGTCAATAATCATCAACAAGTGGGACACAATTGTGAAGTGGAATGAAATTCATTGGATATAATAAACTTTTTAACAAATAAAAAACTGAAAAGTGGGGTGTGTAATATTATTCGACCCCTTTACTTTCAGAGCAGCAAACTGACTCCAGAAGTTCAGTGCAGATCTCTGAATGATCCAATGTTGTCCTAAATGACTGATGATGATCAATAGAATCCACCTGTGTGGAATCAAGTCTCTGTATAAATGCACCTGCTCTGTGATAGTCTCAGGGTTCTGTTTAAAGCTCAGAGAGCATCATGAACACCAAGGAACACACCAGGCAGGTCCCAGATACTGTTGTGGAGAAGTTTAAAGCCGGATGTGGATACAAAAAGATTTCCCAAGCTTTAAACATCTCAAGGAGCACTGAGCAAGCAATCATAGTGAAATGGAAGGAGTATCAGACCACTGCAGATCTACCAAGACCCGGCCGTCCCTCTAAACTTTCATCTGGAACAAGGAGAAGACTGATCAGAGATGCAGCCAAGAGGCCCATGATCACTCTGGATGAACTGATCTACAGCTGAGGTGGGAGAGTCTGTCCAGAGGACAACAATCAGTCGTACACTAAACAAATCTGGCCTTTATGGAAGAGTGGCAAGAAGAAAGACATTTCTCAAAGATATCCATAAAAAGTCTAATTTAAAGTTTGCCACAAGCCACCTGGGAGACTCACCAAACATGTGGAAGAAGGAGCTCTGGTCAGATGAAACCAAAATCAAACTTTTTGGCCACAATGCAAAATGATATGTTTGGAGTAAAAGCAACACAGCTCATCACCCTGAACACACCATCCCCACTGTCAAACATGGTGGTGGCAGCATCATGGTCTGGGCCTGCTTTTCTTCAGCAGGGACAGGGTTAGGGTTAAAACTGATGGGAAGATGAATGGAGCCAAATACAGGAGCATTCTGGAAGAAAACCTGTTGGAGTCTGCAGAAGACCTGAGACTGGGACGGAGATTTATCTTCCAACAGGACAATGATCCAAAACATGAAGACAAATCTACAATGGAACGTTTCACAAATAAACATATCCAGGTGTTAGAACGGCCAAGTCAAAGTCCAGACCTGAATCCAATCCAGAATCTCTGGAAAGAACTGAAGACTGCTGTTCACAAACGCTCTCCATCCAACCTCACTGAGCTCCAGCTAGTTTACAGGAAAAATGGACCAGAATTTAGTCTCTGGATGTGTTAAACTGATAGAGACAAACCCCAAGAGACCTGCAGCTGTAATTGCAGAAAAAGGTGGTGCTACAAAGTATTAACGCAAGGGGGCCCAATAATATTGCACGCTCCACCTTTCAATTTTGTATTTGTTAAAAAAGTTTAAAATATCCAATAAATTTTGTTCCACTTCACAATTGTGTCAGTTGTCATTGTGTCAGTTGTCAGTCACCCCCACATATGCAGCTAATAGAGTGGTATTTTTTAGTTGGAGCAGACAAAGGGGATACTGTGTCTTAAACTCTACATTGCAGTTTACTGCTGTTGACAGAAACCGCAACACCGTGTAATGCATGATTAATTGGCCTGGAAACCATCAGACAAGCTATTTGCTTTGGAGTTACATATGCATGTGGTACACCGCTGCTTCCACTAACAATACACAGGACATTTCTACAGTGTTTTGCACTTCAAAAAATAAATATATAAATAAAAGGTAAATCTGCAGTCCTCAGTACTCAGCAACAAAAGCACCTTGGAATATCACCAGCTCATGTCATGGTACTGAAACTCCTGCAATAACTTTGGCCTGAATAATGATTCCAACAGTCCTGGAAACTTTAGTAAACTTTAGTAAAGCTTTTGATACTGTGGATCATGAATTATGTCTCGATGTGATGAAAAGCTGTGTTAGGCTTTTAGCAACAGCCAAAAAATAAGTTGCTTACAGTTTGAATAAGCTCAGCATTCTGAGCGCGCTGAACCACAGTGAACGCTGACCACTGTGGAAAAGTTTTGTTTTCCAAGGACAGGAGGGGGTGACATCCCGTATAAAAGGAGAAATCTGTCTGTGTGACTTACTTCTAACAAAGAGAGTTTCCTGACGCATCGCTCCACTGCACGATTCACCAGCTGAGAAACATATTTCAACGCTTTTAAACACTGTTTTCAAACAGTGTGCTAAAAGTGACTATTTATCTTTCACTTGACTCGTCAGCTCTGCCGAGGAAAGCAGATGATTATTTGCATTGTCTGTTTATTTGCATGATTATGCAAACAGTTTCAAGCTGAATTCCATTAAAGTTGGTGGGCAGCTGCATCGTGGACAAAGAAAGAACCCGTTACACTTCGATTCATAATGGGACAGCTTTCATTAAATCTAGAAGATACAGCACGGACCCTGGAAGAGGTTGAACTCTGTGAATTGTAGTTACCAGTGCGGGTGTTTTCTTCACCTGCATTTTAACTGCAGCTGGAACTGTGGTCTTTGTGGGGGTCTTCTCTGCAACCGAGTCAAGCACAGAAATGAAAGCGAAACAGAGACCGTGGGAGAAAGTTTCCTCCCTGGTGGAAGCTTCAAAGTGGAGCTTGCAGTACAGAACATTCTCCATCAAGAGGTTTTTATTTCAAACTCAGCCGTTAATGTCGGCTGCAATAAACTTTCATGACTTTGTAGAAATGTGTAACTGACACATTTTGGATGCATGCAGCTGAAGCACACTTTCTGGTTCCCCTCCTCTGTCATAGAGGAGAGATCAATGATTTATAAAACAGAGCAGTAAATCACAGCAACCGGGCATTTATCTATAATAGCTTTACAGTGATTTTTAACTAAAACACCTGGAGATGTGTGAAAATGTGTAACATTAAGAGCTGGATTATTTGTAGGATTCCCTCTAGGCTACTTTCAGTTTCAAAAAGCAGAGCCAGTGAAAGCTAAATACAGGAAACACTTCAAATCTCTATTCAAACAGAAAACAAAACAAAACAAATAGATGGCAGCATGATGAAAAAACCTCTGTGCCGTATGAGTTTGGATAACTGTTTAGATAAATAGGACACACTCCTAAACTTCTGGCTGACTCACCTACAGTTAATAACTTTATTGTGATGAATACGGTGTTAAGAATAGAAGAGAGTTGTCTCATATTTATCTGGAGGTTGGAAATTTCAGCCCGAAGGGCACCAAGCTATTGTTTCTCTTTGTGCCCCACCCACATTTTCTTCTAATGTTTGTCTGCCTTCCTCCACTCAATCTTGTTTTTGAACAGTGTTTTTCTTGCCTTGCTGTGCCTCCTCTCCCATTTTCTTTAATCACGCTTTATCTCCCTTTCTCACCCCATTGTCTCCATCTACCTTCCCTCTGGCATCCTTTTATCAGGTTGAAACCACATTTCCACCACACTTCTTATTCAGGGAGATCATTTTCTCCTCAGATGCCAAGCTTTTGTGGAATAAAAGCACTTGTTCAAAATCAATTTTCACTACTATGTGTTATGTTTTTTTTTCTTCTCCTCCTATCCTCCATTCTTTTAAGCCCTTTCTTCCTCTAAACTCATTGTTTTCTGCACAGAGAGATAAGGAAACTGGATTCAGCTCCTTCATTCAGCACAAAAGATTGGACCAAGGTTCCTGTGTTCAGTCTGATTCGTATCTAAATAACACATTATGCAAAGTACATTGAGTAACAGGTGTTTGTTTTGACTAAAAGAAAAATAATGGCTTACCACACATTAAAAGAAAGGAAAGGATATTAAGCAAATCATTATATATATTATGGGACTCAAAATTAATGTTAGACTGCAGGACTGGAAATTATTTGATTTCATTTTATTAATTCTCATGTATGGTTTGTGCTACGGCATTCAGAGTACACAACAGTACTTCCTTCAAAAGAATGCTTTGGCACCATGGACAAAATCCTTGGTTCCAGTTTGTAAATGGCATGAAATAACACTTTATCAAAGAGGAGTTATATCAAATCAAATCAAATCAAACTTTATTTATATAGCACTTTTCATACATGAAAAATGCAACCCAAAGTGCTTCACAAAATAAAACAAAACAGGATCACAACAGATAACAAAATCTCAACCGTCTCTGTGGTCCTGATGTTCTCTGGCAGGCTGAGGACCACAATGGCTGAATGCAGCCTCACCGTGGGTTTTTGTTCTAACTCTGGGGACCTCAGGGTCCACGAGGGTAAATATGATAAAAGCAGGTCAGATAAATAAGATGGCCCAAGACCGTTAAGACATTTAAAAACCAATAAAAGAACCTTAAAGTCGATCCGGAAACACACGGGGAGCCAATGCAGCGATTATAGAACTGGTGTAATGTGTTCCCGCCCCCTGGTCTTCGTCAGCACACGAGCTGCTGAGTTCTGGAGTAGTTGTAGACTAGAAATGGTCTTGTTGGGAAGACCAGAGAGCAGGGCATTACAGTAGTCTAAACGACAGGAGATAAAAGCATACATCAGCACCTCCGTGTTAGCCTGAGAGAGAAACAGGCGGACTCTGGCTATATTCTTCAGATGATAAAAACCTATCTTTGTTACGTTTTTGATATGAGAAATGAAATGTGCCACATATCACAATATTCAAAGCACTTATGAGTCCTGAATACTAACACCCCCCCCCCCCCAAAAAAAAAAACCCTGACATTCTTGCTAATATCAGAGCTCGATCATTAACTGACACTTCAACAGCTTTTACGACTTTAACACCCTCTGCCATTACAGCTGCTTTCACCTCTCACTCGCCAGCCGACAGTTCGTCTGTTCAAGCAGTGGCTCTTTCATCTATTTTCAGATCTTGCACCCCACCCCACCCCCCCCCCAAAAAAAAAAAAAAAAGTCAAACTTTTTGTGTGTGCATGTATACGGTTCTGCTATGCAGGCAGACATCTGCAACTATCATTTTGCATGTTTGTTTAACAATGTCTCATATGAATGAGCTGGCACCGCAGGTCATTCAAGATTTTATTTTCAGCAGTTTTCAGTGACAACTTCTACACAGCATCTTACAAGACAATAAATACACTATTGGTATGGTGCCTGGGAAAGTCAAGGGACTATACCTGGCTTTGCTACTTTGACTCGATCAAGGAGATACAGAAAATGGCCGGTCTTCGACTGACCACCTGAGAATGGCTCTAAAAGGGAGTACATCTCCAACAGACTGCCAAGTTAAAACGTCTTCAACTTTGCAGAAGAAATAAAAGTATACAAAGCCTTTTGCAAAAATTGGTTTTGTATGGTTTTCTATGTGCTACATCAGGTAAAATGTCATTTTACCTGGGCTTTGTGTTTGACACATGTGAAGTAGACTAACCAGAGCACTAGCCAACATATAGTTCAAGTGCAGCAGCAGTCGCTCAGTTGCCTTGGCTGCTAGACTCGTTCAGTCAATGGCTGACTGGGTTGCCACTCACGGACCAAGCAAGTGCGAGTATCAGCAAAGCTCTGATAGTTCTTATTTCAGCTCTAGTGGCACTTGTTTTGGATATTACTTCAGGTACAGCATCTGAAATGAGGATGTTTGGATATATTTGATCAAAGTGAATATGAGGTAACATTAATTAGCATCATATGTTAGCATAAGCTAATGTTTCCCATCCCTTGGGTCCAACTGCCCTGCATATTTTAGATGGTTCTCATCTCCAACACACTTAGCTCATCATTTTTGACTGCCATGGTGCTGTGCAGTTCAACAGACAAGAGGCTTCAAATGCACTCTTCAGAGAACCTATGGGTGAGATCTCAGGGGGTTTGTGAATTTATTTCTATAAGCTCTATGGGAAACATGGAATCCTGAGGATAGAAATCTGGTAAAATCCTCATAGGTTGCCCATGTTTTATATATATATATATATATATATATATATATATATATATATATATATATATATATATATATATATACATATATATATATATATATATATATATATAATAAATTGTTCCTGCAACAGACACATCTGAACAACAATTATTTAGGATATTCCAGAGGAGTTTATGAGATTCGAGCTGCTTTAGATTGCGAAAACTGGCTTCTCTCCATCCCTGATTTCACGAGCCGTTTGCTTCGCTAACTGTCAGAATTCCTTCCTGATTCTCCAAACTGGGAGCACTGTATTCAGGTCTACTGTAAATAAGATGCTAACTAGGCAATTTTTGCCCCTGGAACATCAAGTAAATCCCCCTGTGGGAGAAATGAAGGCAGGCCTGTCACATGTGCACAAGCAGAGAATCAACTTCTGTCCTCAATCAGATCCATACAGGCTACAGCATCAACACACACCATGACCACACACATGCCTCTTATCTCACATTTTCCCTCTTGAGACTTGCTATCCTTACCTCATTCCCCCAGCGCTCATCTTCATCTCATTCTTTATCCTCTATCCAGTTTTTGCTCAGTGAGAGGAGTGCTCTCCTTTCCACAGACACCTAATCACATTTTCTTTTTTCTGTTCCTGTGAGAGCTTCACTTCAATGCCTCATTTACCAACAGTGTTCTCTCTTTGTCATCAGCTGTTTTATATGCAACAGTCTTCTTTGTTCATGAGACAGTTTTCAGAGCAGCAAGCAACATCCTTCTTAACTACCAGCAGAAGGATTGCAAGATCTTCAAAATAATTACTGCAAATAGCTGATGCGCTTAAATATCAACAGCACAAAGATTGTACAATATGTTGTGGTAACAATCATATGGAGATTTGATTTTTTTTTTTTGTATCCTTTAAGCACCAATCTCATCATTTATTTCAGCCAACTGTTCATCAAAGGTTCAACCCTTAGACTGCACATTGCATATTAGAGGTCTGGAATTTTTTTCCACCTCTGCTGTTTCCCATTTTTAACCTTCTTGCTATTTCTAGTCTTCACCTTTCCAAATGATATTTTGTCATTTCATTTCACATTATTCAAATGTTATCATAAATATTTATGGTGAGTTCTGAGATGGGAAGTAGGAAGAGATTCATGAGGGAGGCCAACAAAGGCTTTGTACTCCCACATTCCTGGTCAGGGAAATTATTCCATGCAACATCTGAATTGTAATGATTTGTTGCAAATGTGAGAGCCACTATGAGAAGTAGAGAGAAAGGAGTTTTATTTGACATCACCCTCATTTATCTAACTTAATTCAAAATTCAAGACATTCAAGGCTCCTCCCCAGGTGGTCTCATAACCATTCGCAGTTTAAGTTATGTGATCGACAACATCTCACATGCTGACCAGGTAAACCACTTGGACTGCTGTTACACTACGCAACTTTCACTGTCTGATTGCTCTGATGTTCAGACTCCACTATCTTGTAATCAGGAGTCGTGAGACTTCTGAGAAAGTTCACACAATGTGACTTATGGGTAATGCTTCAGAGTAAACACCCTCATTAAAAATTATTACAGGGTTGGCGCTCCTATTAATGCCGATTTGAGCCGAACCAAATAAATACCAGTGACTACAGAAGAATAATTTGTTGAGAAACTGAAAAGTGGTTAAAATTTCTTATTGCACCCACTTGGAAAGCATCTCTTTCAAACAATCAATTTATTAGCATAATGTTGCTGTGTGGTAATGTCTGCTGACTTCATTTTGAGGTGAATTGTTGTGTGTTTTTGTTGTCTTTTCTTCTCATCAAATGTGCCATTTTTTAAAAAGCTAGCTTAGCTAAGCTTACATCTAAAATTTAGTAGAGTGGCATCTTAAAGGTCTTATACAAACCCTCTGGCATTTGAAAAGCTAATACTGGTTGTGGTTTATCTGTGCAGAAACTCTTAAACAGCTAAAGTCTGTATTTTCCAGAAGTACATGAAAAATAATCTACGTGGTCCAGCTAACCTCATGTTAAAAGGTGTACAATAGTGCCCGTCATTCTAGTGTGCTAACAGACATCAATGGGGGGGTTCTTTAACTGCTGAATTCTTGATCTTTAAATTAATACTAAAAGCTTCCACACTGCATTTCCAAAAGGCAATATCAGTCAGTCAACTCAGGTTAATGGAGTGCCATAAACATTTTTTTTTCTTTTTCCTCTGGCTTGGAGGACAGGGGCAACATTTTAAAAAAGCAAAACAAACAGACAACCAAAAATCAAAAAAAGCATAATTGGTTCCAGTAATTCAGTCACAAAAATAGAATTAATCGAGGCACAGCTTCAATGAATTCCATTGACGGCTTTTCAATGGGAGAGAAAGTACTTTAATTCTTGTACATTTTAATCTTTAGCATGTTCATTTGTAGCACTTAAATCAGGATGTTCATTCATGAAGGTGGTGTGTCTTGTACTATATATGGCCTGTATCAAAAAAGTCCCCCGTTCAAGGCAAAAACACCTTAAACCAAACTCAAAATGAAATTGAATAGATAGAAACAGACAAGTGAGATCGACTGCCAAAACAAAGTCGTATGAAGTTAAGAAGGTATGAACATATGCTATGAAGATTTTTATCGTCACTTTCACTTTCAATCACATTAGTGATTAATGCAATTACAGTTGATTAGATTAAACAGTTCTAGAGGATCAAAATTCTCATGAATTTCCCCACAAAGCTTTATGGGCCCAGTTGCAAATATGCTCACGAGAAAGGTGGGGGTGCGCCAGATTCTGATATTCTTTAGACAAGTGGTTTTCAATGTGTGTAAGCAAGCTAATGAATGTGTGGGGATATGGACTGATTTGCTGTACACAGAGCAACAGAAAAAAGAGAATCTGAAGGAAGAAAACAGAGAAAATAAGACAATGATTTTTTAATATTTGGATTTTCATGGATTGGTTCTGAAGATGCACCTAAACCACAATGTGTGATTTGCAAAGTGGTACTGGCCAAAGACAGCATGAAACAGTGCAAAGTCCTTCGTCATCTTGACACAAAACACCCAAGTTTAGTGATCAAGCCATAGGAGTTTTTTTTTGAGAGAAAGCTGGGTGAACTTAAGTCACAGAAAAAATCCATTAAGACTTTTAGCACTGTGAATGTGAAACCAACCCAAGCATCATATCTTCTGGCCAGTAGCGGAACATGTCACTGCCGAGCCGGGGGCGGGGCACATGACCGGGCCCTGTGATTACATCGTTTTACAACATACGTATGCCCGCAACAGCGGGGCTTACAAGCATTACTACATGTTTGACATGTTTTGACATGTTTTTTGGCTGACTGGTAAGCATGCGTGACTCTCACCCAGGAGTCTGAGGATCAAATCCCGCCCGGGCCCTCCGTAGTTCCACCTTGCCACACAAAGTTGGCCTATCTTTCTGATATATTTGACCGGATTAACACAATGAACACGTCTGTGCAAGGCAAAGACTGGCTCATGATCAAGTTGGTGCGTTCAGGAAAAAACTGGATTTGGGGTGTGCACATGTTGGACTGGGCTTAGTGGAAATGTTCCTATCTCTGGAAGGTATTGTGAGGAAAGCAGGCCTGCAGCTGGACTCTAAACAGCTGATCATCATTGCGCATTTGCAGGGTGAGCCGTTTGGAGAGTATTTTGGAGAGAAGGCCTTGGCAAACCAGCAGGTGAGAAATTCATTCTCTTGCTCAGTGACAACCACTGATTGACTGACCCTGCAAGAAGAGGAAGCCCTCGTCAATCTGACCTCCAATATGGACTTGAAAAAAAGGATGAGTGAAGTGTCGCATGCACGGTTTTGGCTGACTGTGGAGACCGAGTTCCCATCCCTCTCCGGAAAGGCTATAAAAGTGCTCATTCCCTTCAACTCCACCTACCTCTGTGAATGTGGATTTTCCGCATTGACCATGATTAAAAGCACGTACCGCACAAGGCTACAGGTAGAGGATGATTAACGTTTGTTCCTCTCTGCAGTGCTTCCCCACATTAGCCAGCTTTGTGCATCAAAGGCACAGAATTATTGTTCCCACTGAAGCAGGGGCTCTTCAAGCTCCTAAATACAGATGTGATCAAAAATGTTTAAAAAGTATAAAAAATATAAAACGTTCAGAACTGATTAACATGTTCATAATATCACAGGATTTTTTTTATATCTGTTACATTGTACAGTATTCATGCATACACAATAACATAAACTAATAGCAATACTGGCTATATTGTGTGTTTGTTTATTTTTTCTTTTTTGGGGGGAGTGGGGGGGGGGGGGGGGCAGCTGCTTTTATGCTGTCTGGGGAGGGGCCTACCGTCCTAAACTTTGAAAATCCCTGCTTTAGACAGTTAATGTACACAAGAGCAAGAGCTGCAGTAGCCACTTTAAGCCCAAGAATTTCCAAATACACTGTGACATTTGAAGTTTTCTTTCATCTTTACAGATCTACTAGTAGATTTTGCATTCATTTTTTTTTTTTTGGTTTTTGTTTCCACAGAAATGTGTTTTTGCTTGAGAGGGAACGTTGGCTAACCAAGGCACAGTCTATGCAGGATGTTTAACCAAGTCAGGGACAGAAGACTTTTTCATAAAATACACCCGGTACACTGCTGGACCTGCAAAATGGTTTGAGCTGAAATGTAGTGCTGTTCCAAAGCTAAAGGTTCTGAGTCGGAACCACAACCTCATACAAAAAAAGTGATCCATTTCATCTGATGATCACACCAAGACTTGTTGATTGTCTACAACTATGAAGGCATGAGTAGTTTGGCAACAGCATCATTAGATTTTTGTACAGACAGCCAGAGAGAAAGAGAGACAGTAAGTGATGAAAGAGCAACATAATCAGTAATTTTAAACAACTGGAGGTAAGGACACCCACGGTGAGGCAGCATTTAGCCACTATGGCCCCCACCTGTGGAACAGCCTGCCGGAGGGCCTCAGGACTGCAGAGACTGTTGATATTTTTAAAGGAAGACTAAAGACACACCTTTTTAATCAGGCTTTTAATTAATATTTTAAACTCTTCTTACGTTTTTATCTGGTGCTATCCTGTTTTATGTTGCTCCTTTTAACTTGCTTTTTAAGATGATGCTTTTATCTGCTTTTACTGCTTTTACCTTGCTATTTTATGCCTTTAGTCATTATCTTTTAACTCCAGTGTTTCCTCAGGGGGGTCCTCCACACTGGGAGCTGTGTCAGGCGACTGGGGGTGCTGTCCTTGGGTCCCTCTGGTCTGGCTGGCTGGGGGTTCCTCCTTCTGATCTGGGGGTCCGCCTGTCGGTTGGAGTCGGGGGGCCCAGGTGCCGGTCACCCTGATAAGGCCTGCGGCTCCTTCCAGTGTGGATGGCCCCAAAGGCGGCGTTTCCTTGATCCTCAGTGCCATGCCATGTCGCCCTATTGGGTGTGATTGTGTATGTGTATGTGTTTTAGTATGGAGGGTGGGAGGGAAGGGGTTTTTATTGTGATAATTTGTTTTTAATTCTGTAAAGCACTTTGTGTTGCATGTTTTTGCATGAAAAGCGCTATACAAATAAAGATTGATTGATTGATTGATTGATTGACAAGGTATTTACTACACAGAGACATCCAGCAACATTCTTTGAAAATGCTGAAAATGTAGTGTTACATTTTCATGCAACACTACATTTCCATGAAAATGTAGTGTTCCATGAAACTACATGGAACACAACATATGTTGAAAAAGTGTTTGTTTTAGAGGAATTGTGCAGCGTCATAAACAATGAGCTCACCCATTCAGCGAGGCTCCCACAATCTAACTAATCAAATATTACTTTCACTAAATCTGCTTGTTTTGGAAGAGCATCTCCCTGTGATTCTTGGTCTGTTTTGTTCTGAAAAATATACAGGCTTGTGTCTATCCTGGGTGCCAAGCTATTCTCGCACCAGAGGTTAAAGGAGCTTCAGTAGAGAGGCCTAGACCTCCCTCCCCCTGGCCACTTCCACCAGCTCCTCTGAGAGAACAGCCGAGAGATATAGGCCCCGATCGTACACTTCCCCTTACCCGTTACCACTAGCCGCTACCCTAAAATTGTGTGTATAAGAATGTCCGCTAACCACTAATGCCATTTTCCGCCCACTATAGCCGCTACACATTTTGCTTACTCTCTTTCCTCAAACTCGGTATCTTGCCATCGCAGGTTTAGGAAAAAGCATAGCGGGTGGTCTGAGCACCTATTATCCATGTCAGTTCATACAAGCGCATGACCAAATGGCATCAGTGCGCGTCCACCTGGTCACATGTGGACGTGCACAAATGGCTCTACCTCTCCTGTATACCTATAAAAAGCGTGATTTGGCCTCAGTTGAACCCCTGAGAAAATGGCAGAGATAGTCTTAAACAGCATTCTCGCCAGTTAAACCATAGACTACCAGAGCATGTTTGGGAAAGCGGGTTTGGGAAAGCGGATTGTGCATTGCGCAACCTGCTCTTAAACGCAATGGCTGCTGACACACTGATTGGTTTAACAGGGAAATGCCCTAACCACTCCTTTGCATAATGCAGCAGGTAGGTGGGATAGCGGATAAGGCAAGGGTGTAGGTATTGCATTCTTTTCAGGGGAACGCCTCTCCCGCTACACGTTATCCCTAAATAGCGGCTAGAGCAGATCTGGCTGAAGATCGGGCACATTGTCTCTCCAGCATGTCCTGGGTCTGCCCCATGGTCTTCTCCCAGTTTGACATTCCCAAAACACCGCAAAACACACATCCAGGGGACAACCTAACCAGATGCCTGAACCACCTTAACTGGCTCCTCTCGATGTGAAGGAGCAGCGGCTCTACTCTGAGTGCTTCCCAAATGACTGAACTTCTCACCTCTAAGGTAGAGTCCAGCCACCCTCTGGAGAAAACCTATTTCTTAAGTTGAAAAGCAGTACAGCAGATGTTAGAAGGGATACACATCAATGCAGAGGATTTAAGGGGCTGAAGAGCGACATTATAATTCTTATGTGGCTCCATCTGCATAGTAACTGTGAAAAAACACACCACATCTGAGTCACACACCACGGTTTATTCTTGTGGCCAACCAGAGCTGCATTATAGAGATTTGAGAGCTAGAAAACATTTTGAAAAAAACACAGAAGTAAGTTGTCTCTTGTGAGATTGATTTTGCTTAAAACTACGGTGATCAGGAGTTGATCACATTACAGTTACATACACATTACATACCGGGATTTTCTATTGAGCGCACCTGAATATTCGGATCTCAAAATAAATACGTGCAGTAGCTCTGGTTACTTCTCTGACCGACAGATCGATTGCCTTTAACTTAAAAGCTAAATCATATGCATTCCTTCGTGAGTTTTCCATGATGAGGGTGTGTGCATGAAGCACAAAATGACTGATCTGAAGAATTTAGTGTGAGTGCGTTTGATTTAATTGAACAGTTTCATTGGTCCACTGTGACCGGTTCGGTAATTTCATTCTGACGAGGATAAACGTATTGACGGCATGAAGCTGGCCCGTAGAAATCTATACATTAGCCACATCGTTGTATAAGCTGTAGGGTTGGAAACGTAAGAAAAAGTAACGGCTTACTGTCCGGAAAGTACGGTGTATTTTCCCAATTGCTAATACATAGTCTGCAGAGCGTTTAGAGCAGGATCGACGAACTAATTTTATGGTAAAAGCTAAGCAGGCTCCACCGTAGCGCTCCTAAAACAAGTGAACTGAGTTTTTTATGCGCTCTCTCTTAATCACACACACATGCTTTTCTATCATGGACTGTTTCCATGTCGATATTATCAACAGTCTTCTTTTAAATATTTCACAGACATGTTGGGACGTAAAACAAGTTAGCAGAGCTGCCACTAAGGTTTACTCTGCTCTTACGTTATTCTGCTGCTCACTGTAACGTTAGTAGTAGTTGTGAGATGCAGAGTACTGGGATGTTTATTACAATTTCGGAAGAGCTTTCTGCATTTACCTTTGACAAGTGTTTTCTGTCCGGAGCTTCTCACACAAGAAAACTTTCCCTCTCACTCTCCCGTGTTTGTGATGACAGCTTCTTGTTCGGAGGCTCTGCCTCTGCCGCTTAACCAACCAGAGGACGAGGTGAATAGTGCAGGAGACAGCAGGCAGGAGAGAGGCGCGGCGGCATCTGAGCCAGAATAACCCAGTTTTAAATTGATTTCTTCATATCGGCCGGTCGGATTAAAAAAAGGCCGATGCCGATATACGTCAAATTTCCAAATATCGGCCCCGATAATCGGCCCGACCGATAATCGGTCGATCTCTAGTTGAGAACCTAATTTTTCATGAGGTAGTTTTACAATTTTTCACTGGAGACAGCTGGGATTAACATGTGCAATGCTGCTACAGTTTATCTACACCAGATTGACTGTCTCCTGCTCCCACTAGTGTGCTCACTGTGCCAGCAGCCCAGCTAAATCATTGACAGTATATGGCCTCACCATTCCTGTCTTTTTCACGTTAAAAAGGAAGCCTTAATTGAAACCTTTGAGAATGACCATGTCCCAGATGACTGAGAGTCTCCAGCAGCCTGAAAATGTAAGCTACAAATTTAAAAAATGTTGGTAACTTCAACCACAACAGAAAGTCGAACAAAATACTTAATATCTGCAGTATGCGTTTGTCATTTTACGTCCAAGTAGTATGCTTTAGTTGGAACAAACTCTAATCTGTTTGGTCCATTTGTGCAGTTAATTGGAAGGGCTCTGAGATCTGTCACTGAGCGTTGTCAAAGGACGCACCCTTGCATCCCAGATGTTATGACTGATGTCATGTGTGTGCATTCTTATTTTTTGTAGTGCTGTATCTGATTTGCAGTGTACAGGTGCCAGACCAGGATTGGTGAGGTGTTCTGTTGGGTGAAGAAGATTAGCCGCCTAGGAATGGAGTGGCACTTAAAGAGCCTGGACGTTGGACGACCCAGGAGAGGCTCATTTGATACTATCTCCATGTAATAGGTAGAACTGGTCAGATTGGACTGCCATTTACTTTAATTCTTATTTTCTCATGTTTCTTTAGTTAGGGAAGTATGTAATTGTCTTTTGGTTCATTTATTTTTGGATAGGTAAATTTGGTTATTTCAAGGTGGTTCTGTTTTCTTTGTTATTTTGGCCTTAGTCCGCCCTGACGCTTTAAACTCTAGTTTCATCCACGCTTGTGATATCAATAGAATGTACAATCAAATATTTCAAATTAAAAATCTTCTTTTGCCGTCTGAGAATTGGAGGACATGGGGCCTCTTTCATCTAAACAGGGACATGTCAGAGCGGAGAAGTCTGAGAACTCTCTTAATCATATGCCTTAGGCTGAATGTTTAATAACATTTTTTTAAATTCTATAAATCCTGGCAAACCCAGTAAATATATTTCTGTTCCTCTTGTACTGTAGGTTTAAAACTAAAGGTTGAGAGATGGTTGCATATTTGTATGCACATATGTCTGTTTTGCTGGTATCTCTCAGCAGGGAGAAGGAGACCGATAGGAAAAGACACAAAAAAAAAACCACCACAAGCAGCAGGAGGTTAAGGTGTTTTTTTGTTTTTTGTGTTTTTTTTTAAATCCACTTGAACCTCCTGAAAAATGTATAAGCCTGCTGTGAAAATTACAGGATTTTTGGTTCAGGAGGACAAACATTTCAGGACATCTGTGTCATGTTTCAACACAGAGCTTACAGTGTTGGCTTTAAAGATGAAATAAAATAGATTGAAAAAAAAAATAGTTATTGATTTTTCACAGTTCACTCTTGTGTTTTATACAGTAATATGTCATCACAGTTTCAACTGGAGAAAAACTGCATCCACTGTCTCAGTGGGAGTAGACTCCTATACTCACTTCCTGTGGCTTTTGAATTATCCATATGACCTCTGGGGCATTGCCTCTGAGAGTATCAATATTCCTCTAACAGCTCATTGTTTTCTATGTAATCTGCTTCCAGGGACAGTGCCAGCTCGATATCGGAACAGTGAGGCAAACTGGGTGACAGGGATCACACCACTAACATCCTGTTGGGAAGAACCCCAAACCTACACTGATTTTTTTTTTCTTTTCTTTCAGCAGGTTACACAACATGGAAAGAAGAAAAAGAAGAAGAAAAACAAACAAAAAAAATTAACAGGGATGACATTTTCATTCCCCCATTTTCAAAGATGAATCCTTTCAACCAAAAAGACCCTAAAGTAATAGACAAGTTTCAGGCAAGTTAAAGATAAAAAAACCACATTGAGTGAAATGACCTATAGGACCTAATATCTGTTCATGATTTTGGGATCAAGTATGAAAGAAAGAAAATATAGTAAAGCACTCAAGTAAGTATATTAATTGTGACAATTACTGTTGGTTCTGGAGGGCTTTTACACTTCCACATTGACATATAGTTTTAAGCTGAGGTCTAGGCATTTCATAATCTTTAAAGCGTCTTCTCAAAACTCAAAATGACTGAATCAATGTTGAAGTGTTTATTTTTTATTTAATTTTTTTTTTCTCTTTTAATTGGCTTGGATGCTTTTTTTATGGGCTATTCCTTCCCTAACTAATTCCCAACCCCTTGGGTTTAAAATGTTTAACGCAGGGTAGTCCCATGATGAGGGTCACAGATGAAAAATCAGTTTAAGGCAGGAAATCTTATGAAGCTGTGACTCGCAAGTCTCCATTATGTACATTCCGCATGTTGTGCTCAGCGTGATTTGCACTTGTAGACTATGCAGAATCCATTTGCATTTTTTTCCAGCTCTTCTTAAATTAAAGTAAATATTGAGTAATTAACAATTATCTTTCTGAAAAACTGTCTGCTGCAGACACATGCAATTAGCATGACGTTGATGCAAGGCTAAATTCAGTGCTACATTTTACATTTCTTTAATGGTTGTCCAGCTCCTGTCATCTGCATGGTATAGTGGGCCAACCACCTATCTGGAAAGATTTTTTTCCCCCCTAAGCTCACAGTGAAGGATTTCTATATTTGAATTTGCAACTTCCCTTGGCAACCAATTAGTTCTAACTGCAAACAGGAATAGGTGCACAGCAAGTGGATAAAGTAGGCTCATGAAAGCATTTAATTATGCAATGTTATATTCAAAAGGAGGATATCCAACCAGTGGGACCATAAGCTCTTTTATCTGCATGAACAGACAGGAGGTTCTAACACCTGAAAGATGTTAGCAGTCAGTGTGATCGGCAAAGCATTGTGTTAAAAAAGCAAAAGCTGTAAATATCAGCTTTTGCTATAATTTATTGTAAGACCCAACATTATTGGGTCTTACAATGGGGCAAATAATATCCAATGTTATTATCTATTTAACAAAAAGTAAGCCAATCTTAAAAAAAAAAAAGCAATGTGTAGAAAAAAGACTGTGATCCAACAGCCATGAGAAGAAGCCATGGGAGGTCGATGTAAAACCTAAAGAATGTTATATGAAACCTGTGGGATCACATGTGGGGTCATGTCTGAAACACATACAGTGCTTTGCACTGTATTTGACACTGTAGAAATTCCAATCCGAGACAAGGAGATCAGTGTCATGGTTTAGGGAAAGGACCCAAGTGAAAGAGATTTGAAGATAAGAGTAACAAACAAAAGTGTTTTTATTCAAACAAAAAATGCTGCCACTGTCTGATAATCCTTACCACCCCCCCCCCCCAAAAAAAAAAAAAAAAAAAAAACCTGACATGAATATGACAATACACAGGAGACGCAGAGACAAAATTGAAAGAAAAAAGTCTTAATAAGGTCAAAACAAGATAATCAAGACTTCTATAAAGAACCAAGACAAAGCCTCTGAAATCACTGCAGTAAAGAAACAAAATCCAAAACATGAATAAAATTATTATAAGGAAAGCCAAAAGGGAAACCCAAACTAATGAAAACCTGGGATCATGACCGATAGGTCATGACACGTGAGACCCATATTGATTCCCATATATACGGAAACTGAGGCAATTTTGCTTCACTTGATTATTCTATCAAAATAGTATATGTCATATATGTCATAACACAAAAGAAAGAAAAAAAATCAAATACAAATGTGGAATTGTTTTTCATATCATGTCATCACATGTGGAAAACACAGAAAGTTGATGTGCCAAACCTCATAATTGAAAAAAAAAATCACACACTTTTGGACTCCATACCATATTCTAAACATGTTTATTACATATTTCAACATGAGGAAAATGTGAAAAACACAAGAACATTCATGAATTTGTTTCCTTTTAGTTTGTTTTTCTTGTTGTTTATTGTTGTTTTTTTTTTTTTAAAGAGGTACATCCACCTTTAGCGCCAATAATTCATAACAATTACATTGTCATTCTCACCCATTATTGTGGGGGAATTTTGGTCTGGTTCATTTTGAATTGATTCCTCAATTCTCTAAAGAGTGTGGCCGTTCATGTTTGCACAGCCATTGCAATGTTCTGTTTCAGTTCAGTTAAAGTTTGGACTTTGACTGGGCCATTGAAACACCTTGGCTCTCTTCCTTTTCATTCTGTTGTAGATTTCCTGGAAAGCTTGAGACGTTATCCTATTGCGTATACAGATTTTAGTCTAGCTTTCGCTGTCAGAAAGCCAATTCAACTATAGAATACATTGGAATAAAAAGTTCATGCTCAACAAAATACTGCAAGACACCCAGGTCCTTCAGCTGCAAAACAAGCCCAAATCCTCACCTGTCCACCACCGTGATTTGCAGTTGGTAACAGGTGTTTTTGTGATGTAAGTAATCCCCCACACTTGGCGGTCTCAGCAATCGTGGTCTCAGTACATCGTGGAAGTTTCAAAAATATTCATAGAAAAAAAATCCAAAAATATTGAAACAATTTCAAACGAAGTGTGCGAAGCTGAAGCGAAACCCATCACATCAAGAACAAGTCTCGGGAAGCAGCTGGAGCTGACAGGGGAGGCCCCGTGAACGAAAATTGAGGCCTGTGATTGGCTGCTATGACGGGCATTACTGTGCCATCCGTTGTCTGTACGCTGATTGGCTGACACGTGTCCCCTCATCTCCCATCTCTTGCTCTCGTCAGCTACGCACAGAAGAGAGATCGTCAAAGTGAGTGTACCTTCTGTAGATTTTGCGTACATGCATACATGTATACTGTATGTACATAAACATGTACACAGTACATCCACATCTCGGTTTTCACCATTTGCGGGGGGGTCACAGCCCCCATTAACCACGAAGTGTGGAGGATTACTGTATATGTTTAGTTCTTCTTCAAATATGGGACTGTGAATAAGGGTGAATCATCTTCATTTCTGCCATCACGACATTGTTTCAGTCTTGAACAAGTGAAGGGAATTCCTTGAGCCTTGTAGTTTGCTCTGTTGCAAAACTTCAAACTCTGATGCTGTTATTGTCAATTTTTATTTCCTTTGTTTTTCTTTTCCTTTTCATCGTACTTTCTACTCAAAAACTTTAAAAACAAAGTTGTACTTGTGGAGTAAAATTGTACTGTCTTAATCTTTAAAATTTACAATGCTGACTAAGCGCTGTAGAATCTGAGATATAGGGTGAATTCCACTTCCTCCCTTAACCCTAAATCTCAACCCTCAATCTCAGAAATGCGCGCTCTGTGAAGTGCAAGTGCTGTCCCGATTCTTAGAAAGTCAAGTTGAGGGACAAGTTTGAGGGCTGTATCGCCCTCAATATTGAGATTCCCCGGCACCACCCTTGGAAGTAAGGGCTACCCAGAAGGCATTGTGTTTTCGCCAAAACGCCTTCGAAAAGGATGGCGCCGAAAAAAGCGAGCTACCAATGTACGTATTTTCGTAGTTAATAAACATATAAATGTTACAAAACTATCTTACTGTCTTAGTTATATATATATATATATATATATATATATATATATATATATATATATATATATATATAATCTTATTCTTCTTCTATGTCTTCTCTTTCTTCTTTGTTGTCGTCGTTTTCTTGACAGACTGGACGTAGCTTTGGCGTAAGGCCCCCCCCACAGTCTGAAGACATAACTTCACTCAAGGGGTGTCCCATTTCTAAGTCACAAGATAGCCCTTACACTTACTTTGGAGGGACAGGATTGAGGGTCAAAGACTGAGGGTTAAGGGCAACGGTTGAGCTTGAGGGTTAAGGGAAGAATTGGAATTAGGCCCATAGTTCTTGGGTTTTCATCATCCATCATCCATTACTAAGAAAAAGTAGAAGTGAATATCTTTACTTTTTTCTAATTGATAGGCAGCAACAGTTCTTGTCTTGAATCATTGTTGATGTCTTCCTTCCTTGGCATTTTGTAAACACACACCCAAATGCTCCAGACCAGGTAGGTACATAAATATATGTTTTTAATAGTAGTACCCTTGTAGATGATCAATTAACAAAGGGCATTGATTAGCACCATCTGGCTGCTAATTAGCAGTTAAATTGGACCTACGCTATGTTTGTCACATGCTGCATCTGCATTTTTACTAGTTTTGGGATCAGATAGATTTTTATAACTATTATATACTTAACTGTTAGGATTAAGATATTGTTTTAAAAAGTATTAGAATTACTGGTTTTTATATGACAGTTGACATTTTACATGACTATGCCATGTTTGACACTCATATCTCCATATTCCTCCCAACCACTTCCATAGTGGTCATTGTTCAAGTGAACGGGGGAATTACCTCAAATGGATGGTGCAGAGGGTGGACATTCACCTTGACATAATGGTCAGTTAATAGGGTCGGATTTTCACACCCACACACTCCTTATTCCTGTGCAGCCATGCATGACCCCAATTTTTCAGGTAGGTGTATGAATTCAGTCCTCCAGACTGACCTGGTATTGATTTGCATTCTGTCAGGCATCTGCTATTGTGTGGGATTTTATTTTATTTTTTTTAGCTGTCATGTAGCCACAGACTCTTAGTAGGTTTAAAGTCTTACTCTGCAGAGGGCAGTTTGGATGTTAAGCTGTCTGTAGCCAAAATTACTCTAGATGTGATGCCTTTGAGGTATCTATTGTAAAATTAACTCTGGGAGGAAGACACCAAAGGTTAGAGCAACAGTTGCAGTAAGATAAAAAACACAACTATACTTGCAGAATATATATATATATATATATATATAATATATATATATATTATATATATATATATATATATATATGTGTGTGTGTGGGTGTGTATGTGTGTGTGTGTGTGTGTGTATGTGCTGATGGAATTGCTGGTATCGCTGATATAATTACGCAGTGGATTTATTGACTGGTGTAGTATATATAATCCCATTATTAATTACATAATAATTACATTATTTATTATTATATTATTATTACTATATATATTACACCAGTCAAGAAATCCACTGTGTAATTATATCAGTGATAACAGCAATTCCATCAGCACAAATGTCAAAAGGTAACTCAAAAGGAAGTTGTAAAAAATGGACTGAAGTGGGGAGACAAGCAAGATGAAAAAGCTGAAATGAAAATAAGAGAAGTGTCCTTGTCGACCACATCCCCCTCTTGAATACCAAGTTCCTTCTCTAATCAAGTAGTTAATCTTTGCCCTGACCTGCAAATGTACCTCAAACTCAAACACCACCCACAACACAAACATATATGAAGTTCCACAATAAACAATGAAATATCCCCACATAACTATGCCGATTTAAACAGCATTCTCTTCTAAGCTGTCTTAATACTGCAAAGTGTCAACATTTAAGCCTCCGGTGACCTACGGCTTCACTTTCTAATTGAGTTATGGTGGCAGGAAAATTACTTCACCTGCTCATCACCCACCAAAACGCATAATTAAACTGCACAAAGAACTGCTCCGTTGGTTAGCATGTGGCTAATTCAGACACTCTAACTTGATAGGCTATTACCTAAATTGGAACATTCCAAGTTTAACCCACAGCTCTACTTGAAGTTAAATGTGATTGTAATGTCATCACAAGCATGGATTCAACTGACTAGCAGTTAAGCCATAAGTAGGTATAAAGTAGAAGTTAGAATTTGATTCCCAACCTCCATGATGGTAAAGATTAACAAAATCAGTGTCCACATGCCTCATTTTTACTTTTATTTAAATTTTTTAATGACTGAATTTCTTGTTCAAAAATATTTAAATAAGAAGGCATTGGGATCAAGCTAACCTTTAGAGGTAGGTTAAAACCAAAGGCATGAAATTTTTTTTAATGTCACGTAGATGTTTAAAAACAAATAAAACACCACTCAGACAAAACTTCTTAATCAAGGCATGTTGGTGAGGATCCAAGACGCTATATCAATCTTACAAGACTGAATCAAACCCAGAGGTAAACAATATTACTTTTCCTTGATTGACCAATCTTCACTGACCCAAATGTTTAAATGTCTGTACCTCCATAACATTACACAGTGGATTTGGACATTAATTTATGTGTAATTAGG
The DNA here is from genome assembly GCA_018398805.1 of Hirundichthys speculiger. Classification (NCBI taxonomy): domain Eukaryota; kingdom Metazoa; phylum Chordata; class Actinopteri; order Beloniformes; family Exocoetidae; genus Hirundichthys; species Hirundichthys speculiger. The sequence continues at coordinate 5,096,525 of JAGFBZ010001224.1, forward strand.
AGTGTGGTCTTCTCATTGGCAGCTGGATATGGTAACTGGCTAGCTGTCATCACTTAAGCTACTTAGTGTTCTTTTAACTTCTGAGCTTTAAACAAAGACTTAAAGTATAGCCATTCTTTTTTAAAAATTGAAATGGGTTGTTGTCCTGTTAACTGTACTGAGAGACTGTTGTGACTGGTTTTTGGTCACTCTGGAATGGTTTGGGGTGAAGGTTGAGATGAATCAGCTATGTTCGTGTCCGGGTGAAGGCTGCTAGCCAGGGCTAACCACCAGTTGGACTACCAATAGCTCATCAGCTTCTATCTCTAGTGGCTGGTTCTTCTAGTTCAGTGGTCCCCAAACTACGGCCTGCGGGCTGGATACGGCCTGCCTCGACAGTTGGCCTGGCCCCTGAAAAATACTGGAGATCCTATCTGAAACCCCTCCCTCAAAAAAAAAAAAAAAAAAAATCCTAGACTCACCCGTCAAATGAAAGAGAATAATGGTGAAAAGGTTAGGTAAGAGACAAATTGATTCGGAATGCAGGGTATTTAACCTGCAGTGGACAAACAATCCTTTTTTTATTCAATGCAAAGCTATATGCGAAGCTCAGCAAGAACCAGTCATCTGTTCGGGCCAGCTTTCGGGTTGCTCAACTAATAGTAAGCAGCGGAAAATCTTTAACTGATGGAGAATATGTCAAGACATGTTGAATACTGTCGCTGAGGAGGTGTGTCGCGAGAAGAAAGATGTCTTTAATGTCGTGAGTCTGTCGGCAAGTAAAATCGCCAAACCCATTGAAGAAATTGGGGGTAATGTATTTGCCGAGCTGCAGCAGAAGACAAAATAATTTGACTTTTTTTCATTAGCACGGACATGCAGCACACTGTGTAGCTGATCATTTTTTCTAAAATAATTTTTGGCACTAGTGGGTTTTATTGACAGTGGAGATGGACAGGAAGTGGGGTAGAGAGAGAACGGGGAGGACATGCAGCAAAGGGTCGGACCCACGACTGCTGCATTGAGGACTGTAACCTCTGTATAGGGGCCGCCTGCACTAACCACTGCACCCACAGGCAGTCCCAGCTGCTCAGTTTTAATCGTGGAGGTAGTGCAAACTACGACAGGGAAGAATTTTTTTGGAAAAGTATGCCAAACCATGGAAGAGCTGCACCCGGACTGGTCAAGCTTTGCTAGCATCACGACTGATGAAGGTCCTAGTATGGTGGGCATGCCTCTGGGTCTAATAGGACTTATGAACCGGTAGATGGGAAAACGGGGTCTCACCAACCCGCTACATTCAGCAGCAAGCACTGTGCTGCAAAGTGTTAAAGCTGGATTCTGTTATGAAGGTTGTGTTGTCATGCATAAACTTCATCTGTGGAAAGGGAGGGGTCTTCATTCAAAAGAAAAAATGGTCCCAGAGCTGATCGACCCAGAATGGAAATGGCACCTCACATTTTTAACAGATGTGACAGAAATGCTGAACAGCCTAAATGTGCAGCTACAAGGCCGGGGGAAACTAATTCGTGACATGTATTCCCATATAAAAGCATTTGAGGTGAAACGGGTGCTGCTTTTAGAACAAGTGAAAAAGCACAACTTCATCCATTGCCCTGCCACCCAAAACTTTTCTGCAGAGAACCCAGCGGTCCTGAAGGCAGAGTTTGGTGTCCGATTCGTGAACTACATGTTAATGCAAAAGAATCCATCTTTTCCAGAACCCCTTTGTTGCAGACATCGATGAAGCCCAGCCTGCCAATCAGTTTGAGTTGGCTGAGTTACAGAACTGTGATGTTCTGAAAGACGCATTCAAGCCCAACAGTCTCATTGACTTCTATACTGCCCTCCCAAATGACAGTACCTGTGATGTTAAAAGATTAAAAATATTTTTTTAAAAATCCAATGATGTCCACACTTTTTGGCAGCAAGTATATCTGTGAGCAAACTTTTTCACACACTTTTTTTCACAACTTTTGTATTTTTAAACACCTGAAAACTCCGATGAGATCAAGACAGATGAGCATCTGCATCAGTGTTTGAGACTGGCTGTGACTAAACTGGAACCTGACATTCAATTCTCACCAGCCAGATCCAGGGCCCACAGTTCACATGATGAATATACAGAGGTAAACTCGCTTTCCTGACTTCAGTGAGTCATTCTGAGTATAAACAAATATAATCATAATAACATCAACCGGGATAAAATCCATCTTCATAATCATACTCATAGTGAAATGTATTGTGCCACATAGATGCTGTATCCCTTAGTTTGGTTTCTCAGCCTGCTTGCTTTGTGGTTTTCACAGTGAAGTTGATAATAGAGAGAGCTATGAACAACGGTGTCTACAAGCCTAGTGGAACCTATGAATGGATTATAAGGAAGAAAAACACAAGGAACTTTGAGAGACTGCTCATCTGAGTAATTAAAAGAGATTCTGCTTTGACAACTAAGCTGAACTTTTTCCCGATAAAAGTTCAATGGTTATTATTTATTTCCTAAATAGTGTTATTTACTTCATTAAAAGTGTTATTATTTATTTTCTAACTTTTTTTTCTTCTGAATATCCTGGAAAGGGTTATTAATATTTGGTTATGTGTGGCTTTCTGGAAAACAATAAATGTTTGTTTAGGCACGCCTGCAATCGTCCCACTTTTTCTGTTACAAACTGACCCTGGCCCCCCTGAGAGAAGGGAAAAGTTATGGGGCCCTCACAGGAAAAAGTTTAGGAACCCCTTCTCTAGTTTATCGTCCGTTGCCTCGTATCATTTTAAGAGCCTTCGGACTGAACCACTAACCAGCTGCATAGGCTTGGTTGACTCGTGATCGACTACAGCATACAGGCTTCACTCATTTATGGTCAACTGTGCAGTCCAACAGAGCTCTGCTAGTTTTCATTTAAGTTATGGAAGCACATACTTTGGATGTCATGTCAGTAGGGTATCTGAAATTAGGAGTTTGGATAGATTTGATCAGAGTGAATGTAAAGTACAAGTACCATCTATGGTTAGCATAAGATTAGCAAGCCGAGTAAAAAAAGCTAATAATCAGCAATGTCTTTTCTTACCAACATGGTGTGGTGCAGTAAGTCAAAACAGAGGCCTTAAAACTCTTCATACATCCTATGGGTCACATCGCATGAGCTTTGTCCAGTTCTTTTTATCATGTCTTGTAAAGCAGCATTTTCAAGAGTTCAGTTCAAAATTTTAACACACCTACACTGTTCAGATTTATTTTCATTCAACAAGGCTTTCAGAGACACACAAATGCCAAATGAGTCAGCACTTTATGACCTTTAAACATAAGAACCACAGTCAGAAACTGAAACAGATGTTATAGTCCCTGTATAAACCTGATCCCAACATCGTGGTTTAAATCAAGGTTTAGTGTTGAAATGTTTCCTATTAGTACCTTAAAGTAGCAAAGCAATGTGGCTTATGTTTTCCCGTGGACCTTTTGTATTCATTAAAACAACTGGCTTTTTTTTTCTTTTTTGATAAGTTGCAGTACAGACCTCCCAAACATCTATCTAGACTGCATGTTTTCAAGCATCTAACTACTTTAATTATAATGTCCATCTACAGAAGGCCACTCATTTTGTAAAGTGGGTTGAATCAACAAACCGTATTGATTATCTAGGCTACTGGCTCGCCTCATTTTATGTATAGATGGTCTAAAAGGCTTCCATTTGCCCTTTTAACCTGGGAGAGGAACAGGGAGACAAAGGCAGCCCTGAGGGTGCAGTGGTCGACGTTATTTTGATCACACAGCACAGGGAAAGAGTAACATGCTCCATGCAGCCACCAAATTTAGATAGGAAACATGCCTACTGGCCACTTTTGCATTTGTGTATGTACCTCGACCCTTTTTCCCAAGATGCCGGAAATGGGACATGTTTTTTTTTTTTTTTTTCAGTCATTATGTCACCAGTTAGATCCCATTAAGATCCAGAAATGTCATGTTCCTGAAACTGCATTAAGATGATGAATGCTCTGTGACATGAAACACTGTGTGCTGGATTTTTAGAAATGACTGCAAGACTTGCATGGTATGTAGAAATAATTTGTAAAGACATCCCATCCAGAGGGATATCGTTTATACAGTCTTGTTATGTTGCAGATATTTGGTTGAATTTCTCTGATTCTTTTTTGATTAATTATTTTAGTTTCACTTACAAAAGGAAAGACTATTTTTGCCAAATATGTAAGATGGGTTTTATCTTGATATTTATACAATTAAACTTCCATCCATCAATCCATCCATCCATACCTCTCAGGGCCATGGGTGTTTGTTGCAGCCTGTACCAGCCTGGGAAAGATGGGACAAACCCTGGAGACTTCGCCAGTCCACTACAGGGCCACAGCTGAAGTCATGTATACAGTGAATTAATGCAGCGTTTGGTGCTGCTAACCTGACAACCTGATTGTACACAAAGGCCGGTGTTTCCAACAACAGCAACAACACTGCGTTAACTGAAGGTGCGCTCACCTGCTAATCAGCTTAGAGTATTCTGTCATTAGCTGATGCTGGGTTAAAAAAAAAAAAAAAAAAGAAGTTAAAATAAGGCAGATTAATAGGTCAGAGCCCTTCATCAAAAATCCATAACAAGAAAATACAGAATACACAACATTGTGTAACTGTGTTACACAACAGGTCGAATCAATCGAATACATATGATTTAAAGCACAGTTTGCTGTCCCCCATGTTGAGAATTAGACTGAATTACTTTAACGTTGGACCCCTTCTAAATTGCCCAGTGTTCTTTCAAGTTAGCTTAAAGTTTGGTTAAATGAATCTTACTTTACTCTGAAGAAGTATATTATACAGTACCAAACAGGAACAGAAGTGCTTTCATTTCTTCACAAAGCCGGATCCTTTTTAGATAAACATTAGAATGAAGTTTTCATACCTCAGATCCACTGACCTCGCTAGTGAGTCATTAGGGTCCCGAGAAATATTCAAGAGATGAAGCACTCAACTCTGGATACTCAATATTCTTCAAAAACCAAGAAGTTGCTTTATTCTCACTCTTTTTCAGGGTTACAATGACCTGAATGACTGAGACTCTAAACAAGGCTTAAAACCTAAAGTTTTATTCAGCCTCCAGAGAGAATCTTAGGCATTCAGCTGCCGTACAAACCATGCGGCACCTACTCACGTGATAACTTATCAGTAATACAGTAAACAGGCGATGTGTGTAATGTAGATGAGCATTCCCTTTGCTTCCCCTCAAAGTAATGGTGGTCCTTGAAGTCAAAAGTCTGCACCCTATAAGTATCTTCCCTTTCATTTTAATAGGGCAGATGTATCCAAACTTTTCAATGTTTTGTTTTCATCCTACTCTTGTGTATTCCCTACTGAGCTCTCTAGATATGTAAATGGGAAATCTTGTCAATTTGCAAAGCAGTCACTCCTAAAAAAGAGCAATGCAAACATCGATTCAGCTAGGGGCGAATATTAATGACAGCATATATATATTAGGGATGCAACAGTCCTCGGTAAAATACGGTACGGTTAGGTATGACCTGCACGGGATGCTTTAATGTCCCACGGTATTTATGTTCCAATAACTTTGCATTGAACTTGCACGTGAGCGTGCATGCCTTTTAGACAACAGGCCCGCCACTGCATGTCAATGTCCACTTGCCTCCGCTCACTCACAGTGACCAGACTATCACAATTTGGCCGGTTGGCTGCAGCTCATAGACGCAGAAAAAAAGCAGGCATGGCCAGCGGTAGCGGAGAAATTGGGAAAAACTTTTTTTAATCACCAGTGTGGGAGCATTTTGGTTTTGCTGTTGAATACACCGGCGAGGGAGTGAAAACAGTTAACAGTTAACAGAATGCAATCTTACACCTCCCTAAACCCAGATTTTACCTGCGTAAGATCCAGTTGTTACCAGTTGTGCGTCTTGGCGCAGCTGATGTGCTTTTTAAAATACTGCAGAACGAATCATTGGATGCGCATTTAAAGATCATGAACAATTAATTGTTCCTGTCCCTCGACCACCAACAGTTTCAGACATATCGGAAATAAATTCCCACATCCAACCTTTTCCACCTTGAGACCAGAGACAAAGATCTCCTTGGTTTCCTCCACAGCAGACATCTGAATGAGATCATGCCACAGCTGTACAGACTGACGTGTCTGGCTGTGACTATTCTGACATCGACCACAACTGCTGACCAGACATCCTGTGACCTCTATATATATATGCTATATATATATATATATATATATATATAGATATATAATATATATATATATATATATATATATATATATGTATATATACACCAACAGTATCCACACAATGTCTGAAATCCCCCTATTGACTTTATAGTGTAAGACTCTATTTAAGGGAGTTCTGTGGGTTTATGAACTGAGCTCATCAGCAGAGTGCATTTTCAGACACAAGTGTAATTTTGTCAGTGTTGTTGATTGTGTTATTGGTTTTGCACAGATACTTGCTCCATTCTTAAAGATTTTTGCAGCCCACTCACACCTGAAAACATGGCAACATCATTCCTATCTACAGTAGCCACCTCCCACAGCCAATGAACAACAGTCCCTCATTTTTTTTTTTGAGAATGCTCAAAGTTCACACACACACACAAAAAGTCTAAATCTTGGAGTGTTCATTTGCTCCCTAAATTTCCTCATATACCAATCTGATGGGACTTTATGGGATCCGTGGGAAGCAATCCCAATGAAATGCAGCAAATGCAGACTGTTGGAATATGTGTGAAGTAAATCTGTGGAGTTCTGGGTCTGTGACATCACAGAACTCTCTCAGAATAATATTTATATCCATCCATCCATCCATTAACTCCCGCTTATCCGAAGTCGGGTCGCGGGGGCAGCAGCTTCAGCTGAGAGGCCCAGACCTCCCTCCCTTCGGTCGCCTCCACCAGCTCCTCTGGGAGAATCCCGAGGTGCTCCCAGGCCAGCTGAGAGATATAATCTCTCCAGCGGGTCCTGGGTCTTCCCCGTGGTCTTCTCCCAGTTGGACATACCCGGAAATCCTCTCCAGGGAGGCGTCCGGGGGGCATCCTAACCAGATGCCCGAACCACCTCAACTGGCTCCTCTCGATGTGAAGGAGCAGCGGCTCTACTCTGAGTCTCTCCCGAATGACTGAACTTCTCACCTTATTTCTAAGGAAGAGTCCAGCCACCCTGCGGAGAAAATTAATTTCCGCCGCTTGCATCCGCGATCTCATTCTTTCGGTCACTACCCACAGTTCATGACCATAGGTGAGGGTTGGAACAAAGATCGACCGGTAAACAGAGAGCCTTGCCTTTTGGCTCAGCTCTCTCCTCACCACAACGGATCGGTACAGAGTCTGCACCACAGCAGACGCTGCACCAATCCGTCTGTCCATCTCCCGCTCCTTCATCCCATCACTCGTGAACAAGACCCCGAGATACTTAAACTCCTCCAGAACCTCACTCCCGACCCGGAGGAGGCATTCTACCCTTTTGCGACTGAGGACCATGGTCTCAGATTTTATATATATATATATGTTTCATGCCAAGGTTGCTCCAAATGAAAAGAAATGTGAAAAGGTTGTCATGTTGGAGGTTTTGAAAAGGTCACTTCAGACATCCAAACATATGTCCAATTTAACTTTTTTGTGTTTTCAAGCAATGTCTCCCTTGAAAACCACTTTTTTTTGTGTGTGTGTGTGTATGTATGTGTCAGGCTCTACAGGGTTTTCAACCCCACGACACCCCCATAATTCAAAGCCATAACCAAAGCCTGCTATTGAACTTTTATCTTTGTTATTTGTAAGTGTTTTCTGAGATTGATGGATGGAGCTAGCTCTTCAGACATGATGCCTTACCAGACTTAATTAGTCATGGGGAAAAGATGTACTGCTCTGATAAAAAAAATGTAGTTGGACATATGTCTAAACTGATCAAGGACTAAAAATGATCACTCACTTCATCTTTATGCTGCCTCTAATTTTCAGCTTGCTGTTGTCCTCAAGCAGCATTCCCACCCAAGGTGAGAAGGAAAAGATAGCCTTTCCCAGACGGCCATGTCACCTGGGAACAAATTCAGTCCTGAAAGGGTCCTTGTGGGGAACATATGAGGATGATAAATGGTGTCTCGAACCCATCCTGCTGGAAGCAGTGTATCCGGTAATGTTTAGGTTGTGGAAGGTCTATCTCTTGGATTATTCCCAGCCTGCCCCCTTTTTGAAAGTGTTCCCACAGGATGAGTTTAACTTTCAGTTCTCCTATTACCAACATTTACAATGAGCAGATGGTTCACAGAGCAACTGTCCTTCCTTGTCTTCAGCATAGAGGTCTACGTGTCAATGCACACAACTACAGTGTTCTTATCTGGGATGAACATCTGCTGGGTTAAATTAATATACACCTTTTCTATTAAAGTTAAGACCTCTGGAAAAACAAACTGATAATGTTCTCTTTAAATTTGATTGTTAATTTATATTTAAAACAAAAGCAATGTGTTCTTTATGAAGCAAAACTATTCCCCACTTATGGTGTATGGGATATGGGTATTTTCTTGCCTTAGTTTATTCACCCTGGTCTCATTTAAAAAGTTTATACATTTGTGAATATTTTCCGCTTGGTTTGGCTTCTTTTTACACTCACAAAAATCCAAGCAGACTTAAATGTGTCACTTTAAACCACGCAAGAACACCCTCAGCTTCTAATGGGTCAGAAGGGACTGCTGTTGGAAAATGCTTTGAGAGAAACCCATTTTCTGTTTGTTTCATGTCATGGCAGACCTACTTGGCTTGGTTTTTATCCTGATGATTTTCAATATTTTTATCTATCAATCTCATTCAAATGATTCAATATGAAAATGAAGGCGGCCACAGTTTGGCCATGCTTCATGTTGGACATATCCTGTCAAAGGTGCAGTTAACTGTGAGCATACTTGCTAGAAAGAGAGATAGAGTGAATCCACCCATGAATACAAACATTTTCTTTTTTGTTGTTCATGAATAATATTCAGTTGTGTCTTTAATAATATCCATTAACTTCTATCCTCCTAGATTCAGGTCAAGGTAGCAGACACCAAAGAAGAAAGGAGCTCCCTCTACAGCAAACACCAAACTTATGAATAACACCACAGGATAATTAAACTCCTTCACTTAAAGCAGCTCTTCATCCCAAATTCAATCCTTTTCCAGCTGAGAACCATGCTCTTATTTTGGAGATACCAATCATTGTCCTTGCTGCTTTAAACTTGGCTGTAAACCACGTCAGTGAGGGTTGGAGCTCAATGACACCAAAGGGACCACATCATGAAAAAAAGCATGAAATGGAAATAGAAATGGAAATGATATGGAATCCTGACACCACCAACCTGATCTCATCTGTCCAATAGCTAGACCAAAAAATGATAGCTATAGAAGTTATGAGCATAATTGGTGGCAAATGGCAGCTCTGGTGGAGCCCAACTCACACATGGAATTATTCTGGCCTATCTACAGAAATGTGGATCAAATTCTAGATCCATTTGTGTAGTGACAGCAATGGCCCCAGTGTCCCATACTCCTGGAACACGGCTCACTAACTACTCCAAGGTACACAACTGAATCACTCCTCCAACTCCACTACGCATTTGTGAACTGGTTGGCCAATAAAGATCTTAGAAGTTGTCTCGTGTTCCACAGCCAGGATTGGAACCTGAATTGTCCACCCGTATTTATTTTTTTAGTCTCACAAGTCCTATACGCAGGAGACTATCCCGTAAAGATGTTATAAATAATATGAATTATAGTTCCACTCTATTTAGGTTTAAGGTTCTTTAAGGTTTGTACCTTAAAGAGACTTGAAAATAAATATGGATGCCATAAAAAACTGTTCTGTTGGCGGTGGCTACTATATTTATCTGTTATTTCAACTAATTCCCCTGTGACATCGCACACCAACAAACTGTACAAAACACACAGAAAATAATCTAAATAATAATCTCCACTTACTCTAAATGAGCAAATGATTTTAGAATATTTTTTTTAGTCAACTTGTTTCTTGTCTCTTATGTACTGCTGTTGGAGATAATAAGGTCTATGTGTAATTTATGATTCAGTGGGAGATTAGACTTGAGTTTTGAACATTTGAGCAAAAAAATACAAGTTATATTGAATTATTGATGACTTCTATGGTCACTTTAACTGCACAGAACTCTGTAGTGCACCATAATGAAATTGGACAAACTACAGAACTGTCTAGATGGTTACATAAAAAAAAAAAAAAAAAAAAAAAAAAACACTTCCACAATTACAATTCCCTACCAGCCCTTAAAATGCTTTTTGTATAAATTGGGGACGTATACCAATTCACTATAATGAAAAAGAAAAGCATTTTTAGTGAGCTCTCCTGGTTGTGTAGAGTGGTTTGTGCGGTCCTTGACTGTATTCCATAGATCAACATTTCCCTGAACTAGCGCAGGACTTAAAAAAACAAAATCTCTCCCTAATATGTTTCATTACTATGAGCTATTTGTGGTGTGTTGATGCAAGATGTGTACTGTCAACATTTTTTGGCTGGAAGGACATTAGCTTTCATAAGTCTGGTGTTTTTTCTTTGTAAAAATGAACCTGCAGTACATCAGAAGCTGCCTACTCAGCCACTAATTTCCCCTTTTCTTCTCTTTGAAAATTTTGTTCACATCTCATCAGCCCAGGATGGATTCTCCATCTCAACATAATCAGGAGCATTACACTAACGGCTTCCTGTTACTGACAGTCTGAGAGCTCCTCTAGCCGCAGCTCATCAGGATGAGAGCTGAATCTCAATCATCTGCTCCTGCCCTTACTTTCAGAGAAACAAATACCTTGCATTCATGTCTGCCTCTTGTCATTCCATTTCTCTTTCCTTTTTTTTTCTACTTGTAAAACCATTATGAGATATTTCTGTGGAAAAGAAATGCAGCACTGTTCCTCCCATGCATTTAGATAAAGAGGGCTGAGAACTCACAGAAGAGTCTGTGAGGCATCCACACACACTTACACACACACACACACACACACACACACACACACACACACACCCACACACACACACATATATATAATGCATTTTTCTTTGAATGTATAGTTTGCTGTAAATTATGCCAAGGGCAGCTCGTGCATGCTAAAGGATAGAAATATATTCAAGCCTGAAATCACCATGAAAATATTCTCTGGATTCTTTGATTTAGAGGCTGAGATTCGTAGTGAAATGGGAAGAGACATTGACACACTTCTGTTCAAATCCTTATCAACCTTTCTGTCGTGTTCGGGTCAAATCTGACCGATTTCTTACTTTCATCCATCATAAATATTGTTGTTTTACATTTGATTGTCTCAGGGCCTTATGATATCCTCCACACTCGCCATTTGAACATATATAATTGCTGATCACCATTTTCTCTGAATTTTGAGTATTTTATTCAACTTTGTAACACCTGTGGTGTTCCCGGTCAAAAATGACCACCATAGGAAATTAATGGGTGACCCTAGATTGTGTTCATCCATCAGATTGTACAACCACAAATACACCACCATACACACACACACACACACACACACAAACACACCACCCCACCCCACGTGAACCCCTTTCAGACTGAACAAATAGGTGTCTCCTCTTCCCACTTCATTCCTGTGCTTATGTGCCCATCCCCCCACATGAACCACACTTTCCAAACTAAATGTATAACACTAACACTTGTTCCACATTTCAAAGTCAACAATTAGGTGTTTGTTATGAGAACCGTCTCTTTCCCAGGCTCATGTGCCCATCCCCCCACGTGAACCGCACTTTCCGATACAAAATGTATCATATCTTCTCAGAGACCCCTCATATATAGTTTTTTTTTGTGTGCATTGCCCTCATTTTACTATGAACACTTTGACTAGGCGCCCGATCAGATGATTTCTTGTCAGAGAAGCTCTGGAGCTTTTATTTCAACCTGATGAACAGGGGATTGAAGTTCAACCAGAAATAGAGGGCGATGTCTCAAAAATAGAAGACAACATTGATCCTGATTTTGATCCAGATAACTGTGAGACCGACCAGTCAACAGATGGTGAGGAAGAGGCTTCAGAGGAAGACACACCTGAGGAAGACACACCTGAGGAAGAGGCACCTGTGATATTCCAGTCCAAGGATGGCAATTTGCTCTAGTATTCATCCACCCAGGAAAGAGGAGGCAGAGCAAGAATAGAAAAATATTGTTAGGATGCCGCTCCTGTGTGTGAAGACATATGCACCCCCCCACCCCCCCACCCACACACAACACACACAACATACAAATGATAGGCTCCTGGGTGGATGAATACCAGAGCAAATTGCCATCCTTGGACTGGAATATCACGGGACAGCTCCCACCGCTACACCGGGCTATGGGCTCGAATGTGAATGTTCAGCACTAAACAGCTCCCGCCACTTCTCCGGGCTGTGGGAGCTGTCCAGTGCTGAATATCCACTTTCAGCACCCGGAGTAGTGGTGCCCACAGCCCGGTGTAGCGTGGGAGCTGTCCCGTGATATTCCAGTCCAAGGATGGCAATTTTGCTCTGGTATTCATCCACCCAGGAAAGAGGAGGAAGAGCAAAAGAGTAGAAAATATTGTTAGGATGCCACTCCTGTGTGTGAAGACACACAGGAGTGGCACACCCCACACACACACACACACACACGAACACACACACACACATACAAATGATAGGCTCATGTTGATGTGTGAATTTGGTCACTGTTTTGATTTTGTGTTACTTTCTTTTTACATAAATGATAATTTTGCAATACAATTTACTATTTTTGTGTCTATTTTATGTATATTCACTGCAGTTATTCATAAAAACCAGTGGTCTGAGACATTGTTTACAGCTTAAAAAGGAGTTAAATAAAATTTGGTGTTAATCAGTTTTTTAATCATTATTTAAGACTGAAGGAATTTTTCTGTTTTCATCTGGATGTACGAGCAGTCAAGTAAAACAGGCCGGTCAAAACTTTGCCGTCACTAACGGGAGCACTAAAGTAAGGGGGGAGAAGGAGAAAACTTCGGAACACGACACAAAGGTTAATAACTAGGACACACAAGCACTAACCTTGGGCAAAATTCCAATGCAACGCTCCTTTTATTATTTCGGATTTCTATTAGGTTGATGTATAATTTAGACCAACAATAGATTAAAATTCAAATGTAATGAAACAGTTGAGTAAATATCGGGGACTGGAAATGACAGCTACACTATGGAATCATCAGAATTGTCGAAATCATTGCATATCTATACAAGCCTCTCTTCTCCCTTCACAGGTTTGCAGCTACAAAGCTGCAGCCAGGGTATTTTATCAGTTTTTATCCACTGTGACCCCTGCGGCAGGAGTCAAGCATCATTTCGAAGATCTGATACTTATCCAGGAAGAGTCAAGGAATGAATGCACTGTGGATCAGTGCTGAGATTAGAGGCATTCTCTGAAGGCTTGAGTGTTTGAAATGCATGACTTTTGGTTTTTGACTTCCTTCCTCAATTCCATAGTTGAATTGTGTAAAGAAGAAAGTCTTTCCTTCAGATTAATCTGAACACTTTTTGATGAAAGAATTTGGAGTTGTCATTTACTTTTTACCAATTTTCTTGACATTTCAAGAACATTTGGCATCAGTTTCATTGCTCAACTTGGCTAATATTGACACATAGTGCTGAGGAGGATTTAAACTAATGATAGAAGCAAAGAATTGATTCAAATTTACAATTTGCATTCTTTAAAAACAGACACAAAACCCAAAGAGACATGTTTGAAACAAATTAGCATCCATAAAATGATATGCATGAATAAAACTCACGGATAGTCAGTATTTTCAAAACTGCATATGGCGTACTGCTGGCACAACATAGTATACGGTATGTACCGCAGCGGTCATTAGCACGTATGTTACTGTAAAAATTATCATCCAAGAAATTTCCCCAGTGATAACACGCCAAGCGGTTATTTCTCGTATACAGCAGGCTGCTCAACTGTTCACACAATGCACACTGCTTTAAAAAGGGCTGAACAATTAAATAAATTTAAATTCAAATCACAATTTGAAATAATGCAGTTAGTAAACCACAAAGGTTGCATTATTATTATTATTATACACACAGTATGTCTGACTAAAGGCTTAAAACATGCAGTTGTGTTTAGAAAAAAAAGTGAGTAAAGCTCAACATCCTGATAAAAGCTTTTTTAGTCAGACCATGAAGAGAAATATTTTTCATTTTTTGCTGTTTACTGTTTACAGAAAGTGAAGAAAAATGAAACACAAATAGACGTGTGGAGTTCAGTTGGTGAGGTCATTCATTCTATTAAAAAAACCCAGCTGTAGTGATGGGTCGGTCGCGAACGCGAGCCAGAAAAGAGCCGGCTCTTTGAAGTGAACGATGGGAGCCGGCTCGCTATCAACGGGAGCCGGCTTGTGGTCGAGAGTGATTTTTTTATTTATTTATTTTTTTTAATTGTCTTTTAAAGCCGCATTGGTCAACATGTGTGGCTGTGGCAACGTCTGTGTGACTACACTGAGCAGGAGGGGGGGGGGGAGCAGAGTCAACAACACTCGGCTCAGGAGTGGGGGGCGGCACACGACCAGGAGGCAGAGAGACAAGAGTGAGAGGAGCGCCAGAGGATTTGACCATTTCATCAAAGATGAGTGACAACAGGAAAAGGAGTAAAATTTGGACACATTTTAAAGTGTTAGACTCCGGAAAGGCAGAGTGAACACTTTGTAAAATACAAATTTCATATCCAACAGACTCCACAAACAACCTGCACAGGCATATTCAAACTAGTCATCCAACAGTGCAATTAGTTGGGGAAAAGACCAGCAAGGGACTCTGCTAATGAAGGTTTTTCACTGTAAATAGTTGCACATTTTAATTTATATTTTGTTGAGTGACGTTTAGTTGATTTTGTTTTATCACAAATTGAAATAGGTCTTTTTTAAATTTAGAATTTATTCATGTATATCCATCCATCCATCCATCCATCAATTATCTATACCCGTTTCATCCTTGAAGGGTCACGGGGATCTGCTGGAGCCTATCCCTACGGGCGAAAGGCAGGGGTACACCCTGGACAAGTTGCCAGTCCATCGCAGGGCCACATGCAGACACACAACCATTCACACTCACTCACTCACTCACTCCTACGGGCAATTTAGAACCACCAATTAACCTGACATGCATGTCTTTGGACTGTGGGAGGAAGCCGGAGTACCCGGAGTACCCGGAGTACCCAGAGGAAACCCATGCAAGCACGGGGAGAGCATGCAAAAGGCCCCTGTATTCATGTATATGTTAAGTTTATTAATAAAGCCATATAAATGCTATACATGTGTTATATTTTACGTTTTTTTTAACATTAGTTATTCATTTTACACGTAATTTGGTAATAAATTAATTTAAGTAACAAAAAATCTGAGGAGCCACTTGGGAGCCGAAAGAGCCGGCTCTTTTTAGTGAGCCGAGCCAAAAGAGCCGGCTCTCCACAAAGAGCTGGAATTCCCATCACTACCCAGCTATCAAACAGGTGGCCCTTATTTCAGTATGAATGCAGCAAATGTTGTACATGCTGGTTGTAGTGTGTTTCTCTGAAAATCTGAGTTAAATGGGTGGTTCAAAACATTTCTCAGAAGAACAGTGTACTCTGATTAAGATGTTAATTGGAGAGGTGAAAACACATGAAGAAGTGCAGAAAATGAGGCTGCTCAGCTAAAATAATCCAAAATGTTTTAAAATGGCAACCAAAACCAGAAAGACATGGAAGTACTGCCTTCCGCAGGTGTAATCTAGAAATTTGGGTATTATCTTATCTATAAGTATTTACACTATAATGTGTTCGAGGTGTACCGTACTACTGTTCTGTAGTACGGTTCATAGTTAACTCTGATCAGATCGAGGGTCCGTCCGAGGGGTTTTGTTTTCTGTCCTCCTAATGTCTTATGAGGCCTGTTTGTTTCTATTGGTCGTGTGCTCTTTAGGCATAGCGGTTTAGGGTTCCCTATGAAAGTCACATGTGGGGTTCTGGGCGCTTGCGGCGTCGTCTGTCATTTGAACAGGTCACACTTGAAAATGAGATCTTGATCTCAATGTTTTTTACCTGTATAAATAAAGGCTAAAAAAAACTTGTTTATCAGTCTTAACCTCGGGCTAGTGGTGGACATGCTATTTGGCTATGCTTCTCCCATGTGTGGGTATTTATGATCCAGTATCCTGCCATCGTGTTAATTATCAACGATGTTAATTGGGAGTATTTCAGGCGTTCTCAATTGGAGTTCAGGTCCTGCGCGTCATGGGCCTGCACAATGCTCGGGTTTAGACCAGCTCCTCGCTGGGTGCGGGGAGGGGGGCGTCTATCTGTTGTAGCTGAGGCCTGCTGCGATCATGTTTTGTTTTGGTGGTATTTACTCCAGTCAAGGTTTCTTCTGTCCAGTGAGGTGCTGCCGCTCTCTGCGCGCTCTTTGCGCGCTCTCTGCACTCTCAGCAGCCTAGCACTCCGGCCAGTAACATTAGGACACGGCAGTTTACCCCAGGGGCCGGCACTCAGTCAGCGACAGAAACTCCGGTGCACGCCACCCCACGGACGAGACCTTCAGACGAGGCGACGGCTCCACAGGGCTCAGCAAAAAAAGAGCAACACATGGCATGGAACAGACCACGCAAACGAAACACAACACAATCCCCGGGGCAACCAAACAAAGAAAACACCACTCACCGCTTCACCGCAGACCAGTGAATAAAAAAGATAAAATAATTTCACTCACCAGAACACAGTGGTTCATTAACAGTCTGCCCATGTCCACGTCCAGTCGCTGCGGTTGCCCTTCACGAGACGAGATTCCTCAAAGCCTACGGAATTTGCGGCCAAATAGAGCTAATCTCCCACCGATCAGGACCGCAGCGAGTGGAATTAGTAGACAAAGTACAGAAAAACAATAAAAGTCCAAAGGGATGCCACTGTAATCTAGAAATTTGGGTATATCCTATTTATGAGTATATAGACTATGATGTGTTCGAGGTGAGGCAGTCAATCAGGCAGTTAAACAATGCACTGACCACGACAGAGGGAGCAAAGTGGGTTTAATCTCCCGTTTGTATACAAAATCGAGAGGCCATTAAGCTCACATCACAGAATGCAGGATGATTGAAAATGACAAATTGCCAGTAGGAAACAGCCGTCTTAAACATCACATGAAAACATCAGGACCTTGAGGATAAGTTCTGTAGACGCCTACAAGAGAAAACGTAGCAGCCTTTGTGGAGCCAGAATGATAACAGAAACTGTGTTCTTCAACAGACCAAAATCTGAAGCATAAGTCATTGACTTATGAACCAACATTATACAAAGGCCCCAAAATGTAGTTTTGATATTACAGCAGGAAGGTCCCCCCCATATGATTCAGGTCCTGCTCAAGGTTTCTTCCTCTTAAAGTGGGCTTTTTCCTTGCCACTGTTTGGCTTAAAAAGTTTTTTTCTCCCGCTGTGGGAGTTTTTTACTTTCAATTATCCATGATTTTGGTTTAATATTATAATTTTAGTTAATGATATCTGCTCTGGGTCATGCTCTGGGTGTCTGTAAAGCGCCAAGAGACAACTGACATTGTAACAGACGCTACACAAATAAAATTGAATTGAATTGAATAGTAAGATGTTTATGCCAAGCCAAGCTATTGGCAAGACATCCAATTGCTGAAAAAAACAGCATGTGCTGAAAAGGTTACAATTTGACACAGAAACACATTAAATGGCCCAAAAAGAAATGGTGTAACATCCTGTGGACTGAGTCTGTCAGACTATTATGGATCAGCTAAATTAAGGAGCACAGTGTCCCCCGCCTCCACCAATGGTGCCTGCCTGGCCTTTTTCTAAACACACTGCTATTATGTTGAACACAACTATAGCTGCTCACTGGTTTTACAGAGTCACAATATTGTCCTCCCTGTAACAACCACACTCACCAATGAGGAGCACTGCTTTCACATACAAGTCATATCACTCAGTTAAAAATGCCAAGACACTAGGGGTGCAACGGTTCAGGTGGCTCACGGTACGGTCCGTACCGTGCTTTTTGTGTTATGGTTTCGGTAAGGATTCGGTACAGTTTTAGACCACCTCCTACCCTAAACAAGCGATTGCAAGATACAGCGTTTGCGGAAAGTGCAACTCACATGTCGGCGCGTAAAAGAGCGCGTCCAAATGGAATAAATGTGCAGCTGTGGCAGCTCTCATTCAGATGTCTGCTGTGGAGGAAACCAAGGAGTTCTTTGTCAAGTTGTAAAAGGTTGGATGCGAGAATTTATTTCTGATATGTCGGAAACTGTTGGTGGTCGAGGAGGGAAAGGTTGGTGATCTTTAAATGCGCATCCAATGATTCATTCTGCAGTATTTTAAAAAACACTTCAGCTGCGCCAAGATGCACAACTGGTTACGAGGTGGAAGATTGCCTTCTGTTAATTATTAACTGTTTTCACTCCCTCGCCGGTGTATTTAACAGCAAAACCAAAATGCTCCCACACCTGTGATTAAAAAAAGATTTTCCCAATTTCTCTGCTGCCACTGGCCATGCCTGCTTGTTTTTTGTTTTTTTCCTGCGTCTATGAGCTGCAGCCAACCGGCCAAAGTGTGATCGGCTGGTCACTGTTAGTGAGCGGAGGCAAGTGGACATTGACATGCATTGGCGGGCCTGTTGCCTAAAAGGCACGCACGCTCACGTGCAAGTCCAATGCCAAAGTTATTGGAACATAAATACCGCGGGACATAAAAGCGTCCCGTGTCCCGTGCAGGTCGTACCGAACTGTACCGTATTTTACAGAGTACCATTGCATCCCTACAAGACACAGGGACGTAGTGGATGTATAACATTTAAGTGTGATCTTCAGATCAACCTGAAAGCACAGATGAGACATTTGTCCAAAAGAAACGTGGCACTTAAAACAGACCATGATTTCTGAAGTTGCCATATGAAACAACAATGAGATAACCAGCTCTTCTTCCCATCTGTCAACACACTGACTAAACACTTTACAAAACACATGCCCTCTAGCATGCGTTTTAGTCAAGTTAAACTTTCATGATAAAGTAAAGAATGTATGAAAAAAGTTGAGATGGAGCTGAAAAATGAAATAAGAAAAAAAAAAAAAAAAGTATTTGTGGTCAGACGGGAGAACTGAGCCAAACCTGTGTCACACTGTGCACTTCAGTGGTGATGACCTGAGGTGGAGAATCAATACCTACAGAAGCTTTCTACATCTACAGAGTCAAATTGGAAGTGATTGGTTGATAGTGACTTCAGTTTATCAGTCAACCACTCAACCAATCAACCACTCAATCAATCAATCAATCAATCAATCAATCACCACCAATGACCAAAATAGATCCAAAAGTGGCAGCAGCCATCAGCAACTCTTCCAGCAAGACTTGATATGGATACGGACTCAGGAATGTAAACGGCAGTATTAGACAGGACACAGGAGTAGCCAGCCTACAGAGGATGAAGAGGCTAGAAGTTCTGAAGTATTCCACTTAGTAAAAATCACTCTGAATGTTGGTTAGTGTTTTGCTAATTTTATCTAAATGTCTGTCCGAACACTCACGTTTTCTCTCTCCTGCTGTATTGCACCCTAGGCAAATAAACAAGAATTACATCTGAAAGCAGTAATGATTGCCAACTGGAGCATGTGCAATGCCACTACGAGTTTACAACCACATGATTGTCTATATTCTTGTTTTTACTGCATAAATCACATGCACAGGTGGTTGGACAGTTCCGGCAGTGAAAACTACAGCCTGCGTGGAGTGGTACATGGAAAAATCAAGGCTTGCTGAAACGGAATCTTCAAGAAAATACACATGTTGCATCAAAATGCGAGGCAAACCATTAAGATTGAGAAGATGTTTCGCTACTTATCAATAAAGTCACATTTTCTATGGTCATGGAGACTTTAAAGAAAGGTGAGGAGAGTTTGTGATGACCAAAACTAAACTCGAAACGGATTCATCTTTTGAGGCTGACATGTCTGCAAAGTGTCTGGATTTAAAAGAAAAAAAAATGGCATTATAATGTGATGTGTTTGAGCTTTTTCATTTGTATCAACATAAGCAAGAAATGACTGGAAGCCCAACACAGACAGCTGAGAAATTACACACAGCCTCCATGAAGTGTGTGACATTATTCTACAATCAGTGTTATGGAATGAACATGTTGCTAAATAACTGGAAATCTAATGGAAGCACGTGAATGGATGTGTGTAATCATTAGTGATAAATGGCATGCTACAAGCCAAGCCGCTGCCACTTAATTTTGTTGCTTAGCAACATACTTTTGAGCCTTTGCAGAAAACTTCTGAGAGTCTGCTGGGTTGCTCGAAGCGTAGGGAAGAGACTGCTGTGGACAGAATCTCGGCCGCCCTTACTAGGCTGTTTGTGTCATCTTTTATCTAAATACAGCTTAGATAGGCTTCCTGGGCTTTGCTAAACCGAATGGGCGCAGAAGTAAGATGAATGAACTGATGTAGGAGCATCCAAACCATTGTGCTGACCAACAACTCTTTAGTACAGGGTGACTGTTCTTCTGACATACCCAGTAGAAATTGGATTATTTTGCCTATGGGATGCTGTGATAAAAGTTGGCAGGACAACGGAGTTAATAACTGTATCTGACTTAATATCAACGTTATATGTTTTACGATGTGCAGCATCGGGAGAGAATGGAAAACTACCTGCTATAACGTCCTCACACATGGCATCAGTCAGACATATTTAAGGCTTCAGGGTTATACTTTAAGATTGAAAAGGAATTTATTTATTTATAGAATCTGCCTCAACCAGTCAATAAGACCCATAAGTCATTCAGGACTGACACATGGAACTCACTCTGCACCCTGAGTGACTGGCTGCCCTGCACCACTCACTTGGGGTGTAAAGTAGTCCCACCAAGATGCTTCATTTCTCTCCTCAACAGAGGTTGGCTTGGACATTTTCTTCCTCATAATCAGCACTTATAATGCGTAGACATTAGGCTTGGGCGGTATTACGGTAATAGCGTTTACTTCCGGTATTTAAAAATAGCGGCGGTATCAGTTTCAATACCGTCATTAAAAAATGCAACGAATGATTTCTGTGGTTTAAAGTTTAGTTTATTTTACTGCTGTATCGCTGTGTGTTCTGCTTTATTTTACCGTTTATTCGTGTTCGCTTGGAGCTGATGTCGGTTTGACTCGTCCTGTTAAGGTACTGACGATGAAAACAACACTTCCTGAGTTTGCTGCTTCAAAATAAAAGCTTCTAATGAAACTAATAATGTTGGACTTTTATGTTGAAGAATTTATAGGAAGTGAAACGTCCGGCATCAGACACTTTATTATAAAGCCATTTCAGCAAACACACCTCAGCAGCAGACAGGAGCTGGAGCAGAGAAGGAAGAGTTAAAACTACAGTGAAAAGCAAGAAATACACAAATAAATAACAACTGTAGTTGAGCCAAGTTTATATTGAAGCACTGAACTGCTGTTTCGAGGTAAACTCGCCTTTTTTTTCCCAGGCGCGTCAATGCTGGGAATAGTACAGCGCCGTAAAGCCCCGCGGCAGCGCGCCTGGGGTACATAATGGGGGGGGGGGGCTGTTTTCATGCGCGGCGTCCGCCGGCGGTGTGTGTTCGCCTTAATAGTCGCGGGAATACCGTATACCCCGGTAAAATGTGAGGGAAGTTTGACGGTATCAAAATTTGGATACCGCCCAAGCCTAGTAGACATGGGTAAAATGAATGTATGGATCTAGTTCGGGGGTCACGCAACAGCGGAGTCCGGTCTGGATCCGGACCGGGAGATGGTTCTGTCCGGACCCGTGACCAATGCAAAAAATAAGTAGTGTCATTTTCACATAGCGGTTTTGAACGACCGTGGATATTCACAGCGGGCGCTACTACTACGGTTAATACAGTAATCTAGCGCTGGTAGTCAGAGACGTAGCTTGGAAACGCGTTTGTTGTTGTCAGTCCCTCTCTGACATCGCATCAACTAGAATACAGTGGCCACATGCAAATTCTCAGAGCAAATCATGATTATATTCCCAGAATTCATTGCACCCCCTAACCACAACTACATTATTCCCAGCAAACCCAAAATCAGTCACACGAGCACATATTTAAGCACTGACGCTAGCAACAGCGCAGGAAGAAAGCAGAGTAGATACCAAGGAGACATCATGGCTCGCCTTCGAAAAAGAGAAAGGTAGACTCTAAAAACCGTTGTTTTAAAGACGAATGGACAGCAAAATATATGTTTATACTCCCGGTCAGCAGTTCAAAGCCTGTTTGAGACTGTGGCATTGATTAAAAGTGGGAACATGAAACGCCACTATGAGACGAAACACAGCACTTTTTTTTTTTGTTGGACTTTTTAGTTGATGTTTCCTGAATGTACATGAGTTAACTTTTTTACTTAAAGAGGCCTTCAATTCATAAAGAAAGAAGGACAGTTCAAAAGAAAAATGTTTTATGAAAAAGTCAACACCCTTTTTTGCAGTTTTGAGTATTTTCAGGGTTTAATTTTTTACTTGAAGAGGCCTTCAATTCTTCAGGCTTGGACTTGCACTATTATTATTTATTTTATTCTGAGGTTTCACTTTTGTTTGATTTGAAATAAAAGCCTTCAGCTCATTTGACTGCATGGGACTGCTTTCACTTATGATAAAAGATATGGAATATGTTGGAATATGCATTTAAAATAAAAATTGGTTACTTTTTCAAAATGCGGGACTTTGTTTCGGACCTTACACTTATACAAAATTTAGTTACCGGACCTCTGTGGCTTTGGGTTCAACTCTCGGCCTGTGAGCCTTTCCTGCACGTCTTCACCATTTTCTCTCTGCCCTCATTTCCTGTCTCTCTTGTCTGTAAATAAAGGCCAGAAAAAAATTAAAAGAAAAGGAAAAGAAACCTCCTCTATGTAGAAAAAAATGAGGAAGAAAAATGCTACAGTTCGATTCTTCCCTTCTTTTTTTTAATCCATCTGTTTACTCCAGGCATGAATAATCGTCTGGCCAATTAATCGAACCGTACCATGCAGATGTTTGCAGTGATATTCATCAGGATTCCATTCTGTTTATCTTTAAGAGAGCCAGGTCTTAATTGCCTGGAGGAGCATGCGTCTAGAGATCCATCAGTATTCAGAAATAATGGGGGCTGGGGTTGGGAGAAACTGTGCTATCACAATAAGCAGCTCTTTAAATAAAAATATATGTACTTACACTATATACAGGAAAATACACATCAAAACACGCAGATCTTGTCCTGTTGGACTTGGACTGCATCACGCTCCAAAATCATGTTAATTGTAGAAATTTCCAGTCTTCCGTGTGTCCTGTGCCGTGTTCCTGAATGTTTATTGTGACTGTTTACATGGCAACTGGAGCATCATTCATCAAATGTGATAGCAGCTAGCCGCTTGTTTATTCTGTTGCAACTACTAACTAAGATGTTGACTGCACTGAAGCAATGATGCTGTCCAGGTTAATTGTCTGAGCTGTTGTGCGGTTGGACTGCAACTGCATTTTTGGCAGACTGTCTTTGCCTCATGTTTTCCAAAAATGTTCTTCTTGCTTTTAACAGGAAAAGTAAAATCAGTCATTACTGAGAGTGACATTCATGGCCACCACAGAGATTGTATTTAAAGCTGCGATAAAAACTATAACCCCATTCAAGGTGAACCACAGATGCATAGGCCTTCTTTGTTTAGTAGCATTTTATGTGCACATGTGTCGTCAGCCGTGCTGTAGAAACTCTATGGCCGTATTAACTTAAGCACGGTTAGACAGAGAACACATCTGACATTATGGGCCTGATCTTCTGCAAGATCTCCTAAAGCCGCTATTAAGGGATAGCGGGTAGCGGGAGAGGCGTTCCCCCACAAAGAACGCAATCTTCCACCTCCCTAAACCCGTGATCTTACCTGCACTAACCGCTATATTATGCATGGGAGTGGTAAGGGTGTTCCACCTGTTTAAACCAATCAGTGCGTCAGTAGCCATTGCCTTTAAGAGCAGGTTGCGCTACCCGCTACCCGCAAACCGCTATGGAGCGTCTTCCCATCCAGATCAGAGCAGCTCTCATGTGCAGCTCATCTGGAACTCTGCTGTAGAGCTTCCTCCTCTTCCTTCCTCCTCCTCTGCACTGATATATATATATATATAAATATTTTTTACACAGACAATTCCTATCGACAACCTGAAAGTCCTAGATAGTTGGTGCGCTTGCTGTAAATACGCTCAGGCAGAGCCGCGGGAACATATTCTCAGCAGGGGGTGCTGGGAGTCTGGGACAGCTGTGCTTCTTGGCGCAGCTGATGTGCTTTTTAAAATACTGCAGAACGAAGCACTGGATGAGAAGTTCTGCCTTTCAGGGGTGAAAGAATTTTGTGACACCATTGAGCCAGAGGAACATGTATGATGACATCTACTTTCTACCACTGAGCGCATCTCAGGTGCTCCGAGCGCAAGGAGAGGGCCAGTGCACGAAGGGATATGCGCACAGTACAAAAAACTCCACAGCAGTGTTTGGAAAACCTTATCTGCCAGTTACGGAACCCATTTAAAGATCAGGAACAATTAATGTTCCTGTCCCTCCTCGACCACCAGCAGTTTCAGACATATCGGAAATAAATTCCTGCATAAAACCTTTTCCAGCTTGACACCAGAGCCACTGAGTTCTATTTGATGATCTGACCTGTTTAAAAACAGAAGTGACTGTGATGTGGGCCATGACAGATTTTGAAGGAAAATGTCCCAAAGATCTCCTAGTTTCCTAGACAGCAAACATTTGAATGAGATCATGCCACAGCTGTACAGACTGACGTGTCTGTCCGTGACTATTCCCACATCCACCACAACTGCTGACCAGACATCCTCTGACCTCAAGAGAATAAAAACTTATGCAAGTAATACGGTGATGCATAATAGAGAGGTAGAGTCGTTTGTGCACGTCCACATGTGACCAGGTGGACGCACATTTATGCCATTTGGACTCGGTCTTTTACGCGCCGACATGCGGGTTGCGCTTTCCGCAAACTCGGTATCTTGCGATCGCAGGTTCCGGGTAGCGAACGCAAGATACAGAGTTTGCGAAAAGCGCATGAGACACGCCCATTGCCACACCTACAAGGGGGGTAAGGGAGTCAGCATAGCAGGTAGTGGCTTTAGGGAAGCGGAACATTGCATTAGCGGTTAGCTGATGTTCCTAAACCTGCAGTTTGCGGGTAGCTGGAGGTGTACGATCGGGGCCTATGTCTCTTTACTTTGTTCAGTGTTTGTTACCAATGCTTTTCTTTGGAGGAGGATGGTGACGAAACATCAAAAAATGATGGAAACATCAGAAGCATATATGTATCTATTATAAGCTGTTGCATCAAAGGTACTTTTTATGATTTCATTCCATATACAATCAATCCAACCTGGACGTCAGTATCTGACAGAGGTGTTTCAGTGTCATGATGGATGGATCAGCTCGTCATTCAAAACATCATTAGCCTTCACGGGGGCTGCCCAAGATCAACTCCTAGAGTTATGTAACAGTCCTGAAGACTGTAGGAAAAGAGTGTTGCACGTAATTTATCATGTAGCCATAAGTCATTCAGCTTGAGCTCAGCCGTCATCTTCAGAGACAGAGATAACCCTGCAGCGAATGGAAATGGCACCCTACTCAAAATCCACAGCTTTAGCCCGCACCCCCCATGGTCTAATGGGATTACCAATTCAACTGCTTTGAATAACAATCATATTATCTACACGAAGGCTTGAAGAGATATTTCAACAAAAGAAAAAAAACAAGTGCAGAGTATCACTGTGTTCGCTGGGGATTCTATTTAGATTAATGGCACTCATTTTTTTAAAATTATTTTTCCTTTTATTGTGGATATGAGTCATTTGTCCGTTAGCATGCCACAGTTAAAGTTTTGGGTGAATGTGAATCATTGGAGGGACACTGGCACTGCAGGTTTCTATTGATCCTCTGTTGACCTCTTGGTGACCTGGGTTTTTAAGTCTGAAGCTCAGTCTGAGATAGAGAGGGTGATTGAGGAAAACAAGAGTAAATCTTGGGCAGACTTTCACTTGGTAAACAGCCTAAAAGCCTGAGCCACGCTGAGATGCCTGTAAGGGCACTTTTGTTTACATCTTCAGAGAACCTTGTGTAGGATGGAAATGTAGTTGGCAAGAATGCTGTAGAAATCCAAGGATGTATTACTGACTGCCACTGCTAAACATCTCTATTTACACTGATATTTGTGTCAAAATATTATTTTACCTGCTCAGTCAATATCCTACATTTTCCTCAGGTTTCCTTTCTCCCTGCTTTTACATACTGACTTGTATGAATACATTTGCGTGTGTCCTACTGCGCACCAGCACCCAGGCAGGGGGTGCTGAAAATCTCAAGCGGGGATGATATAGCATGCCTGGGTTACCCTGGTGCCTGGTGTCCTGCTCGCTCCCAGGGGTTTTCCAACATGGTGACCCCCACAGCTGGGGACCCTGTGCTGGATGGCTCCGGTGCCTCCTCCCGTATTCTAACCTGCGTTATTAAAAATTAATAATACCGCATCGGGCGGAGTAAAAAAAAAAAAACATTCCCAATCTGAGATCTGTCACTTGCCTCGCGATAACTGCCACAGCAGTAGCCCACTATAGCTACTGTAGGTGGTAGATGTCACGAGGTTAGTGTGTGACATCCGATGAGTGACAGTGTGCGAAGAAAAAACGATCGTTACAGAGAATAGGATGACGTTAGACAACAGAACTGTTTGTGCTCTTCTCTCATGTAAAATAAACTTCTCTGGACCAGTCCACAAATACACTCCTTCCAAAACAGTCATAAAGGAATTCAGTCTGCAAAAAAAGAGTATTAATCATTAAAAGAGTAAAGAAGTCACGTGACATGAGATGAAAAAATGTAAAAGAAGAGCAATATGAAATGAAAACAATGTGTGCATTGAAAATCAAATGCAAATATAAATGCAAGCAATGTTAAAAGAACAAAAAAATATGCAAATCCCTTCAAATAAATACTCTTTATATATACTCCTATTGCATTTTCATTTAGGCTATAATGAATAATAAAGTTCAGGAAGTAGTGTAGCTGTGATTTTAGCTTTTTTGTACATCAAAAATGTAAGGGATACTGGAGATTGGTTAGGATGGTCGGACTGCTCACGGCGAGCGGCAGAAAATTTCCCTTATTTTCAAATCCAAAACTTGACAGGTATGTATATTTCAGGGTCTATGTCTATGTATAAGTCAAACATAACCTCAAAGCAAAACCTGCAACGTGTTCCATAGTGCCATTACGTATTTATCAAAAACAAAGCCAAAATAAACAAATACTAGGGGTGCAACAGTACAGGTGGCTCATGGTACGGTCCGTACCGCGGTCTTGTTTCACGGTTTCGGTACGGATTCTATACAGTTCAGACCACCTGCTACCGTAAACAAGCGATTGTGAGATACTGAGTTTGCGGAAAGCGCAACTAGCATGTTGGCTCGTAAAAGAGTGCGTCCAATTGGAATAAATGTGCAGCTGTGGCAGCTCTCATTCAGATGTCTGCTGTGGAGGAAACCAAGTAGATCTCTGTCTCTGGTGTCAAGCTGGAAAAGGTTGGATGTGGGAATTTATTTCCGATATGTCTGAAACTGTTGGTGGTCGAGAAGGGACAGGAACATTAAATTTTTGCGATCTTTAAATGCGCACCAAACGATCCGTTTTGCATTATTTTGTGTGCCAGGACGCACAACTAGTAACAACTGGATCTTACGCAGGTAAGATCCGGGTTTAGGGAGGTGGAAGATTGCGTTCTGTTAACAGTTAACTGTTTTCACTCCCTCACCAGTGTATTCAACAGCAAAACCAAAATGCTCCCACACCGGTGATTAAAAAAAGTTTTTCCCAATTTCTTTGCTGCCACTGGCCATGCTTGCTTGTTTTTTTTTTTTTTTTTTTTTTCTGCGTCTATGAGCTGCAGCCAACCGGCCAAAGTGCGACAGGTTGGTCACTGTGAGTGAGCGGAGGCGAGTGCACATTGACATGCAGTGGTGGGCCTGTTGCCTAAAAGGCACGCTCACGTGCAAGTCAAATGCAAAGTTATTGAAACATAAATACCGCGGGACATAAAAGCGTCCTGTGTCCCGTGCAGGTCGTACCGAACCGTACCGTTTTTTACCGAGTACCATTGCATCCCGAAAAAA
Organism: Hirundichthys speculiger; assembly: GCA_018398805.1. Lineage (NCBI taxonomy): Eukaryota > Metazoa > Chordata > Actinopteri > Beloniformes > Exocoetidae > Hirundichthys > Hirundichthys speculiger. Next base: position 5,124,739 of record JAGFBZ010001224.1, read on the forward strand.
ATACGTATATAAAGTAAAAAGAAAAAAAAGAGTTGGCAATGAGAAGTACCCACTTTCAGCTTCTATAGGGTTTAAGAGGATCAGCCTTTGATAAACTGACCATCAGCAGGTTCACCGAGCAGCCTGACATTACGACTAACTGCTTAGTATTGAGCAAGTCCTCTGTGTGATCCCAAAAGAGCTCTGACCAGTCAAGCTCTGGACAAAGATCATGTGAGGGTGTCCTGGTGGGTCTGGGAATGGGATGTCATCATTAGACACTTTGGGCCAGCAGGACAGCTGTGGGCCATCCTGCTGGGGGAACAGTTTAAAAGCAGATGTTTTGGCAGTAAGCTGGTCCGGAGCATCGGGTGTGTATGAGCACGCACAGGAGATAAACACATAACTCAGCGTTTCAGCAAAAACACCTCACAGTCAAGCACAGCGGTGGAAGTGTATTGATCTGGAGTTGTTTTGCAGACAGAGGACCTCAGAACCTTGTAGCCATGCTGTGGTGAAACTTTAAGAAAGCTGTGCAGAAGAGAATGGCCAAAGCTCCTGCAATACTGAAGCAATATTGTAAAAAAGAATGGCACAAAGTTTCTCCACAACAAAGTGAGAAGCTGTTAAACCAATGTAGGGAATGACTTCCTCAAGTTATTATTGCTAAAGGTGGATGTACAAGCTTTTGCATTATGGGGGTATTAAGTATTGATCATGTTATTTATGTATTTGTTTGTTCTTTTTCCTTTCATTCTTGTTGAATAAATAATGACAGTGACAAATATAGGTTGTATTTGCCTGATGTGAAGACCCACTACACCCTACTGAGATCCAATATTATGCTTTTTCACAAAAAAAAAAAAAAAAAAAAAACAGAAACAGAGGTGAATACATTACTGATGCCCTTCAGACAAGTCTTCACTAAACCCCTACAAACAACAGTTCATGGATGCAGATATATGCGGTTGGAACAGATACACAGCTGTCATCCATCCAGCATAAATATGATTAGTATCACAGATTTGCTCAGTGTTTGGTCCCACTGGACACTTTTCCCCTCGTGTATGTTTCATAACTACAATTCACCAATTTAATTGCTCCTGTTCACCCAAAACGGGTAAATTCTTTAATGCTTTTCTAAGACAGGGAGCCCTCAGGCAGGTCTGTTGACATCCGAGGCAGCAAATATTTTACTCCGACGGCTGATCACATGAATGATTAGCTGTTTGCTCTTCCAGAGAATAAATATAGCTAATACCAGCTGAAGACTGCAATCATTTTTCTCAAATAAATGGCTACCCCCCCACCCCTCTTTTTCCATCATGCCCTGCTTCCTTTGTGCTCTCTGCAAATTATGATTTCCACTTGTGAGAAGACATCTCCATCTAATAGCAGAGCGTACGTGTGAAGGGCAGCTGGAGAGAAAATCTACACAAAGATTTTCCAGCATTCAGTGTTCAACCATGAACACAGTTATTTTACAACCACATATAACACAGCAGGTGCTAACATGTCCCATTCAGGGTAGGATATATTCACTCTCAACCAACTAACTGGAAATATTTTAATGATCTGTTTTTCTATTTTTCTAATTTTTTTTTTAATGAAACTTCAAGGGTTTGTTTGAAACTCCTTTTCCATGTATAACTAAGCTGCAGGCGAGGACGCAACTATGTACTGTCCCAAAACTGTGGGGAGTTTCTGTGATATTTAATTGGCACTGAAAATGTTTTCCAATTCATCTTAGTAGAGCGTCAACATCTAAGATCTCTGTTTTCCAAAACAACAGGTACTATTTATTCTTGTTGTTGTTGTTGTTCTTATTATTATTATTATTCCAAAATAGCATTATAATGAGCAAAACCTGATTTTTTTTTAAAAAGTACTCGTGATTGAATTATATTTCCAACATAATTCAGACCATCAGGATTTCACCCACAATGAATTTAAATGAAGAAGTATCATATTATTAAGATGACTGTTCCATTTATTATACTGTTATATTTCAAACCTTCTGTTTAGTTATCATTCAGTATGACAGACTTCACTTAGAAAATGCACTTTTAAATAAAATTATAAAATATCAGCAGGCTAATGGGTTAGAATAAAGCCTTGCTTAAATATGTAGAAGCTCCAGTGCCCTCAACATTTGCCATCAGTCTGTGGTTAAGTGGTGATGATGTCATCGTAAACTTGGAGCAAAAATTGAGTTTTAAGCAGAACAAGATTGATAGCTTAAGATTAAAGGTTTTTGCCTTTTTCTCTCCTTTTTTGATGAAAGGTTACTCAAAAAAAAAAAAAAAAATGTCTCCAGTCCAAAATCTGAAATTCTAATCAGCAATTCCAAAATATTTGCCTGAAGTCAGATGACCAAAGCTCCCCATGCAAATTTTCCTGAAAGCGTGATACAATTTCTTCACCATTTGAAAGGTTACATCTCTTCTTTGGATTTAAAAATGGTTTAAGGCCCAGTGTATTCTCAGATGTCTGAACAGAGCAAGGTCTCTTCTATGGTCATTGGGATCCTGCGATCATATATTCAAAAGATGTGCTTGTGAACTGATTTTGCATGACCAATAATAGAAGTGCTCAGGGGTGATAAAAAATGGGCCAAGTAAAGATACAAGGCACGAGAGTGAAAGCAGAGAAAAAAAGGCAACAACAGTGAATGAGGAACAACTCTTTCATGAGAGTATTGTCCAGGTCATCAAAAGGAGCTTTTTTGTGACAGTAAACTGAAGCCTGAGCTCCTAACTGTAGTTTTGTGTAGAAGCCTAAGATGAACAGCTGATCTGATCACAATTACCTCTAGATTAACTGTATGATATCATACTAGCAACGGTTGGATAAATGTACACACTTATGCCAATAGGTGGTATACTTACAGAGGGATGGAACCTAAACTTCAGTCAGAAAATTACTTTTATGTTAAAGCAGCAAAAAGGTTTCTTTTTGTTATGTTAAAATATTAGTTTCAATTTGTTTTGAAGGGCTACTTTTAGGATGTGTCATCTCAGTCTCGCAGTCGATCATCTCTACTGTTGGTAGAAATCACCCAACAAACCTCTAGAGTCTAGACCCCTGTCCTGGTCATTTCTTGCAACAGCTGCATATCACTTTACATCAGTACCCCACACATTCATCGAAATGAAACGCACTCAGAGTTACAGTCTACATCATGGCAGAGATGACCAAGAGTACCATGATAGTCATGATGGAAGAGAAAATGAAGAATGGAAGAGTCAGAGAGGACACAAGCGTAAGAGTGAATTCCAGATCCTTCTCTAAAGGTGGGGTAGGTGTTCTTTTTTTGCAGCACTTTTTACAATATTGCCTGAAACCTTTTCTCATTCCCATTGCACACACTGAAATAAAATGTTTGCAAAAAACACGAAACGTTTTGGTCCGGTCTAGAGGGTATAATCAGAGAAAAACTCTGACCAATCAAAATAGTGATTATAATCTATTTCTATTCTATTCTATTCTATTACTTTCATTGGCTGCCTAATACGTCCATCAAATATCAATGCACTCCCACCCACCCCTCCCTCCCTCCCTCCCTGCGGTTCATGTAGTCGTGAATCGTGTGAAGGCGTGGTTTCGAGGGGTGAGCTGAAGAAGAGGAGGCGGAGCCTTTGGGAGGAGGGAGGGAATGTATATTTTCAAAATCTCACTTGAGCCGGATTGCTGGAACCGTTTTTTCAAAGAACACCTACCCCACCTTTAAGCCTCAATCTCAAAAATGCGCACTCCCGGAAAGTGCAAGTGCTGTCCCGATTCTCAGAACGTCAAGTTGAGGGACAAGTTTGAGGGCTGTATCTCCTTTAATATTGAGATTCTCTGGCACCACCCTTGAGAGTAAGGACTACCCAGAAGGCAATGTGAATTATCACTAAGACATCTTTGAAAAGGATGGCGCCAAAAAAAGCTAGCCACAAATGTCAGTATTTTCATAGTTAATAACGTTATAAATATTATGAAACCATCTTATTGTCTTTGTTATATATATATATATATATATTTTCTCCTTCTTCGTCATCGTTGTCTTCTTGACAGACCTCTAGATTAGCTCTAGACGTAGCTTTGGCGTAAGGCGTAAGGTCGCCCCCCGCAGTCTGAAGACATAACTGCACTCAAGAAGTGTCCAATTTCTAAGTCACAAGATAGCCCTTACATTTACTTTCAGGGGCCAACATTGAGGGCCAAAGATCGAAGGTTAAGGGCAAGGTCTGAGATTGAGGTTTAGGGGAGGAATTGGAATTGGCCCTAAATCCAGTACAGAAAATACTGTAAGTCACAAGAAGCACACTCACCGGCCACTTTATTGGGTACACCTGTCGAACTGCTCATTAACACAAATTTCTAATCAGTCAATCACATGGCAGCAATTCAATGCATTTAGGCATGTAGACATGGTCAAGACGATCTGCTGCAGTTCAAACTAGTATCAGAATGGGGAAGAAAGGTGATTTAAGTGACTTTAAACTTGGCATGGTTGTTGGTGCCAGACGGGCATTTATTATTTCAGTATTTCAGAGACTATTGATCTACTGGGATACTGGGATCTACTGGGATTTTCACACACAACCATCTCTAGGGTTTACAGAGAATGGTCTAAAAAAGAGAAAATATCCAGTGAAGGAGCAGAAGACCACACTGGGTGCCACTCCTGTCAGCTAAAAAACAGGAAACTAGGGCTACAATTCACACAGGCTCACCAAAATTGGACAATAGAAGATTGGAAAAATGTTGCTTGGTCTGATGAGTCTGGATTTCTGCTGCAACATTCGGATGGTAGGGTCAGAATTTGGCATCAACAACATGAAAGCATGGATCCATCCTGCCTCGTATCAATGGTTCAGGTTGGTGGTGGGGGTGTAATGGTGTGGGAGATATTTTCCTGGCACACTTTGGGCCCATTAGTACCAATTAATTTTGGATCTCAATCCAATAGAGCACCTTTGGGATGTGGTGGAATGGGAGATTCTCATCATGGATGTGCAGCCGACAAATCTGCAGCAACTGTGTGATGCTATCATGTAAATATGGACCAAACTCTCCGAGGAAGGTTTCCAGTACCTTGTTGAATCTATACCATGAAGGATTAAGGCAGTTCTGAAGGCAAAAGGGGGTCCTACCCGGTACTAGCAAGGTGTACCTGATAAAGTGGCCGGCGAGTGTATATTCTTGCATGAAAGCATCTTAAAACGGCAACACCAGTATTTCAAGGTTGTAACTCAAAATTGAGAGTTGTCTCATCTGAAAGTGAGCTGTGGCTCACTGATGCAAAATCCAGTCAGCGGTACTTTTGCTGTGTCATCTCTGATCAAGACTCTGCTAGCTGCATCTTCCATGAAAGGATTGGGTGGAGCCACAACACATACAGGGATTTTGAATTGGAAAAGTACTTTGGATGTGACTGATGTTTCACAAGTTCACAAAAGCAGAAGTAGACAGAAGAACACATACTGAGAAGTAGTCAACGTGTGCATTTCTTTTTCTCAAGAGTTGTGAGTGGTAGCTAGACTGATCGCCAACATGTGGCGAGCTGTCGTCAGTGTGGGGAAGGATTATGATAGAAAAGAATGGGCTGTTTTAACACCTACCGTTTGGTACCAATCCTTTTAAGCCTTAAATGTGTAAACTAAAGAAAGCCAATTATCTCTGGTAAAGATGTGGTAGGGGTGGGAGGTATTACCAGGTGCAATTAAGTTGGTGAATTGTAGTTATGAAACAGACAGGAGCAGAAAAAAACTGGGCAAAGAGACAAAAAAAAGAAAATGAAATGAAATGAACACCAAAATGGAAAGTGGCAAATAGAACGGGAGAAATGACACCGAGGAGCCAAGTGACAAAGTGACAGATGGAAACACTTACAGCCTCTCAGCGTGTCTCTATCATAGTAGAAAGAATAATCGGCCCTCAGAGATTACCTCTCTGGTGAAGCGGATCACAGCTGTGGATGAGTATCAGTGACTACACTGAGGCCTAAACAAAGCATATCACATATAAGCAACTGTAGCTCAAGAGTAAAATGGAAAAGCTCACATTGTAAATTCACAGGCACAGAAAAACAACTCGAAACCAGGATTTTCTCTAAATATTGCTGTGACAGTGCAATTCATGAATTACGTATATAAGACGGCGAGCGCTGTCAAACATGAAGGGTCCAGCACCAGCGCGTCTCACTCTGTCAATATGCACCTTTAAACTTTAAGGTGCTCTTGCCAATGGCTATTTTTTCTTTTCTGAACTGTAAAGGGAGATAGTAAATATATGGATACCAAGAGGTTAATTCTTCAAATTTCTGTAAAATCTCAAAACAACTGCCATCCACACAGATAAAGAGCATCTCATGCATATTCATCTATAACCACCAAACATTTGAGTCAAATTATCTTTTACTGCCTGCTTCCAGTTCTCTGCAGAACTCAGAGCCACAAGCGTGATTTGAATATGACCAGGTTTGAATCAGAGTTCCTGCCTTTAAGCTTTCAGAGCATGAAAGGTGAGACTGGGTAGCAGAGCACAGGTGCAACTTCATCTTCTGCATGTTTTACACTGTTTCTTTGGTGAGGAAATGGGATTTCTTTTTGAAAAATTCTTTTCAAACCAACATGATAACAGGAACTTTGATTTTCTTCACTTCCCGCTGATTTAATTAGAAATCCTAATCAAACAACTTGGGATGGCACGATCTGAAGCAGAAATCAAATCAAAGCTATTAGGTTGGAGGTTTTGTTAGAAGGATAAGTAGGCAGGAAGCAGCCTTGGTAAGCCGTGCATGTCTGTGTGAGTGTGTAATCTTACTTTCTTTTTCCAACTCAGTGATGGAGTTTCCTCTCTGGCAGACAGGCACGAGCACACACGCATACACCCACACACACACAGAAACGCGCGCATCGCAGACATCACTCACACCCAGATGGTAGAGCTTGAGAGACTTCCCGCTTACCTAGAAAATACAAAAAGAGATTAGCTGTAAATACACAAGCACAGAGAAAGCAGGAACTCTTTGCTTTTATGATACAGCTGCAAGTGTTAGTGTACATTGCGTTAGAGATGAGGCACATTTGTTCTGTGACATTTCATTTTTCAAATGTTGTGCAAAAAAAATGAAATTAAGAATCAAAATCCAGGTCCTTTTTTTCATGATCTAACCTTAGCCGGAAAGTAAATAAACTCTTGCAATCACGCTTGTTTTCCGATTGTCTGGTCTTCCCATCAAAATATGTGCACTTCAGTAATCATTTTTGTATTAGTGGGTGGGGCTAAAAGTCCCACTTGATTCTGATTAGTTTGTTTGTTTTCTCAGATATAATGGAGATTTATTCGTTCATATTTATTCATATTCTTTATTATTTTATAAAAGAGCCTTTACCTCTATGTCTTTGACAACATGATGTCAACGTATGAATTCAGCATATTCAAACCTACATTACAACCACAGATGGCACCTGCACTAGTTGCTGCATTTCCCTTAGCATCAAAAATTTATACAACCAAATTAGATCGATAATACTGACATCAGTAATGATGAAAAAAAAGAGTGAGCGGTGCCTCAAATAGCACTACAGTGATCCCTTATTTTTCATGGTTAATGGGGACCGGCGCCCCCCCCCCCCCCCCCCGCGTAAATAAAAATCCGTGAACTGGAGCCGGAGCTCCCTGAGCCTCAATAATGTGTTGAAAATATGTTTAAAAAAAACCCAAAAAGTAGCGAGGCACTACAGCAAAACAAGACAAAGGCTCAACTGTGGTCTTTCTGTTACCTTCACAGCCTCTGGTCTCTGAACCGTAGTAAAGAAACTGCTAGTATTGTGCTATTTTTGGCTCGTAATTAGCAGCTAACATGCTAACAACAACAACAAAACAAAAAGTCCGGTTTTCTCTGCATGGAACGAGGCACTTTATTGTGGCACTGCAGGAAATTGTAATATCACACAGGTTGTATTGTTCGGCTCCTATCAGTAAACAGAGAATGTAAATCTATACACGCTGGGCTGCTGTTTATGTTCACTCCACTCTTCATCTAACCCCGTTTTCTTCTGCCGTCTCACGACACACACACTCCATTACCCATAAGGCTACCTTCTTAAAGGGGCCAGGCTGGCTCACAGCATTTCTTCACTGAGAGAATGCACACAACATCCCGTGATGTTTCCGTGATTTTTTAAATTCTTTTAAATTATATTATATATTTCTGAAAAATCCACGAATAACTAAAATCGTGGAACTTAAACCACACATTGGTAAGGGATCACTGTACTTTATCACTGGCAATGACAATAAAAATGTCTTCCACAAAAAAAGGCCATTCTGCCTTTAAAATTTAACTACAGAGAACATTTTATTTTTGCATGCAGATGTGCAGATGAGTGATCATAATGCCAATATCTCTTCAGAGCAAAAGCAACTAAACTTCCTCTGGAGTTTCTTTAAAAGCCAAAGCTTGCTTGCAGTACGTAACAAAAGCATTTCCAGTAAATGACTAAGGTGTTGCACTGGGTGAAATTTCTTAACAGGTTTAAACAGACAGCAATTTGTATACTAAATAAATATTTAAGCATTAGATAACCTAATGACTTGTCGAGCATGACATGAAGCAGGAATGTTGTGTAGGAGGTCTTTTGATTGATGTGACTTTGGAGAATTTATTAGAACGCAGCACATTTTGTCTTAGAGCTCAGCAACCTGTCAGACGGAGTAAAGGTTTGACCTTGTTCTCTCAGTGACTCTTAGGGTTCCACAAATCAGTACAATGCTATTATCAAATCTGTGCTAAAGAACCTTCAAAACTCAAAAACCTAAAGATCTTTGCTAAAAGTTCCAAACCACATGGGACATACCGTCATTATTGTCATTATTACATACACCAATCAAGCACAACACACTTGATAAAGAGCAAGTGCTCTTGTGCTCTCAAAAGAGTTCTGACCAGTCAGGTTCTGGACAAAGAACATCTGAGGGTGTTCTAGAACAGTGGTCCCCAAACCTGACCCGGTACCGGTCTGTGGGGCATTTGGTACCGGGGCAGAGAAAAAGAAATAAATCACTTCTATTATCACCGTTTGATTTATTAGCCAAGTCTAAATGATGTTTTATTTTGAAAATTGACCAGATTCTCTCCACTACATCCGTCTATGACTGACTCTGGACACTTGACAAGACTTCAAGACCCATGTCTTGGTCACGTGGCAAAATGAGTAAAAAAAAAAACCAAAACAAACGTTTTCAGAAAGTGTCTTTCCGAAGAATGGTACCGACGTTCTGTTGTTGGTGCAATGTTGACGCTACTAATAAAGTTGCATGTGAATACACAGCGGAATTACGTTTATTATAATATATAGAAAATACCACAGTTTTCATGCCGGTGCATTTTTTTTTGTTTTGTTTTATTTATCTGCGGCACATTACACATTGGCACAAAAAAAAAAAAGGTTGGGGACTACTGATCTAGAGTGTCTGGTTCTGGGATGTTATCATTGGATCCTTTAGGGCCTGTAGGTTGTGTGGTGGGGTCTCTGTGTAAGGGGATTGCATCCCACAGATGCTATCAGGTCCCATCAGACTGCTGTCTGAGGAGGTTGAGGACCAAATGAACACTTCAGTGGTCATAATGTCAGGTTTGACTGGTGTGTATGTCAGTATTACAAATATTACGTATATTGTATGTAATTTAATAAAGCTAAGGGCATCACAGCAGTACAAATGTCATATGTAGTTACTACTGAGTTCTCCAACAATTTCCAAAGAAATCAAAAGTAACAGAAGGGCTCATCTGCTGTTCTACAGTTCCGCGGCCCGTTGCAGTTTCTTTGTCAGATTGTGTCTGTCTTTGTATCTTCTTGAAATTTTTTCTGAGCTTTTATCAAAATGCAGATAAATTGAAGAGGATGGGTCAAGGATATCAAGCAGGAGACAAATGGAGAGTCAAAAGGACGACGTTTTGACTGTTTCTGTGTTTGACTGTAGGATTCCAGGCAGGTGGAATAGATGAGCTCGTAGCACAAACAAGATAAAGCACGAGTATTGTGTTTCTCAACATCTGGCTGCAGAAGCATACTCTTGACTTCAGCATCTGGATCTTGGACAATACAGGTGGACAAAAGACTTCAAACAAAGTGACAGAATTAGGGCAGGTGTGCTGCAGTGCTTCTTAGAAACAGATGTTTCCATCCAAGCTGTCTGCTGAGAGAGTCCACTGGTGCTACCTGATAATGCTGCATTCATGTCATCACCACTGGTTTTTTCCAGACAACAAATACAACAATCTAATGCATTCACCATGAACTTTGGGAATTCATACCACTGACAATCGAACACACCTCATGTTTATTTAAATTCTTTTTTTCACTGTATCAGATTTATTTTCTTAAGCAATTTAGACAGCAAAAACACAATTTCCTTTTGGGGATTAATAAAGTATTTGTCAGTTCAATTCAATTCAATTCCTTAGAGGTTTTGTATGTTGTATTATATTATATTATATTTGTTTCATTTCCCCCCCTTTAATTGTAGAATGTAATACCTAATGTTTTTCAATTCATATTTTAACATACATTTATTAACACACATCAAGAGTTTACTTATTACTTGATCAAACCATTTTTGACAGCAGTAGAGGTCACAAGTCTTACAAAAAATGATCCTATAAGCTTGACAACTTTGGACACACTCAGGTTAAACAAGGATGGATGGGAAGAGAAAGCACATCACTTTTCCCATCTTTCTACCCATCCATCCATCCATCCATCCATCCATCCATAAATGTAAACCCTTGTCCCAGCCTGACTTTCTGTACACTCTGGTAAAGATTTTCATTCAAAAATAAAGCATTAAATCTTTTCTGTTTTAGTAGTGATTTACTTTTTTTGTGGTCTGACAGCCATAATAGCCAATTCTGGAAGATTCAAAGCAGGCTGTCATGGTGAGAAATAAGTTATATCAAGTGAATCTACGATAAAGGCCTAATTAATGGAGCACTGCATAAAACTAATGACTTATTTTCTAGACAGTATCCCTTTAAAAGTTACATTTAATACTAAGATTCCATACGTGTAGGTGTGTTTCTATTCGTGTGTGTTACTCGCATCTCCACAATCATCCGTTTGGTCTGTTTTTCAAACTAGACAGGTGACATGGAGGTGCAGTGCAGTCGCCCGAATGGGCAGTTGGTACATTTCAAGTTAATGTAGTTTGCTCCTTTCTCACAGCAAACTCATGTTTTCATGTGAAGTACCTGAGAAACATCAGAAAATCCTAACACCGCCACCAACCACGACAAGTGAATTTCCAAAGCAGTGGGAAACGTCGCAATGAAATGTGGGGACAGTTATATCTGCAGGGCTACTAGGGGTGAGGATGTGTTATATGTTGTGAGAGTTTGTTGCAGTCTTTGAAGCCTTAGTGACAGCAGGGAGGCTCTTACTTGAAGTATTGAGGCTCAAGACCTGCCATCTCAACCGTTTCTTTTGAGGACTGGTTTCTATCCAATGCCAAGGTGCTGCATGTCATGGTCTTGTTAAACCCCACCACTAAGATTACAGTTATGCCAAATGCAATTGTCCAAATACTTTTGAATCTTTGAAAATGGAGGTACTTTGCTTAAAATAGCTGTAATTCCATAACCAAAGAGGCCAGATGTTTGTAAAACCTTGCCAATTAAAGCTGAATCACAACAGATTGATTACCTACTTTTATTTCAAATCTATTGTGGGGGCGCATAATATGGAGCCCCGTTTGGGTCATAATTCAATGAATAAAGGAGTCTATTATTATGAAATACAGGCGTTTATTATTATGAAATATTTCCCATTATTATGATAATGGTTTCATTTTTCATAAGAATGAGCTTTTACATAATAATGGCTTTGTTTTTCATAAGAATGATTTGTGTGTCAATCACAGCAGAGAGGGCGGAGCCATTTATGTGATTGGCTGCTCTTTCATTCAGGCATAAGCAACAGAACAGTGAATATGGTCAATGTTTCCCATAGCTCAGTTCAAGCTGCAATAGGTACAATCAGACTAGGAGCGCACCTTGATGACGCCACGGCCCACTGCTAACAGGACTTCACGGCCAAAACTAGTCGATGTCAGAGCGTAGAATGGAGAAGGATCAGCCAATGAACGTGCAGGTCAACCACTGGTCCCGCTTAGTGGCAAAATGTCATTATTATGTAAAAGCTCATTCTTATGAAAAAAGGAAGCATTTATGTAAAAACTAATTTTTAGATAAAAAAGCCATTTTTAAATAAACTATTATGCATTTAACTAAGATTAAATCATAATAAAATATATTTTATAATAATTTGATTTTTTTCATAATGATGGGAAATATTTCATAATAATACACATATATTTCATAATTATGGGAAATAATTTATAATAATAAACACCTGTATTTCATAATAATAGACTCATTTATTAATTGAATTATGACCCAAACGGGGCTCCATAGCATAAAGGCAAAATCATAAAAAACGTCATTGTCCAAATTCTCTGGACCTATCTGTAAATGCAGTCTTTTAGACTCTTCTGAATCTGCTCATACCAGTCACCTTCTCCAAATGTAACTAAGAGATTTAATTTGTCCTGCCAGTATTTGTAGATTACTTAAATCAATGTGCGTGTCATAGGGTAGAGAAAAAGCGCTTGCTTTCTGACCCCAAAGCTCATCCACTTTGGTCCCCAGATATCCTGAACATCCTTGAGTTTGTCATTTATAAACTCCTCACTCAGTTTGTCACTCTCACATAGATTGTTGTCCAACAGTAGTTATAAAATCAAATAAAATAAAAAGAAAATGTACTGATGCAACGCAATAAAAAAAAACTCAGTTGCTAGTGTGACTATCAGTCATCCAGGTCATGGTAATTCTCAAAGGTTTGATAGAAAAATGTAGTTTCAATTCATGTGTATTAAAACTAAGTGGTTTGAGATAAATATCTTCAGTTTCTATCAATCCAGCTGGACTGTCCAAGACAAGATTGCAAGTAATAATGTGGTCCGATGCAGCACAGGATGTAGCAGCTTGATGCTACAGAAAGCAAATGGCACTAAAGATAAATGACGATGTCTTGTGAGACGGGAACCAAGCAACTATGCAAGAGTCCCGTTCCCTCTATGCAAGAGCATGAATAAGCTTTTATTGCTTTCCGTGATGGCAGCGTGTGTAACGTACTGTATGAAATGTCTTATCAATATTGATGGGATTCTCAGCATTTGATATTGGAGGTATGATGCGACAGCGTGGGAAAAGCGTGACTCTCATGGTGAATGCGTGACACTTAGTAGCCCTGTATATTTGGAGTGGGTGTTACCATGTGCCTCTGACAGCATCGCCGCTGCTGTCCTGGCTAGCTTTTCATGTTTGTTCTTCAGCTGCTATAGTGTTAGTGAATGTCTGTGAAGCTTCCACAAAAACCAAACTGCTTAGCTGGAATTTACGGAATGCTATCCAATATTACAATTTGCCCAAAGCAAGAATACGAGGCTTCAGGAAGTCTGCCAAAGTTTTGTTTAAATATGTATGCATGCAAAAAATAAGCTGGAAGCCTACAAGGTCACATACGCCTTACACTTCATAAACAACTGGTGCAAATGTTAAAGGTTCTGAGTCACAAGGCAAATAGCCTACAGTATTTATATGACATGAAAACTAAGCAGGAAAATGTGCTTCATGTCATGAAACTAACATGCTATTGAATTTTAAATCTCGAGTCTTTAATTATCTATAAAGTAGACATGTCATTGTTCAAAAGCTGTCAGGGCAACTGTTCTGCTTTTTTCTGTGCTGTGCATCGATGTAACAAAGCTTTGGTTTTGATCTGTGAGAGCACATTGAGGCGCCTGAGTACTGCCAGGTCTCTTTTTTTAATAAACACTGGCTTTTCAATGTAATATGTATTATAACTGAACTTCCAGAAAGGTAAGGAAGTTTTTTCGAAAATCAATGCAAATCAGTAATATTTCTTTTATTTTTCTTTATTTAACAGACGCAAGTATAAAAGACGTAACTGAAAATCTGTGTTGAGTTCAACTGAGATTTCAGTCTGGTAAGGAGGTGAATACATTATCTTCTCTGTGGATCCAAAAATCCCATCTGATAAAGCCTCGATTAGCATTCTCACTTCAACTGGATTGCTCCACCTAGCACAAGGGACATAATGAACATAATGAAATCAAATATGTTCTTATTTGCATGTCTTATTTACATTTACCTCATGGAGAAATTTATATGTAGAATGAGACCCGGCAATCAAATAAAATCAAATAAATAAACAACAACGGCAGCCTAGCTATGTATGCATTATTTGTATATGGGTATAACAGCAGAAAACAGTATCTAAACAGAAATCTAAATCATGGATTATGATGATAATTAGTTACTTGACAGACAACTAGCCATTAGGCCCACTTAGCTTTTCCAGTTTGTTTTATCACACTGGAAAATAAATAAATAGAATTGACAACTGCAGCATGAATTAGAGCTGCAAACTCATCCAAAGTATGAAACGGCAGAGTTTCATTACCATGTGCTGTCTTCAGACATGTCAAGCCTCGCCATCAATGGCAATACCAAGTCTCATTCACTACAGCTAAAACATTCAATCTCTGCAGCAGAACCACCGCTCCATATTGGTTCTGACTCTTAGAGGTGTTGGTGAGGTCAGCTGCCTCCCTTCTTGTCTCCTCAGTTTCCAAAATCTGCTTCCTTTGTGTATCCTGGCTCGAACAGATATGGCTCTGGATCGTTGGCCCTAAAGTAATCCTTATCATCTGATGGTTGTGCACTCAGAAACTTATAGCAATCACGTTAGCTCCTGGCAACTGGCTGGTCATTGTTGATGGAAGTTACCAAAGAGCTTCCGGGGGTCTGTGCATGATCAATACATCAGCGTGAGTATAGAGTTCCTTGTAGGGCTGAACGATTAATTGCATTTGCGATAATCTCGCGATATCATAAAACGAGATTTTCTAACCGCAAAGGCCGCGATATTACTGTCACGTGATCTGGCGACGTCACGTGACTTGCGAGTGAGCCCAGCCGAGCTGAGCAGAGCAAACAGGGCAAGCAGCAGTGGCGGCTGGTTAGTAGAGGGCGCTGGGGCGCCGCCCCCATCAAATTAAGAGATTTAAAAAAAAAAAAAAAAAAAAAACGAAATGAAGGTGTTATTTCAGTCTGTGGATGCCTGTCAATAGTAATTAAATGTTTAAAAATTGGTTTGGTTTCAATATGTTTTTTTACTCTTTTTTTAATCTACTTCCGGAGGTGCGGGGCGCCGGTAAAACGGATTCCAATGTAAGCCCTCGAACATTTGATGATCAGCTGGCATGAGGCTGAGTTTTAATTGGTTTGAGTCAGATTCTTCACGGGGCGCAGCAGTCTGCGTCCCTGGTGCCTCCCAGCAAATGACACGTTTATCAGCAGCCAATCAGCGAATCAGATTCATGTCATGTGTTTTTTTTTTTTGTTTTTTTTTTTGATGGTGTGTTGAAAGAGCACATTGAGAACGCCACAGTTTTTAAGGGGACTTCTAAAACAGTGCAGAACGAACTGCTGGACTGTATGTTGTCTGTTGTGAGGGAGCACATCATCACAGAAGCCCAGAGTAGCGATTTCATCGCAATACAAGCAGACGAGACCATGGATATTTCCACACAGTGCCAACTTGTGCTCGTGCTGCGTTACATCGACGGGAAAAAAACTGTGCAGGAGAGATTTTTTTGAGTTTATCCCTCTGACGTCAGCTACAGCTGAGTCTATTGCTGCAGCACTAGGAGAACGACTTGCTGCCATCCTTCCAGAGGTCAAAATTCATGTTCAAATAGGAATCATATACATATATACACACATACATATATTATAGAATATATAATATTTGATCTTGTATATTATAAAATATCTGAAAGGAAAAATAATTATTTTGAAAATAATATAAATAAATAAACAGCTTCACTATTGTTATGTATGTACTGTTATGACTAATGAGCCATTGTTTGTTTACATTTTTCAAAATAAAAAGGACCAAAATATTATGTTCTAGCTTTGTTTTGTACCCCATTGTATCAAGCTCGCATCGAACCGTGACTTCTGTGTATCAATATACCCCTATGTAATCCAAGGTAAATTGCGCCCCCCCAAATTTTTTTTACACCAGCCGCCACTGGCAAGCAGTGTTGTCAACTTAGCGACTTTCCAGTCCCCTCTAGCGACTTAATTTGTAGAAAGCGACTAGCGACAAATCTAGCGACTTTTTCTGGTGATTTAGAGACTCAAGCGCACTCAAACCGCTGGGTTTAGGCCGCCTCGCGAACCGCGCTTCTCTCTCTCTCTGTCGGGCACAGTGCACAGCCACAAACACCCCGCCCGCCGCGCGAGACAACTCGAGCTCCCCCCCCTTTTCCTTGCAAAAAATCTGTGAGCTCCTGAGATCTATATAGAAGAATCTTTCTGGCTAACAGTGCCATACTCATTTTGCACTTCAGTACGTTGTGTGCTGCTGTTACTGAGTAAATATAATATTTCTATTAGTGTTCAAAAATTTTTTTTTTTGAAAATGTCCAATTGGTTAGAGCAGATATTTGTTCTTTATTTTCCTGTGTGATGTTACTTACTGGAGATCAGTAAGCTTTATTTTTTCTATATCTGTATATTTTATTTATTTATTTATACACTGTCCTGTCAATCTCAGACAGTGTTTAAGAAGTGCAGTCCACATGTTTACATAAATGTTACACATGTTTCATGAAACGTGAAAAGTTAGATGTTGAAGAGGTAAAGCCACAGTTTTGTTTGCTTTATTGTTGTAATCTGCACTTTAAATAAATCTGATATTGTTTATTATGACAGTGTTTGAAAAATACATGAGAAGAAGACCTTAAAAATAATGGCATATTAAATCGCAATCGCAATTTTGAGGAAAAAAATCGCAATTAGATTATTTTCCAAAATCGTTCAGCCCTAGTTCCTTGTATGTATTTCACTATAAGATTGTTCCATCTATCCATTATCTATGCCTGATTAATCCTCTGCAGGGTCACAGGGATCTGCTGGAGTCTATCCCAGCTCTCTTAGGGTGAAAGGCAGGTCACCAGTTCATCGCAGGGCCACATGTAGACAAACAACCACACACACTCACAATCACTTTTTAGAGCCACCAATTAACCTAACATGCATGTCTTTGGACTGTGGGAGGAAGCTGGAGTACCCGGAGGAAACCCACGCATGCAAACTCCACACAGAAAGACCCCTGTTGAGGTTCGAACCAGGAACCTTCTAGCTGCGAGGCAACAGTGCTGACCACTAAACCACCATGCTGCCTAGCTATACGATGGTTGTGTCCCACTAATTGCAATAAACATAACATGTGAAATGGAACATTTTGGAGTTGCTTGGAAGTTTAATTTGTCACTTGGGCTAGGTGGAGGCAATCCACCTTAAAGTGAGAACGCTAATCTTGCCTAGCGGAACCTTGTCAGACTGGGTTATTAGATGCACAGAGAATAAAAAGTATCTACCCCTTACCTAACACAGGGGTTAATGTTGAAATAAGCTAATTCCCAAAGAACCCAAAATCCACTTCCTATTGCGAAGGGATCTAATTGCCTCCCCTAGATCTCAGATTCCTTGTTTGCATTTTTCAAAGCACATTCCTCCTTTTAGGATTAATATTATTGACAGACCATTTTTATACCGTCTCCTACAGCACAAGCTGTATGAGATCTAAGTGACAAAAAAAAAACATTATCTTCCAAAGATGCATGAATATAAATACACTTTATAACACATAAAAATGAAACAGAAACTCAAAGTGACCTTTCCTACAGCCGATGCAAAGACGGAGAACACATCAAGGGGGGTTAAAATATGCTGCTGCATTATCTAATACCAAAAGGACCCTTCACTGCTCTCTACATCAGCCACAGCAGCAACCCACCCACTCATTTCAAATGAATGGGTAGGCATGTCTGCATATTTATAAACAAGACAGCAACAAATCCACACAGCAAGTACTCATCGGCCATATTGTTGCGACACTATGTCCCATTACCAAGTATTTCCTGAGTGTGAAGACGCTTGACAGAGTTTTAATAGAAATTTTGATCACAAGGGACAGAATACCTGCTCAGTGCTCAACTAGCGTTACTCCTGGTAGCAGTTGTTTCTTCCACTGTACTTGAGGAACTGATTTACTGCTTCACAGAGTTCTCATTGTGGGAAAATGGACTGAGGGAAATCAATTCCGGATCTGACTCTGTGAGGTCAACAAATTGATGTGGTCTGCCTTCCTCTTCCTATTCCCTTACCAGATTCTCTTGTAAATAACGCACATTTCTTTTTATTTTACTCTATTTTATTTTTTAACCACCAGCAAGAAAGTCAATGCGTGAGTCAATTCATAGCACCATACTACATGTTTCAAGGAGTCCAGATCACCGGTGCTCAATATCAATAAAAGATTCTGTCTTAGGAAAGGTTCAGTTTGCACACGGATGGATGGATGGGTGGATATTTTCTTCTTTGAATGACTAACTAAAGTAAAACATCAAGGATTCTGTTCATGTAACATGTAGATGGAGATGAAATAGAATTGGAAATCAACAGTATCGAGAATGTAGCCAAACTATAGGCTTGAGCTTTGGGTGATTTATGCTTCTGCTTTGATCAAGTAAAGTGTGTGCGCCATAGACATCCAGGGCCCGATGTTCCGCCAAACCTCCTAAAGCCACTATTATGGGATAGCGGGTAGCCGCTACCCGCTATTATGGGATAGTGGGTAGCGGGAGGGGCGTTTCCCCCGCAAAGAACGCAATCTTCCACCTCCCTAAACCCACGATCGCAAGATACCGAGTTTGTGGAAAGCGCAAAAGACACGCCCATTGCCACACCTACAATGTGAATATGTCGGTAAAAAGTCGGCAAAGCGGATAGTGGCTTTAGCCGCTATTTGCGGGTAGCGGCTACCGGGAGGTGTACGATCGGGGCCCTAATGTCTAATGATATCATCACAGAGCAACGCAAACAACGATAAGTGGAAAAGCAAACTAACATGCACGTCCTGTGTGTAGGCTAGTGATCTAGAATCAACATACCCAGTGAACGAGCGAATAATGGTGCAGCATAATCGGAATATATAATCTCAGGACCACATCAACATGTATGTGTAATAGACACTGCTCTAGTAGGACCAGCCCTGTTTTATATATTGACTGACGTTGCTGCCTCTCTTCCTGACCTGATCTACTGCTGCTGCAGTAATGACTGTGATTTGAAAGCACTGTTGTTCAGCCTTCCTGAAAGATTAACATGAACCAGATGAAGAGGCTGCGGTCTATTTCACACACAGGGGCCTGAGCATAATACAAGAACTTCAGAGTCGAACAGGGTGTAAACTGAGCGGATTTCAATTTCACATACATATAACAAAAGCTAATAGGGAGAATCCCACAGAGATATACACACAACTGAATGCAAAAACACGCAAATATGCATATAGACTATAGCCAGGGTGATCTCATTCTTCATTCTCCTAGCACAGCAGCTCGTTAATTAGCCAGCCCTCACACACCTTTATACACACACCCGATAAACAACTACATAGCTTTGCTCTAGCAGGACACCAGAAGGTTTTTTTATGGTGAAGAGGACATTGAGGAGCCTCCCTGATGCTTTCCTGTGATTGTTATTAGAAATATAATAAAGAAAGGGAGCAAAGAAGATAAGCAGCATGAAAAGAGAGATTGTCCTTTAATCTTTCCAACTGTTTTTTTTTTTTTTTTTTTTTTTTTTTTTTGATTAACACGGACCTATTATGCTACTTTCATGGGTTTATTTTTGATTATAGCTCACAACGCAGCGAGACACGACTGGTCGCACAGAAATCTCTGTAGGTGGATCGAAAACTCCTTTCTCTTTTTGTCTGCTTCCTTCGGATTTTCTCTCTTAAATAAAAATGATGCTTTCATTGATACTTCATCAACTGAAAAAAAGAAAGAAATAGGATGCAGGGAGTTTTCTCTCAGTCAGTTTAGCGAGGACGGGGCTGGTGGAATACTTCAAGGCTGCTGTTGGAGGGATGCCATCTTTTTAGATGAAAATTATTGATCGGCAGATTGGCAACAGTAAAACAGCACTAATTGTTTATGTAATGGAATCTTTTTTTACAACAAAATATCCACTGAAAACAGAACTGCATGGATATATTTTCAGACAGACAAATGGCTATGTTTTATTCCTCTTCTCTTAACAGCAGGACTTCTTTTCACCGGAAGAAAAACAGTCAGGAACTTTAGATGAACCCTGAAAATCCAACAAATTGCCCGTGTCAGGCACCACTAGGAATAAACAAGCTGTCGACATTTTGGCCCTTACTCTCTCAGCCTTCTTTAAAAGATCCCTGAGAGTAAGAGATTTATACGTCCTCAATAATCCCTGGAAGAGCATGGAGTTTCTTTTCTCCTCTAAAGAGTATCACTATCAAAGAGATGTGGTTCCTGAACCAACAAAATGGCCTAACTTACACTTCAAAATGGAGATGTGAAAAAAAAAACAGAAAAGAGGGAAAGACATCTCAGCTCTGTCATTTTTTTCTCTTCATCAGGGGAGATTCAGGAACTATGGATTTATACTTTTTTTCTCATTCCACTCTGAGAGAAAAGTTCCATCAACAATGTCTGAAAAGCTATAAAATTCCTCAAGTGAGAGTAAAAAGGTAAGCTACAAGACTGAATGTTTTATTTTCTCTGGATTCAGCTTTAGCCAGGAGTCGTTTCCTGAAACAGAATCCTATTCCAGTTTATGTGGTGATGTTATAAAACCGGGTTTCTGTGATGCATTTTAAATGACAGACGCCATTGTTTACATAACCGGAGCAATGTTAAATGTTAAAACATGACAGAGAAATTAATGCATGTGGAGAATAAATGCAGGGAGAAAATGCAAAAAGATAATAACAGAAATATATGCAAAATATGTCATTAGAAAAAAAAATAACTAAATACACGCAAAATGCAAATTAAATTCATTTAAAAATGGTTTATGGAAATGAATGGAGGAAAAATGCAAATAAAACAAATATGGGGACATAATGATTAAAATTACATGGATTTAAAAAAAGTATATAACTAAATGAAGTCCATCCATCCATCCATCCATCCATTAACTATACTCTCTTCTTCTCATTCAGGGTCACAGGGAGCTGCTGGAGTCGACCTCAGCTGCCTTTGGGACAAAAGCAGGGGTACAACCTGGACCAGTCACCAGTCCATCAGTTTATTTGTCTGTTTGGATTCTTTATATCTTATATAAAAAAAAAAAAAAAGCCAGTAAAAAAGTAGAGAAAAGAAGAGTATGACGTAGACAGATAAGTCACAATTTGTAACAGGTCATATTAGTCAAAACTCAAAAGCAGCCATCACAAAGGTAACAGTCACAAAACAGTACCAGTCAATTTAAATAAATGAAGAAAACACAGCAGCATGCAGTCTAGCATATGACTGCCTCATCAAAGTAAGTGGTTTTCTCATTCTTGATATTATTCGTCAGGTTTTGCTGTGTAAATCAATCAGCTGAGGTGATTACTAACCACGACTACTGCTATGACACTTAGTTTGGTTATGTTTTTACTGGTTTCCAGCTTGCACAATTAATCTGAACATTGGTTCCAGCCAATTGTCTTAAATCTTGTGTTTCACTCAAATCAACAACAATAACAACAATAAAAAAAAAAAAAAAAATCATTTTAATGGTGTAATGATTGTATGAAAATAAAGAAGCCTATTGCATGTGTACTGTTTCAGTAGTCTAACACACCTCTGGAATGTATGGTTTTCTTTTTTTTTTTTTTGGAAAGGAGAAATGTGAGTTAAAATTCAAATGGCTTTTTTTTGTGTCTAAGTTCCCTTATTTTTATTTTTGTTGTTTCACTCGGCTGCATTGTAAATGAGGTCTCTACCTCAATGTATCTCCGAGTTTAAACAAAGGTAATAATAATAGTAATAATAAAATGTCCCCTGGAATAGCTAAGCAAGTAAGAACCGGCCAGATTTCCTTTTTTTTTTTTTTCTTTTTTGCACTGCCCTCTTCAGAGTCCACTACAAATCCTCAGTCTGCTTAAGCCTGCTGAGGGTTGCTTCAAGGAAAGTAGCTCAGAGGAGCTCATGACTGATGATTCTTGGGGCATGGCTTGAGCACTGGCAGTATTTACAAAGACTTTACAACGGCGTCTCCTGGCCTCTCGTAATAATGACGGTAAACAAGCCATAACTCTAACAAACACCTTGTAGAAGGTCCCCTGAGAGCTCAATCCGATCTGATCTTGACGTTATCATACTGTTCTATAGGTGTTATCAATCCTATATGATCTAATATGAATAAAGTACATCTAATCTAATCTAAAGCTGCTTTGTGTTGTAAAAGCACCTTAAGTGGTTTCCAGAGTTAGAAAGGAGCTGGTGCCAGACAGGCTGGTCTGAGTATTTCAGTGACTGCTGATCTACTGGGGTTTTCACCAAAACCATCTCTAGGGATCATTTACAGGGAATGGTCCCCTCAGCTGTCCTCAGATGTGGGCCATCATAATAAAAGGAGGTTTCACTATGTTTTTTTGTTATCAGTTTGGGAATAATTAAAAGTCTACCGCCAATGGACTTGAGGGTTCGGGGTGGTTTATAAAATGAAAAAAAAAAAAAAAAATAGTGAAAAATAAGTAGGACAAACACCATGCCGAGTTTTATAAATGTATAAAAGTATCGTAAAATCAGTTCTGAAGGAAATATTTAACACAGAGAATTTAAAATTGGTGTAAAGTGTGCTCTCCAGTTTTATTCAGCATTTGTGCACCTGAGTTTTTAGATAACTGTGATTGAGATTTTTTTCTCTTTCCTTGGGGAGACTAGAAGAAAGAGCGTTACAGTAATCCCACCTGCCTGTAATAAAGCAGTGAACTTGTGTCTCTGTAATGGTTTCACAGAGAAAAGAAGAAAAAAAAATAGAAAATCCACTTTTTGTAGAAAATTAATTGTAGAAAACCTGAATCAGATCTGTGTTCAGTGACAGGACTTACAGTTTTAGTTTAAATTTATTACAGTTTTGTTCTGACTGCCCCCCCAAAAAAAACAAAAAACAAAAACATGCCATATTGGTGGTTGCAAAAGGTAACACAGACATGTGCAGATCTGAGGGTGACTTACCTTGAACAACCATGCTAATGTTGTACAAGCAATTTGTTTAGGCATCAAAACTGGCCAATGCAGAAATAAAATAACTATGAAATTGTAATGTGCATTCTTTCTGTCATGAGATGCAAACATTATAAACAAGATAACATTTTAAAGCAATCTAAAGGAACTTTTGCAGCTTTGAGCTCAGAGGGTCCCTCTGCAGGTGTGGAGGCTACGTGGCTTTTAAAACACTGCTGCCCTGTGCATTTGTTGACAAGCTGGGATAAAAAAAACACAATCTAAGGAAAACTGAACGGGTAAAGTAACAGGAATTTATTTTATTGTGTAATTTTGTCCCATTCTTGTCCTGGACCTTCATTTCCAGATTTTTACCTCCTCCAAGGAGGTTATGTTTTTGCTGGTGTTTATCTGTCTGTCTGTCTGTTTATCTGTGTTCAAGATAACTCAAAAAGTTATGATTAGTTGTCAGAAATGTCAAAAGGAAGAACTGATTTCATTTTGGGTGTGATCCAGAGGAAATCCTGAATTCTGGATCACTTTCAAATTTTCGATAAAATTGCGGTTAATGGGGCCGAAAATTTTGTTTCTCAGTATCTCCATTAATTATTGCCCAAAACTCATATATTTTGACTCAGGGATTGACAATGGGAACCTCTATCAAATTTCAAAGGCTGATCCAGATCTGTATATCGCTATATGGGGGAACTGTTGCGCTTGGCGAAGGTCTGCGCTCTCCGAGTGCTTTTCTAGTTGGTTTTATGATTCAAACGTTTTCCATTGGTAAAAGCTCTGGACTGCAGATGGGTCAGTTCAGCACATGGACTCTTCCCCTGTGAAGCCATGATGTTGTCTGGATGGGAGCAGATGTAGCTGTAAAACCTCCATGTACTCTTTAGCAATGATGGAGCCTTTCCAGATGTGTAAGGCCGGGCATACACTGTGCGATATTTTAAATCGTTTGATTCAGCCCTATCTCACACTGCACGACTAGATCGCTGACTTCAAAAGTTCGCAGCCCACGAGTAATGCTCTCACACTGTACGGCCCGATGCTCTGATGCGACTTGACTGCTTACACTATACGTTCATAACACACGTCGGACTTCTGTATACCGGACCTGCAACGTCAAAAAAAGCTGCTCTCCACGGACTGCGAGCGCCTGGTTGTCACCTGATTGATGAGCTGACAGGCTCCGATTGGCTCTTAATTTTGACAACAAACACCACATGTTGCACAAAATACTAATTATCTGTGTAATCACAATATTTAATGTTTGTTATATTAGTCTTATGTTGTGCGATGAAGTTTTTATCTGCCAACAAGCAAATATTTTGTGTCTGCTAATAATAACACTTATATATATGACTTATCAAACGACCAGTTACAAAGTGGTTTACAAGGCAGATAAAAGAACACGTTTCATGCAACAGAAGGAGGATCACTTTTATTTTAACTTCAATCAGCGATCGAGGACACTTTATCTAAGAACGTGGTCTGCAAACTACAGGTAACATACAGGTGATCTAACGGGAAGTGTTTCCTCCTGTATGTGCTGGAAACTGTCCGACTTGACTGCAGCTTTTTGTCTCCACCTCCTGCTGCGGCCGCCTGATCTCGTCTCCTCGCCAGGCGAGGCGCGGTTCATCTCAAACGCACCTACTGCTTCTACTGTGAGATACCTTCACGAGGAGCGACCAGGATTTCAAACAAGTTTGATTTCCTTGCGAGCACACGACTTGTGATCGGGAGCTCGTCGGGAGGTGTTGATCTCTCGTCGTTACCCCACGTATACTGCACGAAGCACGACCCACGATAGGGTCGAAATTCGGCCCGATCCAAAAAATACTCGCGCGACTGGAAAATCGGCTCAAAACGAGCCGACAGTCGCACAGTGTATGCCCGGCTTAAGCCGCCCACACAGATGACACTAATGCAGCCCCACACCATCAGAGATGCCTGCTGATAACAAGCTCCCTCTCATCTTTAGTCTGCAGGACACGACATCGATGGTTTCCAAAAAGAATTTCAAATTTTGATTCATCTGACCGAAAGAACAATTTTCCATTTTGACTCAGACCATTTTAGACGAAGCTCTGGCCCAGAGAGGATGGCATGTTGGATCACGATGACATGGCTTCTTTTCTGCATGATTCAGCTTTGACTTGTATTTGTGGGTTACAGGGTGAACGGTGTTCACAGACAGTGATTTCTGGAAGTTCCTGACTCCATGCAGTCATGTCCAGTAGAGAATCAGGTCTGTTTTTCATTGCAGTGAGGGCCTAAAGATCACACACTTCCTATTTAGACCTTCGGCCTCCTGTTTCTCTGAATCTTTTGATGATATGAGGTACTGTAGATGGTGGGATCTTCAAAGACTTTGCAATTTCACATTGAGTGACATTTTTCTGAAATTGTTTCTCAATTTTTAGATGCAGTTTGTTACTGATTAGTGTCCCTCTGCTCATCTTTACATTTTTTTCACATCTTTTGTCTGTAAACACTTGTTTCCATTATAATTCCAAAACAAAGAAAATTATACATATATAGTTGCAACAGTATGTTTACAGCAGAAAAGCCACAGTTAAAGCTAGAAACAAATGTAAGGTGACTAAACGAAGCAGAAGCAGCACTGCAGCGTGTCAGAGCTGCTTGAAGTCACACGCAGCGTCGGAGAAACTCTCCGCATCCAAAAACAGAATTAAGAACATTATAACTCCCAATACTGATATGTTTATTCATTAATCCCCAGAGCAGTTATCATGTCCCAGCTTCTCTGAGGCTCACTATAAAGGCTCTCAAATTAGGCAGGGCAAAATTGTTAATTTTTTTTTTTTTTATTCTCTCAAAAATAGTATTTCCTTTCTCAGAAATTCCATATATGTGCCTCTGAATGTAAGAATTCAAGTCTTGGTAATTCCCCCCAGCAAGTAAAGATATTTTTTACACCTTTAAAAAATAAATAAACCCACTATGATGTACATTTTGGACCCAAGGAGGCATTGTCTCACAGCGCTGATGGATCTCTCTGTTAATCAACTAATTATCCTGCATTGTTGGCCAATGCTGATTATTACAAAAAAGGCCGGTAATCGCCAAATGAATCAGATGATCAATAAATCACTCAACCCTTTTGTGGTTTTTGCAGATAATGGGAACAAGAAACAATGTGAGGTAGACAACGCTTCCTAAAAGTATGAACCGTTTGGAGACAAAAATACTCTCTAGTGTCAACTTTAATCACTTGATTCATAATCTTTTTTGTGATTTCCTGCATATTGGTACTGTGATCCCCATCTAATCAGTGCTGAAAACTATGCAGGATGAATGAAATGTCAGCAGTGGTCAGCTGTGTTCCTGCTGATAGCAGAGGACACATTAAAAGATGAAGGCTCCGCGGGAGACGTGAGGCTGTAAAGGCTGGATAAAGCTTTCTCATATTAATTCATTATGCTAATTTAAGTTGCTGTATTCTCATAACCGAAGCCCAAGTGCGAAGGCGTGGCATCAAACATGAGCATGAACGTCATGTCAGAGCATATGAAGGTGTTGGTGACATAATGTTCTCGGAGTGCTTGTTCTTGGTCGTAACTGCGAATACTCTTGAAAAACGAGATCATTGATCTCAATGGGACTAACCTGGTTAAACACAGGGTAATAAAATAATAATATTTTTCTGGTGAAGTTTTAACAAATATATCAGTTGTCTGGTGGGACGAAGTTTGACCGATGGACTTGGAGGAGAAAGATGACATGTTTCATGCTGATGGATGAGCGTACTCTTCAACTATGAAACAATAGATGGATTTTGTCTAAATCAGGCTTCTTTTTTTTTCCCCTTTTCCATAAAGTACACCTCATTGTGTCAGTTCATTTGTCCAGAGAAATCAGGTTATGCATGTACATTTCCAGCCTGTCACTCATGTGCAAAAGGCATCACATCAGCGAATAACCTCGAGCTTGATGGCGTGGGTGTGAGTAATGGAGAGAGGGGGCACTGAAAGCTTGGAGGCATTAGAAAAGCACAGATGAAAGCCGTGTTGACAACTCATATGAAACCCTCCTTTAAAAGAGACCACAGAGACCATCAGCCCACCAGGACCTTCTTCAGTGACCCACTGGCCAACTAATTATCCGCAGTCACAGTGAACAGCAGCATGGAGGCTGTCATTGACATTCAAACGTTGCTCAGTTCATTATCTTAAATAATAAACCCGTTAGTGCAAAGCTACATCTTTACTGGAATCGGCAGTTCTGCATGATGTCTGCAAATCTTTGCTTTGACGTTGCTGAGCTAAAACACTGATGATTTCCAGAGCTGATGAAATCATGAATGTGCTGTTACAAAAGCAGCTCTGATTGAATTAGCTGTCATGATTTGGCGTGAGAACAGGATTATGTTGAATGTGTCATGTACATGCTGAGATTTATTTATTCATGTTCATGTTAACAGGATGAAGAAGTCAGAAGAAAAGAAAAATGTGGATGCGCTTCCAATAGCAAATTATGTGAGAATGTAATGTGTCAAATACTATTACAGCATACCTGTCGAAGTTTTGGATTTGAAAATAAGGGAAATTTTCTGCTGCCTGCCACGAGCAGTATCCCTTACATTTTTGGTGTACAAAAAAGCTAAAATCACAGCTACACTACTTCCTGAACTTGAAGTAGCTCTTTTGTTTCCTGTGTGCCATTATTGGACAAACTGATCAATCCAGGTGTGTCTGACCATTGCTGTGAGGTCAGACACACCTGGATTAATCAGTTTGTCAATTAATGGCACACAGGAAACAAAGCAGCTGGCTGAAGTTCAGGAAGTAGTGCAGCTGTGCATAAAGCCACATTGACATAAAGTGAACATTCATTATAGCCTAAATGAAAACACAAAAGGGTATAATGAAGAGTATTTATTTGAAGGGATTTGCATATTTTATGTTCATTTCACATTGCTTGTATTTACATTAACATTTGATTTTCTTTTCACACATTTTTTTAATTTCATATTGCTCTTCTTTTACAGTTTTTCATCTCAATTTTACGTGACTTTTCTTTACTCTTTTAATGACTTGTTGTACTCATTTGTTGCAGACTTTGCATTCTTTATGACTGTTTTGGAAGGAGTGTATTTGTGGACTGGTCCAGAGTAGTTTATTTTACATGAGAGAAGAGCGCAAACAGTTCTGTTGTCCAACAACATCCTATTCTCTGTAACAATGTTTTTTTTCTTCGCACGCTGTCACTCATCAGGATGTCACACACTAACCTCGTGACATCTACCACCTACAGTACCTGTAGTAGCTACTGCTGTAGGCAGTTATCACGAGGCAAGCGACAGATCTCAGATTGGGAAGGTTTTTTATTTTTTACTCCTCCCGATGCGGTATTATTATTCTTTAATAACGCAGGTTAAAATATGGGAGATTTACAGGAAAAATACTAATACGGGAGGACGGCGGGAGAGAAGATTAAAATACGGGACTTTTCCGGCCAAAAAGAGATACTTGACAAGTATGTGTTACAGACAGGCCTTTGTCACTTCTGCTAAGAAGTAATCACTATATTATTATTTTTCGACTAAAAATTACACTTGCATTTAGAAAAGAAAAATGTTAAAAAGACAAAAGTGCACATAAAATGTACGAGCAAGAATAAGCAATTACATTTTTAAATGTGACTGCCAAGGTGACTGCACGTGGGAAGAAATTCAGATCAAAAAATCAAATAGGCAACCGGAGACCTGCAGAGGTATGAATAATTAGAAAATAAAACATGCAACTTAGAAAAAATAAAAGAATTAAACTTTTGACCTGCTGAATGTTGTTTCTTGCTTTAAAGCAGAACAAAGAACCTTTGCTGACATTAAAACAACTCAGTCTGAGTTTAATTTAAAGTAATACATTGAAAAAAAACAAAAAAAAAAACCAAACAAACCACTTACACTACCATGACACACATCAACAATGATGAAACTAGCTGAAAGAGCTTAAGGAATAAAAAAAGATTGTGCAGTACTTTTTAGTATTTAAGCTTAGAAAGAAAAAGCATTTTGTTTTAAGTGCAGTGCGATCATTACATAATGTTCATTGATCATTGAGTTAACAATTAAGCACGTAATATGATATCATTTATCTGACTAGTCATTACTGCTTTTTTGTAAAGAACTAAAAATGGTGTAGACAAAGGACACATTAAAAATGTAAAATAAATAAATGAATAATACAAATTAAACATGAAGTCCAGGGCTGGGCTGAGCCTCCAGCAATCACTTAAGTGCATCCTCATAAGGACCCTCATTTCAAGAGAACAATAATGAGCACTAATGAGATTTTTGAGCAGCAACCATTTTAAAGAACATTAACTGAAGCTGATGCTCTTCTCTTATTTAAAAAAATGTTAATTTAGCCACATAATGCTGTTTGGGTGGATTGACCTATCCTCCTTTGAGAGTTAGTCATTTAAAGAGACTCCGACACAGAGCAGAACAGTCGCTGGGGTGGTTGATCATTACACGAGCAGGTGTCTGAAAGGCCCATCTCCCAAAGAGCCAACGCACTGATGACTCCACAGCATGTTTCAAGATTACCCAGACTGAAACTGATAGAGGTAGCTGCACTACCCTTGAGGTGTAAGTCCAGTTAAACTAGGGAAAAAGATGATTCTAGGCTTGCAGGAGTTGAATTCACTGTCACATCTTCCAGCCAGATGCATGAGATCATCGCATACAGATGGAAAATAGTTCCATCAGTGAGAAAGACAAAGACAAATCGGATCAAACACACAAAAAATAATCTAAAAAAAAACTATTTTACTAGTTGATATAGCCGTATGTGCCCACTAACGCTGAAACCCTGAGAGTCAGCTTAATTCAGTCCAGTAAAACATGAGAATCAGAGCTGGTGTTGCCCCCAGAGTGCCTTAGTAATCTGTCAATAGGACTATTGTCCTAGTGTCCTGAAAGTGAAGAAAATTTTGGAAGTGGATGAGCACGAGTACCTCTGCAGTACTACTTATACCCTTCAGTTTCCAGGGTGTGTAAGGAGCAGTCAGTTTTACTTAAAGCAGCACAAAGGAGCTTTTGTTCTGAAGTCTGTCCAGGATCACTCCTGTTTGCTCTGTTACTTGGTCACTCTCTCATTTTTCCCCTCTGTCATTACTTTCGTGAGTCTCTTAGGTTGCTATTTGTAGTTTGCTTTAAACGGACCAGAATTTGTTTGCTTGGAAAGTCCAGTTGCTTTAGGGAGGTGTCCACGGGCATGCGGACCAAAGAAGCGAACTCTCGTTCGCCTAAAAACGAAGGTCTCGGTCCTCTTCAAGTGAACCAAATGCAGGAGGCAGACTACAGCACAGGGCATTGTGGGTAAATACAGTCGGGAGAAGTTGCTCAAAGCCAGACGTGGAGTGAGGAGGTAAAAGCTTCCATTCAAGCCCTCATTTGGCTTAAGTTAAAAACCAGTACTTTCCACAGCCATCTGTTTCTCATGCTGAGCCCATTGTTGCGCAGTGCACGTATGTGGTATATTTGGTTAAATTAACATAAAAAAAAAAAAAAACGGATGCTTCATGTTTAGTTTATGTGGCGGAATCGGAAGTTGTCCTGCATTAACCAGTAGATGACTGAGGCCTGTTCATTGTTTGACTTGGCTCCTCCCTTTGTGATTCTTGATGCAGCAGAATCCAGGGGAAGAGGGGTATATGTTATTCAAAATTCAAAAGGTTTTGGTGGTCTGTCAAAGTGCGGTATGAAAGCAAACGGCAACTGCACAGTGTACCGGACTATTAGGTGTGAATGCACCCTTAACTACCTCTGCCACTATGTCCACTGAAGCCCTGTGAGCTGAAGTCGTCATTATTGATGCGTGATGTCGTGTCGTACGTGATACGGAGACGCCAGAAGAAAGAAACACTGCGGCAGCCAAAACTTACTCTGGCTGGTTTCTGTTGAGAGCTCGAACATAGGACAATGGCAGCTAGGTGTCGCTTCCTAAAAGTAAGTCAATATTTCTTCAAATAAAAGTGAAACTGAAACTTTAACATGGGCGCATGTAGCTAACTCAGCTTTGGCTGAAATCAACTGCACATGAACACGGCACGAAGTGAAGCGCAACATTTCGAGTTTAAGCCAACGCTGCACTTGAAACAAAATGTGATTGCAGAGGCCGCAACGTGCATGGAGTTCAGCTGATGCTGCGGTATTAACATTAGCCCTGTGGAGTTAGCAGGTGGCAACACCAAATCAACTGCTTTGCATCGAAATGTGATCACACATACACCCAAAACTATACATTCACTGTATCAAATAAATAAATAAATACAAGGGCTGAGATGATGATTTTAAATCAACCACCTAATCAAACATTTAGTCTGGATTGTGCTTGAATCAGAATTATTCACATGTGACATTACAAATGAAAAGACATCATATCTAAAATATCTGAGACCTTTATTGGTTCATGTGATTCTTTATTTTTTTTTGCAAGAATTAACATGAATTTCTTACACCAGATAGGATTTGAACACCAGGCTGAACTCTAAAGCTCAGGTAAACTAGTATCTGTCCAAAAAGACTAACCGACAGATCAAAACAGAGGCACAACTTTACTTTAATTTTACCTTTTAAAGTTTTTGCTTTGTCGGTAACCAGCTGGAAACGTCATAGTTGTGGAAACACAGGCATGGGGACAGGTTCATTAGACTCTTCATCATTAGTCATTATGTTATTTAGCAGGTCAGTTATGTAAGTCTTGTGTACCGTGTTCAGTGAAGCTGATCCACAGTTCCAGTGTTGTCTCTATCTCTTCCTTATCTCTCTGAGTTGATTGAGACATTACAAGTTATCGTGAAACACAGTTAACAAATGCTTTGAAAGTGTTTCTTTTCTTTTTTTGTCTTGTAATAACAGCTGATGTTCACAACACTGAAACTATCTGAATTTGCTTTTTAATGACATGATGCATTCTTTAAACCATCATTGCTGTGATGAAGTAATGAATAGCTACAGACTGAATAATAACAGTTGAATTTTCCAGGACAATAGACGAACATGTTCTCTGTCTGAAATACAATTTCTCTTTCACCTCTGGTGAAGCCTACTTGATGATGAGTGTGGTGGAATTATGGGAATGATCAGCACGCCTGCTGCTGTAGTGGTAACAATGATGATGAGGATGATGAGGATGATGATGATGATGAACCCTGGAGTCTGATGGGGCCCATCTGACTGTTTAACTGGACCACACGCCTCCATCTCTATTTCCACTAGTTATTTATTTACAACTGACACTCAATTCTTCCTTCCTTGTTCTTCCTTCCTCCCTCTCTTCATGTGTCTTTTTCCATCTTAACTCTTTCCTTCCGTTCTTTTATTCTTCCTTTCTTCAATCCTTCTTTCCACATAAACTCCTTTCTTCTTTTCACCCCTTCCTTCATTCCATCCATATCAAGTCTTGCTTCCTAATATCTTTTCTTCCCTCTTTATTCTGTTTCCCTTCCTTCCATCCTTCTTTTCTCTCAGCTTCTCTTAGTTCATTTTCTTGTTTCCTTCCAGTCTTCTTTCCTCTCTTGCTGTCAGCCTCCCCTCTATTTTATGCCCTTCCTTTACTTCTTGATTTCCCTCTTCACTTCTTTTTCTTCCCTCATCCACGTTTCCTCCAAACCTCTCGTTCTTCCTTTTTATCCTTCTTCCCTCCTCTCCTATTCTCTGTACCTTTCTTTCTTTTTCAGTTTTCCCATCTGTGGTTTTCTTTTTTCCTTCTTTTCATATTTTACTTCCTTCATCTCTACAGCCTTCCTTTCTATCTTGCCTTTCTTCTTTTTTCCTTCTGTTCTTCCTTCACTTCCTTCCTTTTCTTTCCTTTACCTCCTTCCTTTTCTGCCTTTTTTTTAATTATAAAACCTCACAGCATATTTGTCTTATCTTTGATTCAACAGTGATCTTTCTGGTGTCGACAGTCTTCTACGACTCCCATAAAGGTTCTTTGGGGATGACTTCAGGTCAGTGGCGTAAAGTCCGTGATCTGGGTTTGTTCAGTGAAGGCTTCAGGAGATTAGAGTTCCTGATCTGCTGTTTAAACCGTATGTCAAAACCAAAGCAGTATGTGAACTTCACAACATTTTGCTCACATCAGCGACTAAGCAGAGTACCTGAGCGGGCAGGTGTCACAGATGTTTTAGCACTTCCTTTCCAATTAAAGATCAGTGAACGCATCATCCAGGAAGCAGCGCCTGATTTTCCAGCCCTTATCGCCATTTACTCGACTTTAGATGACAAATGCCATGTATAATTATGAAACAGGTCAAATAAGTTTAGCAGAGAACAGTCTGAGCTCGGATCCAGATTGTTTGCTGCAAAACTATGCAGTTTAAAAACTAACAATCTGGACCGTCCTACGTTTCAAGTAAATGCCTTTCTTTCAACAGATGTACCACCCACACACATTCAGAAAGTCTAAACAATTGAGACTTGAAATATTGTTAGATTTGATCAGAAATATTCAAACTTTTCTACACAAAGAAATCAAATTTCTCTGCGGCTAGAATTTATAGCAGGGAAACTGTTGGACTGCACGTTACAATACACCCTCAGCTTTACTCAGTGATCCCTTCACAGTGTCCTTCTCTGGCGTTTTGACTCATAATACAGAGTCAGACAAGCATGCAGTACATTCTGCTGAATCATTTCCAGACACCCCCATAAATAAAGCAGCAATTAGCTTTTGCCGTGTGATGGCTTTGACTTGGATCAGAACCATTACACTTTATCATCTCTTCAGGAAGCATTTGATGGGCCAAGAATCATCTCTTAACCTTCACTTTAAAGATGAGATACATCCTGGCAGTCACACCTTTGCTGGACACTGCACTTAACAACCCACTGTCTTCAAAGCTAACAAATATACCTGAAAAAAATAATAACATAATAGGCACATTATTGATAAACTGTTTATGATTTGGCAGGTACAGCCCATCTGCTAGATATTTTGTTCCTTCTATTGTTTATTCTACATAATGTGTAAAATAATAACTGAACTAAAACATGAAATGCTCAGGTTCTGTCTGTTAAAGGTCAATGCACAGGAAATGCAGTGAGTGAACATTAAATCTGCTTCTTAAAATGCTTAAATGTTTGAATGTTCTGCCCTTTCTCCCTCTTCATCTCTCTCCGTCTGGGATCACACTGTTAAAACTGCACATTTTTCGTTGTTCATACATTATGCATTGCAATCTGCTGAAGGTCAGAGTCCTCGGATTTCTGAGGGTTTTGTGGGTACAGCGCTACAGGTGGATGCAGAGCGTGAAAGGCGGATGGAACTGATGGCTCCGCGGACACTTCACATCGCTTCGCTCCTGGCTATGCCCACAGAGCTGTGTCATTAGGGGAACGTACAAGACAGCTCTGCAACTCTGCCCGACTTAGCGGAGAAGCTTGACCTTTATTCGACCAACACATTTTGGCAGGGCTCTTATTAAGGTCTTTTTTTTTTTTTTTTAAGAGACTAATGTTATGGTCTGCACTCTAGATCGGAACTGAGTCATCGTTTAGCCGTTAACTGCTTGATAAATGCAGCTGATGTTCAGCTAAGAAAAGCCCGAAATGAAAAAGATCTCTTTAATACAGCATTGCGTGGTACAGCAGGGAGAGATTATGTGCTGAAATGATGAGCTGGTTCCTTGGAAACAATACGAATGGAAAAACCACTCAGCAGCTATAGATCAGGGGGAAACAAAGAGAGAGGCAAAAGAAAACTTCAGTAAAAACATTTATTTAACTTAAATTTTCCCTTTTTACTTTAATATGTGACTTTACACAAAGCAATGCCACTACGCCTCTTCCAGAGTGGTTTAAACCTCCTTTTAGTGTCCTCTGAGTTTCTAAAGAGGTCCATAAAAAGACACACAAAATAAAACAAATCACAGTCATTATATTTACAGACACAGTTTAGTTCAAACGCTTTAATTGGAATCCTTTCTTTGTCCCAACATGCATGCACGCAAAAAGAATCGACCAAACTAATCAGATTCCTCAGAGCGAAGGTCTCCATGCTGCCGGTTTGTATTGATAAAGGTAGCTCGAAAGAACATTTGTTGTTAGTGAACGCTCTTTGGTATGACAATCAGCATTTCCAAATGCTGAGTGGTATTTCTGAACGCTCCTCCAGACATGTTCATACCTGCTGCTTTGACTGGGATCCTCAGCTGTCAGAGGAGGTTTTACTGCATTTACTAAGAATGAAGATGCCTACTCTCATTTTAAATTCTCTTTGAAATAGCCATTGTGAATGCAGCCGTTTGAAGCGTGTTAGGCAACGTTCACAAACACCGACAGCCAATTTCAAAAGATTGAACGTTGTTCTTCCACCACTGCTTCAAAATGACTTTCATGTTCAAGCAAAGTTTCTTCTTTTTCTATTATGGATCAAGCAGACCAGAGACTACTTTTTTTTTTTTTTTTTTTTTGCTTTTTTTTAATATAGTCATTAAAATGTAGTCAGACTGGTCAGTATCTTATTGTGCCAGTGAGAAAGTGCAGAGCGTGGAGACGGTCTCCTCTACAGACTGATTTTGGTTTCTATTCTGCACCAGCTTGACACAGATGTGACTTCAGAACAGTGACAGTGATCTTGGCTCATAATAATAATCCCAGCCCGAACTCCTCACATCACCAGAACTTTGCATTATGCAGCACAAGTTCTTTTTCAGGTTCTTAACCGGTGCTTTCTCCCCATTTTGCTGTCGAAGAACAAATAACTGGTTCTAATTTAGGCACTAGCTCTGAATCAGCTCAGGTACTGCTTTGGTGGAAGAGGTTTGTTCGAAGATCCTGATTCCATCTCAGTGTAACATTTCTGGAGCATCCAGTGTTTCTGTCAGCAAGTTTCTGTCATTTTAAACATTTGAACAGTTCAAAAGTAGTGGTCATGAAACACAAACATCATTCTTCATAGAACAGGTGAGGATGAATAAACTAAAGTAACTAATGCACTTACGGAAAGAAAGATCTGCCAAGTTTCATGTGAGTTCAGTAGCAGTTGGCTGTTAAGTTTAATTAATAAGTTCTTCTTAAGTTTTTTTTTTTTTTTTTTTTTAATTGCAGCAAAATTAGTCTATAACAAAATAATAGTCACATCACTCAGGTGCTCCATGTGTGTCGTGAACCTGAACCCTGAAAGCAATGACAAACATGTCTGTCATTAAACGAACAAAATTAAGCCTTATTATAGTTATTTGAAGATAGGAATTTAATTAATAATGTACGCCTGACAATTAGTGGTGATGAAAGCCCAGAGGGGTCACCTCCATGCTTCAGGGTTATTATGTTTGTGCAGAAAACAGGCTGCATCTGTGTTCTTACTGATTTACTCCCACCAGCTTATTAAGAAGTCTGCACCGGGTGGCCATCTTTCCTGAAATAAGCTGTATCTCAAAACAGGGTTAGGTTGGGCCATTCACGTCAACAAAATATTTTAAAGATAAATATACCTTAAGGAATAAATAACTACAAAGCAATCTTTCATGTTAACTAGCAATGTTGTCCATTCTAAAGTACCAATAAAATCTCTAGAATAGCAGAAATGGATCAATCCAAATGTTTAAATTGAAAATGTGTATGTTTTATAAGACAATATGATTGTTTATGCTGTAAATTAATTCAAAATCCTTTGCTTGCAGCTGCTCAACAGTTTTGAGCCATTTATCATATTTTACTTTTCATAATTTGCAAAATGGGAATTTTGGCACTGTTATAACAGACCCGTGTTGTTTTAGTAATACAGAAAGTGCTTTGACACTGTCTTGCAGAAATTAACTGTGCTTTGCTTCTTTTTTATTTAATGAAAGAAGAAAAAGACCACCAACTTCAAACTGAAACTTTGTTCGGGTATATCTAAGTCTGGAAATGTCACTGAGTGAGTTTGTAGGGAACTGTTACATCACAGACAGATTTATTCACCTTCCTTATCTTTATTTCAACATAATTTCATATCATAATGCATTTGCTGCACCTCAGAACTGGGTAAAGTGAAGCTGCATCACAGATTTCTAAAGAAAGGCAGATTAACCAGAAGAGGGGGATGTAATGAAGGTGGCATGGTGACCCCATCCCCTTAAACCAGCTGGTATAACCAGAGCTGAAAGGACACAGGTGGGGGGGGGGGTTTCTCTGTCCCTGTGTCTAAAACATTTCATTAAGACCCCAGTTAATTTTGTCAGGTTTCAAAAAAGCCACAATATGTCTGATCTAATTCCATAAAAGCCCATACAGTTATTTATGTGACAAAATCTTTTTTTCATTTTCTTTTTTGGCTTCATTCCACATGCACAGCCTTTTTTCTGAATTTTCTGGATCCCCAAGGTCCAAGCAGTTTTGGCCGTTCTCAAACTGCACACAACCATCCCTCCTTACTTTAGTAAGACTCTGTCTCTGTGTCATGCTCCCAGAAAGGCTACAATGTATTTATTTATTCATTATAGCACTAGTCACATATTATTCAGTATCCAAATGAACTTGTCTTCAAAAATTCCCCAAGATATAATTCTGAAGAGAAACGGGTTTTTTTTACCCATCTGGGCACCATACTGAAATACTGAATTATTCATTTGACCTCAACAAAAACATGCCCAGTGGGTGTTTTTTGTCTTTCTTAGGCAGAAGTTCCCTGTCCTTTTTTACTCTTTCAATGTCAACAATATATTTGACCAAAATTTATCAAGTTTTTGTTGGAGATGGATCCAGATTGGGCAAACTATAATCACATATATTCACCTGCATAAAGTGAATATATGTGAATATATGTTCAAGTTTAAGTTCAAGTTGACTTTATTAATACCCGTAGGTAGATTTGTTTTGCAGTAGTAGAAGGCATCTCACACACAATCTTTACAGTCATTAATTTAACAAAGGACAAAAACAATGAACAGGTTTACGACAGCACAAGGCACCTATGGCAGGTACTCACAATGCTCACTGAACAGGATAGAAGTAGATGTTGCCCACAAGGCCAAGAACAGTAAATAGAGGTAAAAACCAAGGTCAGGGTTTCTAATAAATAGAAATAAATAAATTAAAAACAGGATAGACATCATCAATAAATAGAATGCAATAAGATTTGTTTAAAGGAGAGACAGCAGCAGGGACGAAGCTGTTCCTATAGCGTGTGGTCCTAGTTCTCGGGACTATAAATCTGCGTCCTGATGGCAGTAGCTGGAACTCACTGGCTAAGGGATGGGAGGCATTATTGGGAATGGAGCTGGCGAGCCGCTGCAACTGCTTCGCGTACAGCGACTCCAGGCCCGGCTGTGTATCCCCAATCATTGATCTAATTCATGAAGACTTCTTTGCTTATAACATGTTTACAGCTTGCTTTAATTTAACAGCACTTAATGGGGGTGTACTTCTCACAAGATCACAGTCCATCCAAGCTCTTGCCGTTGCCGCAGCAGCTAATGACAGCATTTGTTAAGTGTTTGATTACCGAGTACCAGTCTGGACGTACCCAGTTTGGCTCTCAGGTTCACTGAGAATTCTTTGACTCAGCAGATCTTTTTTTTTTTTTTTTCCCCCCTTACTTGTGGCACCGGTACTTGACCATTTTAGAAACACCAGCCCAACATCTGGAAACCCCAGTTAAACCAACTTAACTGCAACATTTTGATTTAATCGCAGATAAAATAATAATTGTAAAGGTGAAGGTGACTTGCTTTAAAGCTCATCCAAGCTGCAATACCACTTCCAACCACATGGGGACAGCAGATCAGAGGAAAGTTCACATGTCAGCCCCTGGTGCAAGACAGCAAAGTGCATCTCTAGTGGGACAAAGTGGTATTACAGGACATGTTGGACAGTCATTAGCACATTATTGTCAGTGTCGGATTGTTTTTTTTTTTTTTTTTTTTTTTTTTTTTTTTTTGTCAATACAGTTAATCCATATGTTCCCATGTGCACAGATGTGATATTTCACAGAAAGTGGCGTTAAGAGAGTGAGAGAAATAGTTTTTGTTCTAATCATTGACACTGATAAATACATTCTTCAGGATATACATGTATTGATAAGTATGTATAAATAAAAGGCCAGTCTGTATTTCTGTGGGGTAAACTGCCAAAGCTTCTACCAGTAGAACATATTGTTTTATACATTTAGTAAACATATCGTTTTGAAATGTTTACTTGCCATTTGATTTCAGTTACAAGGTTAAAACATCTGTGTCATTTCCAATGTGATGTTTTTGAAAGTCAGTCTTCTTCATCTATTCTTTTTTCTTTTTCAATAATCACTGTACATGTAAGTCATGAATGTATTTCATGAAAGCTTTATATCATGGTTGGATGTCATGAATTTGACTGTTTTTTCATTCTTCTCTACACGCTGATTAGTTAATTCCTGCCTTTAAACTGCTGCTACCAGAAGTGCTGCAGTAAATCATGTTTAAAGTTCTCGGTCGCATCAAGAAACTGGTTCCCTGATTTATTTTCAATGAAGAGAAATACATTAAAAATGTGAGGTTGTATTCTTTGCTATAGGTTCTAGGATCTCTGTTGGCCTGCACAGGAAAAAAACTGGGATGGATGGATGGATGGATGAATGGATGGATATTCTTGGCTAAATTCTTACCATAAACACTGTGTGAATGTTGCGTGTCAGGAGGGACAGCTTTTTTCCTTTTTCAAATCAAGATCATTAACCAGTTCTGATCAGAAACCCTGGTTGCTGCATCACAGAAGGGTAGTCTGTGTGAACTTTTTCTTTGTTTGTCTGTTTCTATGTTTTCTATGAAAAGTGAATCAATAATTCAAGGCCAGAGCAAAGTGAGTTTTCTGAGTGGATACAGGTGGACAACAGCCCACACTTCTTTTTTCTCTCCCAATGTTTGTTACAATGAATACAGGCCCATGTTAGCGTTCCTCTTTCTCTGGATCACATGGCAGACACATACACACAAGATGCTCGCTCCTTAATAGTTTTTCACAAGATATATGATAGCAATTAAAAAAGAAAAAAAAACTCAACTCACCAGTACACCTTGTTGTAAAAATTTAGTAGCACTGCACTAAAAGACAGCTTCAAAATGCAACCAAAGGTGGCAGTCTGGATATCTCAGCAGCCCTGAATTCCTCTGCTGCTGTCAGTATATGTTCTCCTGTTTTAGATCAGGGGTAGTTTTCAAAGATCAAGAAAGGGCATTTATTATGCAAACAAAATGCAGTACTTAGCTGTCACTGATGACAGGATAAATAGTTAAAAGAACCTAACCTAAGACCCCAGATGATAACTCTTTCTCATATATATATATATATATAATATATATATATATATATATATATATATATATATATATAGATATATATATATATATGGCATTGGCATTGTGCTTGGTGAAAACATGTAAACTCAGTCAAGCCCATTAATCTGATTAATTTAGCAACTACTAAATTCAGTAAAAGGCAATTTGTACAAGGAAAAAAAAACATATCAATTGCAACTTCTCTATCATTTTTGTTCAAAACAACGACGACAAGCAAATTAAGTTATAGAAAATACAGTGCCTTGCAAAAGTATTTGGCCCCCTTGAACTTTTCAGTCTTTTGTCACATTTCAGGCTTTAAAAATAAAGATTTTTTTGTCAAGAATCAACAACAAGTTGGACACAATTGTGAAGTGGAACAAAATTTATTGGATATTCTAAACCAGGGGTGCCCAATCCTGGTCATCGAGAGCCCCTTGTTTAATTGCGATTATAAAACATTTTATTGTTGCCAAGCCCTAATATATATATATATATATAGATATATATATATATATATATATATATATATATATATATATATATATAGATATATATATTTTTTTTTTTTTTTTTTTTTTTTTTTATTTTTAATCATGATTAATCGCATTATTTATTTGATTAATCACGATTAATTGCATTGTATACGCAAAATCAAATAATGAATTCAAAAGCAGTGTAAAATGCACTTTTATTTAAATGTTCTGGTGCCATATGAATTAAAGTGTAATAACATTTGTTGTCAAAACATTTTAAACATCATCACTTGTCGGTAACACATATTTTATGTAAATCTCATCTTAAAAAATTGATGTCATCCCGTTTTTATAAGAAATAATAAAAAAAGTCAAACAAAATCCAAAAAAATGGTTGTGGCTCAGCACAATCAGAACATTAAAACAGGAAATTTCTGAGGTAACAGCAGAGACTTTTAATGGAGAGTTCAACTTGGCAGTTGTTACAAATAACCTTGTTTCTGTTGAATCCTCTGTCTGGGAGAACTTTAAAATGAAAATGTCCATGCTAAAGTTCAGTAACTTTATCAATCCATGTATCATACAGTCTTTCCATTTTCAATTGTCAATCAAAAAAAAAAAATTTAAAAATGTCATTTTGGGTGGGTCTTTTAGGTAGACAAAAAATGCAGGGTCTTCTAGTGTTAACTTGCCCAGCCCATATATATATATATATATATATATATATATATATATATATATATATATATCTATATATATATATATATATATATATATATATATTAGGGCTGTCAAAGTTAACGCGTTAACGCTTGATTAACACAAAATAATTTTAATGCAACTAATTTTTTTAACACGTGATTAACGCGAGCCGGCCGTTGATGTACAACAGTAGAAGGGAGAGTAGGTGTTGCCTCCGGGCTTCATGAGCCTCAGGCTCCCCCGTAGTTTATCAAAACAGGAAGCCATGCACTGACGTCGACGGCCATGCCGCAGACAGACAGACGTAAACAAACCTCCGTTAGCAGTAGCTGGGATAAAATGGATACAAAAGATACTATTTTG
This sequence comes from Hirundichthys speculiger, assembly GCA_018398805.1. NCBI lineage: Eukaryota > Metazoa > Chordata > Actinopteri > Beloniformes > Exocoetidae > Hirundichthys > Hirundichthys speculiger. The sequence continues at coordinate 5,166,723 of JAGFBZ010001224.1, forward strand.
AATGATAAGTTCAGCTGCAAAACCTTGCCTGATGGCTAACTCCAAAAGACTAATGTCGTTTGTGTTTACTGTCGATGCGAATTTAGTTACCACCGGAGTCCGATTACTCAAATATCACTTGTTGGCTAATCAGAGCGCGGATGCAGAGAGGGTCTGAACATTGTCAGAGTTCAGGTCTGTCTCACATCTGCTGGAAGACTGTTCCAGATTTTAGGAGCATAAAACTGAAATGCAGCTTCACCTTGTTTAGTCCTGACTCTGGGCACCAGCAGGAGACCACTACCTGAGGTTCTCAGAGTCCAGGTTGGTTCATATGGATCTAACATGTCAGAGATGGACTTTGGGGCCATGAAGAGACTTGAACACAAGTAGAGCTGTTTTAAAGTCTATTCTCTGAGTGACAGGAAGCCAGAGACCTCAGGACTGGACTAATATGGTCATATTTCCTGGTTCTAGTCAGGACTCGTATTAATAAGAGTAATACAACTTGAAAAAGATCTGTATAAGGTAGATTTAGAACAGATAAAAATATGCGATTAATTTGAGATTAATCATGATTAACTATTGACAGTCATGCGATTAATCTGATTAATTATTTTGAGAAATTGACAGCCCTAATATATATATATATATATATTCCTGTAAGTAGACAGAAAAACTAAGGGATAAGATTCATAGAATGCCACAGACTGTAAATTAACTATGAATTGGTCTTATTGGAGCTTAGAATGCAGCATTCTGCAAAACATACAGGTGATGCTATGAAATGATAAGATGCTTTAGTACTAAACTAAGAAAAATGAATTTATTAGGCTGAAGAAACAGAATTAAAATCTCACATGCATTCATGATATTATAACATGTATGAATGTATTATATGGACTGATGTAATATTTCTGAAAACAATGTTCCGTGTTGAGCAGAAGCTGGTGCGTGGCCCTCAGTCAGGTGCTCTGGTGACCCACCTTCTCCATCAGGCCTTTCTGGGCCAGTCTAGAGATGCCCCTGGCAGTTTCTTACAACTATTAACAATGCAACTATTCACAACACAACAAGCTATATTATTGTTCAGAGTAATTATGCTCTATTAACTATTAATTCACAGCTCACAAGCTCACCGAAAATGTTAAGTGCTCAGTAACTGAAGTGATGACAGCTAGTCGTTTGATGCTACAGACCACAATGTAGCTGTCATTCAAATAAACCACACCTTAATTATGCATAATTTAGTGGCCATATACATTTTTTTAGCTGATGAGAAACGTCAAAATTCACTACTCATGCAGTTGTCATGGATGTTTGTGTGTGACATGTGCAGGTCAAAACACCATGGATACAACAGCAGAGCACCATTTTTTAATCATGTCTTTACAAGTCTGTTCAAAGCAGCTGGTTGTAGAGGCTGGACTCTGCACCTTCACTCCACCATCTTCTTCTGAACGCTGCGCCTCTTTTGAAACTGGTTTAAAACTTTGCGTTACCCATTTCAGAGATACAAGAAATGCAGCAATTCACAGCGGCTCGTGCAGAGTTGCCATTTTGCGGCTGTTTCACATGGTTCAATGCACCTCTGCTGTTTGGTCTCAAACAACTGCATCAGTAAAGGCCAGACTTTTGTTTTCTGCTTAAAAAAAAACAAAGTGATTTAACCAAAGTTTAAAGTTATTGTGAGAATTCGTAAAAAAGATAAAAGTAAACTGTCAAAAAGCCAACGCAACACTAAAAAAGTCAGACTGTAGAAAAATACCGTAGGCCAGAACTGCCTATGAAGACAGTTTAATATGGTGTCTGGCAGACAAATATATCTCTAAACCGGTTTTGAATTTAATGTGAAAGATCCATGAATGAAAGGGGAAAGAAAAAGGAGCCAATGAGAGGTTAAAGAGGGGAGCCTCAGACTGTGACTGACTGATTAAAATGACATTCAAGGTGTCAGATGTGTTGGTGCTGTGGGGAGATTTCATATCCTCTCCTCTCAGACACTGTTGCTAATGGACAAGATATAAAAGCCTAATGCAGTCCAGTAGACCTCTGAAATGGCATTTTAGATCGCTTAGCTGAAGTTAAGCAGGAGAAAGGAACGAATGGGGCTGGAAGAGTTGCTCCTTTTGCATTTGGACTATTTTTTCATGAGTGCAGTAACAGAAGTCTAAATTTGGTTCGATGGAAAGAGGCAATCTTTATAAACTAAAACACAAGACACAAGGATTAACGTGAACCTGTCTACCCTTTGTTTTTCTTTTTGCTATCACAGACAATAAGTCACAACAGCGATGACTATCTTTGAATGTAATGCTATGATAAACAACTTATGATTTAAGGGAGACATATTATGCCCTTTTATCAAAAGTTGACAGCTTCCTAAACTCTCAGTAATGTTTTGGTCAAATTACCAACAACGCAAAAATACAGTACAATCGGCTCCTTTTCAGCCATGTTTTTCTAGCTCTTTTTGTAGCAGTTGATTTTCAGGGGTAGAGTCATGCATTCAAGTCCACTCCAGCCTCCTCTTCAAGGCCCCTTTTTTGAATCAACTTTACAAATGAGTGATGAAACCCAGTATAGCAAAAGCAGCATAATTTGAAGCTGGGATGCAAAAAAGAAAGAAACAGGGGAAGGTAGATAATGCTACTCTGATTTGTGTCTGTGATGTCACAGAACCCTGCAAAATCTGAATGGCTAAATACCTGTGATGAAACTAAAACAGCTCCAAATAAAGCAATATGATTATGTTGGAGCTTTTGATTCGGCCATCATTTTGGACAAGCAAGTATCCACTCTCAATCAAATACATTTTCATATTTATCATAGCATGTTCCCTTTAATGATGCCAGCTTGTGTTCTTCCAGCTAGGCCCTGCATAATCTTGTTAGTGTAGTCACTAGATCATGACCAAATCCGTTTCTGCATCACTGGTTACCTGGACCGTCTTCAGGCATCACAGCTTCCATCAGGCCAACATGCTTCCAGCTCCATATGGCTATCGAACATAAGCAGCCTATCAGCAAACAATCAGCCAGTTTGCTAAAAGCTGTTTTTTTTTCTTTCTCTTAGCACAAAAAAGAAAAAAAAAGGGAAAGAATGTAGAATAGATGAACATGTCCATTTCGCTACAAAGCTTGGTTCACATGCCTAGTTAGCTACGATGATGAATCTCTTCTTTTCTCTGCCACACTTGTCACATATTCATGTCATGTGTTTGAGCTGTTCCACTTCACTTAAACTTTAAAGCTTCTCTTCATTAAAGCTTCCCATTAGCGCCTCTATGAATAATGCAATGAGGCCTCAACAAGAGTGAATGTTGGCAGGGACGAGGAGAGTCACGACACGAAGTCTGGAACGAGATACAATACACGAGGAGGTTTGTATCCCAGATAGGGTCTGGGTTCCAGAACCACAAGAATCATAAAAGCCCTCAAGCAAATTAGGCCATCGTTGCAAGATGATCAGTGTTATTCACAGAGGATTTGGTAGAAGAGAGTTTGAAGCCAGTGGAAGTTTTCTGCAGCTCTAGCCAGTCACACACACTTGAATTCAATTCAGTTCAATAATTGACTTGATTAATCCATGAAGGGAAGTTATATTATACAGTATGTGTCACCATGTCTCTTTAAACATCCATTGTAAATGGTTATCACAGGGTTCTGTTCCATCACAGATCCAGACTGGAGTTATCCAGCCTTCCTTTCTTTATCTTCACCCAACTTTATATCATCTGTATTTGCTGTACCACATAGCTTTATTGTTCAATTCTAAAGAGGCACAGCCTGCCAAAGAGGGGGTGGAGTGGAGTGTCTTACTCCACCCACTAAAACTGGCTGCTACGAACAGAGGAGTACAGACAAGCTTCAAATAGGAGCTTTTGTACTGTATTTCTCTGGTGTTTTGACCAAAGTATGTCACCCCCATTTCATCAAGTACATTAGGACATGGTGTCAACTATTGAAATAATTGGAGCAAATGATATAAAGATGAAAAATTACTACAGATTTGTATGCAGTGTGTGTGTTTTTTCACCAATTTATGACCATTCCTGGTTTTGATAAAATGCTAAATAAAAGATTTTACAAACTTATATAGTACATATGAAGTAATTGGGACCCCAGTGTACCAAGGACATCTCGACACATAAAGTCTATTCCCTCGCCTTTTGAGGTGGACCTACTGTACCCACGCAACTATAGCCGCCCATGTGAACACCAAAGCCTGGTCATAATAGGTTGGTTTCCATTCGTACAGGTTCAAGGTAAAACCAAGGATGGAACTGTAACAGAACTTACCTCCTCCTCAGTCCTTTAAGCTATTGCGTCTCATATTAGAGTAACAGACCCAGTGGGATCCACTGATTTAGCAAACTACCGCTCCATAACACAGTGGTGGTATTCAGGAATGAGCCGGCAGAAGCTGGCAACTTGTCTCTACAGCTTGTCCATTTTTTTGCACTATTTTTGGTGTTTTGTCACTTTCTTATCAACTACTGATGAATACCCTGTGGATATCACTAAGGAAAGAAGAGTTTATTCAAGAGAAGAGCCACTTTCATTGAAACTTGGCAAACCTGGAGTATGCCATCCTATTCCAGGTGAGATTAAGAGTAGTTTTCATGTTTGCCATGCTGGTGCAAAGGTAAAGGCCAGGAAATGAAGATAGAAGCCCTTTCTGCCATCAGTCATCGATGGAAATGTCAACTCCTTGACCGACAACTTTGATGAACTGGAGATACTGGTGAAGAGTCAGAAAGTGGACCGTGAATGCAGCCTTATGTATATGTCTACCTGGATTCACCCTCATACGGTCAGACAGAGATGCTAAAGCTAGTGGCAAGAAGAAAGGAGGGGGACTGGCTTTGTTAGTGAACCAGAGATGGTGTAATCCTGCACATGTAACTGTCGGAGCAGATGTGTTATCCAGATAATGAATTATTCGCAGTTGGATTGTGACCAAACTATCTACCAAGAGATTCCGGCATTCAATAACAATACTTGTTTACATTCCACCCAGTGACACGGCTGAAGTTACATGTGACATATTACATGAATGTGTTGCTAGGATATAGACCAAACACCCAGATGCACTTATAATGACATCAGGTGATTTCAAGCATGTCACTGTGTCTTCCTACCTGACTGGATTTACACAGTTTGTGATGAGATTTATGAATTTCCCCCTTGGGGGATGAATGAAGTACATCCAATCTAATCTAATCTAATCTAATCTAATCTAGTGCACTTTTGCTGTTTCCCAGCCAACAAGAAATAAATGAAGAAGAAGAAGATGAGAAAGAAGAAGGACAAAAATAGGTAAAGAAAAAAACAGTAATGACGAGATCAAAATAGAAGGAGATGAGATGGTTGCTGTCTTTCTGTTTACTGTTTGCATGCACTTTAATGGTGGCAATGAATGAGAAGAAAACAGTTGAAGTTGAAGAGGTGGTAATGGACATCTTTGGCAAAGGTCAAGTGCCCATAAAACAACTCTGAACTGAACTTTATGGAAACCCACCTTAAAATGTGACGGAATGTTATTTTTGGAGTCATGGTTAGTATTTAGGCCTAAAGTATGAAATAAGATTATGTGAAATCACTTGGACATAAACTGGAGCTACCTGAGAACCATGGTATATGTGGTGTAAAGGGGCAGAACTCACTCTCATCCGGTGCTTTATGGACATGTAAAGCCCCTTCCAGTTATTCCAGTAGAAGAAGACAGGATCGACAATTGACTTCACAGTCAGTGTTGATCCGTCACTTTGTCGAATTGATGCACACACAGCCTGGAATACCTTTTGAGGTTCAGCACGTTGATATTCTTCTCCGTTTTGTCATTACCCTCATGCTAAATCAGCACCTTACGATTCAGTGGAGGTTGACATAGTCAGAGAAAATAAGTTTAGTAATCGAGTTGATAGTATTCTCGGGGTACTCGGGTTCCCCCTACTTGAATTATTCAGTGTTTGGGTTTGATTTGCTGTATCAATGCTGTGTCCTATTAAGGATAGCTAAGCAAGCTTGTGCGTGTATGTGTGTCTGTGTGTGTCAGTATGTAAGGCTTTAGAGGTCTTCGGAACAACCTGAAAACCTGATGGTCCGACCTGAGCCTGAATCGGGTCTGGGGTCCATTCATAAGATGTGACTCCGTTTTGGTTCGGAATCGGTACAGTTATTATCAGGTCCGGTCAGTGCTCTCTGACAAGCTGGGTCCGCGTTTACCCGAGAGAGGTAACGATATTAGCGGTGGCAGCTGTCACTCACCACCCCCCATCCCCCCTTCCACCCAATAGGCTGTGAAATGTCAGGTGACAGGTCAAGCAAAAGTAAACAAACAAACAGTAGTTTGGTTTAGCCAATGTCAGGACTCAGGGTAGTTTAATGATTATTTATTAACGTGGCGTGTTTGTCATGAAACAATCGTGTTGTCGTAGTGTGTCATTACTGGTATGCCTGGCAGCTGTAAAGCACAACGGATCACCAACATGATAATATTGGATGAGAGAAGATGTTCACTACACGTCCTGACTGGTGTATGCTATTAGTGTTAGCAGTTGCTACCAATAGCATATGTATCGACAAAGAGAATAAGGACATGGATTTATTGTTGTTTACATCACGTAGCCTATGCAGCAACTGAACCGGGTAGAAGAAGAAAACTTTAGGTAAGAAAATTAAGTTTTATTCAAGGCTAGATAACTTTTAACATGAGCAACTATGGGCTGTATTGTCTCGGTTCTGTATCTCTGTTCGGTTCGTGGTCAGAAACTAAAGACTCGGGTTGGTTTCAGGTCCAAATATTGCGGGTCCATTCACGTTCGGAACCTGGACTTATGATTATAGCTCGGGTCGGATCGGTTTCGAGTCGAATTTTCACAGGTCCATTTGGCTTTGGGTCCATGAAAATGGACCTGTGAAGACCTCTAGTAGGCTCAAATACAAAGAGAGGCCGGAATGGAGTGAATTTTGTGTTCAAAAGAAGAAACATACACACATGACTCACAGCATGGTTAATCCTGAGCTGCGTTTCAGATGGTATTTTCTATTCTGGAGGGAAATAGTCTGTGACAGACTTTACTGCGGCACACACTCTGAATAAGAAAGAAGTCCCTATTTCTTTGCTGAAGACACATTCAAGGTTACACTCCACTTTTAAGGCAAGGATGACAAGAGAGTGATGAAAGACAGACTGAGAGAATGATGGGATGACAGATTGATCAATAGATAAATTGACAGATTGATCAGCCATTTAATTCAATTTATAATTTATATTACAATACATCAAATAACAGCACAAGTGGCTGACAGACAGCTAATCAGGAAATTTCTTACTATTGCATAAGAAAAGAGGGGATTTTAGTGAGGACTTACTTCCTACACAGTACCACCACAAATGTTGCATTCAAATGTGCACAATAATTTCCAGCACCGTGGTGAGATTTCAAATGCCTATCCTGAACACAAACAGCAGTTTCATATCCATGAATGTGTGTGGAATAAGTGCTAAGAAATCCCAAAACCTAAACCCTGAGCTGCTACTGGGGCAATGAAAACAAAATGGCAAAGAATGTTTTAATTATGTGCTTACAGAATATTTAATATTCACCGTGTCAATAAATTACTAAGTGTGAACAGCAGGATCAGACGCCTTAAAATCAGCTTAGTTCTGAGTTTAAACTTTACACCTTCCAACGTGTCCAGTCTCATCAAAGTCAAGTCCATTGTTATGACAACACATCTGATGTGTGTTGCATGATCCTGCACTTTCCTGTTTATGGCTTCAGAGGCATTTAAGGTGGCTACCAATGTAACGATGTGTGTTAAAGTGTTGCAAATATATATTAATATATAACCTATAGTTACACCTTTTTAACCAATTACTTCCCTTTATCTTCATAGCTGATGCCCCTAATGCTAGAAAATCTGCTGTTCAGTATTAACTAAGAATGAAGTCAGATTTTTTTTGAGTGATATGGACGCAAAAAAAATAAAAACTTCCTCCAACAGTTACACTAACTACAAAAAGGCTCTTGCATATTTTTTTAAGTTGAAGAATTCCTCAAAGAGAAATCTTAGATGAACAGCTCATTCCAAGAAATGTTAAGATTTTCTTTTTTCTTTTTTTTTTTTTTTTTTTTTTTTTGGTTGATTCATTCCAGGGTAATATCAAACTGGACCCATTCTTTCTAATTCAGCCCCAAACAAAAACCAGCTGTCCTAGTAGAGGAGAGGACAGAAACACTGATGATGGTGACAGAGTCTTTATTCAGTGATAATTTACCTAAGCGAGCCTTGCTGTTACACCTTTTATACTTTGTGTTTGGGATGTTTTGATAGGATGTCAACGTAAATGCTGCCATTTTCACTTTAGGATTTATTCTTTTGTAGTTTTGTGAATGTCACAGAGGCCACTTATTTTAATTTTGACTTGTGAAATCAGGTGTCACAACAGTCAACCAGGAATTGCCAAGGTTTAGATCCCCCCCCCGACTCCCTTGATTTATTAACAATCTATGTGACACATTTTGACTCCAATACTTGATTCCCAGTTCTTTTTCTTATGGTCGTGTCAATTTGGGGCTAACCCAAAATGTTTTAAAGCTTTAACCATTCATTTTCTTTTTACTTTATGCATCATCATAAATGAGCCCAATACATCATATGAAATAAGAGACATAGTAATCCCTCACTGCTCATTATGCATCAGCAAGAGTTAAAGTTAGTTGTTCTTACCAGTTATCACAACAGCACTGACACAAGAACAGTGGCATCACATAAAAGGCTTACAAATTATCACAATGGTAACAGAAGGTTGTGAATGTATGACACAATCTGCATTTAATCACAATTTGCAATTTGGAAAAAAGTCAAGAACCAGATATTACCCTCCTACTACAATTATGGCAAATGGCCTGAGAAATGCATTACATTTACTTGAAAAATAAAACACACTCCCTGCCCAAATCATCATCCCTCCACCACCATGCTTGACAGTTGGAATGAGGTGTGGGCAATAATGCACAGGGCCACCTGAATGCTACAGACCAGCCAAAACATATGCTTTTATAGATGAGGTCAGTTTATCAAAGATCAGGCTGATTAGCAGCACCCAGCTGCAATTTATCCCCTCAAGTCCTTCAGAAGCAGTAAGTTCATTTAGTTTTACACAAACAACTTCTGCATTTGGACCAGTGTTTGTGACTTATTGTAATATCTTATGTGTTGCTGTTCCTATGACGCTGCATTTAACATAAGCCTTTTTTTTTTTATCATATTCAGGTAACTGAAACCTTAGAATTGAAAGAGAGTGTGCATTCATTTTTTCACAAGACAACATATATATAATTTAGTTTTTTTGTTTTTGTTTTTGCTTTTTTATTTTTCGCACGTACACTAACAATTTACCAGTGACTCTTGAGTTGCAAGTTTGTAAAAGCACTTCTCTTCGTGAATGCACAATGAAGGAACCCCTGTGAAGAAACTTCTGTATCCAAGTGGCTAACAACTGAGAACTGAGTTTAATGCTGCCGCAACAATTACTTCCATGTCTCTCTTTGATCAGCTCATGCTGTCTTCACTGGCTGCTTGTTATTCAACACATTTTGGATTAAGTCACTGGAAATAATAGGCTAGCAGCATTCAGATGGATGGGCAGCCTTTTGATCCTGCTGAACAGAGGAACCGCCTATGTGAAACCTGTCAGTTCCCACTGATGACTGACTCACCACGGTCACTGGTTTTAAAATCAGTGTATTGTTAATGCCTCATCACTTGTCACTTTCACTCCTCTGTGTTTAAAATGTTCAACATTCTCCATTTGCACCCACACACACGTCAGTCACGCTGGGGTTACGTCCTTTCCAGAGATCTCTGAGGTCTAATTAGAATCAGTTTTCTAAAAGTTGACTTTGGGAAATCCTTGAAGATAAAATAGATTTTTAAAGGTAGAGGAAGGGAATTCTGTATGATGTCTCACCTGTTGACGTTTGAAACTCAACATCAACAAAACTCAGAGCGGCAGCTCCTCCTTCCGCCTCCTTTAAGTGTCCCTAGGGCTGGGCGATATGGCCTAAAAAAAAAATCTCCGATTTTTTCAGAAAAAATCCCGATTCACGATTTAAATCGATTTTTTTCACCCCCTACCTAAAATCAATTTGTAGATGACAAAGAAATTGTTCAAAACAAGTTTCAGTTTTATTTTGTTTAAATTTTCCCTTCTGGAGTTTCAGTTACATAAACAAGCCACAAAAAAAGAGATGGCAAGCCCTGCCTGCCATTGTGAACAGTGACAATGTAACTTTTCAGTAATCTAGTTTCGAAATGACACAAAAAATAAGTAAAACATAATATTATAAGACCCCTTTTTTGAGGTTGACAAATAAGTGCAAACAAAACTCTCAGTTACCTGAACATGTTTTGCAAAATAAGGAGGTGCTTGTGTGGTAAACAAAAAGTATTTGGGCACTATTTTGATTCCCTGAATCATGTTAACTTAAACATCTGCATCAAATAAAATTAAAAATTAAATTTTAGGCTTCCATTCTAATTTACGAGGCAAGGCAACGTCAGAAAAATATTTGCAGCCTGGTAGCACGTACCTGGGATCCAAAACTTTGAGCAGGTGAATAAACCCCGGCTTTTCCACGTGTATATGGGCACCATATCTCTTGCAATATACATCACGACTGCATCCGTGACAGCTTTCCACCGGCTCCTTTCTCATCATACGAGATACAGTTTGTCAACGTTTCCAAGACGGTAGGTTGTTTTTGGTGGCGGTGCTTGGGCTGCCGCGGTCGTTTTTTTCGTAGGGAGCAACACTTCTCCAACTTTACTCAACAGTAAATTGCTAGTACTGCTACCTTTGGTAGCAACAGCCTTTAAACAGACTTGACAACGAGGTGCTGTTTGTTCTGTGTCTGACGCCACGAACCCGAACTAATTCCAAATAACCGAGGATACGTTTCTTTTCTTCGGTGTAAGATCAGCATGCTTGCTTGTTTGTGTACCTAGCGCGGGTGGGGAGGGGGGCGCGCACTCCGCGCTCTCTGACCTACGGGAGCCCAGCAGGCAGGCGCTGGTGGCGGATGTTAATGAGAAAATCGATTTTCATTAAAACAAATCGACATCAAGTACAAATTCGAATTAATCGATTAAATCGATTTATCGCCCAGCCCTAAGTGTCCCCTAGGAAAAACCTGTCCCATCACAAACTCTCTTAAACATCTCCCCCACAATTAAGGAGGTGTGTTGTGCAACTCAAATCCCAAACATCCCCAAAAATATTGAAGACTGTAGACAATAATGTCTACACATTTCCTTATACAGGTGAATTCAACTCTTCAGTCTGCCCATGTCATGCTTGTGTTCAACCAGCTACATTCATTCTCTGGTGCCTCTGCAGTAGATTCGCCTTTAATTACGTCAGAATGACAAGTTCTGAAAACTCACAAGGAAAAGCTCCTCCTGAAAATCAACAGGTAAGGCTCAAACGTTATGATTGGCTGATTTCCTGGAGGCTTGCTGACTGGGAGCTCTATTTGCACACAAACGTTTTCAACACATCAATATGCTATCAACTCTGTCATCAAAGCCCCTTTCAACAGTCCCTATGTGTGACCTCAACATTTTGACTGCTTCCATGAATGTCTGAGTTGGAATCAGTTTTAGAACACAAAAGTGGAAGCCACCACCAGGGGCGCAGATAGGATTTTTTAAACTGGGGGGGACTGAGCTGTCACAGAATTATGAATTTTCTTACTGAATTAATATTGGTAGACAAAGGCCTATCTAGTTAACACTTGCATGATCAACTTGTTATTTGTCTGGTGAGTTAATTACGCTCCAAAACTTGATGTCTTCTTCATGTTTTATTTAAACATTGGCTGATCTCAGCAGGATAAAGAATCTCATTACAGAAACTTAAACTATAACTTCTAACAAAAAGGGAATGTCCAAAAATGTATTACAAATTAAAATTTAAATGATTCACACTTGTGCCTTCATATAAATGATTAGAAACATTACAATATGTATGAAAACAGAAGTATGAAACACTTGAACAACAGATTCATATATAAAAATAAAAAGTATTTTTTCCAATAAACAAAACTGATCAGAAAAATAAAATCCCTCTGCAGCCAAACAGATTTACCATCTATAAGCAGACTCAATAGGTCCCAAAACATCTCTCCTCCTTTCATTTCCCTGAACATATTGCTGGGCAATATCTTTTCTGTCCAGTCTATCTTGGTGAATATGCCACATCGGGAAAAGTTAACAGGCAATATAGTACCTACATTGCTCGGATTCTGAAACAACGCTGTAATAGTTTTTTGTTTTTTCATTGTTGCCCCCACCAGGGATTGGCTGCAGGCCAGGAGGACAATGTTAACATCTGAAATCTCATCATTTCAGTTAACAATTATTGCTTACTAAAATACCATTATAAAAATAACAACATTAAAAGATAAACACCTACAGCTGAGATTGCTGTTATTTTAAATTTAGCCTACTTCAGGTCAGTCCAAATGACTCGCTACTCAACATTAAAAAACAAGTATTTTTCACACCTGGGAAAACAGGCAAAGGATATAATTTAGTTCTTGAAATAAACACTGATTTTTCTCCTCCCTCTTCTCTGGTTTAAATGTGGCAAAAAGATCACCAGCTCAGTTAGTAGACAGTTGTTTAAGATCACCATGGTTACCGCAACAGGCAAAGACAGCGGCAACCCTTAGGACCCCGAGGGTCCAAATGGTGCTTGGTGGAGATCTGCGCTATCCGAGTGATTTTCTAGTTCTACCTATGTTTGGTGCCTTACATACGAACGGTGGTGGTGGGTGGTGGGGGGGGAGATAGGGATCAATATAAATCTGGGGGGACAAGTCCCCCCCCGTCCCCAGTGCTATCTGCACCCTTGGCCACAACAAAACGCTAAGCCGTGGATACTATGGTCATTAGCTTCTATTGTGTCGCTTTAATGGATCATGTTATCTTTCAGTTCCTCACCATCTACATATGTGTTCTTCCTCTATACATCCACATTAATATACACAGATGGGAGAAGTACAGTAAAATGCTAACAGACTCAGAATGTATCAGCAGCTGAGAAACAGAAGAGCCATTGATGCTTTTGGCAATACTGCTTTTTGACTCCATAGTTGAGGCTGTCTTGGGGTGATAATCAAAGAAATGTACTGATTTTTTTTTTTTTTTTTTGTATTAAAGAAATGCATTAAAGTGAGTTTTGAGACTTGGCAACTTTGGTCACTGTACTGAATTTAAATTCATGTACAAAATAATCTTGGCATGCATTTTTAGTGGAGCAGAGCAGGTGGTAGCCTCTAGGACTCTTTCAAACCTCTCCATGGCACCTCGGGTGCTACTTTTGTCAATTGACTAGAATGGCCGGCTGATGTGGTGCTGCAGTTTAACTGCATTTCCACGTGCTCAAGCGCCCCAGTAGCCTGTCCTTTTCATTGAAGATATGTTTCCTTATGAAAAGCAAAATGTCAAAATAGATTCAGCTTTGAACTGAACGCCTTTTCAGTTGAATGGAAGCCCCTGTGCACATTTTGGATTTTCACTTTGAACTTAACCTTTTGCCCACCACAATGTAGTTGTGCATTGCATTCTGAGATACAGTATCTGGAGGTTAAACTGTCAGTTGTAAACTGGAAAGGTAACTGTATGTGGAATAATCCCATTGTTATTTTATTTGTAGCATGCTACAGATGTTTCAGTCATTTACATACTGTATACGGTATTATTATGAGTTTTCAAAAATATCCATATTTTGACATTTACAGCCCAGTGAACATGTGATGAACAGTGATGAAATCTGCATTATATTTTGGTCTGTGACTTTAAATGCCATTTAAACAAAACATTGTCTCCATAAGTGTTACGGGTCCAACTTTGCCTTTTGTGTCTGCAGTTCAAACGATTTGCTAAAAGCGACTTTAGAAAACTTACACTAAGATGTACTTGCAAAAATAAACAAGATTAATTACATATAGAAGCACAACAATGCACAGTTTTCATGACAACCATCAGTAGGAGGAGCACTGCTGCTGCAGGGCCAAGAGAAAGAAATTGGCCTGATGATATCATAAATTTCAAAATCCAATGCTGTGCTGAACAGAGCAAAACACTTACATTGGCATATGCAATATATAAGACAGTCTGTTAGGCATATTAATAAATCATGGGGACAAATCATAGTTGGTGGATTCACTAAGTCACCAGTTTATTGACTGGACAGGTGTAATATAGTGTAATTCAATATGACAGCATTGCAATAAATCCAGTGAACATGAAGCTTCTGCTGGTTATGCAGATACTTCTGAGTGAGGAGTTTATTCAGCTACAACTTTCATGTCTTCGTAGGCCACTGTAAGTAGTAAAATTACATTTTTATTAATTAATGTGTTGAAGTGTTTTGAATATTCTTCCTTGATGTCCATTTCATTATATTAATGGGATCATATTTTATGGTATCCCTGAGTCAAATACAGAATTTGGGGCCAATTTTGTTTTGAGGCTTCTCTCAAAAACAACATACATACTATTATCACACTTCCATTGCACCTCAAAGTGACTTCTGAGTACCTTCACTGGTCTCTCCAGTACCACCATGCTCATCATCATCTCCCTCTCTATCAGCTACAAGGACAGACCAACAGACATAAACATGCAGGACTGATACTGTGCTGTATGTCCATAAGATAATGTTAAGGGATTTGACAATACTGAAACTGAAGATCGTGTGATTCATAATCTTAGGTTAAGATTTAGGAAGGGTGGAATTACTCTTCATCTCAAGTTTTAAAATTACTAGTAACATGGGACGTTGGATTGCACGTCTGATGTTGGTGGCTCATGGGATGTAAAGCTATTAGCAGTTGGCACTTGTTCATTATGTGTGAACAAAGACGTGTTTCAACTGCTCGCCGACATCTCACCAAGCTGTTGCTGAACGTGCCAAATATCTGAAGCCATTGGACAACTCCCCATTTGAGTTAACAGCCAGTGAGAGAGTGAGCGATCAGGTCACCATGAGGAAGGGAATCTTAGGGGGAGGAGTAACAGGAGACGCACCCAAAACTCCAGTGGTCCCCAACCTTTTTTGCGCGATGGACCGGTTTAATGTCAGTCAATATTTTCAGAGACCGGTTGGTGAAATGTGCCGCATATAAATCCAACAAAATAAAATTATACAACCTGCATTAAAACTGTGGTATTTTCTATATATTATAATTAACGTAAATCTGCTGTGTATTCACATGCAACTTTTTCAGAAGCGTCCTCGTAACATCGCACTAACCGAACATCTGTAACATTCTTTGGAAAGACATTCTAAAGATGTTTGTTTTTTACTCATTTTGCCAGCTTGGGGGCCTAAATGTATCACGTGACCGAGACACGGGTCTTGAAGTCTTGTCATGCGTCAAGAGTACGTTATAGGCATATTTAACGAAGAGAATTTGGTCATTTTTCAAAATAAAACATCATTTAGACTCGGATAGTATATCAAATGGTAATAATGGAAGTAATTGTTTTTTTTCTCTGCGGCCCGGTACCAAAAGACCCATGGACCCACGGTACCGGGCCGGGGAGGTTGGGGACTACTGCAATACGCCATACCACAATATAAGCAGGCAGCTACTTGTTCATTGCAAAAGATTTTTTTAAATTTACTTTTGACTCTTTGTAGCACAGACAAGCTACAGACAAAAATCGACAAGATCATTGGACTATTCGAGGCCAGGATGTAGCCAGTGTTCCACACTCATTTCTATTTGGGTACTTTGCAGTGTACTGTACAGGGACCATTTAGACTAAGTGGGGAATGATGCTTTTGTACTCAATCCTGGCACCAAATCTGCTGATTGTTTAACTTCCAGAACATTGTTACTTATATGTTATATCCATTTTACTCTCTTTCCCCTCCAACATTTCTAAAATATCAGTTGCATAAAAATCTAGATTTTGTCCATATTTTCAAATCACTGTTAAGATAGACGGAATTTCCTTTGCAAAACAATACGGCTATCTGCTCTATATAAATCTAACATGACATCTCTCTCTACAAATAACATGGGGCTTAATTGGTGCTGTAAAGATTGTTATGTTTGTACAACTGCAATCTGCTGCTAAGTATGTCCAGCTTGCTTCTCTGCTGCTCTGCATGCAAACTGCTGCTATAGCCAGAGGTCATGGAGGAAAAACAGGTGTCATTATGCTGCCTGACAGCTTCCACCTGTGATGATTGGACATGATGGTATGCCAGAAAAGTGTTATAAAAAAGACATTTACTCTGTGACACACTCAAACACAGTGGTGAGTCACCCCAGTAAACTGTAATCTCACCGAAGTCCACAAGACAGAGACGCATTTAAGTAAACAAAGAAAACATGTCCATGTGCACAAAAATAAAATACTTCAATGATTCCCCCGACATCTGACTTGAGGGCTTTAGCATTTCAAAATATCTCACAATCTTTCACTTCTCTGTCCAAAAGAGCCAACAGCTGTGCATTTATCCCAGTGAAAGCCAGGACACAGAGCAAGCTGGCCTGACTGGTCGGCTGAGCTCTGAGCAAATCTCTCCCTCTTTCAAACAAAGGAGAAAATGAGGAGAGCAGCAACACACCCAACCTGGATCAGAGATGGCAGAGTTTAATTGTTTTATCTCTGAATGTGCTTCGGTGACCCTTCTACCCAGCTGCAATTCCTGGATGAGACTGAAATCATTGACAGCTAGAAAGGTGAGATGGTGTTTTGAATGTAAAGCAGGTTGAAATTCAAGATCAGGGTCCACATCTTGCAGAACAGCAGTACAACTCCGTGCAGGTGTCCTGAAGTACTATGTCATATTCTTCATTTCAGCAGTTCCCAAAACAGAGAAGAAGCTTATAACTGCCACAAGGAGGAATTTAAGATTAGCAACAACAACTATTTTGAGAAAACACTTTTATCTGATTATTTTCCTTTCTGTGGCTGGGCTAAGCCTTAGAGGTTGAGGTGCTCAGTCATCCATGACAGGCTCAGAGTTAAGTCACTGCTCATCCACATCAAACACAGCCAGCTAAGGTGCTTTGGGCAAACATGTCTAGGACCCTGGACTCCCTGGAGGGTCCAGGGTCTGCCCTGTTAGCTTGGGAACGCCTCAGGGTCCCCTTGGTAAAGCTAGAGCAGGTGGCTGGGGGAGAAGGAGGCCTGAGGAGCTTTATTTTCTTTCACTGCAACACATAGGACAGTGGAATCAAACCCCCTCATGTTTACTGATTGAGACAGTGGCATTAGGAGAATAAATCAAATTGCACTGCAGTGAGCCGTTGATGATTTTGAAGCCTATATGATTGTGTGGTTCGGTTAGCAGTTTGATTGTCTGCCCGTCACGTCTCGAAGTATCTTTGAGGGAGACAAGAACCGAGGGGTGGAAGCAGTTTCCTGGGCTGATTGCCGTGGCCTTAGTCTGGGAGGCAAACTCCTTCTCTACATTAAAGGTTAGGCTGAATACACTCTTTTTTTAAATAAAGCTTTTAACTCTGTAGTCTTCTTAATCTATCTCTTAGTAAAAGTTTTTTTCACAAGGAACGATGGATGGATCGCTTCTGCCAAGAAGAGCTTCTGTCTACCACTACATCAGCACAATCAGAGAACTGGAAACTGAAAAGGCAATTAAAGCAAAGTTTATTTTTGACAAACTAAACATGACTCTGAGGGTAATATATATGCTATATAGATTTTTATTTGTAAACTAAGTATGCCTCTAGCATTTAGAGGTTTTCTACATACCGTGAACTGTTTTACATAAAAGAAAAAAATAATAATTAAATAAAATTAAAATTAAAAAACAGCAACGGAGAATGTAAGGGAGCATTTGCTAAGTCCAGTAACTAATTTTTTTATTGGATATTCAAATTCAAATTCAAATTCAAAAATACTTTATTAATCCACCAAGGGGGAAATTCAAGTTTCAGTACACCAGGAAAAATCTGGTGTACTAGGGGAGCTGCTAGTTGTCCAGCGCTCCTTTTCATGCCAGATCCCGTGGTCCGAGTGCTAACGCCAGATAACGGCTAGATAACGGATATAGATGTAAATATAGTGTTACTGCATAAAAATTAATGTCCCAAGAGAAATAAGTTACTTTACTTAACAAAAGCTCCCTTACTTTTTCCAGTCCTTGTCACGTTCCCGCTCCTCCTCTTCTTCTTCCTTCCTCTTCCCTTTCCCGCACTGTCACCAGATTTGAGTGGATGGTTTGGCCAATCACAGAAATCAGAAGGGTTTCCACCCCAATTGACAAAAACACCCACCAAACTCCGAGAGCGCGCAGAATTTTCAGGCGAGAGCGTACAGCTGGGTTGAGGGCACGTGTTTTACGCTCCCGCAATCACAGCATTTGCAATCTCTCGACTTTTGGCAGTGTAGTAACGCCACGCAGCTCGCACGCAAGATGCTCGCAACGGTGCCGCTGTAGAAGTTGCTGAGGATCTTGGGTGGCATGCTTCCAAACTTCCTCAGGGAATTGTTGTTAGGCCTTCTTAACCAGATGTGATGTGTTCAGTGTCCAGGTGAAGTCCTCAGTGATGTGGACACACAGGTACTTAAATCTCCTCACCCTTTCCACTTCAAGCTCCAGGATAAACAACAGTTGATGAGGTCTGTTCTGTGTTGAGGGAGAGGTTGTTGCAGAACCGAGAACTTCAAGTGCTAGCAAAAGATTCAACACTGACCCTGAAATGCCCGCGGGTTCCTTCAAACAGAAAGCGCCGCACAGCTGTATGAAAATATGACCCAACATATCTTGAGCTCAGGTTCTTTTGGAGCGGGACCAAGGAAGAAGCAAAGCCACAATGTGCTGTGTGTTCTGAAGTACTTTGCAATGACCTCAATGAAATCAGCCAGTCTCAAACGGCACCTACACACTAACACCCAACTTTAAAAGACAAGCCGTTGGATTTTTTTTTTTTGAAGAAAACATTATGAGCTGAAACTGTCAAAGTCCACCATTCGTTCGTGTACAAGCACAGGAGGCTTCCTATGAAGCTAGCCTGCTTGTAGCTAGGTCAGGTGAGCCACACAGCATCTGTTCTACCCTATGTCTGCCGCTTGCTAAAGAAAATAACAGAGATCATGTGTGGGGAGAAGGCTGAAAAAAGTTAGACTTGTTGCCACATACCAAAGACACTGTTTCCCGGAGAATACGATCAATGTCCGATGACGTTCTGAAGGCTCTAATTGCACGCATTAAAAGTAGTCGATTTTATTCTCTTCAACTTGATGAGATGACTGATGTCGCAGATTTGGCAAATTTGCTGGTGTATGTGAGGTATAAATACGAAGGTGCAGCTAATGAGTTTTCCTGTGCTGTCAGCCCCTGGAGTCCAGAACTATAGCTGAGCACAAATATTTCAACTACTGAACATGTTTATCCAGAAACATGGGATTGATTGGAAAAAGTTTATTGATGTCTGCACAGACGCCACGGCAATGTGTAGACACCACAGTAGAGTAGCAACCCGGATTTGTGAGGTGGCATCTGAGATGCGATGGACACACTGCATCCATTGTGGGCGCTTGCTGTAAAGAAGATGCCTGATGAGTTGAAGTCTGTTCTTGACTGTGAACTTTATTAAGGCCCAACCAATGCACACCCATATGTTTCAGGTACTGTGTGATGAAATGGGCAGCGAGCACGTCCAGCTCCTGCTTCATACTGACGTAAGGTGGTTATCAAGAGGCAAAGTGCTCTCACGACTGTTTGAGATGCCCTGATTTTACAGGACAAGAACTTTCCTTTGTCACACCTTTTGAAGACACTGTATGGCTCAGTGAACTTGCGTTATTTGTCCGATACATTCTCATGTTTGAATTACTTAAATTTGGGATTGCAGGGACTCTCTGTTAATGTTTTTGACGTGCAGGATAAAATCAGCGCACCGCTGAAAAAGATGGAACTGTTCGAAATCAGTGTCAAAGCAGGTAATATCTTAGCTTTTCCTTCTTTGGATAATTTCTTTTTTTTGTCTGACAAACGACTTGCAACATTGATGACAACGTCAGAGATCACATCATTTGCGCACCTCATCTTCCTAAAGCAGCAGCTCAGGGAATATTTCCCTGTAACACCGAAAGTAAAAGAACGGGATGAGAAACCCTTTCAACATCCAAACCTCGGACATGCCCATGGACTTAACTGTCGCTTAGCAGGAGAGTTTAATTGAACTGTCTTGTGATGAAACTCTGAAATGTAATTTCAAAAAACAGTCGCTGCTGGACATTTGGATACAGCAACACGGGGACTACCCCGTGCTGTCGGACAAGGCCGTGCACGTTCTCCTGCTTTTTACAACGAGCTATCTATGTGAGAAAGGTTTCTCTTCCCTGGCTGCCATAGAAACAAAATACAGGTCAAGGTTGGAAGCTGAGCCAGACCTCAGACTGAAACTGTGCTCTACAGAGCCAGACATCAAAGGACTGTGCAGAGAGACAGGCACACCCCTCTCTTTAGGTATACAAGTCATTTATAATTCGGCAACGTGCTGGTATCTCTGTGGTTCATTTTTAGGTCATTCTGATATCTATGTTAGAGGGGTGGTAACAATAAACTCGTTTAAGGAGAAGTATTACTAAAGACACTTGCAGTTTGTTTTATTTGTTGACCAGAATGGGAGCATGATTTGTGCCATTTCCATTCAGTTGCAGTACAGATGTAACAACTTTTGAGTGTGTTTATTTTGCTCTGTATGAGAGTATGACTATGTGAGAATTGTTGGACAGAGCTTTAAATGTCTGATTCAGTAAAGTAACAATTCAGGTAACAATAAATAACCACAATAAGGAATAAACATCTCTCTTGTGTGTTTAAAGCTAATTGAGAAGGCATACATGGCTACATTTTAAAATTGGTCATCATGGTGGTACTCAGAGAGGTGAATAGTTTCTCAGGTGGTACGCAGTATTAAAAGTTTGAGAACCACTGGTGTAGAGGATGGGGCTGAGGACACATCCCTGAGGAGTACCAGTGTTGGTAATAATGGTGGCTGAAGTCCTATTACCAGTCCTGACTGGCTGGGCCCTGCCAGTCAGGAAGTCAAGGAATCAGTCACAGAGCGTGGGTTGCAGGCCAAGTGTGAACAGTTTGTGGGTGAGTTTGTGGGGGATGAGCGTGTTGAAGGCCGAACTGTAGTCAACAAAGAGCATCTTCACGTAGGAGTCTTGTATTCGGCTCCCTTGAACTTTTCAACCTTTTGACACATTTCAGGCTTCAAACATAAAGATATAAATTTTTAATTTATGTCAAGAATCAACAACAAGTGGGACACAATTGTGAAGTGGAACGAAGTTTATTGGCTATATTAAACTTTTTTACCAAATAAAAACTGAAAATTGGGGCGTGCAATATTATTCGGCCCCTTGCATTAATACTTTGTAGCTCCACCTTTTGTTGCAATTACAGCTGCAAGTCTCTTGGGGTTTGTCTCTATCAGTTTTGCACATCGAATTACTGAAATTCTTGTCCATTCTTCCTGACAGAACAGCTGGAGCTCAGTGAGGTTGGATGGAGAGCGTTTGTGAACAGCTGTCTTCAGGTCTTTCCACAGATTCTCATTCTCTTTTGTTTTTGTTTGTGTTCTTGTAACTGGTATTGATTTTTGTTGCAAATGCATGTCTTTTTTAAATCTTGGTATTCTTGTCACTAATAGTCAGTATCCGAAAAATTCACATCAGTTGATCCCTGTGATTATCCTCCCATCTGTGTGATTGTAGAAACAAAGTTCAACTGATTGTATATAAAACTGAGTACATTTAAGGATTGTTGTTGAGTTTCTGTATGAAATGGGTGAATGAGAAACACATTGTTAAGTGCTTTGTAGAGTCTAGAGAAGATCAAAAAGGGCCTAAATAAGCATCATGTAATGAAATTTACCAACATAAAAGTTCCCATCTTAATTTGAATCTACCAAAGATACTAACTGAAGAGAGTGATTAGGCTTTTACTTTTTCTTACTAATTTAGATTCATTACACATAAAACAAGCATAAAACAGTGAATCTATGTCATTGACAGAGTAACATAAAAGGTTTAACATTACAGAAACCACTGGGATGGTGTCATTAAAAAAATACATTATTCAGAAAAGGTAAACCAGAGCTACAGAGTCATTAGTACAGAGTGTAACAACTACACAGCGTCGGCACATTAACCGTAAAAGATAGAGCTCTGCATCAAAGCATCAAAAGGAAAGTTACTTAGTAGATGTTGTGAATGGTTTTGATTTAGTTAAATCAATTTATTTCTGTTTTCTAATTTCCCCTCATACTCAATGGAGAGTTGCAAGGTTCTGCAGTTATAAAGAAAAAAAGTTATCTATTAAAGACATATCAATCTTACAGACATAATACTTGAATATACCATGAGTATTATGGACTGTAATTGATACTGAAAGCAAAGCTGGAGAAGAACTCAACTCAATAATAAGCAGCAGACATGCAGCTGTCAATGTGAAGATTAGGTCATGAACCTATTACCTGAGTCCTAATTGAGAATAGTGTACACAAGAAAAATGGAAACAAAGAGAGGATGGGGATTGCACCCCTTTTCAGCTCAGCAGCAAAGCTTGCATCATGGTCAGTGCTGAAGAGAATGGGGTTATTTCATCTGTTATACAGCCTACTGAAAAACTATTTTTTTCTATATATAAATTCAGCAAACTTGTCAGGGTTTCAGAGATGCTATTAATTCCAGTATGATGAGAATGACGATATAAAGAGAGAATTCAGTACCGCAGAGATGAATAAATAGTTCATGTTCAGTGACAAACAGTGTTCAGCCGCATGTGACTGATTGCACTTATGCAAACTAAAGGCCAATTATAATGACTCATGGTTTATCTGACAAGGTTAATGAGGACACATATCCTCCAATCTCTCTGGTGAAGATGATCTGTGAAGTGTGCTTCCATCTGTCACTTTGTTTCTGACATTCATCCCTTCTGACTTTATCCATTACTTTATATCTCAGTGCCCTTTCACTTGTTCTCCTCCTCAGTTCCTCCCTCGACTGCACAACTCACCCGGTGTCTCAGGAACAACCAGTCAGTCTGACATCAACACCAGATAAATAAGGAATTCATCACATCTAGAAGTGATTTTACACTGAATTCAATTAAACGTGTGAGTGTAGGTAACTTTTAAACACTCAGATCTTTGTCTTTTAAAGTGAATGACTTTCACAAGATTGATGAGAAAATACAAAGGATGTGAGGTTTGTGTTGGTTTGTGGAGTTTCCAACATTGTGTCAGTGCCATTTTCAACATAACACAACAGGGTAAGAAATTAGAATCTCAGATCAAAGAAATGTTCATGATTCATGTGCTCTGAATATTATCTGATATAGCAGAATAGTATTTCCAGCCCTGTGGCAGTCACACACAGTTCTTTGGTTAAATAAATAATAATAATAATAATAATAATAATAATTAATAATAATAATAATAATAATAATGTCAGCAGTGAGGGTTTCAGACAGACAAAAGCTGACACAGGACCTTTTCAAGAGGTCGGTTTCAGAAAGGAGGTTCAACAACTTCCAAGTCACAGAACAAACTCTGAGATAAGAAACTCAGAACATGTGTTCAGAGTTGGTTCAATCAACTGAGTGTGTTGACCTCGAGTTACTGCAACAATAAAAAGCTCCGAGACCATGATTCACTATGGCAACGCCACGTAAAGAGATCTAAAAGAGATTATCCTACTGTCCTTCAGTCACTTTCTGAAGAAAAGTAAAACAATAGAAGCGACGAAGGAACAAACAACTGATGTGGAAGAAATTGACGAGCAAGTGGATGTGTATTTGAAATATTTTGAAAAAAAATGCTGAAGTAGTTGAAGTATAAAAACATTTGCCAACATTAACCAAGAACAATAGAATTCAAGGAGCTTCAGTGGTTATATGGATGCAGTCAACACATCCAGTAACTCTGGTCATCTTTAAAGGGATTTGCTTTACTCCGACGTTGAAGCAGAATACTAATAAAAAGTTAATAAAATTTAAAAATTTAACTAACCAAAAAATGTATATTCACTTCAACCATGTAGGTTACCCTACAAAGTTCATGACTTCTATGTTTGTGGCTAATGAGAAAGAAAGTGTATAATACAAGAGTAATGATTTTTTTTGTTTGTTTGTTTTATAAAAGGGGAAGAATGCGGAGGCGCCCATGAGCCCAGCCGCTTTTATCACAACTCTGTGTTGACTTACTACTAGTCTGAGGTCCTCGCTGCTATCACGAAAGCTCATATTTGCCAATAAATAATAGCTAATAAAACTAAATAACTAAGGTGTTTTGTGTGGCATATGGGCATAAGATGAGTGATGTTTGTGATGCACAGAAGGATGAGATCATGTATATAAGTTACGTAACTGCAGAAAAACGGTAGACTCAACGCTATTAAAGAATGAATCAAGGTACCTCAAATACAAGTGCCGACCGGCCGCCGGCCGCTTTATTTGGATCTTCAATGTTGCCTACTTTCCCGACACAAATGCATGACATCTTTCAGACGTCGCTAAAATATGTGCTGCGTGATTAATTGTGTGATCAAAGTGAGCTGGTTCCCTCTTTACGAAGAGGCAGAGGAAGAAAGGAACTCTGGGTAAGTTTAAGTAAACCTGCTGCCGACCAGGTGTTCACAGAGTCAGTTACCGCGGTAACAGACTCTAGTATGAGTTATGAGTTACCTCGGTTTCTGAAACGGGCTCAACTGAACCCTACTGCTCGGACTTAAGTAACCTCACTTTGAGAAACGGAAACTCCCACTTTCCATGAGTTCAGATTCAACATCAGAGTTTCTGCATAACCTGCTTTCCAAAATGGACTTCAGATGGCCATTTCCAGCCATTTTTGTTTTATCAGGCATACCCTGACATTAGTTTAACACCCATCAAACCTCCAAACATGCTGTTAATACTTTGGCCAATCAGTGTTTTCAGATTGGGCAAAGTTTTCCCTGAGGTGCCGCGATGCCTCATGAATTAAATGTGGTAACACTTTAGATAAACCCAGAAACATGGAAATGCATGCAATGCTCACTTTAACGTATGATGACTGTTTTAACTGGTGTGTGGGACAGTGAGCTCCAATGATAACAAAGTAAAAATAGAAACATGCTAATTCAGAAACCTGGCTATTTCTACTGTAACACACAAAAAAATGTGTAAGTTAAAGTAGATTCGTCTGAACCCACCCTTACATCCTGTTCTTGCCTGAGGTCTTGTTGCAGCTGCAACAGGCTAAGCAGTGTTTATCTCTTACACAGTAACAATCAGATGACTCTCAGAGCAACAAGCTGCTAGCAGAGCCATAGATAAGCCCACTTATACAGTACTAACTGTCTTGCTGAAAAACACCCGAATAAATCCACTGGACATGGCAGTTTATACCTGTGTTGCTTTATGCAGTAATTAGGGTTGGCACAACAGCTGAATCAAACTCCCACTTGTACAGTTCTCCTTTTTAGTTAGGAATACTTTTTGCTTTGGTAAAAAAAACAAAAATAATGTAAATAAATAATGAAAGAAAAGAATAGAATCAACTGAAACTGTTTTTACTGACATATTGAACTCACACAAAGGATCGTGGAATAGGTTTCTTTTTCACTTAAATACTTCTTTGCAGCCAACAAGGGTAGTAAAAAGATCAGGCTATTGGTCAGTGAAATCTGTGAGGTGGTATGCTGCGTACCGACACTCTGGCTGCCATCGCGTACAAGAATGTCATTATTGGCAGCTGGAAATCTGCTAGCTGCTGTCAAGACCAGTAAGTTCTCTTTGGCCCACCTACTGAGAAACCTCTCCCCCTCCTGCTGGTATCATCAGTGTCACTGCTCTCATCCAGGACATCTGCAAATCTTTCATGATAGGCACGATGGAAAGAAGAGAGATGAAAATATGTGAAATAAATTATTTCACTTTGATGAATTACATGTGTGACCTATGCTTATCAACAGTTAGATTATGATTATATAACCGGACATCTGTTCAGTAGAACCTGGAGATATTACCTTAATCATCACCCTCCTCAATCATCTGTTTACAACCTCAGTCTGTTTCATTTAGTGCAACAATGCCACTTGACAATAAAAAAGCTCATTTTTGTCATCATTTATCGTTAGAATTAGCTGCAGTAGCACACAAACATTTTGTTGGACCAGCTTCATGATTATTGAGTATGAAACATATTCACCCTGGGATCACATCGAAAAGATGGAGCAATGTGCTAAATCTTCTCCAGCACACCCTAAAGATTCTCATTGCTGTTCTGGGCCAATCCATGTGTGGAAATGATGGCTCATGGATGGCTCAACGAGTCTCTCACAGTTTGAGTCCGATTAATTCTGGCATTGACATCTTGGAGTATTACCATGCCATTGGGGGAGGGGGGAGGGGGAATAAATAAATAATTATAATGATAAATAATGATGGAGAAACCTGGTATGTACAGTTGGATGGATGACCAAATCTTTTTGAAGTACTGGAATGATCTCCAGCGGGGGTCTCTATAGACTTTGAACGGAGTGATTTCAAGCATTGCCAAACTGAATAGCGGGTTTCTTGGCTCTGTGGTTCTCAAAAGTTGGTAATTTTCAACTTTTCACCCTTCAACACGAATGTCAGCCATTCAAATTGTGGATGGTAAGATAGAGCTACCCAATGAAATGGCACACAGGGACGGGACTGTTTCAAAGCTCATCTGTGTGTATTTGTAGATCAACTGTGGGAGAAGAAAGCATTAATCATCTTTTTGAGAAAAAAGGCATTATTTGTTGGTGAAGCTTTCTGGTCTTGTCTGATCAAATCTTATTTAAAAATTAAATAACCTCCAATGACAAAGAAACCTGGAGCTGTTTGATTAAAAAACTATTAACGTTGACACTTGATAAGAAATAGTATAAATTGTAAACTTATAACATTTGTCAATATCTCATAAATTCAGGCTCATATAACTTCAACCGATGTCTGTACATATGATTATGCAAAAACTGTATATAGTACCAGTATGTAAAGTCTTTTTTCGGTTCAGAGTGTCTGGCCCTCTAAGTCTAAAATATTTTCCACTGTTGCCAAAATCTGTGCATCTGGCCCTTCATTTGAAAACAAATTCACCGTCATCATTTAAGAAAGAGCAGGCGGTCCATGTATGGAGACACAGTCCTCCTGCGGCTGGTCGCAGGTTCGACTCCTCGCCTGTGATCATGCTGCATGTCTTCCTAATCTCTCTGCTCCAATTTCCTTTCACTGTGAATCAAGGCCAGTAGACCCACAAAAGTCTTTTTAAAAAAAAGAATATTATTTACAAAAAGAAAATGCCAGCACCCTACAGAGGTACTATTCACAGTTGTACTGAAGAAAAGCATTATTTTTTGGGGATAAAAGCAAATTTGATGCTACTTCACATCAAACTCAAGGCTGGTCATTTTATGACAGTAAATGTGTAGATCAATGTATTTGTCCGAGTGTGCCTTCAGTAAACGAAAGCCATTCCTGATCTTGGCTCTGCTTTGTTGTAACAATGCTCTACAAGGTCCACGGCCTCCAGAGCCAAGCAACGACTGACACATTTTCTGTCTCTGAGAGCTCTTTTGGCACCGTGGAACATGCGTGTCCCAACAGTGCAACGCCGCCTGGGGCTTCCTGCTACCGTATCTGTGTCTGAGTGAGTGTGTATGGCAGAGAGAAAGCAAAAGAATGAGGCACTCCATAAAAGAAATAATCTTATTTGAATTTGAAGCCAACAGCAAAGCATTCTATTGTTCCCTTACATGTGAAAAGCAGACTGCTTGATCTCAGCTGCTTCAAAAGTATAAGAGGATGAGTTCATGGTTAAAAAATATATATATATCTACATTTGGGGATACACTGAGGGAAAACACAATACTACACTGGGTACCAGGATTTAAATTGAGTCTCTAGGGCTCAGCCCAAATACATGCGCTTTGTCATTATGAGATGCTTAAATGTATCTTTTTCTTTTGTTTGTTTGTTTGCTTGTTTTGCAACTATGCACCACGTCATTTAAAAGCACTGGAAAACTGTGCCTAAGGAGCAGTCAGAGGTACATTCACATCAGCAGAATCACATCCTGTGTCAAATGTTGACAGCGCAGTAAAACATGCTCATGACAGACTTATATTAATTCTCACGGAAAAATCTCACTATATTTCCGATGTGTATCATCCGATGTGCATCATCAGTGTTAATATTATTTTATAATAACGCCATGGTTATTGCATTATTCTCACTCCAGATTGCAGAAAATATTTCCACAGATATCATCCCAATGTATTAAGTGTCAGTGTGAAGAAGGTATTCACCAGTTTGTATTATGTCATAAGATACAATCATTTTGGGGCTCTGTATTTGATTTCTTCACTAAGGTCTTTAAACACATATGCAAACCAGCTCCTTTCACAATATTATTTGGGGTGGCCAATCCTGAATGAGGTGAAAAGTAGTGACGAGGCTAGGGTTCTTTCCCTATCTACATTATTAGCCAGGAAGCTAATTCTACAGTCCTGGAAATCCAAAAGTTCTCCGACATTTGATTTGTGGTTGAGAGAGCTGGGCAACGTCTTGCACTTGGAAAAAATCAGCTACATGATGTCTGCTAAAGCTGATACATTTTACAAAATTTGGCAACCCGTCCTTGACTTGATGTCCTAAGGTTGTTTGATAATGATCCTGATGCTGTCATTATTTATGTATTTTATACTTTATTTCATGTCATAATATCTGTCAGAGTCCTGTACTGTTCTATGTAACACCACCAACAGTTGTTAATGTTTTCTTTGCTATGAAAACAATAAAAAAAAAAAAAGATAAATAAATAAAATAACGCCATGGTGAAATATTGCTGCTGGGGACCTGCAACAGTGATTCGAGGTGTCCAGAACATTTGGAGGGGCCATTTTTATTTCCTTTCCCAAGCCAAAACAAATGCTGGAAAAATGCAGGTTGTGGGTTTAGTTATGTGGCCGTCCACAACTCAACGTGGGGAAAGTTACTAAACACACCTACATTTACTCCAAAGTAAGTTTACTTTGTTTATTAGATGATTGTTTTAACCACTGTTTAGTAAAAGTAATAATAGGATTTAGCAGCAGGGAGGGTGATGAATGAAAACATCTCTCCGTTAGCATTATTAGACACTAATGATACTGATGATACACATTGAAAATATAGCAAATTAATGTAGTCCTTAACGCAGGAGCAGCAAGATTGTCCGACTAGCAACAATAACTAGGGAGGGGCGGTGCTTACCGAAAGGGTCAATTGCTCAGCCCAGGATCAAACAGTAAAATATGAATAAATAAATAAATGAATATAAATGTGGGGGGAAAAAATAATCAAAAATTGCAGAGAAAGAAGATGTTTAGTGTGAGAGACCAGGCTTGGAACAGCGTGTGTGTCTTCTTCGGTTATTGTATTTTTGAAATTTATTCCTGCTTAGTAAAATTTATTTGACTTTGGAAAATTTGGGGTTGTAGAGGTCTATTGACTGGCTCATGATTCAAGCGCACATAAGATACTTCCGCCAAAATGACTGGTTTCATTTGAAAAGATGTGCCTCCTGCGTATGGAGTGCCCCAACCTCCACAGATGACAGATATTTTTCCATATTGATCTCACATATTCAGTTATCCATTATGCGAATGTAAGTGATACATTTGCTCTGCAAGTGATACATTTTTTTGCAAGAATAATATAACTGGGTCATGAGTATGCTGTATTTCCCTCTCAACATTCAACATAGCGTAATACAACCCTCTGGATCCACAGCCATAAAGGCAACCTTTCTCTCAACAATCACCATTAAAAGTATCCGGCATTCTATCATGAGTCCCTGTGGAAACGATGAAGTGATGTTGTGAGAGATAAGAAAAAGAAAATGTCCGTAGACAGTAGATAAGGGTCCGTGACCATCTAATTTAAACTCCCTGGAGGAATTTTGCTTCTTTGGTGGAATTAGCAAATCAGTCACTCCCTCAGAGCTGAGACGAATGTTGAACCTTAATGAGTGGAACCTCAGATCTACAAGACGGTTCTGGCGAAGTATTAGAAAAGCCGTAATTGACACCATGAAAGCATCAAAGACATAATCAGTCACTCCAGATGAATATTAAATTGAGGAGTTTGAGAAGGTATGGGCAACTTGGAGTGCTTGTAGACTGGAAAAGCATGGTTTACTACTTTCTAAACAAAAATGCTTTCAATAAAGCCCTGATACAGAAAGGGTGACTGTGTTTGTTTGTTTTTTTCTTTTTCTTATTCCAGTGTTAGTGTTTCTTACATTTTTGTATGATCTTTAATCTACAGTGTTAAGTTGTATTATAATTAAACAGAAAAGAAGGAGCTGAGTCGGAAGGCGAAGCTCTCGATTTACTGGTCGATCTACGTTCCTACCCTCACCTATGGTCATGATCTTTGGGTAGTGACCGAAAGAACAAGATCGCGGATACAAGCGGCTGAAATGAGCTTCCGTCGCAGGGTGGCTGGACTCTCCCTTAGAGATAGGGTGAGAAGCTCGGTCATCCGGGAGGGACTCAGAGTAGAGCCGCTGCTCCTTCACATCGAGAGGAGCCAGATGAGGTGGCTTGGGCATCTGGTTAGGATGCCTCCTGGACGCCTCCCTGGTGAGGTGTTCCGGGCACGGCCCACTGGGAGGAGACCCCGGGGAAGACCCAGGACACGCTGGAGGGACTATGTCTCTCGGCTGGCCTGGGAACGCCTCGGGATCCCCCCAGAGGAGCTGGAAGAAGTGGCAGGGGAGAGGGGGGTCTGGGCCTCCTTACTCCGGCTGATGCCCCCGCGACCCGACCTCGGATAAGCGGAAGAAGACGGTACGGTACGGTATAATTAAACAGTCTTAGAGGAGAAAGTGAAAATGGCACCAATGTAACACAATACATCTTTTCATAACTGGAATGAATTTTAATAGAAAACCTGAACAACTGCTTTATTAATACCTAAACCGAAGTGGCACTTCTTCATTTCTAAACCTACGTCAGGCATTGTTTATGTGACAGTGTGGGGTCCTGTCACCATAACTCCGATTGATCACGTGTCCTGGCTACTTGGCCAACGGGATATCCCTTTGGCTGACTGGTAAGCACACGTGACTTTCACCTGGGAGTCTGGGGATCAAATCCCGCCTGGGCCCTCCGTAGTGTCCCTTGCCACATTCACACATATACGATATCTGAATTAGTATGACAGTCACAGGTGTAAATCTTGTGTGGATAAGCTATGTTATCTTGAGGAATGATTGCTGAGGCAGTAAAAACAGTCACAGTGGAGATATCAAGGACGTATCCATAAATCCATCAATATAACCCCTTGTGTTTTGATAATCAAAGTAATATTCACAAAGCTGCAACTTAGCTCAAAGCTGTTGGTTGCATACAGTCACAGTTGAGCATCTCGCTAAGGCAAATGAGCAATCAATCCTCCTTTATGTTGGCATTGTTGTATCTCCACAGGGTTTTTGTCAACTAGAATGGATCAAGATGGCAAGTATTATGAAAAATAAAACCAAACGTTTTCTGTGTTTGCGCAAATATATACAGCTAACACATAAACAGATTAGAATCCAATAAATTTAACTGACTTGACATCACACTATGAAGATTAAGTGTCCCCTTCATGTTTTGAGTTTAGTTGAGTATTGAAGCGAACACCGGTTTAAAAAAATCAGACATATGACAATCTTGTTACTTTCTTTGTAAGCACTTCAAATGAAAATGTGTCATCCGGTGAGATGATCAGAATTCTCTGAGATCACAGACCCAGATCAGACTAGTAACATCCAGCACTCTCCATACACATCTGTAACAAATCTGTAATGCCAGTTTCAGAGGGGGCTCACCACCCAGAACAGAGAGTGGAGCTTAAAATATCTGTTTAAAACCAGCCGCTATGAACACCGCAGTAAAGTGTAAAAGGGAGCTCTTGTATCGTATCTGTGTTGTACTAAAACAGCCCAGCCAACATTTGTATGTGGGGCCCATTTGGGATATAAAACGTGTGAAAAACTGGGCTCCACATGTTATATTTGCTGTTTACACGTTGGCGCCATGTGAACCGCCCACTTGTGATCGTTTATATGGTTGGTCAAAGTGGGATTCATTTTTGGCTCATGCCTGTTTATCAGGCATGTACCTGTGCATAATCACTGCAAGCAATTCACGTGGGGTTAATAGACTTTAATTAATGAAAACTGTTGTATAAACTATATATTTTTAAAGAGGGGCAGATCTTTAAGTGATACCTTTTTAACATTGTGTTTTATGCAGTATATTTAATTCCCTTTTGTCAGTAAACATGAATCAATTGATTTAATGGATTCTTCATAGTTTAACTATCTGTGGAAGACCGATCAAGACCCTACGGATAGCGCCAACCTCTGATTGGTCCACTAGCTACATCATTTCCATAATCAGTACTCCAGTTTTCTACCAACAACACCATATTTAATATTTAACAATTAATATTCAATATCTACAATGCATCTCTCCATCTATTTTCCTCAGAGGTCGAGCCAGAGCTCAATATCCACCTCGGCTTGTTTAGGGGACATTGATGCCACCTCCGTGCTCCTCTCCTCTTTTGATCTTGTCTCATCCTTTGCAACAAAAATAATTGTTGCTCAGCGCTGATCAGCTCCATCAGAAGTCTCTCCGCCAGTCGCCATGCTTCACAGTGTGTCTTTGTAAGGCAGCCAGGACGACCTCACGTCATGGAATAGTAGGCTGGTCTTCAGAAAAACATCACGCCCCCTATTGTTCTGGCGGTGAATTGCTTTGCAACGCTCATCAAGCAATGGAGAACTCGGAAAGGTCCACGTTTCAGTCAACTTGACTGCAGGAGTTACATGGTACAGTCAGAGAAGAACAACAAGGCCTTTAGTCTGGATGCACAAACCGCCTTAAAAGCTGTGTTTCACACATACAATCAGCTAAGATATTACACTTCCAAAGTAAACATAGATCAACAAAATGCATCAAACCAGTTAAATACAGGCCTGAAGAACAGAGAGCAGAAAACGATGTACACTGAAAGGCAGATTGTCATTCTTTCATTCCTAATAAAGGCTGAGGGCTGTACTCATCTAAACAAGAACTATGTGTCCTACTTTACACCACCAGTGCTCTAGAACCTTGATTTCAAAACGCAGAACATGGGTGGTTTTTCAATAAAGGTACAAGCTTTCTGAAATAGCAACCGTCTTCATCACCACAGCTGTTCACATAGAAACATAATGTTTTCCACCAACTACTGAAACTTTCTTTGGTAGTCCAAAGGGAAAAAAATGTGTTAGATTGAATGGCGATTCTAAATTGACAGTAGGTAACAATGTGTGTGTGCATGGTTGTGTGTTATCCTCTGTGTGCCTCTGTAATGAAAACTGTCACTCTCTAAAGACTCATGTATTATAACTCATTTGATTTACAGCCCAGTGTCAAGCCAATTGGAAATATTGCATGTGCACTGTGGCTCTCTCTGAAAATTCCACAGACATGTCTGAATGAAGCCCTGAGGAACATCAACGGTAAACAGACACATTTCTAAATTATATTACCAAGAAGCTGATGACGGCCATAGTGTTACACATCTTTTGCTCAAAAAATGACTTGTCTTGGTCACTTTTGCATAAGTGCAGAAGTGAGATGTTGGACTGAAGGGAAAAATATATTTTTGTGTCCCGAGATGCCCTGAATTCAACTCTTTATATATCAATCATGCTATTATCAATTATATTACTGCTGGATATTATATCATGCACCTTTTTGAATCAGGAGGCCCTCAGGCCAGAGGTACAAACTCTGTGTCCTGAGAATGTCCTGATTCAACTCTTTCGTATCAGTTCTGCACCTGCATATGTTTATCAACAATGTAACTAGAGGGAGAGAGATGCGCCCCCTATCTGGTCTGTTCACACGGGACTGAGCTCCCGTGTGAATGGGCTCCATGGCGAGAGGCCAAGACTTAGTGTGTGAGCTCCTGGGGAGCGGATGGGGCCCGTCCCTCCTTCCGAGCTCGGATGTTGTTAAAAGACTATAAAGACGGTGACCCCGGAAGTTTGGGTAGAGTCAGCTGCGGGTTTTGTGCACGACGCCCAGCCGGGTTTTTTGGCCACTCTACCAGACTGTCCGGCTCTCCAGTCTCTGTGTTAAGGTAAGAGGATAAAGGCCTAGCCCTGATGAACTGTCAGTGATCTGTTTTGCTCTATATTTTGTGGGGAATAAACTTGACACATTTATTCTAGCAAAAGAGCAATTGTGTGTTTTCTATGTGCAATGTTTGCTATCTGTGGGGAATATATATAAACATATATCATTCTAGCAAAAAGCGAGTGTCTGTGTGTTTCATTTT
Source organism: Hirundichthys speculiger (assembly GCA_018398805.1). Taxonomy (NCBI): domain Eukaryota; kingdom Metazoa; phylum Chordata; class Actinopteri; order Beloniformes; family Exocoetidae; genus Hirundichthys; species Hirundichthys speculiger. The sequence continues at coordinate 5,201,160 of JAGFBZ010001224.1, forward strand.
GTACAGCCGACCACTCCGAACCTTGATAAATTTTCTCACAAAACATTTGGCGTTGTCGGCAGGATTAAAGAAAACTGATTAATGTTTTATTGAGTGGCTGCAGTACAAAATGTTAAATCGTAAAGATAAGGAATGTGCAGCCGGGGGAGACCCCGGAAACGGATCTGGATTCCTCCCTGACGGGAGGAAGTGGCGTCCTGTACCTCAGAGCCTGACAGACAGAGGGAGACCCCCGGGTCCTGGTTGTCTGAGGCTAAGGACGAAATTGTAGATGAAGCATGCGTAATATGATTGTAGGACTGTGGTGTTTTGAGCTCAAATGTGAAAAAAAAAGGACAGGGACGCCTGTTCTGTACTGATTTGTCTGTTTTTGAAAGTGAAGAATTCTTTGGATGAGAAGAGCTGCACGTTTTCGTGGCAGTAGATTGTGTCAGTGAAAGTGCGTCCATGCGCGCAGATAAGTTTGAGAAGACTGTAGTTGTAGGTTTACAGAAGACGTGTGTGTGTCTGTTTAATTGAGAGTGCAGTAGGAGATGATGGAATCTAGCTGTACATTTGTGTAAAGTCAGTAATCAAAAAGCTACTTTAAAATGTCTGAATATGATTGAGCAGTTTTATGGGACGACAGTCCAATGCAAACTGACAATGGCACCTATTTCACGGGAAATAAAATATAGAATTGGGATCAAACAGATCAACAACAGGCCATTAGAAGGAGGAGTTACACCCTCAATAGGATGATCACTGCACCGTGACATCCCTGACAAAGAGCCAATTATAACTTAAGTAGTAATCAAACCCTGTCAGATGTCAGAGGTGGAAGAAAATTCTCGCCCTGACACTGTCACTATGAGAGGTCAGCAAGGATTTGGATCCTCTGACAGAGCTGGAGCCAAAGTATGGGTGAGACAGGAAAATGGTCCACCCAGGCCGGCTGAACTGATTGCCTAAGGCAATGATAGAACATGTACTGTGATGTACACTGGAGAGCAGAACTGGGTGACGATCCCAGTTAGCAAATGTTATTTTTGTGAAACCTAATCTTGTGTTTCTTATGAAGTTCTGTATGTTGCAGGAATGACCTGGTGGAGACTGCTGATTGGAATCAGGCCAACTGGAGATTGCTTTAAAGTACGGGTTCCGCCTAAGAGGTGGTGGTGCCGGATCCTGGGTCACCACCCTAGCTGTCCTTGGTGTCGCGATTACCAACCCCTGGGAACAGCTGAAAGTGACACCAGCCCAACAGATGACAACGTTTAGTCAGCCACACCAGAGAGGATGGTTCAGCAGCCCTGAACCCAGAAAACAGGATAACTTCACCTGTCCAGCACACCAGCGCTGTGATGTCATGAATATCACCAGTGATTGCACCATGTATGAGACACAATGGTGCTATGATGGAAAGTATTCTGAACAAAAAATCAGGTATGGAGAAATACCTGCAGTACCTATGGTGCATGTTGGATGTAATGTGACTGTTGCCTCCGTAGCATCCATGTGCAAATGGGCCAACCTGGAAGACCGGACCTGCACCAGCAAAGGTAATGGCACCAAGTGGACAGTCGTGGGACAACACCAGTTATTCATAGGTAATGCCACGCCTATAACAAATAGAGGTTCGTTTTGGTGGACTGTACTGGTGTTACCTGCCGAACCAATCACACACAGAACTCATATTGCTACTGTGAAAATGCCAGTCATACCAACATGCCATCACACACGACGGAGACGTGCATGGTATGACACCCTCCTTGGGGGAACTGGTACTGTTTTAGGTGTGTCCAACACTATTGATGGAGAAGTGACCAGAACCATGTTATCGAATACTGGGAAATCAACCTCAAATGCCATCCATTCCCTCGGACAGTGGATGCCATCTTCTGTAATAACACAAAAAGAGACTGCCAGTATAATCTGGGACATGCTGAAATGGAATGTTAAATTGTCTGATATGTCTAGTGAAGTGTTTGTTAACATTTCTCATGCTATCAGTACTACTGGATGTGGTTTGCAAACTGTATGTGCTAAATTGCAGCAGGAACAGTTCATCAGGGTAATTACATCACCCAATGCTAATGAATGGAAGAGACTGTTTAACGTTAGTGATGCTCTCTGGATCCGCATATATCCTGAAAAAACTGTCTGTAATCACACTACCTGTACAGTTAAATGGGTCCAGATGGATGTGACTGATGTTGTGCCAATCTGTAAGTTTTATGTTTTGCCGGTAATAGCCAATAATGGGTACTGGTTTTTGAAAACCCAAGGCGATTGGTATAGTCCAGTAACTAATGACACTTATGATTTGAAAGCTTGTGATATAACAGATAAGGGGGTTGCCTGTATATGACTAAGAATAGATATGACCCATGTTTTACTAGAGACACGGCACTATGTGAATGGTATGTTGAAGAACCTCAAGATCTTTTGTGGCAGACTGGACCCCATACTCTATGTCTAGCTACTATGCATGCTCACCCAAGGTTGCCGCAGACACCGTTCTCTGGATGTTTGAAGGAGGTGTACACTTGGCACTGGAACAACCAGACCTTTAGACTTACAAATTTCACGTCAGAACACCATCTGACGGAGGTCCAATGGAGGGTGCTGAGTTTACCCTGGACCATCTCCCTGGACAGGTTCAGGTGCGCACTGAATCAGTCTACGGAACTAAAACAAATTCTTAAATCCCATGGGTCTAACGTGTCCAGACTCCTCGTGTCGACCTTCATCACCGGTGGTGGAAAGGTGGTACATGCCGCTAAGATGATAGAGCAGAACAGTGCACATCATTGGTGGGATATCTTTTCAGGTATGTCTGCAACAGCTAAGACACGTGTGGCGCCCCCACTGTTAATATTGGTTATTGTATTGTGTGTGCTTACCATGTGTAATATATTTACTTGTGTCTATATCAGAAGGGTAAAACGTTCCTTCCAAAGGATTTTGTATAATACGGCCCTAAGATGAAAATCTCTCTAAGAACAACTGAAGATTGGTTTGGAACGGAGAAGTACACTGTCATAGTTGACCCAGACGTTCCTGGGAACCTTTGGTCGTGTTGTACTTACTGGGTAAATCAAAGTTACTACCACAATGAGAGACAATTTGACAATAGACCAGATTTATTAAATTTTGCATGCCACTATATTCAAAATGCGTGTAGATGGTACGCGGGGAGTACAGGGTTTGAGGAAGAGGATATCACTTTTGATAATCACCATGGTGATGGATGTTTGTTTTTGAACTAGGACATTTCAGGCCAAGAGGTGGAATGAAAGGAAAAATGTATTTTTGTGTCCTGAAATGCCCTGACTCCAACTATTTTATATGTTTGTTTTTGAATTAGGACATTTCGGGCCAAGAGGTGGAATGAAGGGAAAAAATATATTTTGTGTCCCGAGATGCCCTGAATTCAACTCTTTATATATCAATCATGCTATTATCAATTATATTACTGCTGGATATTATATCATGCACCTTTTTGAATCAGGAGGCCCTCAGGCCAGAGGTGCAAACTCTGTGTCCTGAGAATGTCCTGATTCAACTCTTTCGTATCAGTTCTGCACCTGCATATGTTTATCAACAATGTAACTAGAGGGAGAGAGATGCGCCCCCTATCTGGTCTGTTCACACGGGACTGAGCTCCCGTGTGAATGGGCTCCATGGCGAGAGGCCAAGACTTAGTAAAAGACTATAAAGACGGTGACCCCGGAAGTTTGAGTAGAGTCAGCTGCGGGTTTGTGCATGACGCCCAGCCGGGTTTTTGGCCACTCTACCGGACTGTCCGGCTCTCCAGTCCTTTTGTGTCAAGGTAAGAGATTATAAGGCCTAGCCCTGATGAACTGTCAGTGATCTGTTTTGCTCTATATTTTGTGGGGAATAAACTTGACACATTTATTCTAGCAAAAGAGCAATTGTGTGTTTTCTATGTGCAATGCTTGCTATCTGTGGGGAATATATATATAAACATATATTATTCTAGCAAAAGAGCAATTGTGTGTTTTCTATGTGCAAGGTTTGCTATCTGTGGGGAATATATATAAACATATATTATTCTAGCAAAAGAGCAATTGTGTGTTTTCTATGTGCAATGTTTGCTATCTGTGGGGAATATATATAAACATATATCATTCTAGCAAAAAGCGAGTGTCTGTGTGTTTCATTTTGTACAGCCGACCACTCCGAACCTTGATAAATTTTCTCACAAAACATGGACCATTTGTTACTTGAGACACATCATATGACCTATCGCTGGATTTTTCTTTTTTATCAAAGTCCCTTAATATAAACTGCTAGGATGTATGCACAACAACAAGCAAGAAATCCAAAATGAGCCTACCACAATCCATAATACAAAAATATAATTATTGCCACTTCAATAGATTCAGATTTGACAGGAAACCCTGATAATCATGGATTTCCCACCTCACACCGGTAAAAGCGTACACATTGATTCCTTAAATCAAGCTTAAGAATGGACAGACAGAAAATCTAAAGTCATTATCACAACTTCAAACAGATGTGACACATCAGGGGGATGTCTGGCAGTCTAACATGTATTTCATTTTGTATACAAAAGTGTTATTAACAGATGCAGAAAAAAAACTATTCAAAGCCAAGCAAACACACCCAAGTTGTTCTTTGGAAAACTACATCTCTCCAACTTGATGGAATGAACTGCCAAGGCAACAACATCAACAACTAAAACCGTGGACTTGAGACAAATGTTCTAGGAATAAAGTATATGATGTAAAGGGATGTGTCTCTTTCTCTTATACTGACCTTACACTTAACAATTTTACAAAACAATTTCAAGGTTGCAGACAAATTTCCACAGAAGAAAAACATGAAGAGTCTTGCTTGAGTCGGGTTGTGCTCGCGTGATCTGAGATGTTAGGAGTAAGGCGGCAATTAAAACAAATCAGAAGCAGTGTTTTCTGCATCTTGGTCCTACCTTGGATGGTGTGTCCTTTGATTTGCAAGGGAAACTGGTATTAGACAGTTACAATCGAGACTCTGCATGATCCCAAATCTTAAATCTGCGACTTAAAACTCAGGCTTAAAAGATCTTAGATGTGAAAGGGTACATTACAAATATTTCCAAAGTTTTAGCAGACTCTTCTAGTGTATGGTTAGCATTCGCTGAATCAAACAGAAATGACATCATCAATGCTGACAGTAAGAATATGACATTATAATCACATAATCAAAAGAACAGCATGGAAAAATGTTCCTTCTAAGAACCTTAAACCGGAGACTTAGTTTGGTTTACACTGATGTCAATGTTCCCGAGCATTCACGACTTTAGAAACAGCAACAGCTCAGCAGAAAACCTTGTGTCCTGTCCAACTTGGGCTCCATCGCTCTAAAAAAACATGCCAGTAGTGGCTATTACCTGATACAGTATATCAAGCTTAAAACAAGAGTATAAAGGTATAGTGATGAGAAACAATAAGATTTTACAATGTTGATGACATTATCGATTCCATCTGTCAGTCTACTTTTACCGTTATCAATTCCAGACTGAGTTTGAATGAGGAAACAAATGCACCTACACCAGTTTTAGTCTCAAAACAAATAAAGGACTAGCAGAACATGGCACCCCTGGAATTCCATGTTGGGTTGAGAGATGTTCCAACATGTGCTGTTATTTCCCCTTTTCCTTGAGATGATTATTTTGCATGGATTACATGTAACGCTGTCATTATCTTTCCTAGTAAAGTGTTTTCTCCCATCTGCCATGGTGCCTCCTTTCTTACCGATAACTAATGACATGACCCACGTAGCTGATTTGCTCCATACATTCTCCACACCTAGAGTCATTGATGACAGAACTGATAAAATTTAGAGGAATGTGGTTTCAGTACTTTGAACCAGTTCTGAGGTGGAACAGGTTTTCAGATCTGACCACTATACAGGTATATCATGAACCAAAACTGAATACCGAATGTTGAATAAATATCTGGTAATCCAAATGTTCAGGTCCAGCCCTAATAGAGAATACTGCAACAAAATGGGTAAAACAAAGAATTAAAAAAAAAAAAATACACACACAACGGATTTTCTGGATATAAAAATTGAAAACCAAATGTCCACCGAACAAGCATATAGCTAACAGAGTCACAGGTCCACTCTTCGCTACTCTATCACATTTTGAGCTAAACTGCGCTCTAACTTCATAACAAATATTTCCCATGCCGTCTCTGCCAGAGCTAGCACAGGCAGCCTGCCAGTCTAAACTGGTCCCACAAGCAGGTGAAAACCCCACAAGCTGTGCAGCACCATCACTGCATTATTCATAAATCAAACACCTTAAAGCCTGTTGCCAGCTCAAACCATAATTTAACATACACATGGCTTCAAAATGATCAATACCTCCCCTGGTCTATTTCTAATAACCTCCGTGCCTGGTGGTGTCTCAGGGCAGGCAGGGATAATCACTGGAACTCTTTCCACATTAGAGACTTTGAAAAGGGTATTGGGGATGTGCATGATGTTAGTGAAAATGATGAAAGAGCAGAAGGGAAAGTTGAGCTTTAGGCAGCTAACAAGAAAGCACAACTTCACTACTATGCAGCCAAGGGAAACGGCATGAGAAAGTAAGCAATAGTTGCCCTTATGATGTGACTGTGAATATAATGTGTCTCCTTTGGGAGAACTTCAAACTGGCACACTGATGCAGCCTTGCAGTTCATTGTTGTGCTTTGGGATGGTTTATGTTTGACTGTGTGAGCTTGATCCTCTCCGATTGTCTCCCAGTGAAAGCAAGAATGATAAAACGTCAAAGGTCTTCAGGGTTATCCCTTGAAAAGTTTACAAGGCAGAGTCCTGGCTGCAAAAAAGCTTGAATAGCTCCCATGCAGTCAGAGAGCGCTAGAATGCATAGGCCCATGCTGTGTTTGCTGTCGTTTCCCATTTAAGCTAAAATGGTAAAAACTCACTGTGTGCTTTCCCATAAGCAGCTGACTTCACTTAGGCTTTGAACCTCTCTCAAATTCTGGCAGCAGCTCAATGTGCCTGAACAGGCAACGAGGTGCAGCACATTTTAATGCCTGATTTACTGAGCAAAATAAACAGTGGCACAAAACAGTATTCACAGCATACACATGGAAATACAGACGCTCAGTGTTCCTACTCTGACTGATCATTTCCCCTTTCATCTTACCTTCTTCACAGACCTTGTACTGTAGTGGTTCCTGAGACAAACATATTGTTTTTCTCCTGAAGCGAGTTTGTAATTTACTCCCCTGTAATTAATCTGCTCTTTAAAAGCTCGTCCACAAACAAATGATGATAAATTAGCAGCCAGCCTTGTTAGAGGAAGACATAGTAGGTGGAACGGCTACAGTATGTGCTTCCACTCTTCGGGAAGAATAAGCAGAGAGAAAAGGCTGCATATGACTACTTTAATGACAACTCAAAGAGATCTGAAGGAAGCTGAATCAAAGAGACTGAAGCAGATGGCTTCCACTAAGCAGACTGGTACTTTCCCTCATTTACACGTGAGTAAGCAGATTCACATTTTTACCGAATGCAAATAGGGTTTAGCTTTTTCTCAAATCCAAACATCATACCGTCATGAGCCCTCAAGAGATGTGGATCACAAATGACCCAAATTTAATGTGAAGGAAAGAAGAAATTGCTTGTCTATATGGAACAAGTTTACTGTGGCCAACCTGCTGGACCAATTCTGAAATTGCTAAATACACTGTTGCCCATCAAGTTGGACTAATTATATATATATATATATATATATATATATATATATATATATATATATATATATATATATATATATATATATATCTATATATATATATATATATATATGTGTGTATATTTCTGTGTGTGTGTGTGTATATATATATAGTATATATATATATATATCTATCTATATGTGTGTGTGTATATGTGTGTATATGTGTGTGTGTGTATACAGTCATGGAAAAAATTATTAGACCACCCTTGTTTTCTTCAGTTTCTTGTTCATTTTAATGCCTGGTACAACTAAAGGTAAATTTGTTTGGACAAACATAACGATAACCACAAAGATTGCTCATAAGAGTTTTATTTAAGAGCTGATATCTTACCATTTTCCATGGTTTTCTTGATTATAACCTAAATCACTGAAGTTTTTACATCAATAGCTATGGCGTTGTACTGCCAAAAACACTGCTTTTATGCATTCAGTGTTTTCTTTTCTGTCTGTTTTAGTCACATGATGACGTTTAGTGGTACCAGGTATTAAAATGAACAAGAAAGTGAAGAAAAAATGGTGGTCTAATAATTTGTTCCATGACTGTATATGTATGTATATGTGTGTGTGTATATATATGTATATGTGTGTGTGTATATATATATATATATATAGATATTATAGGGTGTGTGGGTATATATATATATATATCTATAGATATATATATATATATACATACTACATACATACATACATACATACATACCTATACTATCTAATATAATATATATATATATATATATATATATATATATATATATATCTATATCTATATATATATATATATATCTATATACACACACACCACACACATATATGGATTTTGATGACATTTTCAGGAGTTGTCAGAAATGTGAAAAGGAAGAACTGATTTTATTTTGGGTGTGATCCGGAAGAAATCCTGGATTCTGGATCACTTTCAAATTTTCGATAACATTGCGCTGTTTAGTTGTTTCTTGAACCCTAAAGCAACCACAATGGAGACAGGAAGGGAGTTCTGGAATTTTAAGAGTTTAATTCTCTCAGATGTAAAAAAGGAGGATTCGAGGGTTGGCAGCCAAACCAACAATCCAGGGGATGACGAAGGCAAGGAGGTGGCACTGCGAATGACTGGATCAGGCGTTTCTATGGGAAGATCTGGAGACGAGTCTGGTTGAATGATGACTGAATAGGTACAGGTGTGCAGTGCCACACCTGGGCTGCTCGTCGGATGGGAAGGTGAAACAGGTGGATCTGAGTGTCTATGTAGAGGATTGAAGGTGGCGCCGTGGGTTGTGCGCAGGAACCCCAGAGGTGGAAGGTTGCGGTTCACAACCCGGCTTGAGACCGTAACATGTGCTCAATGGGGCCAGAAATTTTGTTTCTCAACATCTCCGTTAATTATTGCCCACAGCTCATTAAATTTCACTCAGGTATTGACACTGAAAACCTCTATAAAATTTCAGAGACTGATCCGGATCTGATCCAGAGACGGATTTTATCACAATCTGTAAATCGCTGTATGGGAGAACTGTTGTGCTTGGCAGAGGTCTGCGCTCTCTGAGTGCTTTTCTAGTTAAGAAATGCTTTCCTGGAAGCTCACTGGCTCTATTTTTTCCTGAGCAGTTTGTTGGAACCTCTTGGAGTACAAAAGAAATGATTAAATCATTTGCTCCACATTAGTTAGAGCTAGTTATGTATATATCAGTGCAGAGGAGGAGGAAAGAAGAGGAGGAAGAAAGAGGAGGAAGCTCTACAGCAGAGTCCCAGACCAGCTGCCCATGAGAGCTGCTCCGATCTGAGTGAAAAGACGCTCCATAGCAGTTTGCAGGTAGCGCAACCTGCTCTTAAAGGCAATGGCTACTGACGCACTGATTGGTTAAACAGGTGGAACGCCCTAACCACTCCCATGCATAATGTGTGCATAATATAGTGGTTTTCGCAGGTAAGATCGTGGGTTTTGGGAGGTGGAAGATTGCGTTCTTTGTGGGGGAATGCCCCTACCAATACCTGCTATCCCTTAATAGCAGGTTTAGGAGGTTTGACGCAATGTGTCCAATTTAGAATGTTTAACCAACTAGGGTGTCAGGTTTTGAGGTAGAAAGGAGGACCCAGGTATTTTCAAAAAAACACCCCAAAAACAACCAAAATAACCCAAAAATCCACACATTTAATCGAAACAGGAATCTGACAAAGACAAAAACAGGTTGTTGAGGTGCAAATGTTTTTTTGCCCCCCATTTCAATATTTCAAAAAAAAAAAAAAGAAAAGAAACAATGAGGGGGGGGGGGAATCTAACAATGAGAAAAACTCACTAGTTTAAGTTTTTAATACAGGGAACCAAAATTGTGTTGAGTAGTCACCATAAGATGTAAATCAAACTTAAATTCTGAACAACCCAAATAAATGAAAAATTGAAAGTTATTCAGTCATTCATTCCTTCATTCAGCAAAACAAAGTCCCCACCATCTTGATGATTTCACAAAGGGGGCAAAAAACAAAAAAAAAACTTTAATTCCAGACAAGGATTGTCTCAGCTCAGTTTGTGAAAAGTTCCAGAAAGGAAGAGGATCCAAAACTCTGGCATGGAGCCAGACAGTCAGCCAGTAAGAGCTAGATATAGAGGATTCAGATCGCCACATGCAGATGACAGCTGGACAAAAATACAACATTTAGCTTCCATCCTGAGTAAATCCACCATTATTACAAAAGGAGATGTACTGCTAGACACACAACAGGGGGGACTGAGCAAAGCCCTCACGAGACAGAGTCAGTAAAAATGAAAATTCCAACGTGACGATCAGTTTCCAAACCTTCCACTACCGACTGTACTGGAGCTACTAGTCATGTTTCCAGCGAGCTGTTTAAACTTGGAGCTGCCTTTTCACATCAGGATGGGACTGTTGTGTGACTGGAGCAGTTCAGTGCACGTTAACAGGTAGCACGGTGATGGTGTTACTACCATGATATCTAATATAGCTGTCACATGACACAGACTTTTTCATTACTTAATGAAATCAAAGCAATTCAAGTATTGATTTTTGATACTCAGCCAGATACAGACCATGACAGTAGATCCTTCCACAGCAATAGCCACTTACAATGAGCATTTAAAACAGCACAAAAGACTTTCTTTCATGTTGAATTGTCCGTATCAGTTTTGTGTGAATGAATCTCACAGTCTCCCGACCCTACAATCCGCTAAAACCAGCAAAAGTAACTTTGGACTCTCGTCCCAGTCGTCTCTTGCAACAACTGCGCATCACTTGTCATCAGTGTGTCACACATCAACAATAATGAAACTAGCTCACAGAGCTACAGCTGACATCATGGCAGAGGCGATTGAGAAACCAAAGAAAGCAATGTTGGAAGAGAAAATGAGAGAGGAACTAAGAAGAGAGCAAACAAGTCGTAAAAGCAATTTAACCCCCGCGCCTGTGGTGGGTCCTGCTTGGCTGATAGTTGCAAAAGTTCCTGTGTGCAGCTTTTAAAGAGAATGAATTACTGACTGACAGCTACTGCCATATGTCATTTTTTTGTCTGTGATGAATTCGTATTGAGCTGAACTGAGCTCTCCCAGTGCTCCGCTCTCCTCCCACACTGCAAAAACATGCATGTGTAATAGGAGATTTGAATTTAACCGTCGGAGGGAGGGTGAGCATCCATGTGTGGTCCTGCAGAAGACTGGCAGCCTGCTCAGTGTATTCCCTGCCTTTCAGCTCAAGACAACGGAGACGGGATCCAGCTAACCCCTGGGACCGTGAACCGGATGGATGGATGGATGTACTGCACTGAATACAGTCAGTTCAACAAACCTCACGAGCACCCTAAAGTTAAAAGAAATTTGCTTGGAAAATCAGTCCAAAGTTAAAGAAAGCAGGTGTCAGAGGCAGGTGGGTACCTGTACAGAACACCTAGAATTTACTTTTGCCAGAGAAAGAGAAACAGTTTTAAATAACAAGGCTCTGCTTATTCTTTCCATATAAAGATGTGACATCTATTTGATCTTTTTGCCTGGAGAAATCTTTGAAAACTAACTTTGGTGTCTTGTGTGTGAGTTTTATGTGCAGGCACTGTTTTAATGTCAATCAAAGCTTAACTTTTTCAAATAAGACAAAAATGGCAAATCTTTATATTGCATTGCATTTTTTTCCATATTAGTGTAGCTCTTCATGGATCTGTGTGATGCAGGTCAATGTTCAGTTGCAGAAGCAAAGGAGGAATTCTTGAAGGCATGGGATAATGAATCAGAGTGAAAACCTTCAAGGTTTCAGTGAGTTTTTGGTTCACTGTACTTTAACTAGTCCATTTCCAAATATTACAACCCTGTTCTCCAATCTGGATTATCTAACACATAGAAATGCAGATTCTTTATAGCTCTGTTGAAAGAACACAGTCACAATAGGAGTCATTCAGAGAAAAAGGAGCAGAACCCAGAGAGGCTCGGTCACAGGTGGAACAAGATTCCTGATCTAGATTCACTGGTAATGGCTGCAGGTGACTGCATGTAATTTACCTGCAGTTTCGTGAATCCATCAGCTGACAGTGGGAGAATTGAGTCAAAATGTAGAATTCAGCACAAAATAAATGAGAGCAATGACTGAGTACTTTAATGAGTTCCACATGGAGCAGGACCAAATATTCTATAATCCCACTTAGCTCCACTTTGACTTAGCTCCAGCATGTATCAGAAGAAAAAAATATTTCTCACCCCGGATCAGTAACGTTGCAGTTAACATTCATGCCACATGATGTGCTATTAAAATATGATAAATGACTGCTTGAGTGTAAAAGTGATTTTGGCCAAGACAGTGCTCTATTAGTAATATCATATTAGTCCCTTTTTCTGATGTAACAGTATTTGTCACAATTTAAAGCGATAAAGAAGGTTGGCTGCTCTCACTGGAGAAATGTAGTTATCCGTGCGCATACAAATGCAGCGTTTTATCCCAGCAGTTCCTCTGAGCTGATTTATTACACTGGAGGCAGAGCTAGAAAAGCTGGAGCTTTACTTTTTATTATTCACTCTGTTCTGCTCTTTGGTGGAGGCAAAGTGTGCTGATTGACACTATTATAATCTAATAGGAAAGTCAATGTTGTGAGCGAGGATTTTCTCTTGTAATGACCACTCGTTCTGCACTGGGACATTATCATTTCATTTTGAAATAATATACCTGCATGTTGTAAGAAGAACGAGAAATTGCAGAACAGAATTTACACCCTTGACTGTTTCACTAGTGACACGCAATGACCGAAAATCAAAACTGACAGCAAAAACCAAAACTGCCAAACTGAAATTTCAAGAAAAGAAAAAAAAAAAAAAATGAATCCCAAATATTTCAGCCTATAATTGATTGGTTTGACTTAACATCCAGCTACCTTTAGTAAACCTGCAACGGTTACTGGTGTTGCATCAGATTTCACTGGTTTATAGACAGCACTCCTTCTTCCCTCAACAACCAACAAATGAGACCAAGGAAAACAAAATAAAATGAAGATGCTGACTGCAATTAGGCCGGTAAATATATGGCCAATTCTGAACAAGCTCTGCATCGCCTCGAGCATAAGACCTTAGCCTCCAACTTTGGCAGGGGTTCCTGCTGCTTCCTGCACATTTTGTTTTTTTTCTAATCACATCCACTGAATAACCCAGAAACTGCCAGAAATCTAAATAGATGAATTGCTGTGTGACAAACTTTGAGGCTCGGAGCTGTCTGTGGAGTGATTGACGTGTTTTCCACTTGTGGGCTGGGTGTGTTTTCACTCCCAAGTCAAACCTGGATTAGACCAGTCCTGCAGCTTCTGGTGCCAGAGCTAGTAAGCACATGCTACCTTTGACATGCTCCCTTTGACATTTAATAAGTTTATGGCTACAGAGCTATGTTAGAAGATCACAGCAGATATTCAGAGCTTCAACTGGGGGAGGGAGGTCTCATATAACGCTTTATGTATGTGTTATTTCTCATGCCTTCAATGCCTTATACTGTATATATAATAGATGCTCTCTTTAAACAGGGCTTTCTGAGTGTATTTCATAAATCACTACCAATAAAACTGTATTTCAACAGTAAATGCAATTTTTAAAATGATGAGAATTAACAAATTGTCTATTTTGAAGTTGTTTTGAGGAATTATGCTCCTCTTCATAAAGTTAATATAGCCAGGTGAACCAGTTACATATATGTACCATTTAGAACTAGGAGGCATAGCACATTTCAAAAATGTTTGGTGTTCACACATTGTTCCCCTGGGCGACAACAACTGTAGAGGCTGTCTGGGCGTTTCTGTATTTCCAGACTTGTCTGTACTTGTGTTCTTGTGTGATGTCCTTAGTCTCAGCTGAAGTATTGTTTCAATTCTCAAGTCCACATCTCGACAAGTACAGTAGAAATCCCCAAATGTGTTCTTGCTCCGCCCATTTTATCAAGGGTGCATCCTATGTAGACTTGAGCTGACAAAGCATCCCAGAATGCATTTTACAACAACCAGCAGCAGTGGTGGTGGAGGAGAACGGGGTAAAAGAACATTATAACTTTATGTTGTAACAGAATGTAGGTTTGAGACTTTTTCATGCGAGAATATCAAATTTTAACTTCAAATTTGCTGTTAGTTGATTGAGTCTATTTAAAAAATTATGTCATATCATCTGACTTTTTAACTTTTCACCTCCACTGAACTTTATTAAAAAGATGGCAGAAATACAAATGCATCAGACCCATTAAAAACACATATTTAAAAAAAAAAAGCGGTTAGAACGTTTTTTGCCAGAAGAGTCCACGGTCCGTTCAGTCATATTAAATTGCAGAGTGTTTATTTTATGCTCAATTAAATTATAGACCTTGATAAATACGTGTTAGCCTCCTAGCTACGCCATGGTGCCACCAAGTACACAGCTGTACCAGCTGCAGAAAGTCCAGAATGCATGTTCCTGTCCTCGGGAGTTCACACTTGGCAAGTACAACTCGGGAGAATGTACTTCAAAGTGCATAAATCCAGATTTTGCGTACTTGGAATTGAGAAACAGCTTCTGTGTCTTGGTGACGCTGTCCCTTTAAGGTCCGCTCTGGGTGGGCGGGAGAGAGCAGGCTGACCCTGACCCTGACCTTGACCGTGACCCTAACCCTGACCCTGACCCTGACCTTTACCCTGACCCTGACCCTGACCTTTACCCTGACCCTGACCCTGACCCGACCCGACTTTAACCCTGACCATGTTGTATGTTAAGCAGCAATGGCAGAGAGTAGAGCCCTGCAGAAATAACTGTATGTAACGTCAATATATTTAAGATTAAGATATTGTGCCACCTGTGAGAGTCTACAAGGCTTTAGCAAACTATGTGAGCTTGGTTTGGTGTTGATGATAAAAGATTCCCGCCAGCTTCTTTGGATTTATACAGCAGCCATGGCGTATGGTTTCCTACCAGGTGGGGTGTGGTGCTGACCAGCGGTCAGCGTAGATTGTGATAAAGTGCATTGATACATTTCAGAGTTGTAAGATACTGAACATTTTACTATTTTGTACCATTTTGTGTATTTCTGTACCACTCTGAGGGGAGATGGAAAGCTGGGCTGAATCCCCTTGCGTGTGCGCCACAGCGCTTAGGCCGTGCACGGCAGAGGTGGCGTCACGTTCCTTTATATTTTTTGCGAGTTCACCAAAAGAATCTTTGCAAACTGTGTGTTAAACAAGCGTATGCCTTTCAAGAGCACTATTGTGAGGTAACAATGTGAAGATGTTCTACATTCTGTAACATTTTCTGTTTTATACAGACACAAGTCGCTGCTGTTGTCTGTATGTGCTGAATGTAAGGGGCTCATTTGCTAAACTAGAAATCCATAGTCTGTTTGTTATCCACTGTATGGATGTGGTTTGAGCAACACTGCATTTTTTGTTTTTTTAATGTTTTACTCTTAAGTCAGAATTAATCTGGGAATAAAGTACATCTCAGAACTGTCATCCAAGGTGAAGTGGTCCTTTAATACAGTCAGAACTAGAAAACAGATTTTTGTTATTGTTGTGGATCTTTCAGGCTCAAAATTAAGAAATGAATGCTGTACTCCCTTGAGTCCAGTCAGGGAATTAAAGTTCCACAAGAAAAATAAATCTATTCTGTGTCTTGTTTCTGAGCACGGGTCACAGGGAAAAAAAAAAACATAAAAAAATCACTCGTTGTACAGTCTGTTGAAGTTTCAGCTGCTATAAGGCTAGTAATAACATTTGGTAATGTTGACACCTGTCAGTAATGTTGACATCCGTCCACTGTGCAGTAATGTAGTAAAGAAGCGTGTGTGTGTGTGTGTGTGTGTGTGTGGGGGGGGGGGTTACGAGTAAAATGACCACCACTGTTGATCTCTGAGAAAAACATGTCATGTCCCTTGTCATGTCCACTTCCTGAAGAGCTGTCTCCTTTCAGCCACTACACCTCATCACTTTGTTCCAAGGAGAGAACGTGCACGGCCCCTAAGTGTTTACTGGGTCATTCACACAGCGAGTACAGAAGCCTTAGAAAATGGCACTGTCACCCAGCCGCTCGTTTACAAAGACAGACAAGCACCCTCACACCGTATGATATGGTGCAGTATGGAAGAACCAAATAACAGAGAATGTATGTTTATAGACTGTGAGAAGAAGCCAGATTAGCCACAGAAAGCTCATGGAAGTGCATGAAAGACATGTAACCTCCACACAGACAGACCTCAGCAGATATCTGAGCTGGGACGTTCATGCTGTGAGGCAACGGTGCTCATCTCAAAGCCCTAAAATAAGCCAATTTCCACTGAATCAATACATAACATTTAATTTGTTTGTGCTGCTCTGCTAAAACAGGGAGCAACACAGGGAACTAAATCCATCTCTGCCCACGGAGGAGGTAAACTGACTGGTGCTCCGGTGCTTTTCTCCTCATACAAGTTTCCCAGATAAAACATCACATATCTTGTATATAAGAACATAAGCACCTAAAAGCGAGTTATTAGAAAAGAAACAAACATTAAAATAGACCATTTGTTGCCAGGTGATTTTTTTTTTTGATAATAAATTCGTTTAGGTACTAAACTACCAAGTGCCAAAGCATGACTGAAAACATGTGGCACATACTGTTGCTCATATTAAGCAAAAAAGAGAAATAATGTGTTGTCTGAACTGCGGATTTATATCTCCAGAGACTTGTGACCCTGAGACCCCAGTCACTGGTCAGTTTACAGTATAGCAGAGGGAATCTCAGGCTAAAACATCTGGATAACTCTTATTTCATTAGATAGACTTCACAAAATTCAAGATAAAAAAAATTATAATTAAGGGGTAATTAAAAGCAATGGCACTTAAGATATAATAAGAGTAATAGTGTTAGTTCTTACCTGTAAAAAGGTGCATGTCACATATGCAGAAAACCCATTTTTGGCCATCATATCATGAAAACACAGGTTACTAAGTAACAGTGAAAGTGCTGTAAATTCCAAAAATTATTTGGAGCCACCTGTCCACTTGGAAAGAAACAATAGAACGGATGAGGGAACTAACAGAAAATAAAATAAAAACAGATGGTACTTCGACAACATTTCAATGTTCCAAAGCAAACAACTATTTCGTCGTGGGCTTGTCTTGTTCACTCCATTTACATCTGTTTGTGTCGTGTACCCCCCACCCCCCACCCCCATCCCTCCCCCCATCCCCATATCACGCTGCACATTTATATTTCAGGCCCCAAGCAAAAAGAAAAAAAAAAGTGTTTATTGCCAGTTGACAATAGCAATGCCAGCAAGGTAAAAAGCAAAGTAAAGGTTAGATGGAATCCCATTAAACTAATGTGATGAAATATCTGCAGTCAGAGTAGAAGAGACTTTGATTGTCAGGGACAAGTCAAGTCTGGTTCGGTGATGGAGTGGAACCTGCAGTGGCCGCTGGTCACATAGATAAAATGTAAATGATTTCTCCCTTGTCATGCAGAGTAAATTCTTTCATACATCATTCATGGCCCTATATTGACACTTGTGTCTTGAGATTGCTTTCAAGGGCGGTTTTATTCATTCAGGGTTACACAAATCTGTGAATGATATCATTTCACTACAATGGCAATAATAAGTTGCTGTGATTAATTATTTTTTGTTAGTTTGTCTTTTGTTATAATTAACTTATGAACGCTTTTATCTAAACTCTACTTTTTGTTGTTGTTTTGTTTTGTTTTAGCAGTCTGGACTCTAATTCACCCTCCTTGGAGTGACTTGATGGAAAACCTGCAGACATGATTGTTTCACTGCTGTGCTCCGGGCATCTAATTTCACAACCCCCCACCATAGCTGCTATCCCTCTACTCTACTCTGATGTCAATAAGCATCTTCGCTAAGACAGGGTACAGACTTTTTTTTTTTTTTTTTGGCCCGTTACCTTGGGCTGTTTGTTCTCCTGTAAGGCTGCAGGTGAGAACAAACCTTATCCCATAATCTTCCTGTGGCTTCATTAACCAGGGTTGTCTCTTCAAACATAGTGCAGGCTGTTATAATGCTGTAATCCCTGAAAGATAGGACCCTGTATTTGAATTTCTGATCATGCATTTGCTATTTAATCTCTGTCACATCACAAGACAATAGAGCCACCTGCCCACTTGACTACAACATATTACTGATGGTTTAGTCATAGGTTTTTTTTTTTTTTTTTTTCTAAATGCTTCACAGAAAGCCCAGATTTGATCATTGTCCAGATTTCACGCCTGGCTGGAAAACCGAAGGATGTGGCCAAGTGCAGTGAGAATAGCCAAGTGGCGGGCAGGGTGTTGGCTGTGATTTCTTGTTTGTTGCCATTTCAAATGCCTATCAGATCCCTTCTGCTCTGCCAACAAGGCCTGACATGAACTCCAATACTCCACTGTGCGTCTTCTATGAGTGTGTAGTTATATTAGCAGGCAGCCTAAGAATGATCAATCCTTACATGCTAATTCGCGGACGAGGATTTGCAGCAAAGCTTAAGTTTTGCAGTATCTATAAAACCATGGCAAGTGCTGCCTCTATTTGTTCTTGTAATGACAAAACCCAGAGAGTTTTTCCTTTTTATGTTTTATCCATCAGCATAATATAATTATATCGATATACCTCATATGATAAGCTTTTGGGATATCAAGAATAGATTTCCACAGGTTCTGAAAGCCTTGGTAAAAAAAAATGTTGTGCGCATATTTGCCAATCTCAGAGAATGAATCCAGATCATTTTTATTCTAGTGAATTCACACATTATTTCCACACATATTTCCACTTAGAATGCTTAAACCCAAACTAGATGGACAGATACAACTTTTGTAATGAACATTCATGTTTACTCCATAAGGAATTGGTTTGTTCCACTCATTACTTAGTAACCCCTAACTAACTAGCATAGCAAACACGCCTGGTACATTTAAGCCTGCATCACAGTCACCTTGAGCTTTTGAGACAGCACCACTGGACATGAGACTTTTCTGTACCTCAATCTTTCTCTGTGCCTTCCACCATCCCTCAGCAGTCCTTTTTTCAGTTGGATCACCTCAGTGACACAAGTCTCTGTCAGCTAGACAGAGCAATTGTTGCCCTGGGAAAATAAAACTGATTTTCTTCCTGCCCACAGCTTTGGGAGTCGATTGGTCAGAGCCTCAATTAACTTTGACGGGGCAGCTGACCGTGACCTCCATGACTCCAGTTATGAGAACCAGTTGTGCAGAACCATGGACAGAGACATGTTTTAATGTGCAGAGGCTAGTTAACTGCTTTTGAAATAAAATTCTAACACAGCTTGATTACTATAATACATGTGGGAGTGTAATGGTTAGCATATATATATATATATATATATTTTTTTTTTTTTTCACTGCATATATTTAGTTTTTTTTCAACTGAGTCCACTTTTTTAATTTGGTAAGTATGTTTATACTGCTGAATGCATACCCAGTGGTTCCCCTACTGTTATATTGGGGGGACCCCCTCCCCCCCACCCCTCTGTGTATCTCATTTACACAGTGGCATGTGTTTTTTTTCTGTCTCTTCATAGTTACACATTTACAATTCTCCTCTGTTCACTGGATCCTGCACAGCAGAGAGAGAGCATTGAGCAATTTGTTGCATTAGTCACCTGAAAAGCAGACAAAAATATCTGCATGTAAGCTCTCAGCCATCACTTTTAAAGTCCAAAGCCGAAGTGCCCCAGAATGTGGTGAGGGCTGAGGTTCAGTTTTGCAGCAGCTTACTGGTTCCTGGATGCCACCTCAAGTCCAACTGGCAGAAATTCAGAGCAGAGCACCGGGAAGCTCCACCCACTCAGCTGGATTTGTGAAAGATAACCCCGAAGGTGTAGATCACATGACAGTGGCGTGGGAATCTACTTATTTAGATGTGTAGTTCAACATGTAGAGAAGGGAGATTAAATACATTATTAGAGATGTGAAAGAAACTATTGAAAAACAAAGAAAGGTCCCCTGCACAGAGACTTCCATATTGCCACCAAGTCCCACTCAAACACTCAATTTTGATACCGTCACCATCCCCAAATTGGTTTCCAAAGCCTTTTTCTCAATGGTGATGTGATTTTGTGAGCTTGTCAGACCACCCCAGGTTTCTATTAAACCCTGGCTAAAAAATGAGTTTAAAAGAACATGAAATTAAGTAAAATCGATTAGTTCAGCACAAAGCAAAGTCCCTCTGGTGCCAAGAACTTTAAAAATTAATTTCCTTTAAATTGCAAATTTAAAAAAGAATGTAATGAAATGGTATTAATCAGTACAAGAAAAGAAAAAAGGAAAAGCTGTGTCTTAAGTCTGGATTTGAAGTTGGTTTCTATCCAGGAACCTTGGATGTTTTCTGGAAGTTTCTTCCAGCTGAGCAGCACAGCAGCTGAAGGATATTTGATTCTTACTACATGTATGATCAGTAGATTCATTTCCACATGGGTCTGTCAGGTGAAAACTGTCGAAATGTGCCTAAGAGGTACCCCGAATTTTAATATCCTTGCTACCTAAGCACGACTTGAGCAAAACGAGCAAAAGTACTGCAAACTCAGCTGCTTTATGTTGACGACCTGCCCTTCAAAATGATTTGTTGTCTAAAAGACTGTACCATGTTTTAAAACTGGACTACTTGGATATCGAAGAGCAAACACAGAATCTACACAGTAACTCACTGCGCAGCACCATGACAGTCAAAGTGGTGCTACACAAGGCTAGCGCCAGCTTGCTATCATGCTAATGTTAGTCAGTGTATTTGCAAAATAAATTAAGTAGTAGTAGGCTGTTACAAATAGACCAGGGATTATATCAAACTGATGAATTAGTTAATTAAACGGAACACAGATTGGCTCATTGCCATATGGATAAAAGATGTCTCCATCTGCCCAAGAGTACAATAATTAATAAATTAATACAGTGGACATGGCCATTCTGCTTCATGAACAGCCTCAGTGCCACTGATTGAATAAACTCAATAAATAATCCTGCAATGTTTTCTTAAAACAAGGTTATGAGCAAAAAAAAAACATTTAAAAAAAAAGCCCAGCGGCCTTGCAAAGTTTTGAATGGAAGATTTGATGGGATTTCATTTATTACTTGAATGTTATGACAGAGAGGCGTTACCACGCACAAGTAAACATGCTTCTTATGTAAAATCTGTTCAGTCAACCTTCACATTCATCTTTCAACCGTACCACCCACTCCAACGCATCACACTTCATACTTTTTTGCTCGTCTACCATTCCTGACATTTTTCATGGCACAAATCCTCTTCATCTTGAAGGATGTGACTTTATGCATATCAGCTGAACATCCCAGAGATTAGATCATGCTCATTTTTACATCGGCAGTCATATCAGTTTTTTTTTTTTTTTAGTTTTCATGAAATGCAGCTATGCTGTTAGATTACATGAAAGAAAAAAGCTGAAATTTTGTTTGAAGAAGAGCCAACTTCAGACAAAAGACGAGCTTTAAATGGTGTCTTTACTCATACTTCGTGACATCCAATTACAACCCGAAAGAAGCCCTAATCAACTTTCTAAGTGCGGAAAATAAACTAAAAATACGTGACACCAATGCTCTATTGGTCAGCTGTCTGAGCCAGGGAAAGAAGAAATCTGAATTAAAGCAGAAAAAAAACATACAACATGCACAGCGATGTGCTGTCGGGAATCAACAGACACCATAGTGCTAATTAACAGTTTTTGGCAGTTGGCGTTAAGCCAATGCGAAACCTGTGTTTGTGCAATGCTGATGCTCCCACGGCAACATTTGCTCCACGCTGTCTCTGCCTGTTTAGAATTCATTGTTTTTTCAGTCTAAAATAAAATAAGATGGACCAGCATCCGCTTATTAATATGGTAATTAGCACATAAATATGCAGCCTGCAAAAATGTTATTTTCAGGAAGTCAACATGTATTTTCCACGCCAATTTGTGTCTCATTTTTGAAAGCTACTGTGTGACTCATTACACTGTGACACTGTGCAACAGGAGTTATAAATCAGGGTAAAAACAAGACCAAAGTTAGATGTTATGCCAGGCTGAAGTTTCAAGACACAAAATCTTTTAGATATTTAGAAAGCATATTTCAGAAAGTGAAATAATGACTTGTTAAGTACACTATATATCATTCGTACGGGCTGTCTCCACGTAGAAAAACCCTCCGCGACCATCGTGCAAATTCTGCACGTCCCCATCAGCGAGTACAAACAGCCTTAAGAGCCCTCCTTAAGAGCATGATGGATAGATACTAGCTGGCTAATGTAACTCTAATACCTGCAAAGATGTGGGGCTGGTTGGCATTTGCAGGTCTACAAACCATGAATAATTGCAAACATCACACATTTGTGCATATTTGCAACCCACTTTCTTTAAGTGCAGTTTGAAAAATGAAGGCTTGAAAGTGCAACGTAAAACACAGGATGCTTGCACTGGGGCACCAGCCTCTCCCACTAAAACTGAAAATCTAACTCAAAATCTGATTTAAAATCTAGCCCAGACTGCTTAAGAAACTCTGTGGGTTTTTGTTCTTATTGGTGGCAGGTACATGTTAAATATAGTCTTCTTCTGGTACTTCATTTAATGAGGAAACATTTGGAAAGCTGCCCGCCAGCTTCGGATGCTGGACTGCAGCTTCTCCCCTGAGAGGAGCATCAAATTTAAATAGCTGCTATATTTGCATTCAAAATCCTTTTATATGTAACCTTTAGGTGAAAAAACTATATCCACAAAATAACAATAAAAGATAATACTACAATTGCTCGACTTGTTGCTATGCTACAAACTATTACCATAGAAGCTGGATATTGTTGGTCAGTTAGTTGGTTCTTTTGTCTATTGTACTATAGCAAGAAAGATATAAACAAGCTCAAATAAAAAACATAAGAGGGATTTTAATTCACCCAAGTGGGAACTTAGGTCTTGAGTTATACCAATACAAAAAACTTTGGATGTTAGCGTGAAACAGTAAGAGGATAAAAGGCACGGCTGTCAAACGTTGCTGTGATTTATAGTTCAAGTAAGTTTGCTGATCCACAGCTACGCTATGATGGAGGTTGCCTGGATACACCATAGCCTGTGCATCAATGAAATATGGGGCTTTAGGTCAACAATGAAATCACAATTATTAAAAACAATAGGGGTGACCTGAGTACTGCGAACATGTTATCGTCTGTGTGGGAGCACCAGTTGAAACTGGTCTTTACCGCTGCATTAGGGGCTTTTTGCAGAGACAAAAACTAATGATTTTGGAGAGAAATAAAAAAACAAAAACATGAAACTCTCACTGATTCAAAAGGCACTGATTTAGCACGTGGTTAAGGACAAAATGGGGAAGAATGTCAGCGTGGTGAACTTTACAAGAAATTCCAGTCAATGTTCCCATCGATACAGGCAAGGAAAAGACAGACTGACGGTAAGATGAGTGGTGATCCTGTCGACTTTGCCTGGAATAGCTGGAGGAGGCCACCAGCACAGAAAGGTGCAGGTCTGCAAAGCCCCAGAAGAGTTCTGCTCCCTTACGGGTCATATTCCGTGGTACTTAAGTAGCCTCATCCACTGATTTTGAAGTATTTATCAAACTTAATGTTAAAATGTTGACATTTCAACAGTTAACTTAAATTACAGAGTTTTTTTTTTTTTTTTTGGCAAGAAACACCTGCATGACCTCAATATTACTTAGAAAAATAGCTTTAAGTTGCACACATAAAAGAAGGAACAACACAACTATGGACTCGGGGAGTCTATGCTTAAAGTGTGCATGTCATTCAAACTCCAGGACAGAACATGTTGCAAAATAATTGTTTGTACTTGATGACTATTATTTTTGTAATTGAAATCACAATTAATGTTTGATTAATAGGGGCAACTCAACTGCAATATGAGATGAACTTCGCCTGGGTAAATGGATACTGCATTGTTCTGTATGAAACTGATGCACATGTTAGATCGGAGGTGTCCAAACTCAGTCCTCGAGGGCCGCTGTCCCGCATGGCTTAGATGTTTGTAAGGCACAACACGCCTGATTCAGTTGAATAGATCACCAATCAATCAGTCAATCTTTATTTGTATAGCACTTTTCATGCAAGAACATGCAACACAAAGTGCTTTACAGAATTAAAAACAATTATCACAATAATTTAAAAAAAAAAACAAACATCAGCTTGTCATCTTGTTCATTTGAATCAGATGCCCTGAAGCAGTGACGTTTCTAAGACTTGCAGGACACCAGCTCTCAGGGACTGGATCTAGGCATCCCTGTGTTAGATGCCTCAACGGATTTTTTGTGTTAAGCTTGTTGTACTTGTGGCAGAGATCATCATCAGCGTCAACTGTCGTGAAGAGTTAGTGCCCCTTTAGTGTTACTTAGCTCCGAGTGTGTGAGTGTGTAGCGGTATGAGGCTGCTTCCCCTCCCCTTCTCATACTGGCACAGCGGAGCCTCTGGGATGAGAACATCAAAAATGCATCTTAGATAATTTTTTTAAATCAAAAATTCAGTAACTTCAACTTAACCGGAAGAAATCAGAAATGTCTCTAATTTACAGTATTTACACTCTGTGGGAAGTCGTCTTGTGTTAAACTCGGCTGATCCACTGTGACTCTCAGATTTGGCTTCAAACAAGGTATTTTTTTTTTCTGTTCTTGCGAACTTCAGCCAAACAGTGAGTTAGGTTCAGTGTGAATCTCGTTCTTTAGTTTCTTATGCTCAGAGATTCTGCATGAGATGGAGTTTGATGTAGTTTTGTTATTTCTGATTTTAGCTCTTTCTAACTGTTCAGCACACATCAGTTAGCAGGTCTAAAAGCTTTGAGAAAAGCTTTGATTGTACATGTAAAAGTTATTTACTTTGCTAGAGCCTTGCTTTTTTCAGTTTTGATGGTTTCAGTTCTTAACTTTTACAAACAAAAGCATGACATAATACATCGCGTCATTGTAGCCAAAATACGATACAGATACAGTGTGTAAAAGCCACACCATGTTCCAACAGCTTGTCGAACCAGCTTTGGCCTCAAAAATAAAATAATTGTTTTCTGTAGGAGGTCATC
The DNA here is from genome assembly GCA_018398805.1 of Hirundichthys speculiger. Lineage (NCBI taxonomy): Eukaryota > Metazoa > Chordata > Actinopteri > Beloniformes > Exocoetidae > Hirundichthys > Hirundichthys speculiger. The sequence continues at coordinate 5,226,406 of JAGFBZ010001224.1, forward strand.
TGGTTTTGGACCACTCTTCCTCATAAGGTTGCTTCACCTCAATCAAGGTTTCATTCATTCATGTGCAAAGGTCTGGACTTTGACAGGGCCATTTCAACACCTTGCTTCTTTTCTTTTTCAGAAAGATTACCTTAAATTTTACTAAGAATACTTTGTCCTTCATATTATATAATGATAGTTACCAAAAATACACAGGGTGCTGACAGTGGAGCTTCTGGAAGACAGGACCTGCATCAGTGTGTGGAGGTGAAGAAGAACCTCATCAAGACATCCTGATCAAAATTAATCTGTTTCAAGAATTAAATGAAACACCTCAATTCAGATGTTTTTTTGAGCTCCCTGCTTTTTCTGTTTGCTTCTCTAATGTGTGCATAAATACATTCCCATCACTTATGGAGGGACTGGTTCACGCATTATTTCAAAAGTAAGAAAAAAAGTCTCTCTGGCCTTTCCTCCTTCACTTCTCTGCCTTGTATAGCACTGACAGACGTGTGACCAAGACAAGAAGTGGAGATCTGAATCTCAACAGTAGAAGCATTTTAACTTTATTAAACTGTCACGTCGCACATTCCCCATGCAGTTAACAGACATCAAGAGATTTAACACGGAGGCTGGGAAGAACAAAGGTTGTCCGGAGTATTGAACCTCTCCTGCTGTCTCTCCTGGTTAACCTCTTCTGCCTCTACATGTCACATCGCATAGACGTCCTGATTGGGGCCTGACCAAGGTTATTGCTGGGGTTTTCCACTACATAACCCCTAAAAACAATTTATAAAAAATAATTTGTTTAAAATAGTATTCTTTAGAGTTTGAGTCACAGGAGAGCTGCTTCTCTTTTACTCTGTGAAAAGTGTTTGTATCGTATGCCATCCTTGCTATGTACTCACATTAAACATTTTAAAAAGTAAAGTATGATTTCTTAAATTTTGCATTTATTTGTTAAAAATCTTTGCTTGTACAAGTTGGAATAAAATACAAGCAGGTTTTAGTGGGCTCTTTTCAGTATTTACAGTAATTACAGCACAAAACGTAAGGAAAGAGATTCTGGATCAATACCAAGGGTATGGAGCAATCTTGTGGCCACAGCAGACTTTTGAAGAAGGTATCAAACACTGTGTGTGTGTGTGTGTTTTGTGTGTATTTTTCTTTTTTTTTTTTTTTGTCCTTTTACATTCAATGTCTCAGTATAACATTTTACATCGTCACATTCAAACCATGTCTGTGCTAGACATGTTTCACTGTGCTTCTGACAGCAGAGATGTTGGGAATCTTTAAAACTCATTTCCTTAGTTTGGTTTAGTCAGATATAATCCTCTGCTTGTATCTAGTGGGGGTCAAGACCTATGGTATTACAGTATTTCCCAGTGGACTCATCTGTGCTGGTCCTCTTAGCTTCAGTGCTGTTGATACAGTTGATCACAGCATTCTGTTACACAGGCTTGAATGTGTTATTAGTATTAAAGGGACCCCACTAGCTTGGTTTAAGTTGTATCTCTGATAGATTACAGTTGGCTCATGTAAATTGGACCCTTTCCCATGTGGATACTGGTAGGGGGAAATATGTGAGAATACTGTTTGTTGATTACAGCTCAGCATTCAACACCATAGTTCCCTCCAGACTGGTATCCAAGCTGTACGACCTGGGCCTGTACTCCTCCTTGTGCAGGTGGGTCTACAGCTTCCTGACCAGCAGACCACAAGTGGTTCGGCTGGGACACCACACCTCATCCCCCCTCACCCTCAACACCGGAACCCCTCAGGGCTGTGTGCTCAGCCCTCTGCTGTACTCCTTGTACACTCATGACTGCGTAGCCACTTCAGACTCCAACGTCCTCATAAAGTTTGCTGATGACACCGCTGTTGTGGGTCTGATCTCCCACAACAACGAGTCAGCCTACAGGAGCGAGGTCTCACACCTGGAGGACTGGTGGAGGACAGGGAGAACCACCTCCTGCTGAACGTCAACAAGACGAAGGAGCTGATTGTGGACTACAGCAGGAAGCAGCAGAGGGACCCCCTCCCCCTTGTCATCTGTGGTTCTGAGGTGGAAAGAGTGGACACCTTCAAATACCTCGGGGTGACCATCTCGCAGGACCTGTGCTGGACTCAACACATCACCACAACGGTGAAGAAGGCCAGACAGCGTCTGTTCCTCCTCAGAAGACTGAGGGACTTCAGGCTCCCCTCAGGGTGCTCAAGAACTTTTACAGCTGCACTATCAAGAGCATCCTGTGTGGGAGCATCACCACATGGATGGGGAGCTGCACCAAACAGGACTTCTTGGCCCTGAAGAGGGTGGTCCGTTCAGCAGAGCGGACCATCAGAACCAACCTCCCAAACCTGCAGGACATTTATACTAAACGCTGCAGGACCAGGGCCCTGAAGATCCTCAACCAGCCCAGCCACCCCGGACACTATCTTTTTTCCCCTCTGCCATCAGGCCGGCGTCTCCGCTGCCTGAGAACCAGGACTGAGCGGATGAGGAAGACCTTCTTCCCTCAGGCCATCCGCCTGCTTAACTGTGACCACTACTCACATTAAGCATAATATTGAACAGTTACTCTGCTCTGTTTTATTTGGACTTCATAGTTTTTCTCATCTCCTGCACTGTGTGTTTATTTATTATTTATTACTTATTTAAACTTAATTCTTTTTTTTTCTCCTGTTTCTTCTTAAAAGAAAGCGTTTGCCCTGTGGGTACAATAACAAATTTTACTGCGCAATGTACAAAGTATAATTGTGTATGTAACAAATAAAGATCTTGAATCTTGAATCTTGAATCTTAAATGAGGTTTTTCTCATACACCAGAGTCTGTCATGGTGTTTCTCAGGGTTTTATACTTGGGCTGTTACTTTTACTCTAGAAATGCTTCCACTAGATACTACTTTCAGGCAGCATGGCATGAACTTTCATTTCTACGCTGATGATACACAGCTATATCTATCCATGAGCTAACTGGACTACAAACATGTTAATAACACAAAAACCTGGATGATTCCCTGTTACTAAACTCAGGTAAGACTGAGGCTGTTGTCTTTGGACCCGAGTGCTCCAGAGTTACTCATTGAGTAACTCTGGAAGGCAATACTTTGATATCCAATACTAGTCTAAGGAACCTTGGAGTTGTTTGTGACTGACAGTTGTCCTTTAAATCACACACAAAACAAGTTTCTGGAACTGCTAACCAGTTCCCCCCCTACAATCCCCTTATACTTTAGGGACTGCAAATGAAGACTTGGTGAAATCTGTTGGGTTCCTTACTTTGGCTTTTTTTTTTTTTTTTTTTTAATGGATTTGCATTAGATACATTTTGACATCATTTGGGATTAAACAGATTTTGAATTGGAGTGACATGGATCATGCATGAATTACAATAAATTTGACTTAATTGTAATACAATCTGAACTTAATTGGGTTGTATTCAACTTTTTAAGCTCAGAATTATTTTCTTAAAAGGATGACTTTTTTGTGAAATGGGACTATGTAAATAAAAGTGAATTGAAAATTGAATCGAATTTATCCATTAGATTTCGTGATACATTTTGTTTGAAAGTTGGTTGTTTTTTCAAAAAGTTTAGCTCTAAATCATTTACTGACTGACCAAATTATTTAGAGAGAGCTGCTCTTACTTTTTGAGAGCCTATTCACTTTCCCTCAAATATTGTAGATTCTATAGGTAACAATTAGTAAACATGCAACTAAATATAATTTATACTACTGTAACTTATACGCCTATAATGCTTTGAATTTATTTAAGTATGTTTACTCAAACAACATGCCCATGACCTCATTTTCTTGGAGCCACGATAACATGCAAAGATAATGATGTACTTACAGTCTAACTGTTGTACTGTTTTACAGATGTTCATGTCCCACAACACATCTTTATTTCGTTACATCTACCAGCTTAGTGGAAATATCTAATATGAAGCTATTGTCGTGCAACAGTTTTGTGGTTGAGTAACAGATATAAAAAAGAAATGTCTAAGAAAAGAAAAACTTTTCAGGACGGAACTAAATCTAAAGATATAAACTTTTCTATCCCTAAAGAAAACAAAGTAGCATGTGTGCTAACATTAGCCACTAAGTAAAGCAACAAAATTAAAAAGCAGAAACATTTTTAAATGGTTTGAATTTATAAATATTATTAGTTAAATCCAGACGTAGTTATTTGATGTTATAGCAGATACATTCAGACAGTCATGTTGTTGCTTAACAACTGACACTTTGACGCTAATCATAATGCTGATGAGGTTGATATTGAGTCTGTTATGTCTCAATTATGTCCTGTAATCTTTCTGAACACATGGAGAAACTAGAGCACTCGGAGAGCGCAGACCTCCGCCAAGCACAAGAGTTCTCCCATATAGCGATTTACAGATTGCGATAAAATCTGCGTTCTGGATCAGATCCGGATCAGCCTTTAAAATTTCATAGTAGGCTTGGGCGGTATTACGGTAATACCGTGTACTTCCGGTATTTAAAAATAGCGGCGGTATCAGTTTCAATACCGTCATTAAAAAATGCAATGAATGATTTCTGTGGTTTAAAGTTTAGTTTAGTTTCTCTCCTGTATCGCTGTGCGTTCTGCTTTATTTTACCGTTTATTCGTGTTCGCTCGCAGCTGATCTCTGTTTGACTCGTCCTGTTAAGGTACTGACGATGAAAACAACACTTCCTGAGTTTGCTACTTCAAAATAAAAGCTTCTAATGAAACTAATAATGTTGGACTTTTATGTTGAAGAATTTATAGGAAGTGAAACGTCCGGCATCAGACACTTTACTATAAAGCGCGTTTCAGCAAACACCTCGGCAGCAGAGAGGAGCTGGGGCAGAGAAGGAACAGTTAAAACTACAGTGAAAAGCAAGAAATACACAAATAAATAACAACTGTAGTTGAGCCAACTTTATATTGAAGCACTGAACTGCTGTTTCGAGGTAAACTCGCCTTTTTTTCCCCAGGCGCGTCAACGCTGGGAATAGTACAGCACCATAAAGCCCCGCGGCAGCGTGCCTGGGGTACATAATGGGGGGGGGGCTGTTTTCACGCGTGGCGTCCGCCGGCGGTGTGTGTTCGCCTTAATAGTCGCGGGAATACCGTATACACTGGTAAAATGTGAGGGAAGTTTGACGGTATCAAAATTTGGATACCGCCCAAGCCTATTTCATAGAGCTTCCCATTGTCAATCCCCGAGTCAAATTCCATGAGTTTTGGGCAATAATTAACGGAGATATTGAGAAACAAAATTTTCAGCCCCATTGACCGCAATGTTATTGAAAATTTGAAAATTTGAAAGTGATCCAGGATCCAGGATTTCTTCCGGATCACACTCGAAATGAAATCAGTTCTTCCTTTTCACATTTATGACAACTCCTGAAAATTTCATCAAAATCCATCCATAACGTTTTGAGTTATCTTGTACACAGACAGACAAACGCCGGCAAAAACACCTCCTTAGCGGAGGTAATAATTCCCTTACTCCTAAAACTGGCTCTGAAACACGTCAGCAATTACAGTATACAAGACATTTTGGTTTAATTTGTCGCTCTCTTTTTTGCTTGGTTACTGACAGACTCAAAACCAGCCGATTGATTTTGCTTTGTTCTAATTAAACTGTTGGCAAAGAGTGAGACCTGCATGTAAGATTAAAAGCCTAAAAGCATGTCTCTTTCTAACAAGGATTCTGAGAGAAAAAGCTCCAAAATCCCTCCAAAATTTCACACCTCCGTCTTTCCTGAATTGTTTTTCATAAATAGTGTCCCACTGGCCAAGAAGCCACACGGTAGTAGTTTTTTTTTTTTTTGTGAGAGTTGAGAGAACTGCTTTGTTTTCCTAATTTCTGAGATCCCTCCGGCCTGACCGGACCTTCATTTTTCTTCTCTCTCTTTTTCTTTCCAAACACATACAGGTTTCTCACCTACACACTCTTTTTGAGTGGCATTGCTACAGAGCTTCACCTTGTCTCACCACCACTTAACTGTTAACTTTGCCTTTATCTCTGTTCACATTTGACCGCGTTCTTTGTTTGAAAAACGTTGTCATAAGTGAAATCTGGCCAGGCAACTTGAACCACATAAGCATCAATTACCCATCTGACTTTGTCCTGTTTTGACTGCTGTGTTTAGCGATGTATTTGAGGAAACATGCTTTAGCACTTTCCTGGTCAAGTGGCGAACCTAAGTTTTTGATTCAAAAAAGCACAGTGTATGTTGGTCACCATGGCAACATACCTTCTGAAAATTACCTGGTTGGGGTTAGGTTTCGTTTAAATTAATCTGAACCTGAACCTAAGCTCCATGTTCACCACAAGGCTGGGGCTTTCTGCCACTTTCGCACAATGGAATTGCCTTTAAGGATCGACAAATAGATTTGGAGACATAAATAATCTGTGGTTTATACCCTGAAGAGGGTGATAAGACTATCAAGTGATGTGTTTCCTGGTAGGGAGCTACTGTGTTTGTTTTTTGTAATCAGTTTTTATAATTTCTATTAAAAAAATTCATCCTGGCATTTTTTTTTTCACACCAGAGCTGCCCCCATCTTCTCTGCTTACACTGCCAATTGCGTTCTGTGATTTTTTTTTTTTTCTTGCCACGGGGAGTTGTGTGTACAGCAGTGGACACACAGAACATGTTGGCAGGGCAACTGCTTGCCAGTCGCCACACAAAGTTTGTATTGTGCCTGAACAACACCATGGAAATGGGACTGGAGGGAGATTGAGATGGAGAATAGTCATTAAAAAAGACAACAGCAGTCATATTCGATCCAATATGCGTACATTTTATTGCTGGAGGACGTGCTCCCAAGAATTCCATCATTATTGGGCCTTCCTCCCAACTTGGCCAGCTCCTCCACGGTAGTGGAAGGAGTAAATGCTGCTTCTCCAACTGTTTTACAGGCCTCATCCTGTCCTCTTCCTATTGGCTTGAGAACGAATGTTGCTGGAAGAAGCAATGATTGATACGTTCTAAATTTTGTTTCAGCAGCTCCCTGGGTTCGGGGTCCCCACAGCAGAGAAGCTGGTTACAGGTTTTACGCTGGATGCTCTTCCTGACACGACCAGGATTCGAACCTGGGACCTCCCACATGGCGAGCGACGTACCATGTGGGAGGTTTCTAAGGAAAACAACACAGCTGATGTTGTGAGACGCGCTAAAAGAGTGTCATAAAAGTGAATTCCAAAAGTAGATTAATAATCTAAGAATCATCGTCCGTTTTGTGCTTAATTATAAGGCATGCATTTATGGGTCGGCCTCTGTTTGCCAGGCCAGTTCCCGCTTCTCAGCAGACGCCCGGGTGCCGCTTTTTTCATTATTATAGATTTTTTTTTTTTTTTTTGTGAGCCTCTGTTAGGACTGCTCTAATTCTGAGGAATACCTTGCCCCTCCTTTTTCTGTTTTTATGAGTTCAGGGTTTATCTCAGGATTTGTTTAACCTCCTTTCTCTAATATCCCCCAGGTGCCGCTCTAATCTCCACACTGTTCCACCTACATTAGTTCATGAATTGCTACCTTCCTATTAGATGCCACAACTTTTTTGCATATTGTGATTAAAAAAATATTTAAACTTCAACAAATTTATCATTAAAAAATAAATTGTGTTTTTTTCTTTTCTTTTTCTGGATAACTCTAAGCCTGTGCTGGCATGGCACACTGATTAATTTTAGATTAGACTGCTTAACTGAATAATTGTTGATGCATCAGTTGATGAAGTGTTTATAAAAAAAAATAATCAAAGTTTTATGAGGGATTAATATTCATGGGTGTTTAATAATAACTGAGGAATTACTAAAACAAAACTCAACACCATTGCCTTGCACACTGTTGAATGTTTACAGGGAAAAGAAAATATACAACGTACAAGTGTAAAACAAAGAAAACTCAAATTTAAATATGTCAAAGTGGCACGAGTGATGTGTGTTTCCCTGCAGATGGATGCAAAGCAGCGTTGAGGATTTTCAGTGAACCTGCAAAGTACAAATTGTCGGGCTCCTTGGTGCGGATGACATAACAGATCTGGAACTTTACTGGGAAGATTTGTCGGTTTTGAAATGCATCTGTCAATAAAATCCACAGGCTCACTGACACCACCTAAAGATGTGGACGGGGATGTTTTTATAGAACTGACCTAAGAATTTGCAACTCTTGCATTTTCCTTTTTTTTTCCTTCTCAGTAGCTGCTGCTTTAACATTTTACCAAACACAAAGTTGAACCTCTGCCTACATGCGCGCCCCGTCGTGACTTCCTCGCTCAACCGGTTTCCAGCGCATATCCTCAACTGACTGAACACGAAGGCTGAGATCTGGTTTGTTCCCCTGAGGGTCCAACTGTCACATCTCCGCAGACTTGTTAGCTCATTCACTTCCACGTCTCCTGTCAGATGAAGTTCTCCCTCCAGATCAAACCATGCTGGTCATGTCAGTGATGTCTGACTGTGTTTTTGATGTGTAGCCTCTCATGCTTTCTCTGGCTGTGTCAGGAACTGAAAGCATCCTAAATCTCATCTCTGCACAGCATGACAACTCATACGACACAGTGTGAGACTCAAGAGATGCAGACTGGAAGAGATATTCTGTCACTTGAGCCAGAACTGCAGTCAAATATTTACATTAAGTCTGCATGACTGCAGAGAAAGTGTCACAATGTAGATGTCTGTGTCACATTTAGGACTGGCCTTGACACCACTGAACATAAGGCGCTTTGATAGATATAATAAATTTTATATAACACTACTACTATAATATTATCTACATTATAACACAATATGTAACATATGTTAGCAGCCAACTATTGCAATAAAAATCAATGCATTTATATCAAATACAACAAATATACTCCTCTTACCCTGTTGGAGTTGGACTCCAAAGAGCATGTTAATAGTTGGGCTGGTCAAAAAATTATTTTATGAGCTCTGGAGCTTCAGCGGAAGAATAAATCAAACAATTGAAACTTAAGGTTGTGTGGAGCAATGTGGTAAACACAGCCAGGGACAGACCGCTGCACTGCAATGAGACTGATGGTCTGAGACGGTTGGGCTCTAGCGCTCATCATAGGTCATCTGGAGGAGTTTAATCCACGTCGATGGTGGAACTGGGTAACCAGAGGTCAGGCCGAGAAGAAGTTTGACGAAGAAGGCCAGACCTGACTCGCAAGAGGAACTACTGCCGATGGAAAACAGACAAGAGGACCAGGCAGCAACAGGCGCTAGCAGAGAACTTCAGGAGGACTGCTGCCTGTAGCACCAGGCAGAAGTTCTTTACAGTAGTGAAAATAAATGAAATGCTTGCAGCCACCTGGAATCTGTATGATTATATCATTTCTAAATTTTGACACAATAAAAATCATAAGGTCCTGACTACTCTGTTTTCATCTGTGGAGAAAATCAGGATGCCCACCTAAAGAGAAAATTCTGGTCCAACCATAGTGAAACTCTGGACTAACTAACTGGTCTTTTCTTGTTTTCTTGAGGAATGTTGTTTAATCAACACAAAAAGGCCAACTGAACTCAAGATCCAGACAGAGACAAATGTCTCCACCACCATGTTTGGCTCCCAGAACACAGCCTTGCTTCAGTCAGAGCATTACTAAGAAGCAGCAACAGCATACGAAAGGCAGAAACATTCACTATTTTCTTTTTCGCCATTCTATTTACAGTTTCACTCTGGTTTACATAAGGCCAATATCCAGAAGAGCTGGGAGAATTAAAAAATGCTCAGTGTCAACAACCAATTTCATTGCATTAACAATCCTTTGAGGACAGCTTTGACTCAAAACTTCAAATATACACTTTTGCATCAAAGAGATTTCCATCCTATATCTTCTTTTATGCTATATCTTCACAGAGAAAGGCTTTTGTACCTTTAAAAGCCTGGATGGTCTCTCTCATCTTTGGCATTTAGAATCTGACATGAATTTTCTCCCAAAAGGAATCTGAAACATGGACTTGTTTGAACACAGAACATGTGCTGCTGTAGCTCTGTCCATCCGAGATGAACCTGCACCCAGAGAGCTCTTTTCAGTTTCCGCATAATTTATATACACCGTCCTCTTTATACAGTACAGATTCATGTTACACTTCAGGATGCAGCAGCAGACTGAGCTGAGTGACAATGGATTTCTAAAGCACACAGCTCTGACAATTTCTCATGCGGCGCCGCTTGAGTGCTCAAAGGTCATGCATATCCAGCAGTAGCTTCCTGCCTTGGCCTTTAAACAGTGAGATTGCCCCAAACTCCCTGCATCTTTTTACAATATGATGCACTGTAGATGTTGAAAGAGATCAATGCTCAGTTCTTTGTAATTCTGCACTGATCAATGAGAGCCTGATCGCATTTGTCATAAAGTCCTGATCCATAAATCCTGACAGCCTCCTCGATTATCTCGATTATAGTGACAATATTATCATGGTTTACGATATTATTGCAGTATTGTTAATTGCTGTTCAAATGTCCAAAAAACATGAACATTAAAATAAGTTTTAGTATGATTTCTTGTCATACTAACACATTAGAAGCCAAAATCTTATCAAAAATAAAACTTTCACATTAAAAGGGCAACCAATTGGCACAGAAAGGAATTTTATTTTAAATTAACTAAATAAATTACAGGAACAAAGCTTATTCCTCTGGTGCAAGTTTAAATTAACACTTTAACAACCATAGTAGGTCAAAATATGCAAACAGTTATCAGGAACAAAAATTATAGTGCAACTTCAGATTAAATAAACTTTGGACTTTAAACTGAACCTTAAATAAGTATAAATGTACAATAAATAAAAAGTTACTTGTACAAATTACAGTAAAATGTAAACAAGGCTCTGCAGACAGGATAATTGTCCTCCACTAGTTGTCCCTCTGCATTCTTGAAAAAAAAAATATATGCGCACAGAGCTGGGATTTTGTGCTGTCATCACTTTCTGCCATGCTCACGTTACAATACCAATGTTACAAGCTACATATTCACACGAGACACAGCCGCAAGTCACTCGCAGACTTGAATAAGGCTGATATTACATATCCCGGTAATCAACCGTGATAATGAGATAACATACATAAACGGTAATCGTTATTGCATAATGATTGTTGAATCTTTTAATTAGTTGTTAATTCCACATTCTATAAACCTCTGCATCTGTCTTTACCAGTCTCCCAAAGGTTTTGAGTGTATTTTTGGTACCAAAATATTTTGAAGTTTTCGTAAGTTCAAGCAAACCAACGAATTACTGATTTTAGCACTTGTTTCACTTCAGAAAACTTTGCATCCTTTCTGGATATGGGGTTCGTACATATGAGTGCAATGTTGCACAGAATTAAAGAAGCTGCTTGACAAATATTTGAAGGGCAAAATTTGACCTATTGAATAATATTTATGAGCAATGACAAGCATCTTCTTTAACTGTGGGCTGCATACAATACAGGAAACACTGGACCCCAAATACAGATGTGTATATGAGGAGTCCACTGTGCAGCCATCATCATGAACTCCAAGTGTTCACGCTGTCAAGTCAACAGCTCATTACACAAATATGGCACATGTTTAAAGTTTGGCAAGGAGAAACTTTTCTTTCTTTCTCTCTCTCTCTCTCTCTCTCTCTCTCTCTCTCTCATCGATAAAAGCCACTAGTGCCAAAAAAAAAAAAAAACCCTCAAACTCTGCGATGAGGAACACTTCACTTCAATTTATCTTCCACTCTTCGAGTAAAGCAGTGAGGCTATTTTTGACAACACACACACATGTACACCTTCAAACCCATCCAGAACTGCATGTGGACTATGTAAAGTCAATGTGTGTGTTTTACCTGCATTTCAAGATCCAGCAGAAGGTGTAGCAGATCGGGCAACAGCATCCAAAAAAAAGAAAAAGATGGAGAAACAGAGGAAGACAGATTAGATATCGGTCACAAGCATTAACTCACCACCTTAAAATTAGCACATATGGAAACCTTTTAAGGTTTAAGCACATGGAAGGGCACAAAAAATATAATTCAACAGGGCTGACAGCCAAATGAATTACTGAAGAGTCCCCTCCCCATCTTTTATTTATGTTTCATCTGCACTGTGATGACTTAGTGCTGATTGGAAATGCTGTGGGCAGGAGATGACGTTGTTCAGCCGTCTCAATGTCTTCTTCGAGTTGCCTCTTCTTACCCATCACCAATGTGGTGTTTGCAAACACAGCAACCATCTCAACACCTTCAGCGTTTATGTCGTCATTCTAGTATGCCCCCCCCCCTATTTTTTTTTCTCTTCTTCTGTGCTGTCTTCGTCTCCTTTCATTTACTGCCAGTTGGCAGACAGCAGAGTTGGTGCACTACTGCCACCAGGTGGTACGGAGTGGGATAGTCCTAAGTCAGTGGATCTTAACAGCGCTGTCACTGTAAACGGAGACACGACAGCTGAAAGAACCCAGGAGGAGGTTGACCGTCTTAGTGACCCCCACTAATGCAAATACAGCTGTGGAAAATTTGATTTACAAAATACAAGAGCTTGTTGCTGGTGAGGGACATTCAGTCTTAGCCAGCCTTTCTCAACCGGGGCGCACTGGAGTGTCATCTGACTGCTTCAGGAGTGTTGTCACAAAATTACGAATTCAGACATTTCATTTCTAATTATATGAATGCATACATAAAAATATCCTTTTTTGCCTATGAATGAATAAATAAATAAATGTGATAAATAAATGATTATGAAATGAATAATAAAAACATGTCTCACATGCCCATTTCTCACAGTCAAAAGTTCACAACGTCAGTACGGAGTCAGTGTAAGGTCACCGTGACTGCACAGTTAGCTTACGTCGTAATATCATTTAACCGCTGGAATTTTATTTCACTGATAGCAAAAGAACAAAAAGAAAAGTCCCACAGGAACCAAACATCATGGAGGAGCCGACTTCTACATGCAAGCCTTCATCCACCAGCTCTGAATCTGGACCAAAGGTAGCAAAGGTAGTTGCTAGCGATAAAGCTAAAGAGAGACCACGCTCAGGTCTCCCACTGATGAGGAGTCACACCCCTTTTCTCACTTTCAATCTCTCTTCTGTCAATTGCTGATTATTGTTTGTGTGTGAGTGTGCACGCACGTGCATGCATGGGCATATGTAGACTAGAGGTGGGCGGATCAATATCGCACACTATCGCCCAAATATTGATAATATCGATACCAACGATGGTATTGATGTCGAACAATACTCGTGTAAAAAGATCACTATTCAAAGTTTTTTTCTCTCCCACAAGCACTTGACTGAATGCAAATTTATTGAAGTCTGTGTCTGACACAGGCAGCACAGTGGCTTAGTGGTCAGCACTGTTGCCTCACAGCAACAAGATTCCTGGTTCAAACCTCAGCAGGGGCCTTTCTGTGTGGAATTTGTATGTTCTCCCTGTGCTTGCGTGGGTTTCCTCCAGGTACTCTACTTTCCTCCCACAGTCCAAAAACATGCATGTCCAGTTATTTTGTGGTTCTAAGTTCCCTGTAGGCGTGATTGTGAGTGTGTGTGGTTGTTTGTCTACATGTGGCCCTGCGATGGAATGGTGACCCGTCTAGGATGTACCCCTGCCTTTCACCTGAAGAGAGCTGGGATAGACTCCAGCAGATCCCCGTGACCATACAGAGTATAAAACTGGTATAGATAATAGGGCTGGGCCAAAAAATCGATTTTTATATTAATCGCGATTTTTTTCTTGGGATTTTAAAAAATCGATTATCATCCACGAATCGATTTTTGGCTCTGTGGAAATACTCCGCTCGCTGTCTCTTTTGTCATCTACACTTCCGGAAATAGAAGCACGTGTGTCACCATAGTAACCAGAATGCCGGCAAATTCACGCGACAAAATGGCGGAGTGCAGCGAGCGGAGTACTTTCACAGAGTCTGAACTCTTTCCCACACCGCCCCACTTCAAATCAAACGTATGGACTTTATTTGGTTTTTATAAAAAGCACGAGGCAGGAGAGCTCGATATGAGGAAAGCCATATGTAAGCGTTGTCGCAGTCAAATCTCTTACTGTAGTAACACCACGAACATGACGGCGCACATTCTTCGCTACCACCCAGAGAGGTCTGAGCTCTGACAGGCTGGGTCCGCGTTTACTCGAGAGTTAAAGATACTGGCGGTGGCAGCTAATGTCAGAACTCGGGTAGTTAAATGATTATTCATTAACGTGGCGTGTTTGTCATGAAACGATCGTGTTGCCGTAGCGTGTTATTACCGGTTTGTTTACCGGCAGCTGTAAAGCACAACGGATCGCCAACATGACAACGCTGCATGAGAACATATTCACAACACGTCCTGACCGGTGTAGGCTATTAGTGTTAGCAGTTGCTACCAATAGCATCTGTATCCACAAAGAGAATAAAGACGTGGATTTATTGTCGTTTCCATCACGTAGCCTATGGAGCAACTGAGCCGGGTAGAAGAAGACAACTTTAGGTAAGAAAATCAAGTTTTATTAAACGCTAGACAACTTTTAAAATTAGCAACTATAGGCTGTACTGTCTCGGGTGTATTCGGGTAACTCAGTTCAGTTCGTGGTCGGAAACTAAAGACTCGGGTCGGGTCGTTTACGGGTCCAAAAATTGCGGTCCATTCAGGTTTGGACTCCCGAACTTATGATAATAGCTCGGGTCGGGTCGGTTTCGGGTCGAATTTTCACGGCTCCATTCGGGGTCGGGTCCATGAAAGTGTACCCGTGAAGACCTCTAAACCACAGGTCTTCAACCCTGGTCCTCGAGGCACCCTATCCAGCAGGTTTTAGAGGTTTCCCAGCTTCAACACACCTGATTTTAATTAATGGTCATTATCAGGTTGTCCTCAAAGTCTGCACAAGTCTGTTGATGACACAGCCACTTGTATCACGGTGTGAAGAAGAAGAGGAAACATCTAAAACCTGCTGGATAGGGTGCCTCAAGGACCAAGGTTGAAGACCTCTGCTCTAAACTATAGAAATTGCGCATTTTTTAAAATATTAAAACTTATTTAATCTTTATATTTTTATTATTATTTCATACTTAAAGTAATATAATAATAATAATAATCATCATAATCATAAGAAGAAGAAGAAGAAGAAGAAGATATTATTATAATATTATATATAATGATCAATAATTACATATAATAAATATAATATTTAATATTATTATTATATGATTTTTATATTTCAATAATTGAAATATAAAAATCGCAATACTTGGTAAAATCGAAATGCAATACTTGTTTAATCAGAATCGCAATATAAATCGAATCGGGACCCAAAAATCGTAGGAGAATCAAATTGGCACAAAAGTGTATCGGCACAGCCCTAATAGATAATGGATGGATGGATGTGTCTGATACATTGTCGCTGTGTCCTCCTCCCCCTCCCCCCTCGTATCATCTTTTGACATTGCACTGTCACGTGCTCAGCGGAGTCAGCCAAAAAAGGATGCAGGTAGACTCAGCCTGGCCCCTCCCCCGGCCCCGCCCACTCAGCACTCTCTCTCTCCCCCCTTGTCGACACACACACTTCACGGAGAGAGATAACGGAGTAGAAGAATCAAGAATGGCAGAAAGGAAAAGGAGCACTGTTTGGGTGTATTTTAATCCAGAAAACAAAACAATGGCAAGTCGTGTAGTTTGTAAAAAAGCTGTAAAATATAGTGGAAACACTTCAAATGTATTTAAGCACATGAAAAACCATGCTTAAAAAAAACAAAGAGCTGCAGAAACGGAGAGAAGAGGACAGACATCCATGGTTGTCTCCGTCCCTGACCCTGACAGACCAACAGAGAGTATCCAGGTAGATCAGAGTGGTCACCTTCAGCATCAGTTCATATAAACTTTCAGAGTACATGTTACTTAAGTCATATGTTACTGGAGCCAACTCAAAAAAATAATAATTAAGACCTTAAAATAACCCAGTCCATGTCATGTATCCCATTGAAAGGTGTTATCTAAGATAAAAAAAAACATTAGATAATCCTTTATTCATCCCACTATGGGGAAATTTATAGTTAAAGCTACAGGAAAGTGCACACGGTGCAAACAAAATTACACAAGTATTGAAAGATATAATATTAGAGGTGGACTAGAAATGACAACATGGACAGAACAATTCATCTCCAAGGAATATTTACACAAAAATGTCAATTGTGATAAAGTATTTTGCTATAAATAAAGCTATAAAGTTTGCAGAAATTCCATCCTAGGTTTTAACAAAACAATCCAAAAACAAAAGTCACAAAAACAACAAAAGGTCAGCAGTTTCATGAAAGATCAAAGCTTAATATAAAAAAGTATTATAGCGGCAATACTGGCCCTGATTTTACTTGGTTTCAGATCAATACCAATATTCTTAGTATCGACACCTCTAATATAGACTACAGAGGCACGGATGGAAGCAAGCGCCTCACGGATGAAAAGAAACTTTCCTGCTGAGGGCTACTCTGGTGCAGTTATCATGTTCAGGTTATTAATACAAAATAAACGGGACATATGCATTTAGAGCAATGTAGTGTGGTTTTTAATTATACTTTACTCTAGGGTGTCGTGAGATTTTATTCACTTTTGAAAGGTGTCGTGACGGAAAAAAAAGATCGAGAAAGGCTGGTCTAAGCACACACAGTGAGGTAAGCAAGAACTAGGAGACAAACATGAGATATCATATTCAGCTTTAAAAGAAAAAAAGAAGAAAAAAACTTTTGAGACAATGGAGAGACGTGTTTATTTATCCATACAAACCAGAGAAGACATTTCTGTTTGATAGGACTTCTTTCTCTCAGACAAGAAACAAAGCAGCCACTGGCTGCTTGTGCAAGAGTCCTGACAGAGCAACATGTGCCCCCCCTCCTCCCGTGAGATGAACTGTGTGACTGGGTCCAACTGTGCCATTCTTTCTGCTCGCAGTTAAAGACCACTGACCAGAGCTTGTGTGTCTCCCTCACCTCCCACATCTTTTCAATAACGCTCTGCCTTTCAAGGCCGTTCTGCTCAGGGGCCACTGACAAAGAAGAAACCACTTTATTACTCACAGTGCCCAGAGAAGTAGCTGGATGCTTAATTTCTAACTGTCCAGCAAACCATAAACACCTTGTGTCAAAGTATGTTGAGCCAAATATCTTAAACAGGTGTGCCGAAGCCTTAAGAGTTACAGTGAAACCTCACTTAAAATCTGTTGCAAAAGGGAAGGGCTTGTCAAAATAAAAGTCCAAATACCAGTATGTCCCCTTTAACCCTCCTGTTATGTTCATTTCTCAGGAACAGCAATGATGTTACCAGGTCAATTTGACCCGGGGCATGTTTGATCATCCAAAAGTGTTTAAAAACTAAACACTCCCAATAAACACTGTTTATTAAACTCCGTCACTAACAATTTCAATCAATTTTTAGTGATCATATTGTGACAATAAATACTACGCACATGTGTAAAACCAGAAATCCATCCATCCATCCACCATCTAACCCACTTATTCCTGTGCAGGGTAATGGAGGTCTGCTGGAGACCATCCCAGTTTAGACAGAAGATGTGCTCCTTGCAGAGCTTTGATGTGTTTTACTCTGAAAAGATCTCCTTCCAAATGACAAATGCGTTGTAGGCTGATCTATCAGCCATGTTATAAAAGATGAGCAGCGGTCAGTTTGCAGTCATTCATTTGGTGCTATTAGACATCATGACTTTGTCTAAATGATCCAACCCCCCACCCCACCCCACCCCCACTTTGGTGGCATTGTAGGGATCATACTTGATTTCTGATCTTCTCTTGTGCTGATTTCAGAATTTTTACGGAACGTGCTCATGACATTTTGACAACATTTCTCCCTCTTTTGGGGCAGTGAGGCTCTTGGGCTGTGGTGTCTGTGAAGGCAGACATGGAGGACTCAGGGGTCCTGTTCTTGGTTATCAGCAGCTCAGCAGAGAGTTCACACTGGTTCATTGGACCATTCCAACCATCGTGAGCTTTCTCTGTAGAAGTCCCTGACGCAAGTTGGAGCTTGTGAAAAAATTGTCACAGGTTATATTCTGCTCTCTGAGACCACGTGTCATGTCAAGCACAACGCAAAGGAGAAGGTGTGTGTGGGTGTGAAACTGGGGAGAAATGGGAGTCACAGATGCAAAAAAAAAAACTATCATATTAGATACTTATAATCCCTTTTATTCTCCATTTTGGCTCCAGGGTCAGATTGACCCAAACAGTATCTATGTAAAATAAACACGGAGAGGGGAGTTTCAAATATGTTACATGAACCATTTTCATTTTATATGTTGATTACACTAACTAATCCAACAATGTCTCACACACACACACATAAGACATCTTAAACATAAGGGAGTTCATTCTTCAGTTTACTTGTCTCATTTCCTTCATTTCCCAAAGAGGATTTACCATCATGGTGCCATTTCTACCTGACTCTTTAGTACTCAACCAATTTGCTTGTTTGAGGAACCAGAAGAAGCAGATTAAATGAAGACACTTCTGAAAATGTTATTCTCTTTATTGTCTGGTTACATGGAGAATAAACCCTCGAGTACGAAATACTATATAACTTCTTCTTCCCAAAAGGAGGGATCGTAAAAAAAAACTTTTTTTTTTTTTTTTAATTATGGAAAACAAATTAAAAACCCAAAAATACCCATCTCTTGATCTCAACCCTGACTCAGCTCCGGCTCTGGTCACAGACCCAACTCCAACACCTCCATCTTCAAAATAATTCCTGTGCATAGCAGGATCTGAGCTCGGCGTCTACTTGCTGGGATGTCCATTCCTGGGAAGATCGCCAATTGTCTTGAATGTTTTCCACCTGCATATGATCTTTCTCATTGTCTAATAATGAACTCCAAATTGCCAATTCCTTTCCACCTTGGCACGCACCTGAAGGCTTCAGAGCAGCAAATTACCAAAACTTTTGCTTTTAAAGAGGTCTGCACACCTGCCCATCAGTAAATTAGGAGCACTTGGCTGCTACTTAGCGTCTAAATTCCTGTGGAAGCGATGCAAGGATGCGCTTAGAGTTTCTGACAACCGGCTTTCAATTTGACTTAACTTTTGTTATAGTGACAAAGTGTGCATATATCACAAAGCTGTGGGTACTTCCCCTCCACAGAAAAACATTTTACCTTTTTTTTTTTTTTAAATAATCATGGTTATGGCAACAGAACCTTACACAAACTCCTCAGGCTGTGAATGTATCTATATCATACGTGGGAGAGCTACAAGGTTGACTCTGCAACAGGTGCTCTCTTCATTTTTCTTTTTTTTTCTGCTCTTTTCTGTTTTTGTACGAAAAGGACAGAGCAATTTTCAATGGCAGCAGTGAGAATGAAATTCAAGGAATTGTATGCAGAATGCACTGAGGGACGACTGCAAAAATAAAACCCATTGCTCCGTTCTCTCGCTAATATAAAAGCAACTCTTGCAGTTAACGCTGACTTATTGCGGAGCTGATCAAAAGTGCTCGGTGAAAGTAGCATGCCTTTGGGCAACAGTGGCGCTGTCAAATATCAACCGAGAGGTTCAGAAATTCATTTCAGCCAAAAAGACTCACGCTGTACCCGACATTGATTGAGATGCCACACGCACAGATAGCTTCCACCCTAGAAACTACCTTTCAGCACCTGTCAGCCTTCCAGGTCTCGCACACAATATCCTTCAATCAATGACGGATCCAAGACGACCTTTGAATTCATAGTGTGGGGGAACCTCATTTCCCTTTAAAAGCAGAAGGAAGAAAAGCCTCTCAGTAATTTTCTGTCATGAACTCTGTCATTGTAAGGTTTCAAACAGGGCAGGTGTGAGTTCACCAGGATATGAGGCATTCAGTGGTGGAAAACTGATCTACTGCCAAGGTTCACCATGACTAAATTCCAGCCAAGAGCTCTTTGTGTGAAGGCACTAAAACACAGCTAGAACTCTGTTACCACACTCATTGTACAAAATGAAAACAGAGAACCTGTGGTTCAATTATGCATTTGCCACAAGTGTTTGTACCAGATCATTAATAACATTAACAGCAGAGTGCCAAAAAAAAAGACTTCTGAAAGCTCTCTTAGGGAAGAACATTAGGACATTAGAGCTCATGAACATTCAGAGCTGAATGAGTTAGTCTCTTTGAAAGAACTGATCAGTTTAATGGACAATATGTACCAGATATTATATGGTAAAATGACATGTCAAACATTCCCTTTGCTTCTATGTGTTGAAACTATAGTTTTACAAAATGTATACATTATACATTTTGAAGTATCTGTAGAGATGTTTCAGCTTAACATTTCAGTCAGACTCCTAAAACCTCTCAGTCCTTGATGAGGGGAACGTAGGCACATTTGAATAATTCTGACAGATTCGCTCGGTATAGAGGCGACGAGAAAAGAGATTCCACTCCTGCCACAGTAAAGACGCTCTGTTATGTGCACTGATAAATGACAGTAATTGCAGCCTCTTCAGTGAACTAACGTAGATAAACTTTCATCCAGCATCCAAAAGCTGAAGTCAAATTTAGAGAAATGAATAACAAAGCCGTTATGTAACCAAACTACTGAGTGTGCTTGTGCTTGGAAGGAAGATAACCTAAAGGATGTGAAGCACGGACACGTTTCTGCATTACTCCCACCTCTGAAGAGTCTGAAATGTAAATTAGATAAAGAAGAAAATACCTCTGGCGGTTGCTGTAAACCAGGGAAGAGCTTTTAACACTGCAGTTCACACTGGGAAGGGGACAGAAAAGCCCCGTCCTGACACAAACCCTGCCCAGGTATCTGGGCTTCGGACTGCTACTGTTAAGTAGCTGGGTCAGCAGGGGTTGGGTGCCCTGTCTGGGGTCACGCTGGTTGTAAAAAAAACATAACAAACCTCATTTGATCCACCAACAACAAACAGCATTTAGCACCATGCCATTGTTCATGTAACAATGATAAAGCCAAACAGGAAAAAAAAATGGTGTAGATCAGTGGCACCCAACCTTTTTTGTGCCACGGACTGGTTTAATGTCAGGCAATATTTTAATGGACCGGTCTGTAAAATGTACCGCAGATAAATAAAAAAAATAAAATCAAATAAAATAAAAAATGATAGGACCGGCATTATAACGGTGATGTTTTCTGTATATTATAAACGTAAATCCACTGTGTGTTTACGTGCAACTTTATTAGTAGCATCCTCAAAACATCACACCAACAGAACATCGGTAACATTCTTTGGAAAGACACTTTCTAAAGACGTTTGGTTTTTTTTACTAATTTTTCCATGTACCGAGACACGGGTCTTCAAGTCTTGTCATGTGTCAAAAGTAAGTCATAGATGGATGTAATGGAGAGAATCTGGTGATTATTATTTATTTTTTTAAATAAAACATAATTTAGACTTGGATAATAAATCAAACGGTAATAATGGAAGTGATTTATTTTGTTCTCTGGGGCCCATGCACTGGTACCGGGCCAGGGACTGGGGGTTGGAGACCCCTGGTGTAGGCAATACAAAGTCCCCCCATCAGGCATAGACGTTTCTTTCAGTCTTTCACATTGTTGTGGAGGAGTTTTGACCTGATCTTCTCGTGCACAGCTGTTAGGGTCGAGAAAGTAAATTTAAAATGTCCTGTTGCATGGTGAAGCAGGTGGAGTTCTCTGAACTTTCTAAAACAGAGCCTTTTCTCTAAGTACATTTAAACCAGAAAAAAAAAGGAGAAAGAGCTGAGTAGAATTGGCAACAACGTTCAGTCTTCTTCTAATTGTGCTGTTGGGGACTTCAGCATATAACATGCTCCAAGAGACCTTTACAGTCTGAGATATGGCTCTTTCTTATTTATTTCTTTTTTTATATTTCCCCAACCACTGCCCAATCTGACCATAACGTAAATTTGCACAGCTACAAAATGTTATTGTGCTCTGGGATTACATTTACTTTATACAATCAGATGAGGGGGTTTTAACTTCTGCACATGACTGCATTCTTGTGCTCTGGACTGCATTCATGACTGTTCACAGACTCCCGGTCAGTCTGGACTTACATTAGCAGCAGGGATGCAGTGATTTGGGTTACTTATCAAATGCAAGTCATCAATCAATCCTCATCGGTCCACGTTTTCTCAGATAACGCATGCTAAGCTGTCTTCGCTTGTCATTCAGCTGCATCTGTCCCTCCATTTTCTCCTCAGCAGGTAGCTACACTCAGCATGTTTCAAAACATTTGCTACATACTGCTTTGGGGAAGTAGTAAATTGAAGCCTTAAGAGTTAACTTAACATTTATGGAGGCTATAGATACAAATGATTAGCTATGATCAGCTCATGGTTCAGCAGAGTCAGCAACATTTTCACAACACATGCATTTAGTCATTTGGTTTACTTGTAATAAGAATTTACCACATGTAAATGTATTATCTGCATACATTAGAAGTACTGGGGCAGATAGAAACCCTATGTGCTCCTGACATCAGACATCATCTGCATTAAGAACATTTCCTGACCTTATGACTCCATTTGCAGCACACAGCTCTGTTCTTGTTCTGTTTTCCCTTAGAGGTGCAAGTATCTCATTCAACAGAGCTCTCTGCTTTAAGGCAAAAACATACAACTAGGAGCCATTACACATGGGATGGAAAGAAAATAACACTTATATTGAAATAAAAAAAAAGTACTCATAATGATGAGTGCAGCTATCCTACATTCCCTAATTACACGCTCTAATGGCCTTCAGCCATATAAGATTCTGTTTCACATCTCACTCTTACGAGCGTTCACTCTCAGGTTCAGTCTGTAGTTGAGGCATAGTATCAGTGATTGGTATTGATTACTTGGATATGGCTCCCTGTTGAAGCAGAACAACAGCCATCTTTACACTAAGTACCAAAGTAGTTACACATAGTGTATACTGTAGCTTGATAGAGATGTTGGAGGGTAAAAAAAAAAACATTCTTTTTAGATGATGACAATGCCACAGCATTGTATGGGACTGTTTCTTAATCCCTCTGCTGCCCACTCCTGCTGACTATTACTGCCTGCTTATGGACATTCTATTTACACAGTAGTTCCACTGATTTTATGTCTTCTCTTTTCTTTTGACTGACGGCCGATATAGCCAGTGTCTACCTGTCATTGTTTTAGCTATTTAGCACATACTACATTACTGTTTTGACCTCCTGTCAGGATCTCAGTTTGCTTTTGTGTTCTTTTGGGATATTTCACATTTCTCCTTGCTTCCTACTTTGTTTACTTCCTGTTTTACTGAGAAAGTTGATATTTGCCTGATTAAGTCCTGCTTGACTTCCTTTTGCCCCATCTCCCCCGATTGTTTTCCCCTGTGTCTTAACAGCCCCTGTGTCTATATATTGTCTTGTCCTTCCCTTCCTCCTTGCCGGTTTGTCCTGTATCTTGCCACGCGTTGCTGCTCTGCCTTTTCTCACTTTGCTTCCCTGATCTTGCCGCTTCTTTCAGAAATAAAGGACTTTTCTGGATTACTCTACCTCCTATCATCTACATTTGGGGCCACGTCCAGAAACAACTGTGTAAAAAAAAACACCTAACAGTGCTCAGTCATTCATATTTTAAAAATAATGTTTTTTTTCTTTTTTTTTTTTTTTTTTGTGCTGCTATTTGTACTAACAGACCACCACGACTGGTTGTGAATTGGCCTGGAAGGGTCCAAGGATGAAACTGAGCTAAGCAGCAGGCAGCCTGTGCAGCTTCATCACAGCTGGGTCCCAGCTCCTCCAGCTGAGCCGTACTCCAGATAGGCTATCCTAGGCAGACCTCCACTGAGATATAGCTGCGATGAAGTCATGGGTAACGCAACACTGCATCATCTCTTATGTTGGCACAGAAATAAAATTTGAAATGGGAGGTCTGCTAGGGGATTTCTGCCTCCCGGTAGGCAGAAGGAACCTTGATAAGCAGAAGCAGTGGCCATTTCATGATGCCACAAAAACGTCATTTGAAACAGGAGGTCCTGTTTTAAGTCAGACTACTGACTCATTACTCATTTCTAATGTGGGTTCAGTGGTGGCGTCTGACATTAAGACATTATGGATTGACAGAGCTGATCATTATAAATGCAACATAACTTTTAGTTATCGTCGTGGGTTAGCATGAGCCAAGCTAAAAAAGATATCTTGTATTAACTGAATTAACGTGAGGGAGTTTCATTCCGGCTCCCAGGCCTACTGGTCCCATCCGTTTGCAACATTGTGCAGTGCATCGGTGAAGTCACATGTTCAGTTCTCCTTCAACACTCTACTCCTCATCTCTGTGGTTTAGGCAAGTTAAGCATCAGATCCGGTGTCATTGTGGGACCAACACCCACTCATGCCCAGTTTAAACCTATTCATTCCTATGAGACTTGCATTAGCGCTCGAGATCTGTAGGATTCCATTCCAAACGTAGCCTTAACAAAAGGCACCTCATGCAAAACATATTACATTGTTTTAAATCTCATGCTCAGTGTCTTACTGCAAAACACGCACAGTACAAAACACAATTATTGATCTGCTAAGAAACTGCAAAGAAAATTACTTTTGCCATTTCACTAATAGCCTATACAATGACAAAAGTGAGAAAATATCGACAGTACTTAAGATTCACAAAGTTATTCAAAAACAGTAAACCTCTGACTATGTCTGAATCACAAGTCCTGAACTCAATTGTGTTGAGGTGAGAATGTGATTATGGGTGATGGTTTGTCTCATTAGTCTCTGTGTGGTCCTGTTCAGGGTGTACCCAGCCTTATTTAGGCAGACTGGTGGCATTTCTGATTAGGTTGAAGGGAGTACAGAAAATAGGTAGATACTAGGGATGCAACGGTACAGGTGGCTCACGGTACGGTCCGTACATCGGTTTTTGTGTCGCTGTTTTGGTACAGATTCGGTACAGTTTCAAACCATCCGCTACCCGGTACCATAAACCCACGATCGCAAGATACAGAGTTTGCAGCGCAACTCGATTGTCGGCACGTAAAAGAGCGCGTCCAAATGGCATAAATGTGCATCTACCTGGTCACATGTGGATGTGCTCAAACGGCTCTACCTCTAGATTACGCATCACCGTATTACTTGCATACGTTTTTATTCTCTTGAGGTCAGAGGATGTCTGGTCAGCAGTTGTGGTGGATGTGGGAATAGTCACGGCCAGACACGTCAGTCTGTACAGCTGTGGCATGATCTCATTCAGATGTCTGCTGTGGAGGAAACGAGGAGATCTTTGTCTCTGGTGTCAAGCTGGAAAAGGTTGGATGCGGGAATTTATTTCCGATATGTCTGAAACTGTTGGTGGTCGAGGAGGGACAGGAACACTAATTGTTCGTGATCTTTAAATGCGCATCCAACAATTTGTTGTGCAGTATTTTAAAAAGCACATCAGCTGCGCCAAGACGCACAACTGGTAACAACTGGATCTTACGCAGGTAAGATCACGGGTTTAGGGAGGTGGATGATTGTGTTCTGTTAACTGTTAACTGTTTTCACTCCCTCGCCGGTGTATTCAACAGCAAAACCAAAATGCTCCCACACCGGTGATTAAAAAAGGTTTTTCCCAATTTCTCTGCTACAGCTGGCCATGCCAGCTTGTTTTATTTTTTTTTCTGCGTCTATGAGCTGCAGCCAACCGGCCAAAGAGTGATAGGTTGGTCACTGTGAGCGAGCGGAGGCAAGTGCACATTGACATGCAGTGCCGGGCCTGTTGCCTAAAAGGCACGCACGCTCACGTGCAAGTCCAATGCGAAGTTATTGGAACATAAATACAGCGGGACACAAAAGTGTGTTGTCCCATGCAGGTTGTACCGAACGGTTCGGTATTTTACTGCGTACCGTTGCATCCCTAATAGATACAGTACATAGTGAAGTGAGGTACGAAGCATAATAAACAACATACCTAATGTGTCCTTAATGAAGATGACAGTGATGATGATGGTGATGAAAAAAAAAAAAATCTCTCTGTCTCACTCCCTCACCAGCCTCCCAGCTGTCATCAGCTCCACAGTATGTGGTTGTATTTTAAACCACCATCACGCCTCGTGCCAGTCCAGGACTTTACCTTTAGGACATGTCTATTTGTCCCCATACAGTTTCTATCCTGGCCACCTCTGCTGTCACAGGCTGCCCCTTGTCCTTTGCCACTGCCACAGGCTATTGATGCCAGTTACCCATAGCTGGTTCAATGGCAGTAATCTTTGTGACAGTTAGATGAGTAACCTCTAGCAATATGGCAGTGTGGGTTCGTAACCGCATGAAGCCTTGCCACAAGATTGTGTCAAGCTGCTTTCCCCTGCTGCCTTTTTTACTGAGTCTCTTGACCTCTTTGAGAGTCATGTCTACCTCTGGAGCCCCAGCGACACATGACCTGAGCAGACATAACCTTTGACAGTAAATACAAAGTGTTCTTAGACTTGTAGATGCAGATGCTCGGTTGCTCACAGCAAATTACAGCAATGACCTGGACGTGTAGGGAGCTGTACCTGAAAAACTCACAGATTTTAACTGTGTTCATAACAGACTCAAGGTCATGTAAAAGTGTAAAAAAAATTACATAATGCCCCCCCCCTTCCAACAGACAGGGGGACCTGTCAGTGGCGTACCACTGCCTTTCACCTGAAGACAGCTGGCACAGGCTTCATCAGACACCTTAACCCTGAACATGAAGACACAGATGTGGAGGATGGATGGAAGGAAGGATGGAAGGAGGGATGGAGTGACAGTAAAGCCCATTTGTTCGTGCTTCAGATTTACTGTCCTCATTTTGACCAACAGAGGGAGCTGAAGTTTTATAACAGCAGCTTTGTATTTCTTTCATTGCCTTTGCTAGTTCCGAACAATAATAATTATATACTGCATGATGATACTGTACTATACCACGCACTATAAATCAAGACTGTGAAAGTTAATGCACTGAAGCATTCTCACTCTCATGCCATTTTTAAAGTGTCCCATTAACACAAGTGACTGGATTGAAAATTAGATTCCTGATTTACACCCCTTTACAGATGCAAATGTAACCCAAGCAGTGTTTCCCACCCGCCATCCAGATGGAGATGAATAAATCGGTTTATGATCTTTGAATATCTTTGGCATGTTATCTACAGAGGAGCTGTAGATAACATTAAGAGGGAAAAAAAGTATCATTGTAACTCAACAAACAGTGAAGGTTTTCTGTAGCACCTGTAAGTCATGTCAGTGTCAAGCAACATACCATCTCAATGAAAAAAGAAAGAAAAGAAGGTCATTTTGAATATGATGGCAGCAACAACTCTCAAAAAGGTTTGGACAGGACAATGTTTACAACTGTGTAGTATCCCCTTTTCTTTTAACAAAAAGGTCATTTACGCACCGGAACTAAGAAAACCGTCCTCTGCAGCTTGGAAGATGAATGTTGTCCTATTATTCTACGATAAAAGATTCAAGCTGATCATGGTCCCTGGGTCATCTTCGATGGTATTATCAGCTCCATACTGTATTTTCAGTCGGTGAAAGGTTTGGACTGCAGGGATGCCAGTCCAGCTTCCAGACTGCTATGAAGCCTCATTTTGTAAACCAGAGGTACGCAAACTGTGGTACGTGTACCACCAGTGGTACGGGAGCGCTCTCTGGTGGTACGCGGGGGAACGTCATGACTTTCCACATTTTTTCCACATTTTCACTTTAAAAAAAATTGGAAACATACAATGCATTATAAATATGTTTCAAAGAAATGTGTAGCTTGAGATAATTAAAATTGTCTTATAAAAAAATATGTTGCATATTCCTGTTGCAGTGAAGATGTAACAACTTTTCACTGTGTTTATTTTGTTCTGTATGAGAGTATGAGTATGTGAGAATTGTTGGACAGAGTTGTAAATGTCTGATTCAGTAAATTAACAATTCAGGGAACCATAAATAACCACAATAAGGAATAAACATCTCTGTGTGTTTAAAGCTAATTGAGAAGGCATATATGGCTATATTTTAAAATTGGTCATCATGGTGGTACTCAGAGAGCTGAACAGTTTCTCGGGTGGTACGCAGCATTAAAAGTTTAAGAACCACTGTTGTAAAGGATACAGTATTTGGAGTAGCACTGTGTCACTGAAAGATGCAAGGCCTTCTCTAACTAGTATTTACCTTTCAATATTGAAATTTCTTTGCCGTGTTTAACCTGCCCATTCCACAGGAATAATACATAATACTTAGTATGAAGAATGCAATGCACTGAATGGCTCAACAATAAAATTAAAACAATAAGCCTTTATGTCTAAACATGTTCAATCCTCACTCCTAAAGTAGCAACGTGAAGCCCTCAGCACGTTGGACGCTGCCAATAAGTCAGGAACAATAGTGTGCTGCTCACCTCTCATTGTCTGTGTATTTCACATTAAGCTGTTACAATTCCTCTCACCCCCACTGTTAATGTGAACTCGTACCTTCTACACTCCCTCACTCCAGCCTTCCTCACTATCCATTAGGGAGCTGGCAGATCTGATCAGGTGACGCTGCACTTGACTCATTTCCTGTGGGAATCAATGGAAACATTTAATCAAATGGCTGGATGCTAATGGTTTTAGCGGGGCTTGGGGTAGGGCCAGAGCACACTGACTCAGGTCAGTATCGGACTGGGAGATAACTGAAAGTGGATGTGTCTCTTGACAGAAACAGTACAAGGGCATCTTGACAGAAAATGTCCAGCACTGGTGTCAAATACAATAAAGGGTGATCAAATGCTCCTTTGCCCAGAAACTTGCAATGTATCCGCCAAGTATTCAGTGTTTCAGTATAAATTATTTAGTTACCACTTACATGAAAAGTATTTTATGGAAAAAAAAAACAAACACTTTTTTGAGCCTTTTAAAAAACTGAAACTCATTGCAGCTATTGTGATACCCTTTTATGTATTGACAGCTTACATAACTTAAATAAACATTAGACTGTATGTAAAATAATGATAAATTGTAGCATGCTTCTGGTTTCCAGTCAGTTTAATGGCTGAACCCCTGCTTGTTGTGACCAGGGGGCTACATCCACTTTTCCATGTTGAATTCAACAAGGAATGAAGATTAACTGCAGTTCCCTGAATGACCTAAAGAAGCTGGCTCCAAAGTGAGTTAATCTCCACTGTCTCCCATGCTAAAATGTACAACTTCACAGCAGAAATAAACATATTTACTGCCTGGTACAAAAAAAAACAGTTTTGGCCTCCACAGGTGGATTTCACATCCATGACACTTAAAGGGGAGGTGACTTTTTATGTACCACAATAGGGAAAATTATATAAAGCCACAAATGTGTGGATAGCTACAGTTGTAGTCTTTTGATTGATGGATGACATAGCCAATAGCTAGCAATTATTACTTTAGCACTTTGCACTGTCTTGGCTTGACTTTGGAGTTGTGAAAAAAGAAAGAGAACAGATCATAGTCATTTATTCATCCAAAACAAGAGCTGCCATAACTGGAAAGAGAAGTACCTGAGGTCTGCTGGGACACTCAGATCGCAGGGATGTCATGACCAGCATGCTGACCCAACCTGCAAGCGACTGCAACCAACCAAGGCCCAAAGGTGGCAGACCGAGCAGTAGCTGATGCAAGCAGAGCTCTACTAGACTTTGCTTAGCTCTGGCAGTATTTGTATTGCATATCATTTTAAGTGGCAACATCTGAAGTGAAGATTGTTGTAAAGATTTAATCAATATTAATGTAAAGTGATATCAATTAGCATCTTAGATTAGCATAAGCTAAGTTAACCAAGCCAAAACAGCTAACTTTCAGTAAGTGAACTAAAATTTCTCTTCGAAAAAGCCTATGACATCACAGTCAGGAGGCAGGAGTACTGTTTGCCTCACCGACTGACTTGTTTTTTTTTATTGTGGTTTGAGGATTAATCTCTGAGCCAAAACACATTACATACATGAAATAAATGTCATACATGATCCAGATTATGGCAAAACAGAGCATATTATCAGAGTGTTTGAAAACATTTTATTTGCAATCCCCGTATTTGAATGGGACGCAGAAATTCTCCTTTCTTTAATTGGAGAAAAATAATTTTATTGCTGACAAATATCAACATTTATCATAGTCTTCACATACACACAAATATATACATATATACATATATACACACACATACACACACACACATACATACATACACACACACGCGTGTAAAATGCATACAGCTGAAACACTGTTCTGGTAGTTTGAGTTATTGTTATTTTGTGTTGTGTATGGCACAAAGAACTGATATGATATCTTATGTTATATTTGAGCAACCAGACCATTCGGATCAGGATAGAAATCTGAGGAAGGCTGAGTCAAATTACTTGTTAAACCACCTCCGTATGTTCTGTTCATTCTCTTCCAGAAGAGGAAAGCCTTCATATTTAAAGGCTTCATATTTATTGGGATATAAAGTAAGATGGCAGAGAAGTGGCAGCTCTTTAACAAATTGAATATCAGAGTTTTTTATTATGAGACCAACAGACCTCAAATTTGATTTAAGGGAAAGACGCCTTGCATAAACCCATCCGTCTTTGCTCAAAACAAAGCCACAATGCAGATTATTTGAAGGACACATCAAATCCTGAACTGAGGGCTTTGAGTGCACTTTTCTTTGAGGACTGGATACCTACAGACTTTGATGTGCAGACAAACCATGAGGAAGAAAACAAGCTGAGATCAAACAAGAAATAAAGATATGGTCCAACACTGTTATACTGCTGCAGCATTCATGTGGATGAATATGTCAACAGACCGAATCATTGGGGGAAAAAAATGACTGCATGTGCTGATCCCAGTTGAGATTCTGCTCCTTGGATGAAATAAAATACGCATCAGAGCCACACATGAGCTGAAACAACTTCTTCTTTGAATTCTGTTTTATATGGTCATTATTTTTTTAGTCATTTGTGTTCTCTCCTCTCTGTCCTTTCTCCCCTCTCTTTTTCTTTCTTTACGCGGCTGGCCTTCAGCAGGAAGGTTCCCCCATATGATTCAGGTCCAGCTCAAGGTTTCTTCCTCTTAAAGTGGAGTTTTTCCTTGCCACTCTTTGGCTAAAAGGTTTTTTTTTTTTCTCCCTCTGTGGGAGTTTTTTTTTTTTTTTTACTTGCCATTATCCTTGATTTGGATTTAATATTTTAATATTATAATTTTAGTTAATGATATTTGCTGGGGGGTCATGCTCTGGGTCTCTGTAAAGCGCCTAGAGATAATTGACATTGTAATAGACACTATACAAATAAAATTGAATTGAATTGAATTGTTCCAAAATAAAGGATTAAAAAATTAAAAAAAAATAACTCTATTAGGAGCTTGAGTGTTTTACTGAAATGTCACAGCAGTTAATCATTACGTGTAAACAGAGAAACAACCCTCACGCATCTCCTGTCAGAAGACAGATGGCATGAAAAGAAAATTTAAAAAAAGGAAAGAGAAGACACTGGGTTTAAAGTCCCTGAGACTAGTGTGATCCTCAAAATGTTTCTTGTCACATTAACTTTATCTTAATCTGACTCCAAGTGTCCAGTCTCTCTCCGAACTTCACTGTCCACTAACACCAGTCATTCTGCATCAGCCAGAAGATCAGAAACCATGAGGTCAAGCTCTAAAGCTAAATATTCTGTC
This sequence comes from Hirundichthys speculiger, assembly GCA_018398805.1. Classification (NCBI taxonomy): domain Eukaryota; kingdom Metazoa; phylum Chordata; class Actinopteri; order Beloniformes; family Exocoetidae; genus Hirundichthys; species Hirundichthys speculiger. The sequence continues at coordinate 5,257,951 of JAGFBZ010001224.1, forward strand.
CAATTGTTGCACGCTCACCTGAAAGTATTTATTTGCACTGATGTCATCATTTTGGAAATATATTTGCACTGCTGGGCTTCGTCGGTACCACAACAGATTAATATGGGAGAGACCACATGCTTCCATCAACACTTCCAGTGATTGCGCTGTTCCCTTCTGTTGTGGTTTACTGGCAAAAACAGTTTCTCTCGATAGACTTCACTTTAAATATTCAACGGTCTGCATTTCAGTGAGCATCTGTTGAAATTAACATAACACATTTAGTTGCTAAGCCGAACACCACAGCGACACTCTGGGAACATTTTAGTTTAAAGCCGCATAAAAAAGTTAAACTCCATTATGCGAGGGATAACTTTCAGAGTTTCAGAAGAAACTGCATTCAAGATGCAAATATGACAAATGCAACACTAGCAGAGGAATAGAATAAAAAGTATTTTATGTATAGTATTCATATGTTGAATTATTCTCAATTATTCAATTATTCTTGAGGACAAGTTTTGCTTTAAAACGTCATTTAAAAATAAAACTGCATGAGTGTGGATGGAGCCCCAGCAGCAGTCAGGTGCTGCTCATCAAATGTGGTTGAGAAATCGAATGTTGGTGACGGGGAACCTCTGCAGATCTGGTTCCAGACTAATCACCATCACCACTGGAACTGCGGTTTTTTGCAGTTCCTTTGTCATGTCATATACTTAAATGGTTGTTAACAACAAAAACAGAGGAGTTTTTTTCTTCCACACATGAATACTTAGATAACATGAATACAACATTCCAACTCTTAACATTAAAATAAACAACAACAAAAAAACAGGAGTTTGTCTTTATATATTGATTTGAAAATAACTTTTGGTATACAGTTCAGACGTATTTCTTTGTGGTTAGAAATAGGGGTGCACAATAATTATGGGGCCGATAACAGTAAATTACGACATCATTCCGATGACATATATATTTTTGTCAACACAGCAGTGCCTCGCTCCCACTGAGACCCGAATGACCGGCACTGAATGTTATGTTCAAGTGACTTTGGCATAATCAGAAAAAAAGATTTCTCAATAAGGAAAATCAAGAATACCCCCTCATGCCAGAAAAAAACTTGTTAATTCAGTCATAATTTTGGTAGTTGTTGACTTGAATTGATATTTGCAGTATTCCCCACATGTTACACATAAAAAAAAAATAGAAAAATTAGAAAAGGCAGAAAGAACGACTAGAAAATGAGGGAATGTTGGAATTTACGTTACACCTTGAATGCAGCCTGCAGCACAGCGTACTGATGAAAACAAACAACAAACAACGACTGAAGAAGATAGTTTGATGGTTATTCGTGACAAATGCTCCAAGCAAATTCCATGAGGAGGGAAAAATAACACAAGCTTTAATACGTCAAACCCGAATCAACCACCTGAAACTTAACCATCGCTTCCACTGAGTTTTGAAATCGTACGAGGACGCCCTGGCTGCTAAAAACGCTAACGTGAGCAAGGCAGCAGCAAGCACCCCCCTTCCCCTCTCACTCTCTCATCCAATGCTTCCATGAGAAAAAAAAAAGCAAACAAAATAAACTACTAAACCTAATTTACTTGAATTGAAGATATTCAACGAGCCAAAATCCTTTAAATGTAATCTTTTGTTACTATGGAGTGCACTATTTCGGTTTGTTTACATAGAAAAGTTTGAATCTAACTTGTGTCAGTACATTATGCACTGTGCATTATTTATTATTGTCATTTAGGAATGCATTTTTTCAGTTTGTAATTCTGATGCATGTATTTCCATCAGTTCAAGGAGCCTTTATTTTTTATATCAGTCAGTAATGCACCTTTTTTAAGTTAATGTGAGATAACAAATAGGTTTGTTTGATAGCTTTACAAAAATGTTTGAGCGGCTTGCCAGTAGTTTTTCATTGGAAAAAATAAATATCTGTTAATTTAAAGAGTCAAAACTGTTTATGGTTTCATTCATAGTATTGATGCAATGATCTTAGGTATATTTGTGTGTGTTATCTGTTAATGGTTGTCGGTATCGGCCGTTACGAGCTGAAAGTTATCGGTATAAGTTTTAAAAAACGATTATCGTGCATCCCTGATTAGAAACAATGGGCTCACGCTTCTCAAGCTGGGTTTCAATGTTTGTTTCTACGGAGTCCAGGGACTCATCTTAAAAGTCTTAGTAGTGACTGATCTGAAAGGAGCCAGATTTGACAGCAATAACATCAACAACGTTGGGCACTACTAGAAAAGCTGAATTTCTGTCATATCATGCTAACACAAAGCTTGGGAGTAAAGACATCAGCAATGATCTTAGAGAAGACGTTGATGCTTGGGAAGGGTTATAATGCCATTCCCAAGTAATCCGTGATCTACAGTCCCAGGGGTAAAAGTAAAAACCACAATCAAGTTCAAGATGTTTTGATGAAACACATTGTCAGTAAGAGAAGAAATGCCTCTCCAAGACTCACTTTCAGAACCAGCCACAGGAACACAGTAGCTACCGTTAAAACACCCGGAACAGCACATAGTCTCTTTATCAACAAATATAGACAATAAACACTTTTGTTTGTTTGTTTTAATTTAAGGAAAGCTAAGATAAACAGTTGTGGAAGTTCCAGCAAGAAAGTTCTTAGTTTCCAAAACTGCTGCATGAGTATGTTTACGTCTGTGACACGGCTATGTTTTTCATTACGGAAACCTTGGCTGGCACTCATGTTGAGGTGTTAAAAGTTGAACATTCCCCAGCTTATCACGTAAATAAGCTGTCATCACAACGCACAGAACCCTCAATTCATTAACAGTCAAAGGACAGCAATGCTGAGGATGCCGCCAGTGCGTACGTGTGAGCGACAGAATGTGCAAACTGAGAGATGACAAGAGGGTAATTCATAGTAAAACAATGTAATCAAAGTAAGTAGAGTCCAGCCACGACATGCACTGAATAAACAGTATAATTTTCAGTTCAAATAGAATGACAGTGATCAGGCGCAGGTCTGAGCTATGTGAAATAAAAGACAAAAACCACAACCTGCTGCTCTGGATCATAATTTTTAATAAGTTGTCCAGTAAGTGATAGGAGTAGACAGTTTTAGGACATGATGCCAGAAAAATGAATAAATACTTCAAATAAAATCAAATCAAATCATACTGCTTTTACTATATTATACATTTAAGGATGTGTTTTATCTTTCCAAATGTAGAAAACATTTACATTTTATCTTGCTTTAACTGCTAAATGCCTACTTTAGACTCATTTTTAGAATCTACTTACTAGACCAAAAAGAGAGGAAAGTGCAAGCAGACATTAAAGTCTGAAGGACTGATGATTTTACATAAGATCAGTAGAACAAAAACATATGTAAAAGTACAGCACATGCTTCAAAAAGAGCAAGTGGCCCTGATTACCTCTCACTCCGGCATTTAATGTTGTGCTAATGATATAAAAACTAATTTTGGTGCTTCAGGGTCATGAAAATGAATGATTGATCTAGATCAAGCTTTTGGATAATGCATCACCACCACAATACAGAGCATGAACTGCAGTTGACCCTGAATCTCCAATCCTCTGTATGAACATGAATCACAGTTTATTATTATTGAACTGGGGTCTGTTTCAGCTCATCGACTGCTTTTTAAGACTTATCTAGTCGTTGTTGTCTTCAATAAATGAAAACAAGCAGTGATGGCTTCTCAGCATCTTCTCTTCCCTCAGGAGCCATATGTCTTTCTCTCTGTTGCTCACTCCATCTGGTCAATAAAAAAAGTTCTAAGAACTCTTACAGACAGTGTAATTCTAGTATTAATAGCCACTTTTCAAAGGTAACTATAACTTTGCTCTGTGAGCCAAGTAAAGGCAGAAGAAAGTCAGACGAGGGCACCAACTGTGGAAGTGTATGAACTGACCTTCTGTGTAATTGAGTGTTTGGGTCAAAGTGTTTTATGAACCGGTGGTTTAGCTCACTTCAGGGGTCAGTCAGCCGTCTGTCCTTATGTCTGCCTGATATTTCAAATAAAAGCAAGAGTAAACGGAAAGTCCTGACGATGTCTGCATCAAGATTGTGAACAAGGTGCCAGTGAGTGCCACTGAACTGAAAGATGGGTGACAACACTTGCTGGGTGCCAGCAGTCTTTGCGATAGAATCACTCACTTCAACATGAACTGAATATCAAGATGCTGCTTTTTAAGTTCAGTAAGCTAATAGACCATTATATCTATCTATCTATCTATCTATGTTTGGCAGCATATTGCGGTTTATACACACGGAAGCTGTAAACCTATTTATGACTCTGTGTTAAACAGGAAAGCTGAAAAGAATACAGAGGAAATACTTGGGAAATCTCGCCTGCCAAATTGCGAAATTACTATATTCAGCCAGAAGTTCAAGATCAAACGAAAATTGCACTGTAATCTGCTTGTTTAAAGGCATATTTCTCATCTCGCAAAACATATAGAACACCAATCTGAGGACAGGAATGTGTTTCAGAATAGTTGGAAAATGGTTAACAAAAGGCTGGAAGGACACTGAATAGTAGTCCTGAAAAAAATAACCATCTAACAACCAGTCACTTTTTTTGTTGTTGTTTTCAGAACTGGAGTTGCATCTTGTCTGTATGGGGGAAAAGGGAAGAAGTACCAACCATTTTTAGTTGAACTGATATTGAAAAAAATATTATTTAGCCATCATTTTAATCAGGAACGAATCCAGCGAAACCTTGCGAGTGGTGATTGTATTATCCGTTGAATGTAGATCACAAATGATGAAAAAATATTTGTGGATCAGTGCATCATTTATTGAACACAGTAAAACAGCAAATGACAGAACGTACTAACAGCCAACAGTGAAAATGTGAAAAAAGTGGCAGAATCAGTCTCAAGAAGTCTGTTGACAAGTTTAAAAGACTTTCAAAAGATTTAAAACCAGCGTTCATCTCAAACATTCACCAAGGAAACTTTATAGAATATGAAAAGTCTGGTTTGTTTGTAGAAGCGACAGCTCTGGCTGAGAGTCATGAGCTGAATCACAAAGCGATTCAGGAGCGTTTCAGTTCTGAGTCTGATCAGAGTTCCAATCAAGTCCATGGAACCATTTGGTGAACAGATCTTTTGACAAAATCTTTTTTTAGATCTGATCCCAGTGATTTGGTTCACAGAAAAGAACAGATGCACCCATCAGTAGACACAAGCAGCACAACAGGACTGAGCACGTAAATGCTGACAGACAACACAAACAGTTACTGGAGTTACTCTAAAACTGATTCTGTGACAAATATTGACAGTTGAAAGCGAAACAAGTCCTTTAGTTAATAAGACTATAGGCAGAGCCAGGGCTCAAAACCAGGCCAGGCATATGTGCCTGAAATTTTATCTGTCTGACCTCAAAATGTATTTGGCATTGTTTGTGTCAGTGTGAATGATTGTTTTAGTGTTGACTGTTTTTTTTTTTTTTTCCTCTATCAACATCCACTGTATGTACACAGTATGTGCCTCGATGTGAGCTCATAGTAATCATTCAATAAAAAAAAAAAAAGTCCTGCAACAATTGTTTCCAGTGCTTTTTTTTTTGTCAGGATGCTGGCAGCCGTGCAGCTCAGTGCATCAATACATTTTACTGATCAATTCTAATTTAAAAGTGTATGGTTATTAAAAAAAAAGAAAAAAAGATTTTCACTTTATTATTACACTTTATTATTAATACTCTAATATTGTCACTTTTGTTTACAGTCTGTGGTAGCTTGTCTTGTACAAACTTCTGTCTGCTGTAAAGTCTATCAAGGTTGCAGCACGACTGGTTTATTCCAGCATCTTAAACGAGTGGCAGAAGTCTGTTTCTCACTACGAACTGCGTATCCCAGATGATAAGAAGAAGGTCTGATAGAAAGATGGAACAGTTTCAGTGTTTTCACATCACTAAAAGTTAAATGTTCATTTACTGTCAAAGATACAGTCAAAGAGCCTGCGTTCATCCACATGCTGAATAAACTGACCTCTGACACAGTAGTTCCTCTGTGTAATTATTTATTTTAGAATAAAGTAAGTATTAAAGTTAAGATGTGGTTTCTGTTAAAAAAAAAAAAAAGATGGTTCTCTATTTTAATTTGATTCCTTTAATTAAATCCAGGACTTACATTATTAATGCTGTCAACTCAATATTGAACCTCATTATTTTAGGAATATAGTCAAGTCAGCATTTTCCAAGAAAAGTCTATTACAATTTTTGCTTAAATTTTTGTGATTGCTCCTAAATTTTGGCTGGTGCTCCCAGTTTCTGAAATTGGGGACATGAGTGCTACTTACTGAAGATGTTAATTTTGATCGCTCAGAGTTAATAAGAAGAGCCACAAAACAGACTGCTGAATTATAAAACCCTCCCTTCTACCTTCACATGGCCTCTAGCCTTATTAGCACATGTGTGTGTGTGTGTGTGTTGTTGTTTGGGGGGGGGGGGGTCATGTGACAATAGAAAAGCAACGGGCCGCCTCAACCTCATTAGGCTCGCTTTGGCTCGATAGTGGGAAGGCAGCCTTTGCATGACCTTTTGGTGGGATCCACCAGAAATGGACCTGACCTTCACCAGATATTGGGCCAAAGTCCAAAGAAAGAAGAAATAAAAGAGAACAAAAGCAAAACTATGACAGAAACAGTAAATTTCGCCTCACATGACCGCGATCTATACTTTCTTGTGGAACTAAAAAAAGAACTTGCAAAATAAATCATACTGTCTACTGAGAGGCCAGTTGGATATGCTAATGCTGTTAACTGGGGACGTTTTGTTGCTCTGATGCCATGGTGGCCGGAAAAAAGCCGTTTGATATTCATTTGTCATGTTAATTTAGCCACTGTATTCCCATAATGAACGCCCCAGTAAAGTGTGATCTGCAGAAGTGCGCATATGTGTGTTTGGGAGAGTGAGACAGCAAAGACTATGACTGAACTTTTGCAATGACCTTAATCTTTTTCCACTTGCAGAATGTCACATGAGGGGGGAGCGAGTATGAAGTAAACAGGTAAGTGTCAGGCTGAGAGCTGGCAGCCCAGATCTTCATTATTGCATACTTCCAAAGTGTCGCACGCCGCCGTTCGGCTGTCAAAACCCTCATGAGTGAGAGTGTGACGGAGATGACTGACAGCTTATAGTAAAGCCTGTCAAAGAGCCGACAACAGAAACCAGCGCTGAACTGGATTTCAACGTGCCAGTAGCCTTGGACCATGAAAATTAGTCATCCACAGTCACGCTGGGTAACACGGATGTCATTCAGCTTGTGTTTCAATGTTGCTCAGTTCATAATGTGGCCCCATAAATGAAACAATGACCTCCTCATTGGAATGTAAAGCACTATATCATTTTACAATGACAATTTTTGGAGCACTCTTCATTAAACCTTAACAGTTGGGCTCTGGCTCTGACAATCAAGTCACCAAAATAACCGTTAACGTCTGGCAGTTAAAATGGAAACTGAAACATCTACTCACTAACATCCACAATTATTTCCACAATCCAAACAGCGCCTACTCAGTGACCTATCAGTTAATCATTCATGACCGACCAATTTGCTGCTCACCAAGGTGTTGAATTGCTTCATATTGTTCATCTTGCGAGAGGAAAATAAATAAATCACAGTGAGAGAAACATGTTGCAGGAGGCTGGACCATTTATAACAGCAAAAGGTTACACGGCTGCGCTTGACTGATGAAGCACGGCTCTCTAGGAATCTCCTGCATGAATCAAAGCAGTGTTGGAGAGATGCTGCCAGGGGCAATAAGGCTCTACTGAGGTTGTACAGGCACATCGTGGAGAAGAGATGCATATAATTCACACAGCAGGAGCTGCCAGGGCAAATGTAATTCATAATCATTTGAGACAGATCGTAAAGGAGAGGAAAAGTATAACTGAGAGGTGCAGAGGTAATAAGGGACAACAGCAGCAGTGGCTCGAATGGACTGCAGTGTATTGGCTTGTACTGAAATAACACACATGTGTCGAGACTCCTGGCAAAGTGCCATTAAAATCCCCCTGCAGGTGCTTCCACACCCAACTAAACCACACCGTGCAGCAGATGTTATACACACTCATAAACATAAGGCAGTGCTGATGAGCACACGAGTAAACTGTTGCTACTATAATCATGAGCCCAGAGTGTGTTACATTAATGCAATCTGATAATCCAATATTGAGTCTGGCAAGTGGTTTGACAGTAACTCACTATGCAGCACATCTGACTGCATCTGATTCATAAATTAAAAAACAATAATATAAATGTAATTAAATAATAAAACAACAGGCTCAGTGTGCTGCCATTTGACATGAGGAGTGCTGCAGGGATGAAAGACGCCAGAGAATAAGGAATTCAAAACAGCATTTTAGTCTTGAGAGATGGATTTGTATAGAGTTGTTAGTATAAAAACCAAGGCCTATTTCATGACAGCGTGATGGTAAATAGTCATTAAATAGCAGAAAAAATGAGTCCAGCTTCAGTGCAACCAGCTTGTGCGTCCCAGAAATGAACTTGCTTTGGTGCAAATTACGCAAATGATTCCCAGAACGATGACCAAAGACCTTGTAAAGATGCTGCATTGTCCAACCGTGAAATGTGTTTTGTACCAGCTTGAGCTGAAAGACCACGTAGCAAGGAAAAGACCACGACTCCAAAGCTACCATAAAAAAAAAAAAAAAAAGCCAGATTACAGTTTACAGCTGCACATGGAGACAAGGGTCTTGGAAATCATCGTTATATTTAGAGGAAAAAAGGGGAGACTTGCAGGCCTCAGAAGCCTGATGAAGTATGAGGGCGGGAGCTTTGGTCCTAACTCTAGTGGAGAAGCAAGACTAAAGATAGAGAGGGAGTCTTTAAGACATGTGAGGTTGATCCTCAGATGAATGTGCACACATTAAAACTAATCAATGTTTTAAAGTTATGGACTGTTTAAAGTTAGACTCATCTGCTATGAACTCTGGGTAACATGCCACTAACTCAAACCGCTCAGTTCTGTTCACTTCAGGAGAAAATGTCTGCAGTAGACTGTGTTAATCCCATCAACAGGACTTCAGGTATTCAAAAAAAACTAAATGTTAAAAAAAAAAAAAAAAAAAAAAAAAGAAAAAAAACAAAACAAAAACTAAGATATTAAGTGGACATTATTTCTTTATTTTTTTTGCCAGGGGCTGGAGTTCTGTACAGTCTCCTCTCCAGGTGGCTAAAATGTCACACACCACTTGATATGCCACACTGACTCCATTCAAGACCAGAGCTGTGCCACTGAGCTCTGCAACGAAAACACTGGCCGTGTTCTGCAGTCCTGTCTGTCGCTTGCCAAAGATCTGCGGTCTCATCACACCATTTTTTTTAAACCATCGCCGCTGACAGTTGATGGAACTGGTTTCGCATTGCAACATGTTCCTTTAAAATATTTTTTTATTTTTAAAAAAAAAGGAAAGAAGGAGTTTCAACAAGCTCGTGTTTATAGGCCAGCTGCATCATCTCAGGCAGTTTCAGTATTTATTTATTTTTTTGCTTTCATAGTTGTGTAGCATTAAATTCAAGATGTACTATTTTGCGCTGATCGTTTGTCTTTACACATGTTTGAAATAACTTTTTAGCCTAAAGGTAGGTGGGCAAAACTTATAAACGTGACCGTATTTAGTCCTCCTGTAAAACGTTTAACTGGGATCAGAAAAACTCTACGTATATCATGAGCCTCAGGCCTCTGTGTGTGTGTCCGAGGAAAGGCAATTGCTGAATCAGTAAAATTAAATGTAGTGTTACAACAGAAGGCCTGCGTTATGTGTGTGTTATTTACAAGCTTAAATGTAAGCACTTCACCAGCCTGAGCGCATTCTAGGCATAATTACCGCAGAAAACAGCTGATAAGGCCACATATCATAAATGGACTGTTTGGAATATTCTTAACTGATCCTGATTTCAGAATAGGTCTCTTTTAAAGAAAGGAGCTCTGTTCTACCTATTTTATGATACACGAGATTGCTAAAAGTATTGGCAATTGGCACCTGCTTTGACTCACATATGAGCTTTAGTTCATCCCATTCCTAATCAATATGATGTGGGTCCATCCTTTGCAGCTAGAACAGGTTCAACTCTTCTGGGAAGGCTGTCCACCAGGTTTAGGAATGTGTTTATGGTTATTTTTGACCATTGATCCAGAAGTGCATTTGTGAGGTCAAACACTGATGTTGGCTGAGAAGGTCTGGCTCTCAGTCTCTGCTCTAATTCATCCCAAAGGTTTTCTATTGGGTTGAGGTCAGGACTCTGTGCAGGCCAGTCAGGTTCATCCACACCAGACTCTGCCATACCATGTCTTTATGGACCTTGCTTTGTGCACTGGTGCACAGTCATGTTGGAAGAGGAAGGGTCCAGCTCCAAACTGTTTCCACAGAGTTGGGAACATGGAATTGTCAAAAACATCTTGGTATGCTGAAGCATTCAGAGTTCCTTTCACTGGAACTAAGGAGCCAAGCCCAGCTCCTGAAAAACAACCCCACACCATAATCCCCCCCTCCACCAAACTTTACACTTGGATCAATGCAATCAGACAAGTACCGTTCTCCTGGCAAACCACCAAACCCAGACTCTTCCATCAGATTACCAGATGGAGAAGTGTGATTCATCACTTCAGAGAACATTCCGCCACTGCTCTAGAGTCCAGTGGCTGCTGCTTTACACCACTGCATCTGACGCTTTGCATTTCACTTGGTGATGTGTAGCTTCGATGCAGCTACTCGACCATGGAAACCCATTCATGAAGCTCTCTGCACTGTTGTTGAGCTAATCTTAAGGCCACATGAAGTTTGGATGTCTGTAGTGATTGACGGCAGAATGTTGGCGACCTCTTCGCACTATGCACTTCATCATCTACTGACTCCCCCCTCCATCAGTTTATGTGTCCTACCATTTCGTGGCTGAGTTGCTGTCGTTCCCAAACAATTCCATTTCCTTATAATACATCTGACAGTTGACTGTGGAATATTTTGGAGCGAGGACATTTCACGACTGGATTTGTTCTACAGGTGTCATCCTATCACAGTTTCACGCTGGAATTCACTGAGCTCCTGAGAGCCACCCTTTCTTCCACAACAATCAACAGAGAGCAGGGGCTTCTTGACACAGTGTGACAGTGTTTCGGCCGCATTGGACTATCTATAGCCAATACTGACTAGTGAACACATCTCTCCAGCACCATGCTGATTTCTGATTGTCTCCACCTGTGTCCCAGTGTACTGAAGCTTCTCTCAGACCTTCACCAGTTGCCAGATTATCTTTGTTTTCTAGCCACCATTCCAGCTATTTCCAAGTGTTGCTGAGTTTCGATCTAACCCTAACCCAAACCCTTCTGTTTTTTCAACACCAAGCTTGCCTGACCCTCCACAGATTTGTTTACCCTGAGTCTCTCTGTGTGCTGAATCTCATTCTGACCCTCCAAGGATACGGACCTTTCACTGGGGTTGTCTATGTACTTAGCCAACTTTAGCTCACCTAGCCCTCTGTTTGTCAAGTTCTAGACTAACGTATCTGACTGTGACCCAGTTCAGGCAACTGTAGTTCTTTTTTTTTTTTTAATTTCTATAAGCCAGCTGGTCTTCATCATCATCATTTCTGCTGTACTTGGCCAACACCAACACAACTATCCAATCTCCAGGAGTTCAACTTGAGTTTCCTGATTTGCCTCTAAGCCTCCAAGCCTTCAGAGCATTACCTTCGTCAAGAGCTCTAGCTGCTTCTGAAGAGGATTCTTCCGGGCTCTCCTCCCTGAAGATATTGTTGAGAAACTCTCTGACTTTGAAACATTGAACCAACTTTGCTACCACTACCTGGAGGGGGATTCCATCACTCTGCTGGAGCTCTGCCAGATCCACTCCTGTTCCACAAACTCTTTAAACTATAACCATTTGTTCTTGGGGTCCAGTTAAATGAGTACCAAATCGTTACACTGCTGGCTTTGTGCAATACTGCATTATCGTCTAAGCCTTTGTTACTTTATGGCATTGGACATGGTAAGCAGGATAATGCTCTGAACTGATGGATTTAGTTTGTCACAAATATTCAACTTGTCTCCATGGGTTACTTTTACTTTATAGGTAAAACATCTATATTTGGGTGTTCTGTACTCTCAGTAATTGATATTGACTGACCACCTTTTTGGAATCGGTCAACTGGAGATTTTCTGATTCTGATACATATGTTTCCTCTACACTATTGATATCATTAAAAGTCACTTCTAAAACATTCACTTTAATTCCCAAATTCTACAGCAAAGTGTAAGTAGAAATGATGGTGCTTTTAGACTGTTGTGTCATGTTGTTTAAGTTAATGTCTATTTTAATTTATGCTACAAGGAAGCCACTGACTTGTTAAAATAGAGTGCAGGAGGGTGGTTTTGTTATATTTTGGTACCTAATATGAACCACTGAGTCGTGTGTATGTACATGTTTGATAGAAAAGTATATTTACAGATGCAGTGAGAGGTTCTCAGAGGAGTCATTATGAAAATCAGCTGCTAATGTGAAAGCCACAGGAGGAATGAAAATGAGACAAAATCACTTTTTCCTAAAAATAGACAATTATGGTTGAGAAATCTCTCCCAACAAATTGGAACATTAGGGCAAAACAAGCCCAGGGTTGCTCAGATGATTGAATTTCGTCACATGACATTTGATAGCAATATGCATCAACTCAAGTTGCGTCGATCCTCATCACTTCCTCAGTTTCACAGGGCAAGCTAAATAACCTCAACAACACCACACTGAAGTGATGGTCAAATTATTTGATATGTACTGTATTCATTTACAGCTGGGTTATCAGGGGCCGAGCTTCGTCGCAAATGTTTTTTTTGTTATCACCCCAAATATCATATTGCATATCTGCAGTGATATACATTTTCTCAACCAGTTAAGCAGCTTGACAATTTTCCTTGACAGTTTGTGAGCGCAACTGAGTCATCCTCTCATTGGTCAACCAGAATAATTTAAGCACTCGGGCACTGCAGTTCTTAGTTAAAACATAAGTTGGAACTCACAGAAGTAAATCTCACCTTATTTCCGCGCGAGAGAGAGCGCGTCAGCCGCCTCAGGAACTGGAGAGAGAGCGCATCGGCCCCCTCGGAGACCGGGAAGAGCGCGTCGGCTGCAACTACCCCGGGAACAAGAGACGAGGATGCCATAGGCGGCCGGGTGCAGGGGAGTACGTCAGCTCTTTTCTGAAACTGATCAAGTCTGTGGATAGGGCAACGATAGCGGGGAAAGATAAAAGTTGGGGATTGGTTGCCAAGGTCTTTCATAAAATCTCCAGCAAACAGAGCAACTGCTTCAAGAGGTGAAGACACATCCTCCTGGACGGCCGCAGAGACAGGAACCCCCCAAGGACTGGAGGCCTGTGGGGTCACTCCGGACCGCAAGCGCCGGCCTCGCCTTCCCCTGAGGGTCCTCACCGCTGCCTCAGCGGGAAGCGTCGCCAGAAAGCGGGCCAGGCTGGCGACTCTTGGGACCCCCCCAATGCCAGCTGAGTGCCCCAAAATGGAGAAGGTTCATCCTCCATAACATCCTTGGCATGGGAGGCGTTCTTAGCAGCCTCCCTACTAAAAGAAATTCCAGCAGGGAGATCTGCTCACCTCCTGCTGGTCCTTTCTGTGGCTGGTCCGTTCTTTCATGTTTTGAGGGAGGATGGAGGACCCAAACGAAGTATGAAAGTAGGAGTATGAAACAAGTATTTAATTACCAAAAGATAAACAAGCAAAAAGTCCAAACTAAACCAAAAAAAATCCACAACAGAATCCAAGCAGGTAAGCAGGAGAAAAACATAAAAACCTTCACGGGAAAGGAAGAGACTTATGGTGCATGAAAAGAGGGACCAGCAAACAGAATGGGAATGACAGGACTTAAATACACAGGGGAACAAATGAGAGGCAGGTGCAAAATATCAGGATAACAAGGGGGAGGAAGCAAAGCAGAAAACAACGAAGACAGTACAGACCTTTCAAAGTAAAACAGGAAACAGGTAACACAAAAGACAGGGAGACAACTTAACACATAACAAAGAAAACCCAAAATGGCTGCCATGTCTGCCCCAGACCATGACAGGATGTGCATGAAGAATTGCTACTAAACTGCCGTTACCACAGTATTTATGTCTGACAGTCAGTCAGACATCAACCATAATCATTCTGAAGATGTGGAAAAAGGAACCATAACGTCACAGAAATATTGCAAGTTTATTCATAAAAAATTCCAGCTATTCATTCCAGCAGAGTCCAGTTGGTCAAGAACAGTATGTTTCTGATTAAAAAAAAAAAAAAAAAGTTAATACATACAACCACAGGTACGTGATCATTTGTATTTTCTTTTGGTTAATATTTTCAGCTCTAATTTAAATGTGTTAAGAATTTCATTCAAACAAATTGAGGATGTGTGAAACATTATTAAAGCTCATTTTCATCAGTCAGAAAGAAATGATGACAGAAGACAAAGTGATGAAAAATAAGATGCAGCTTGGTTAAATTGCGATCATAAAATCTCTTCACCTCATGACAATTCAAACAGGGTGAAAAAAAATCAAGTGTTGAGGGATAATTTTTGAAATATCACCTTAACAGAAATGATGTCCTCCAACCCTAGACTGAAAATCAAAGATGGATATACAACACTCTTGGTTTGTGAAACCAACAATGGATAGATGTGACTGAGAACTGATGAACATGAATCTTTGAACTCACCCATCAATCATAGCACCTGTCCTCTCAAATACAAATACAGTATAAGTATGTGATAGTTGATTCCAATGAAAACAGGTGAAATAATGAATCCATCACTGTACACTTGTCACCAATTGGGAAATGATTGGAATGATTGGAATAATTTTCATACGAGGCCATAAGCATGTTAATTTCTCCTGTAAAGTTTGGCACTCTAACACACAGGTCTATGGAAATGGATTTTGTTATGTCCAATAATCCACAAACAATGACTGTGCTCACTGTGACTTTATTCTATCATCACGGCCGTTCCAGTTACACTCACATCACGTGCTTTTTGGCAATCACGTCACATTGTCGTGACTCCAAGGTAGGGGTGGGGGTTAAAGCACTATGCTATAGATTTACTTTTGGAAACGGCTCCAAGGAGTTACTCAATTAAATACACAAGTTTCCATCTCAATACTGGCTTCATTTTTCAGTTCCAGAGGTTGCTGCCGTCTATTAACTGAAGACAATGTATTCTGACGGTGTTATGAGAAATGTTTTCTTACCTTTATAACACAATTCATGAGGTTTTGATTAAAGCTAACGAACATCCAACTTCACTGGTATAAAAAGGCATACTCGACTGAAATGCTAAATGACTGTTTACAGTCTTTCTCACAGCAATCATATTCTTGCTGTGATTGGGTGCCATTTCTCAGCCAGCTTAAAATCAAAGAAATCAAACTTTTCTGTGACTACGGAGTTATGATCAGATTGTTGCATATACAGACACTGAGAGTAAGGTGACTGTGACCTGGGAGCAATCAGAATCACTAAACCTTCCTTTATCACCTCTAGAAACTTTCATTTATTGTGGTAAGGCCAAAATACCCTAATTTCTGTGTGCTGCAGTGAGTACCTGAGTACCTGTGTGCCCCCCACCCCCTCCCCCTTTGACCAAATATGCAAATTATAAAATATTTGTGTCAGGTCAGGTATTGAAGAAGGATTCAAGAAAAGGTTTCTACAGTTTTTCAGGTTATACATACACACAGACACGCTCCTGATCAGAATCTTAAGACCAGTCGAAAAATTGCAAGAATTTACATTTGGGACTGTTGGATCTTGATTCAATTCAATTTTATTTGTATAGTGTCTGTTACAATGTCAATTGTCTCTAGGTGCTTTACAGAGACCCAGAGCATGACCCCCGAGCAAATATCATTAACTAAAATTATAATATTAAATCCAATCAATGATAATGGCAAGTAAAAAACTCCCACAGAGGGACTCCACCTCTGGACCTTAAAAAGGTTCTAAATACTGTTTCATGCAAAAAGAAGAAATGGGAGTGAGAGAAATAAATATTTGAGTAAGCAGTCTATCACAAACAACAGTTTAACTGTTCATCAGCAGATCAAAAGTTTAAGACCACAGCCTTTAAAAGCCAAAATCTGCAAAAAAAAAAAGTGAATTCAATGTCATTGTCTGTCAGGGATTTACACTGTCACAACCTCCTAATAACAAAAGCAAATAAATCTTTCACTCACTGAATGTGGTCCGATTGTTGAGCGGTATAAGCAAGGCCTCGCACAATGTGCCATCGCTGCTGAGGTCATTTGGAATTTTAATTTAGTCAAAGCAGAGCTTTTAATTCAGTCAAACTATGAAATTCAGTTTGCCTGAATTTGAATTGCTCCTGTAAAGATGGGGAAAGAAATAATTAAGGATATTACACTAAACCTACACATAAAAAATTACACACGGTCTCATGTATTTGTAAATGTAACACCAGATGGTTAAGAGAAGGAACAGAAATTCTGTCCAGCTGAATCTGCCAGAAATGGTTTTATGTACAACAGTCCAGCCTGTCGGTGCTTTTTCAATGCAGTGCATGAACTTTTCCAAACCTAAATAGCAAAGGAACAACACTGACACCACCAGTATTTATTAAGATTAGAGGTTTAGTTTCAGTACTTACACCCCGAGTTTCCTGTGTGCAACAAATTGATAAGATGTCTAAATTTGGTGTCCCATTTAATTTTAACAAACTAATATTCTTTCAAACTCACCCTAAAGTGTGATACATTTCTTTCTTCACTATGCTGCTCTGCCTCAGCAGGTTGTGGCTGTGTTTCCTTCATGCAACAAGATTTATTCGTGGAACTATTTTGATGAATGGTCTACACCGAGTCATTTCGTTTTTAATGCTAACAACTAAACTGTGAGCCCACAGACGATCAAAATGAGAGTCTGCTCAGAAATTACCACTACTTTGTACTGTTACAAACATAAATGAACAATTTCACAGTGGTAGGCTAAAGCTGCTGTTATTCGAAGCTGACGCCACCTGTATTAGTCAAACCCACAAGTTATAACCTGAGATACTGCAGATTAAACAAAAAATTAAAATAAAGTAATAATCAGACCATTCTATGTTTCCGTCATTTAGACAAGGAACAGATCAGCACTGATGGCTACACGTGATCCTGTCTACTTTTCCTGAAATAACCGGAGGAAGATTCCAGCGCGGAAAAGACTGGAAAGGCTCAGATCGGCAAAGACCTGGATGAGTGTGAGTGCTGCCACCTTCACCGCCATGTTCTGTGGTACTCTGAAAGCCTCTTTTTGCCTTTCATGTGACTCTGCCATTATGGAAAACTGCATGCCCTTTTCTAAGACTCAGCAGGACGCAGCTCATGGATTTGGTTCTTCTTTTGTTCATGTTAAAGTTGTTTTTTTTTTAAATTATTAATAGTTATTAGCATATTGTCAGAATCATTTTAAACTGTCTTTGAGGTGGTTACACATGAAAACAGATTGAAAGACCATGCAGAGGTGCATGTGAGGCCAAAGCAGAACAATATACCAATATATACTTTTAGATTTTCTGAATATTTTGTTTTTCCATCCCAAAAGTGAACTTTTTCAGGTCAATAGCTATTTGGTGTAAAATAAATGGTTAAATTCTGAAGCATTTTCATTAAATTTCAGGGATTTTCTAGGATTTCAAGCATCTGTGCAGACCCTGCAGAACCAAAGACAACATGCTTAGCTATATAAAAATATATATATATATATTGTTATTGATAGCATTGTTGTCAGGGGAGACAATGCACCTTGATAAAGAGGGCAACATTAACTGATTTAAAGATTTTAAAGGGGCTTGAAGAAGAACTTTATTTAGTGATTAAATCTTATCTAAGGATGTGCCCCTGAGAAGCTAGTTTAAGCCTCAAAGCGACAGCATTCCAAGCTGCTGACATTTAGAAGGAAATTTTGGAAGAAAGGCCATATGACAGGTTTCTCTATCCTTCCCTGCTTCCCTTCTGTTATTTCATACCTCTCTTGCAATGTGTGGGCTGCTAAACCCAGATTAAAAAAAAAAAAAAAATTCAAGAGGGAACAGACCCTCTTTACGTCAGCTAAGACACTGCTCTCTCTGTGGGTAAAGAGCCCTTCGCATAGTGATGGCAACTCCAAAAGACCTCACAACTCCAGTACAAACCAAATCAATCAAAGAGCAAGGCTGATGCTGTGTTCAGGGTCCATAATGAAAGCCAGAGGAGAATTATTCACCAAACCAAACACAGCTTCAAGCAAATTAGTCAGGGAGAGTTACTGAACTGACAGCAATTAAATGCACTTATGATGATTTGCTTTGGGGCTCCTGACAGAAAAGGCATTTGTTTGAAATAAATGGTACATTTATAAGTTGTTCAGAGAGCATATAATAGGAACACACTGAAGACTTCTGGACCATGACTGGGTGATTAAAATAACACCCAAGTTGTGGTACGTGGTGTTAAACAGATCTGCTGAGACACAGTAAGATCTACTAAGTGACAATTTTAACTTGAGTTACAAATTGCAGTGTCTCCACAAAAGAGCCTACTCTGGAGCTGAGAGAAACGGCTTGTTTGTAGTCCAGGTTTTCTGCTTCCAGGCTTGTCTACCTCACCATATAACATATTTGCACGGTACCTGCTTCGTGACAAAAGTAGCACTATTAAAACAAATAATTTGGAGCTCCTGCCAATCAAATCGGAGACCAGGCCTCTAAAACGACAACAACTGAGCTTCTCAGATAGAGGGTTACATGCTAAATGTTCTGCAGTAATGTCCACTTCAAGTTAAACAATTTCTTTGTTTAACGTTAAAGGCGGGCTAAGTGGTTTGGATGATACTGCATGTATCATTACTTGAACAAGACATTAATGAGAAATTACGCCCCGTCATGAACTCACCCAAGCCTCTCTCCCCTCCCCCCACTTCACGTGCACGAACACAAGAGAGAACGCTCCTGCTGACTGGCTGAAGTAATGAGTAATGAGAGTAATGACAACGTGCCCTCAGTACATTTGTTCCCTGTTTATGGAGTCAAAGCTGTGTATGAAGCCTTTTTTTTTTTAACAGTGTATTCGTGAGACAGAAAGCAAGCACATGATGAGGAGACACTCACTGAATGTGAGAAAAAAGTGCTCTGAGGTACAAAATGCCTTGATCGCTTCCCCTGTCTTTAAACTTGTTAACATAAACTCCCAAAACCAAAGCAGGAACTTGTAAATGATCCCAGTTTAAGATCTTTAAATGTACATGACAAAGTATATTCTCCCTGAAACTAGTGTTTAAAATGCATATAATATGTGAAACTTGGGAGCAATTAGCTCTTAATTATGTGCTTATATCACTTAATCTTAATGTGACGTGACATAATTACAGCACACTAAGTTTAATCAGTTAAAACTGAACGTAAATGTGTTTAGAGAGGACATTGTGCTTGCAGAAGCAGAACTGCATACTAAATTAGCCGGCCACTGTTGGTTGGACAAGTTCAGCCAGCTGATTGCAATCAATGCCAGGCAATGTCAACTTTGCACTGCTTTTATGAAACTGTTCTAAAATGCATGATTAATTTTGCAATCCGCAAAGCACGCTCATGTACGTTCCACAACATACGTTCTTGAAGAAACACGAGAGTAAACTGTACGGGATGGCGACGAGACATTTTCCCCTCGAGGCTGGATTATCGTCACTGAGATTTACGATGGATGCCACACAACCCCAAACATGATGTAATCCAAATGCAACAGAAACAAAGAACTTGTCAAAAAGATGATTTAGCTCAGAGTGGTGAAACAAATCAATAAATAAAAAACAAAACAGACGTAAAGAGGCCTTGATGTACAAAAAGCTGTGGTATCGATTCTCGCAGCATACTGACAGACTGTTTTCATTACAAGCTCTTTTCTTTTTGGGTTGCTCATCAATGATGGGGTACTTTTTCATGAAAAGAGTTTTTTAGATCCACTTGATTTTACTGCAATTGTTTAACATAAATATGTTCTCTTCAGCTGGTGAAAGTCTTCCACCTTGAACGTCCTTGAAGCTGTTTGATTTCAGGTTCCTGTGCAGCTTGGCCCATAAATATTTGGACAATGACAGAATTTTTATGATTTTGCCCTTTCACATCACCATGCTGGATCTGAAATAAACCAAAGAAGATGTGATAAAAGGGAACATGTTCAGTTTTAATTTAAAATTTTCAATTACAGCCATTTAAAAAAGTGCTTCCATTTTCAGAGGCTAAAAATTATTTGGAAAACTTACATCACTGCAAATATAACAATCATTTATGATTCTTTTGCAGTCTCTGACATCACCAAAGTCTGAGTTCTCTTCCTGGAGAAGCTTTGCCGGGCGTTCACGGCCACCGCCTTCAGTTGCTGCCTGTTTCTGAACCTTTCTGCTAGAAGTCTTGATTAACCAAAAGCATCCGGTGACTGACTTGGCCATGGAAGAATATTCAATTTATTTGCCTTCAGAAAGTCTTGAGTAGCTTTTTCATAAGTTTAAGGTCATGATCCATGAGTTTTGGAGCATTTGTCTGAATGTGAGGAGAGAGTAAAGCCCTACACACCTGATAATTTATCCGTCAGCAGTCACATCAAAAAACACCACTGAATCCGTTTCACTGGAAGCTGTACATGCCCACACATACCCCCCCCCCATGATGTGGTCTGCTTTCCATCATGAGCTGTTCCTTGTGTGTATGATATTTTATCTTGTTTTCATCTGCCCACAGAATCTTATTGAGAACATGGTAAGCTTTTTTAGATGTTTTCTGGTAGTCTGTTCGGGCGTTCATGTTCCTGAATACACCTCGTATGTTCCCCAGAATATTCTTGACTTCTACTGATGTCGTGAAGGTGTTTTTCTTGACCAAGGAAGAGATTCTGCGATCATCCATTCTAGCTATCGTCTGTGCTCCTGCAGGCGTGTTGATGCTGTTGAGCTCACCGGTGAATCTACCAAACTGTTAATTTGGTCACAGTTTAGGTTTTGCTTTCTCTCTTATAGATTTATGTTGTTTTCTTCTTCACTTGCACTGAGATCTCCTTGACATTCATATTGGTAGCTCCAGTCAAACAGCTGCCAAGGACCAACTCAATACCTGAACCTCAGAACTTTTGGTCTCCTTCATTTGTCTCAAAGTAATAAGATAACGGATCGCACATAGCCAATTATTTTCCTTTTCCTTTTTTTTTTTTTTTACATCAGATGTCCAAATTCTTTTATGACACAAAAATGGAGGCGTCCTGAAAGGAAAAAGCCATATTTTTTTGTGCAACGTCTTGAATAAAAGCTGAATGTCCAACCGTTGATCGTATCTCGCTTGTTTCAAATCTATTGTGGTAGTATATAAAGACTTTCATTGTTCAAATACTCCTGGACCTGACTGTTAATGAGGCTTGGCGTTCAAGAGGGTCTGGGGTTTGATTCACGCAGCACGAAGAGAGGAAGGAAAAAACTGCATTTGTTTAACATCGAACACGTACTCTGCAGGTGGTGAAAGTCTGACACCTTGAATACCCTTGATGGAAAAGCTAATGAGCTGTTTGAGTCGAGGTTCCTATGTGGCCAAGTTCATTCAAGCTCAGTATTTCTGTCAAGTGAGAATCATTTTGCAATAAATGAGTCAATTTATGAACAATATACCCACATCCATATATTAGTCACTGGGA
The DNA here is from genome assembly GCA_018398805.1 of Hirundichthys speculiger. NCBI lineage: Eukaryota > Metazoa > Chordata > Actinopteri > Beloniformes > Exocoetidae > Hirundichthys > Hirundichthys speculiger. Next base: position 5,279,655 of record JAGFBZ010001224.1, read on the forward strand.
TTGTCACAGTACTAGAACTTCAAACTCAATAGAGGAAATACTCAATATCAGAGTGGGGGAAAAATATGAAAAAAGGCAGTTATTTTTTGAATAAACTCAGCCCCTAATGTACCTTTCACACCAAATGTAACACATGTGTACTCACCACTGGATTCAGCACACTGACCAACAGAGTACAGAGCAAAACACACGCAATGTAGGAAGAGTTTTTAAAAGATCAAACGTGTCAGTTTGTTGTTGGCAGGCAAGGAGCTCCTGGTCTGTATGCAGTGTTTATGCTGCCAGCAAGGAAGCATCTGTCACTGTGCTAAGAGGAAAGAAACAACAACAAAAACACATCAAGACCAGTCCTGTCAGAGAGAGAGAGAAAAAAAGAAGAGCTCCCTGAATTTGCCAACATGTGTTGGATGCACAGCTAAAATATTCTGCACTCTCAGATAGTCGGCATCACTGCGGAGTCATGTCATGCCCTTCAGCGAACGCACACACATACAAATATATGAGATTTCCTCTGTCTTACCTCCTGGTGGCCTCATGTGCCTCATGTCTATTGGATGCATTGTTACAGCATGCAGGGGAGTTTAACTTTGACTGCTAAGGATCACGAGCCTGCCGAGCTACATGCTGCCACTGAACTGAGTTTCAGAGCGCAGAGTCAAGTCACTACTTCTACATCCAGCTCTTTCCACAAGAAGTCCTGGTGTTCCTGAATGAAAATTTCTGGAATGCACAAAAATTTTCTTTCTTTAATTGAGATCCAATACAAAAAGCTCATTATGCCCATTATTTCAAATATTCACAGTTTCCTGTGACGTGTTCAAGACACCACATGGACAGAGGACAAAAGTTCTCCTTTCATCCATGTCTTTAAAGCTCTATTCATACCAGCTTAATCTTTGTGATTCATGAGATTAACAATGATTTTTTTCTTTAAAAAAGTTGCAATGGTGGGCCTCATGGTAAAATTTTTGATGCACTATCTTCAAAACTATCAGCTAAATGCAGTCAATCCCGGTTTAAGTTTGTCCAGCTGCTACTTTGAGAGGAGCGGTGTGCCTGGCTGTACATATTGATGGGCTTCAACAGAATTAGGTAAAAATGGCACTGATGGTGAACATTGCGCTGCAGATGAGTATCAAACCCCACTCTATATTTAAATTGTTGATCAGCTGGGTATCTGGCTTGGTACGCCCTCAACAACAATGCTTTCACTACTCTTCTTTCTTAAGGCGCTTGTGCCTGTGTGTGTGTGCATGTGCATGTGTGTTGTTCTGAGAGTATTAAGCTGCACGACAGCATCAAAGACAAGAGATGGACGACTCATCTTGGATGTAGATGGAGCATAAAAGACGTCTTTAAGTTTCACATTCAAGTCTTTCACTCATCGCTGGTGCAGGCTATGATCCTGTCCTCTCCGCTGGCACACAGCCTGACTCAAATATTCTCTCTCCTTCATCTACAAAATACAGTTTTCAGTTCTCTGGCCGTGTTGTTGAACGCTTGGCTGAAAGCGTCAGCGTTTCTCCAGAGAGTCCTCCCTTAACTCTAACGATGGTCACAGCCCAACGACGGTCCTTCTTATCCAGACTGAGCTGCAGCAGAATCTCTGAGACTGTCTGACTCAGTATCACTGGAAGAGCCCTCCAAATCAAATCAAATCAGCCGCGTTTCCACAAACAAAATGACAGGAATCCAAGTGAAACTAATCACTCCATTTGGCTTTGATCACGACAACGTGAGCAGAATTTGCAGCAATTTCCATACAGATCTCTTCACACGCTCGTGACCAATTTATTTGCAGTTTGAAATATCTTTTCACACTACAACTCCCCAGCTCCTCAATCATCAAATTACCATACCTCCTGTCATATTCCACAGCTATTCACCAGCAATCGTGACTGTGCCATATTCTATTTCACCAGTAAAACACTCTTGGCTTTTCTCCCCCTCAGTTAATGTCTTAATGCACTGATTTGCCAGGAAAAAAAATAAAATTCAATGGGAGTGGGAATCAACCAGCATGCAAGCAGTTTTCCTCAACAGGATTACCTGTTTGAATGAAGGATTAATCGAATCTGGATATAAGGATGTGGTATTTATTGGGTAAATAGTTAAGCAGGGCCAAAAGCATTAATCCTGTAATCCTATAATACAGTCTCACCTCTGATTTTCATTGACTCAAATACAGAAGGAAACATACAGAAATGCATTGGTTTAAAACCACAGCTCTGTCAGCAATTTGATGAAAAACATGTTTCAATTATTTCATAACATCAATAACTATTCTATCAGTCTAATGGATTCAGGGGAACGTTCCAGCAGAGAGGCATTGCTACTGTGATACTGGGTTCATGATGATATGCTTATATTACCATTAGAGGATTTATAAATACGGTGCGACACTTGATGAGGTGATTAAATGCAAATCATAAAGTCAGTATTTTAGAAAACATACGAAGTCTGTGTTTTCCGTTTCTTTGTGGACAAAGTTAGATTTGTTTAAAAGTTGAGATTTGAACAGAGAATTAAAAAATGGGAGAAGACACCTTTTAAGCAATTTACACACTCTGCTTTTGCATTGTAATCAGCATTTTATCGAGGCAATTACAAGTTGATAAAATGTTCTTTTCCTTTTGTCCATTTGTCCTAACGCTAACCAGGACAAAAACAAAGGGATCAAGCGAAAGGCTGAACAGACAGGCAAGACAGTTCAGGGCTGCACTTGTGGCACCAGGTGGACAGCAGGCACAGCTAAGGCGGGTGGCCTCGGCACTGCTCTGACAGCGGAGATAGTTCAAGTGGCGCCTACAGTCCTGGGTGGATGGCAGACAAAATCCAGACTTGGCTAAGGGAGCAGGAAGCGATGAGACCAAGGGAGCAGGAGCCCTGGAGACTGGTGCAGAGGACACATCCAGAACCTCCTCAGGATGCGAGCGGTCTGCCTGAACCAACGGCAGAGTCCTCATCTTCGACTGCGGCGGCAGAGTCCTTGTCGATGGTGGCGAGTGCTGCTGTGGCATTTTTTTGTGAACTTAAACTAAGAGCTGTGAATGAAGACCTAAGATAGCATTACTGTTTTTACTTTAAAGAAAACATAGCTTGTTGTGCTGTAAACTGCACCGTTAGAGTGCTGTGAAGGGCTCTGAGAAGGGTCCAAGGGCGTCGGCTAAGTAGGGTTGCCACCTTCCAGACATGAAAATAAAGGACAATTCCGTATTTTACGGGACGGGTGGCAACCCTATGGTGTAGACATTTTTAAAATGCGCGGGTAGCAGCGCAGCACCGGTGTCTGTGGTAACTAGGCAACCGTGACAGCGTGGGGAGGGGCAGGCACTGAGAGTGACAACATGATTGGCACACACATATAAAGATATGGGCACAGAGTGCAGTGTTGTCCCGCCACAAAGATTTTGCTGGCCTTAATGTTTCCTGTATTTTATTTTGTTCATTATTGTTAAATTTAGTGTTGATGTGTGTGTGACAGACGTGACGTGTGTATGGGGCGTTAATGAAAATACGGAACAAATCACGTCCCGTATTAGTTCAATACGCGACGCAACATTTTTTTCTCAAATAAAGGACAATTCCGTATTTTACGGGACGGGTGGCAACCCTACGGCTAAGCCACCTTCTCTACCTTCAGCCATCCCACCTCTTGTCAGCCACTAGCTCAGCTGGCCGAGCTCCTCTAGCTGAACTGCCTTTACCCCACAAGCCACCTTCACCACCATTAAACTATCCACAGTCTGGCTAGCAGCAGTCTGGCAGGGAAACAATGGCCACCTGTGCCAGAGCTCCGGCAGTTCTACAGAAATGTGACATCTGAAATGGGAACGGATGACAGATTTGATCAGAGTTTATATAAAGTAATTCTAGCTAAGCATAAGCTAACCCCAGGTTAGATTTTTTTGCATAATATTATCAATGCGAATTGAATGAAGAAAAATTTAAATTGAGTCTAAACTGATCCTCTTTGCTCTCCATTTTACAACGTCCTTGATGCATCCTCTTCAGCCCATATAGGAAAGTTTGCTTAAATATCTTAGAAATATCAGCAGAAACCGCAGCATTCAAACAAGCGTTGGAAAATATTTAAAGGTCCCCTTCCACAACAAACCATTTAATACATCTTTTTTTTTTTTAAATTACCATAGGTAAGTTCAAGTTGCACTTGCATGCTCAACTTCAAAATGCTACCCCTGTAATCTGTATCAGCCTGTGTTACAAAAAAAAAAAAAAAACAGCCGAAAACATGAGCGGATTGTAAAAGCCGTACCAGCCTACGTCACATTGAACATTAGCGATGCAGTGGCTCGTAAGCCCGCCCCTGCAAAAACGTTGTGGGCGGCAGGCAGGGAGCAGAGCTTATTTCAGTAGGTCGCTAACGAGCGAACAAAGAGGAGCTAACATTTCAAAAATATAGCAGAGAAAGTTCATGGCTGTGCTGTTTGCAGCAGTAATAAATCTACATTGCATGTCTTGCCTAAGAAAGAGGATCTACGGAAGAAATGGTTGGAATTTATTTTCGGAACACCACCAGCGAAGTATAACGCAACTTTACTTGTTTGTTCTGATCATCAAAGTGACTATTCAAATTACAGTGCCGACAGTAGCGGATAAGTTGTGCTTAAAACCTGGATCTATGCCATCACAACGATTGACCCCAGCTCGCAGGCTGTAAGTAAAAAATTATTTTTTTTTCAAACTACAGTTGTTGTTTCAAAACCCTGTTATTCTACTCGTTAATAGACTGTAGCATGCATGACATTGGGACAAGTTATAGGTAATGTTGTCCATAACCACTCGTTAACTTCTACCCAGAGAGTATGTTAGCTAGATAAATCTATAATCTTCCAACCTAAAATTTGATAACAGGGTGTTTACAGACATTTTTTGGCCAGGATAAAAAAAAAAAAAATAAGACTGTATCTCTGAAGTCATTTTTTGCATGTTTTGCTATTTGTTGCCAGTTATCTCTATTTAAGTTGACGGAAACCAACTGAAGGAGAACCCATGAGAGGGAGCGTCACAGTGCTGTTAGCCAATCAGAAGCGAGACGTTTGCATTTCATTAATATCAATAAGAATCCTCTCGTTTTCACCTAACTGAAACATCTCGAAACAAGACAACCGTAGCATATTTTTCATTGAAACCAACTCTCAGGGCATTATTTCAGACTAGAGACCACCACAAAATTAATGAAAATATGATGGAATAGGATCTTTAAGAAATCACTACCTTACTGAAGAAAGCTCAGTAGAAAATGCCCAAATGATGCAAAAAAAAACACATGTTCAAAGTTACAGCAAAAGGCTTCCATTAGTTCTGCACCATTCAATATTACAGAGCCAATTCCACAGATGCTACATAATTATTTACAATATTATATGCAACAAGTTTCAATGATCTACTTATTACATCATAAAATTAGACTAAATGAGACATCCTTTTTATAAACAAGGGAGCAAAGACGGCACAAGGATAGAGGAGAAAAGATCAAGGAGTGACAGACATCCAAACAAAAAGAGCTGCAGAGGTAAAGGAGGAAAATATCAGACTCAAAAATGCTAAATATAGTTCACAACACTGTATAAAGTTGACCAAACAACAGACCCTACACTAACAGAGTAGATATCATGAAGAATATGATTTATTTCAAGACACACTGCTGGTATTTTAAAGTAAATGAAGTGTGCTGTGCTATGAAGATGAGAGAAACAGGAGCCTCCCAAAGTCTGAGAGACGATGCAGCTCAAGGAAACAAGTACAAAGACAACAGGAAGCGCAAAGACAAATTACATCACTTTCATACAGGGGAACTTTGATGTTGGTGGAAAGCAACAAAAATGCAATTAAAGGTAAGAACACGAAACAAGAAATTTGAGTTCACAAGTACAAGTGCGTACAAACGTGAAGCCCGTACGGTGAAAAAATGATTCCAGCCTTCAATGAAAATAGAAACTAAAATCAAAGAATGGTCCAAATCTTTCCTTGTGTATAACTTTGTTATTGTAACGTACACAAAGCAACCATATTTAATGCATATGCCAACTTTGTGCCAACTACATTTTTTTTTTATCCAGTGGCTTTTCGGTCCTACATCCAATGGGTTGCTGGCCTCATTACGCTAACTGTTAAGCTAGTTTGTTCCTGCTTTTTGCAGGAATATAGCTTTCAGGGTCCTCTGGATTCCCAGGCCATTTGCTGTATGCCACTCTCCTCCTGTCTCTCCCTCTCCCACTCTCCTATCTGTGCCACTGCCTTTACCGCATCTATCAAAATTCAAGGCCAAAAAAGTCATGAAAATATCTGTAAAAATACCCAGTAACACAAAGCACTCTGTGAGCTGCTCCACACAGAGCTGTGGGCCATCAAAATTATATATTACATCAAGAACTACTTAATAAAGTATATACTGCTTCAAGACATCATAAACTGTGGGTGTAAAAATTAAAAGAACATGAACTGAGGAAACCTAAGATTTAATTATTATTAACGATCCAATATAATTTGTCCTGATAACCCTCTAATGACTAAGTTAATATTTCCATTTTACAGGTGCCTTCATTCATTTCATTTCATTTTATTGATTCATTCTAGACATGTCAAAACCATATTTTAAAGCATAGACAATTTTAACACTATCATGAATCTATGTGGCTGAAAATAAATATATTTATAAAATAAAACATATAATAATGCATAATTCAATATACACTGACACATGTGCATAACCATAATTTAGAAACATATAGAACCTCTTGTAAATAAATCTAAACATTTAATGGACATATTCCCCCCAAAAAAATAAAAAATAAAAAAATAAACAAAATTTATACCTAATGTATACACACCGATCTATATACATACACATACATACCAATATGCGAAACACATATCTGGTTTAACATGTCTGAAAAGCGGTAGGAAGAAGTAAAACTTATTTAATCCTTGCCCTTCTCCAATGTTCCATGATTACCCTTAAAATGTATCCAGAGTAAATTTATGCAGAGTAAAGTATGATTTAAGTATGACTTAAGCACTGTGAAGATGGAAGGATGTGATATACAGGATTCCCCTAAGAAAAACTTTCACCAGTACAGTGCGTGGTGGCAAAAAAATAAATAAATAAATAAATAAAAAAATCACAATAAAATGTGTCTTTACTGGACCCTTCAGTGGAAGAGGATATAACAGAATATGTGGCCATCCCACAAGGCAAGTACAGACAGCTCCCCACTTCCCTCACATTCATGTTTTCACAATAATTAAGCATATCACATCATGCCTATTTTAAGCTAAATTAAAACAGAACTGACCAAGAATGCCAAGATCAACTTATCTTTACAATCAATAAGTTGGAAGAAAATGTGAGATACCATTTGAGAAAAAGACCCTGAACTCTTGAGTTAAAAGAATATACAGTCATGGAAAAAATTATTAGACCACCCGTGTTTTCTTCAGTTTCTTGTTCATTTTAATGCCTGGTACAACTAAAGGTACATTTGTTTGGACAAACATAACGATAACCACAAAGATTGCTCATAAGAGTTTTATTTAAGAGCTGATATCTTACCATTTTCCATGGTTTTCTTGATTATAACCTAAATCACTTAAGTTTTTACATCAATAGCTATGGTGTTGTACTGCCAAAAAACACTGCTTTTATGCATTCAAAGTGTTTTCTTTTCTGTCTGTTTTTAGTCACATGATGACGTTTAGTGGTACCAGGTATTAAAATGAACAAGAAAGTGAAGAAAAAATGGTGGTCTAATAATTTTTTCCATGACTGTATATACTAGGGCTGGGCAATGATAAAAAATTTTAATCACGATTAATTGCATGATTTCCCTGATTAATCACGATTAATCGCACTGGATACAAAAAATTAAATAATGAATTCAAAAGTAGTGTAAAGGTCACTTTTATGTAAATGTTCTGCTGCCATATGAACTACAGTGCCATAACATTTGTTGTTCAAACACTTTTAACAACAGCACTTGTCAGTAACACATATTTAGCGTAAATCTCATCTTAAAAACTGTGAAATAAAATAAAGCTTATTGCCACACTTTAGTTCATATGGCAGCAGAACATTTAAATAAAAGTGACCTTTACACTACCTTTGAATTCATTATTTGATTTTGCGTATACAATGTGATAAATTGTGATTAATCAGGGAAATCATGTGATTAATTACATGACAATCACATTGATTTTAATCATTGCCCAGATCTAATATATATATATATATATATATATATATATATATATATATATATATATATATATATATATATATATCACATTCATGCTTCGAAGAATGGAAATAAAAGCAGAGCCTGAAACCTTTTGGTCACAATGATTCTTTCTGAAAACCAGCAGCAGAGCGAGAGGACCTGGACCTGACATATACTTTTACCTTTCCCTATATGGAGCACGAGAACCTCTGCTGCAAAAGGAAACACTTGTTTTTTCGACTCTATATACAGAGATTTAAAATGGTTCAGCCATGGGCCGCTACATGGTTTATAGTAGCTGGACTCTTCCTGCAGCGGTTTGTGACCCTTTGTTCCGTGTCTTCCTCTGTCTCTCTCCGCTGTAAATTAAGGCCACTACTGCCTAAAAGAATCTTTAAATAAAAAATGGTTCAGACACCAATCATCAGGAGATGCTGGCATCACTTAAACACAACTTTTTATGGCCAACTATCTCCTAAAACCAGAGGGAGAAAGATGGAATATCTCTACCTCCATACCAGTTCCTTTAAGAGCATACATCACTGCCAAACACCCTTCACTGTGTTCCATTTGTACTTGGAAGTTGGAACGTCCGAGTTTCTAGCCAGAGGTTCCAACTGAAACACCATTTCCAACTCATAAACTGTAAGATAAGCTGAGTGTTTACTTAGATAAGGTTTTTCCAACTTTCTAAGAGTTCTGTCAAAGATGGGTGCAGTGTCAAGCGCAGCATCTGCCGTGGTGCTGACTCTGTATCCGATGTGTTGAGGTAAAAGAGACCTGGGCCAAAGGTGATGCCCTTTATTTACCGGTCAGTCTTCATTCCTGCCCTCAGCTTTGGTCATGAATTGAGAATAGCAACCGAAAGAATAAGAATACAAGAATACAAGCAGCTGAAGAAAATACTACTCCTCAACATCGAAGAGGTGCCAGTTAAGGTGGTCCTGGTTAGGATGCCTCCTGGACACGTCCCAGTTCAGGTGTTTCAGGCACATCCAACCGGGAGAAGGTCCAGAGGTGGGAGAACCGAGAGAAGGTGACCAGGAAGAGGATGGAAGTTAATGGACGGATGAATCAGGCATATTCATAGTACTTCACGCTTTTTATGAATGGATGTGTTGTAACACTTTTGCTATTTTTTTTATACACTACAAGTACAAGTAAAATACTGCAGATGCTGTTGTTATTCATTTGTATAGCTAACAATAGTGTTTAGAAAGGTTTGTGGTCGTTTTCTTTGTGAGCGTCCAGATTTTGCATCTGCAACTCAGTCGTCTCAGGTGTGACATCATTCTCACTTCTGACATTCCAACTTCTGAGGTCAGTGGAATGAAACATAATCTCATGCACTGCCTAAAAAAAAACTTATGACTGGTCATTATGTCTGGGCACCTCAGTGATTAAGCAAATAACCAAAGAAGCAGAGAAATATTAAACATATAAAAATTTAAATGCCTTATAATTTAAAGATGTCAAGCCTTATTAAAGCTTCAGACACACAGAAATTAATGAGTCCATCCTCTTTATTAAACAAGTTTTTGCACAGCATCTGTGTTTTTCTGATAGAAAATAGATATACACAGATATTTAGGATAGGCGGTAGATTTATTTATTTTTTTTAACTTTACTTGCTCATCTCAGTGGAGGAAATTAATGAGAAGCCAAAGATGATAATGATGATAAAATATCATTCCTGCTTAAGCAGCAGGCCTTGTTAGAGAGATAAAGTAAGTGGAACAGGGATGTACCTGGCTGATTAAAATTGATACTAAGCACAAGATAAATACTTGTTAACTGGAAGACAGCAGAAGATCTAATTACACACTTAAATGAGATGAAAGGAATTCACGTCAAATGCCAATTTTTTTTTTTTATAAACCATTTCAAAGTTGGTTTTATCGAACTCTCTTGTTCATTGACTGCTCTTTGAAAAGTCGGCAGCAATCAGGGTCAACGTGCAAATCAATCGAGGTGTGAGCGGATGACAAGCGTAAAGCTGCGCTGCAGGGAGGTGGACATCACCGCTCCCCTCAGAGGAAACCGACTCAGCCGGCAGTTATGGATTTTACTGTCTGTCATGAGCAGAATTGGGGGAAAGTGGTTGCAAGATTGAGTGAAAAAAAACAAACAAACAAAAGGACAGCTTCAGATCGCTGGAGCCAAGGAGAAGGTAAGGGAGGACAAAGTACAAAGCTTTCTAGCAATAAAAAATTAGCTCAGCTGGTACCAGGAATTTCCACTTCAAACATTCAACTTCAAGCATCTGTTTGTCGTTGGATAAACTCTTCCCACCTTTATAGCTTCTGTTATGTTGTATGATGTTATGTTATTAACATGATTATGTGCTGTGGAGGGTGGAGGAGTGAAAAAATGACAGTTTTGCACTCAAGACTAAAAGCTTGGGAAAAAAAAAAAAAGAGATGATTGCAGACAGCCTCAAATGGATCGATGTTTCAACAGTGTATTTAAAGGGGCGCATTATAAGAAATATAACAATTTGTAAGTGCTTGAGAGCCTTATGTGTTTCTGTTTTGTCTTCCCAATCAACTCCAACGTGACACAATCCTGTCACTTTCTTTGGAGCCGCTCTGGTCTAAAAATATGTCAGTCAGTGAGCTGTTCATTTTTGTTGAGTATTGTGACATCACAGAGCCGAGCGAAGGTCACATTATCCACCCTCCTCATTTTTTATCTCCACCCAACTTCACATCATGCTGCAGTTGCTTTAGACTGAAAAGCTGCGTAACAGGTCTCAAAAGAAAGAAGGAGGGGCCATGGCTGACCCCGCCCCCTAAGACCAACAGCTAAAAACAAGACCTGTCAGGACACGTTTGAAAGGTGAGTTGTTGTACGGTTCCCTGTGGTATTTTTACCAAAATATACAACAGATACTCCATTAGTTCCTCAGAAAATCATATTAATTTGTTAAAAAGAGAGGTTATCACTCATTTAAACTGGCACAAAGGGAGATTTGTTTTTTTTTTTCTTTTTCCATTTTCCTCAAAGACCCCCCTGTAGGCGAGGAGGATTAAGTTCCTTTTACAACACTATTCAAAATTTTCTTTTGTTTAATCCCTTACACAGCAAGTTATTGCTTTTTTGAGTCTCTGCCACAATTCCCACTATAGATCTGTGAGCTTCATCATAATCATCAATCATATGAGTTTAAACACAACAAGATGTTGTTACCAGTGACAACCAGCTTCAGAGTTGAGTTACTTTGGATGTTTTTTGTCAATAATAAGAATAGAGGACTGCCTGAGCTACAGAGCACTTCCTAAAAGTAATGTAATCTTCCCTTAAATGAAACTGAAACAGATATTTTACTCCATATATGCAAAAAAAAAAAAAACCCTCATATGTGATGCATTAATCTATGAAAACCTGTCTGCCATCCTCTGCAGCCGACATTAATTCTACCTCTCTGTTCTTAGTCTCAAGACCTGCTTTTTTTATGTCACGAAATGAATTTCAGCAAACAGAGTTAATCAAATATGGAAAGATTCACAAACGTGTGTGATGCAGCCAAAATGCGTAAAAGCAAACGAGTGTGTTGCAAATCCAGCCACGGCAGAGCTCATTTCAAAGCAGACCATGAGTGGGATGTGCACTCCACCTCTCCATGGAGCACCTTTCATCCGACACCTCAGCGTGCGTCTGGATTTACGCAGAGGAGAGAAAAGCTGATGGCACCGCTGGTACCTTCACATTCCAGCGTAAAACCCTCAAGCCTTTACTCATGTTTTCCGATTTCAACTAAATAAATCTTTAATTCAAACTGAGCATCTTGTGTCACAACTGCATCCTTAAAAAAAAAAAAAAAAAAAAAAAAAAAAAATATATATATATATATATATATATATATATATATATATATATATATATATATATATATATATATATCAGAGCTGATCTACTCACAGTCTGGGAACGTCATTACTTTCTGCTGACATGTAATTACAAAGGCAGACATGGAGAGACCGTGAAACTAATTCCCTCTCCCCATCACCACCGCGTCTCCGGGCTTACAAAGACCCCTCTTCTGTTCCCTGCTGCTAATTTATTTTTTCATCTTCAAGCATCCACCTGGCTCACTCCCCGCACTTATGGGCTCCCTCCCGGCATGAGAGATAATGGATCAAAAGCGACGGATCCAAACTGTGACTTACACTCTGGAAAAGTGAAGAGGGTTTTTTTTTTTTTTTTTTTTGGAAAAGTAGATTTAAAACTATCGTCTATATTTGCCAACTCTAATCCTAAAGTGCCATCAGCCCAACATCATCCACATGTCATCAACTCTATACTGAGAGGAGCCTGAGCGTCCTGCACCTGCAGCTCCGCGCATCACCAACTTTACTCAGATCAAACACCGGGACTGATGCTTCACCGCGGCGGATGCGCGCCTCTCTGCGCCGCCAGGTGTTTCCACATACCTGAGCATTCAAACCCCCGCCGCAGGTGGCGGTTTCCACTCAACTTCGGCGTTTCCTAGTGGACAATGTCAAGACATGAAAAGGAAAACAACGAAACGGTCCCTTGCCTTGAAATCCAAAGAGGAGAGCGACGCCGATGACCCACGCCGTGTGTATCCAGAAGTAGAGCATGGCTGTCCGGTTCCGGGGCTGCAGATGCGTCCGCGCTCTTCCACACCAGGATCCGACTCCGGCGGCAAGTTTCCAGAAGAGAGAGCGCTGCAAGTGGAGCCGAGCGGGGGAACAAATCCCAGTCTGAGGGTGTGGGGGGGGGGGCTGGGGGGGCTGGGGGGAGGGGGGGGCTGATGAACACCAGAGTTGGAGACTCCGTCACTGCCTCGTCGGCTGCTCTCACGCGGACATCAGCGACCCCTACCGACACGTGGAGAGCCTGCGCGCCTCAGAGCTCCCTCTGATCATTTATGTCTGTTCTGACTGAAGCTGCTTTTGGGAACTGACAGGTGTAGGTGAAACCTGACAGACACACTCCGATGAGAGAAGTTTGAGCAACAAATAAAAAAATTGAATAAGACAAAAAAAAAAAAAAAAAAAGATATGTGTCTGCTGAGCTATGACTCTTCATTATGTTTAAATGCTTCTGACACAGAGTTAGAATGGAGAACTGGAGTTCATCACAAACCTTACAGCCCTTAATCACAGACGCTGGCATATATTAATTTGTAAAACTATTCTTAGTGTTCTCTGTCCTTCCTACACAAGTACATCCTTCAGAAAGGACAGGAAGTTACCGTCCTTCCTCTTTAACTCTACCTAAAGTTCAAACAGAGACAGGGTGGGGGTGGCATTTAAAGCAGCACAAATGAGCTTTTATCTTAAAAATATCAGTTTTTTTTTTTTTAAATTATAGTGCAATGACAGTTAAGGATTTGATTTGATTTGATTTGATTTGATTTGATCATTTGCAGGCTCCCTTCCCAACTCCTGGCACAACCTGAAGTAACTTTGGACTGCCATCTTGGTCATCTCTTGTGACAACTACGTATTGCATTTTTGGCACTACATCAAACATCAGCAGGGATGAAACACACCCTCAGAGCTGCAGTGGACTTCATGGGAGAGGTGAGGCGCAAGAAAGAAATGACTGAAGAGAAAATGAGAGTGACCAAACAGAACAAGTGTAATAAAAACAACTTACCCTACACACCTACAGGGAGACCTGCTCAGCTGAAAAGGTTTCTTTGTGGCACTTTGTGTCCTCAGAAGTACAAATTTCCAAGTTCCCTGTTGGAATTTTTCAGCTGGAATGTCCCCTGGGACTGGGATTCCACTTCAGAAAGTTAGAGACATCTAACCGCAATATGGCCGTAAACACTCAGCTACTTTAACTGTAACAGTTCTCTCTTGTTTTATTCAGTAAGTCAGTAATGTGACTGGTCGGTTATTATTGTTTTTACTGTACGGCTTTCATCAGTGGACTCGTTTCTCCACTGTTTCTATGTGCTACATAATCCATACAGCGTACGAGCATTCACGTTTGTTCTGACTTTGCCACTGGAAGCGGTCGAGCTGGATGAGACAACATGTCTTGTTGTGACCTCTGAGGTACATGGAGGTACAGCATCAGCTCCAAACCCACCTGAACCCTGACGATCATGTCTCATGAATTTAAAATATGGGAGACTGGAACTGATAATGCTCATAGAACTGATGAAGTAAATTTACCTTTATTTATTTTTTTGTTTGTTTTAATTTGGTGTTTTAGATTTGAAACAGACAAGCTGATCGGTACTTTTTTTTTTTTTATCCCTTTTTTGTTATTGGGTTTCAGAGTGGAACCAAAAAGAAAAACTCATCTCTGGTTTTGTGTTTTCCCCATTAAATGCTGAAGCTGAAAGAAAAGAAAAGAAGAAAACAACAAAAGAGCTTTACAGGGAGTCTCCCCCAAACTTCACATCATGCTGTAGTTACTGTACCTGTGCACCACTGATGTGGGCATTGTAAAGTTTTAACCCCGACTTCAGAAGAAGCTCAACCCCACAGAAGAGGGTTTAGAGTGAAACAGACTACTGACAGCAGAATTATTGCACTTTAGAGTCAGAGACGTTGTTTCTTTACGTCTCATTTAAAATTTTTAGAACAGAGTTCTCTGTGATGAACTGGTGACCTGTCAGGCTGCTGACTCCAGCCTCTGAGCAGGATGAAGCTGGCACAGAAATGGAAAGAAGGATGGATGGCATTCTATTTACTAAATGATAATCAATACTAAAAGAAAAGAGAACTCTATTTGTAACTATAACCAACTGCTGTAAACCTTGAGAGTTGTTTTTTTTTTATTCAAATACCTAACTACGGCAAGTCATGGTCATGAAGGAGAATCTGTTGTATATATTGAGTTGTTTTGCAATTCTTAGCCCTAGTGATTTATAATGGGTATGACTGAATTACAGGCTCAGTTTACTGTTGTTTCCTAAATATACTGTCAGATATAACTGGCTAATACCGGCCTATCACAGATAAGTGGATTTCATTATAAATGTGGTTTCATATGTGCTGAAACAAAAACCTTAAACTTATCTACAGAACATAAAGCAGGAGATGTTCAGAGTGACTAAGAAATTATGTCATCGCATAGTTTGCTTTTATTGTTGTTTACTATAATCCTCAGGCTGTTCCCAGCAGAGTAGACATCACAGCTGAATCTTTTTATATGAAAAATAAAAGAGCTCTGTTGTTTCCTCTTTCTGTCAGTTTTCCTGAAGATGCTTCTAGCTCCAACAGATATGATTTACTGGACATAATTAAAAAAGGCACATAGCTGTTTCTCACAGTTTAGACTGTATATGGAGTGAAAAACAAGCCACAAGTTTTTAGAAGTGTACTATGAGAAAGTTTATTAAGACCCAGAATCCTGTGATGGATACCAGAACATTACCTTAGCATTATAAAACCACAAAACCAGGGTCTTTGAACTTGTCCAAGCTGTCATCAAATGAAAGGCAGAGTCCACCCTGAAAAGCTCGTCAGTCCAAAATCAGATTTTCTACACCATGATGCCCATCTCAGGGTCTTCGTTAAACAAGTAATTAACATGTCAGTGTTCACATTGAACACCCAGAGTCCCTCTGTGGAGATGGCAGAACTGAAGCCCTGCTTAGACCTGGCATTAATTAATCTGATTACAACTGAACAACATTAGGAACAAGCGTCAATGTTTTCAGGACTCCTTTGAGGATGCATCCAATCTCTGGAAACCCTATTTGGAGGTGGTTTTGGGCACGCATGGCTGCATTTGTTTTAGCAATGCACCCTGCACCACATTCAAGGGCCAATGACAGAGCTGACATCCTTGGTGTAGCTGACAGGATGTTATTCTTATAATATCTTATTTAAAGTGCAAAACTACACCAATGTGTGTCGTTATCAGTTACCCTCTGTGATGTTTTGACCTCCTCCTCCAAAAAAAAAACCCAAAAAAAAAACAACAACAACAACAACAAAAAAAGTATTGGGTCTTTGCAGGCAGAAATCATCTACCTTCTTTTTTGCATATTGGGCAGGGGAATGATATCCA
Source organism: Hirundichthys speculiger (assembly GCA_018398805.1). NCBI lineage: Eukaryota > Metazoa > Chordata > Actinopteri > Beloniformes > Exocoetidae > Hirundichthys > Hirundichthys speculiger. The sequence goes on from JAGFBZ010001224.1 coordinate 5,295,899, forward strand.
ATCATAAGCTGTCGGTCAAGACACATGTAGAGATGCATGCTGATGACACATGTGGAACTGTCCGCTTCCAATCAAATCACTCAAGGTAGAAGTGAATATCAGGTCCAACAGTGCAGCAGTTCATCAATCATGCCTTAAACTACAGAGGCTCAATAAAAGGCCATGAAAGCCCACTGGCTATTTGCCAAAAGGCACCTTGAAGGCTTAAAATGCCCATTGTGCATGTACAGGGGAAACATGATACCGAGCATCACTTATTGATACCATCTCTACAGTAAAACCTAATGGCACAGCATCATGATGTGGATATGCTTTTCTATAGTGGGGTTTTGAAAAAATCAGATTGGAAGGAAAGATAGTGACAAATATGAAGCAACTTTTGAGTGAGAACCACAAAGTAGACACAGGGCTGTTTACACACACACACACACAAAAGTGAAAAGTCCTGGTGTGAACCAATCAGAGTGAAATCAGAGCCTGAAACCAACAGAAGATCTCAGGAGAGACCTGAAAATGGCTGTCACTGACTCCTCCATCTCCGCTGGTTGAGGTTGATTGTTCCCATCAACTGGAAAAACTGAAAGCTGAACCACCCTTGAAACAAGAAAAATATATAGTGTCACCTACAGTTTTTCATTTTCAAGTGAATTCTCAGACTTGCATTTTGTCACTCCACCATATAGAACTATGGTTAAATCTATTTGAAAAGAAAAGAAAAAAAACATAACAAGGGCTCAAATAACCATTTGTGGATTTTTATAACTTGACAATTGAAAATTAGCACTGGCTACTCCAAATCCAGTGTTGATTAACATAAAGCTGTTTGTGACAATGGACAATCAACCATTTGAATGGGTTTGTAAGTGTCCCATGTTTTGTTTTCTCTTTCTTCTTTATTCCACAAAGATCCTCCCACGAGAGACCAGGGCTGTGAGACTTTGAGAGTTTATTTACATTCTCCATCACTTTCCATCCCGCTGCTCATTTGTATTTCAGCCTGAGAGGAGGAGGATAGAGCTTTCATTATGCCAGCAGCAAAAGAAACACAGCAAAGGTTAGAAGGAATCACACTGAAACATTCATCCATTGTCTAAACCCATTTAATCCTGTTCAGGGTTAAGCACAGAGAGAACCGGCAAAATCCACACAGAAGGTCCCCAGCCGGGATTCAAACCAGGTGCTTCCTTGCTGAGAGGTGACAGCGCTTTCTCACACAACAACATGCACCCCATCACACTGAAAAATAAGATCTGCTGTCAAATTGAGAGAACTGAGTGTACTGAATGTCAAAGGCATTTCAAATCTCTTCAAAATCATCATCTATACAGACTTCACGCTTTCATGCATTATTCATGACACTTCCATTATATCAGATCTCTCTGCGCATGTGAATGCATTCCTACTGAAAGTCATGTCTTCAAATTTGATATTCTGAACAGTCTTTTGTTTAAGCCACACCAGTTCACGTGCTGTAATTACAAACCATCTCTCGAATCGCTGTGTGAACTATACAATAGGTGTACAGCCGAACACAAAACGAAAAGAATTAAGTCCTGTGGCTTCAAGCAAGAGACTTCATAAATATGTAAAGCTTTTGGCAGGGTATGGATTGCATTGGAATATGAGAAAAAATGTATTTCCATATAATTAATGTCATTACTGTGGTTGCATAATTCTGACAGTTGTCAAAATATTGAGAAATTATTTCAAATGATTTCCTTTGCTCTCCCGGTTGGACAGTCATAAAACCATTACAGATAAAAACACAATTAATTTAACAAAGTGCAATCCACTCCTGTCTCATACTGAACACAAGGGTCAAATCCTGACCTCTAAGTGTATTGATTCTTAATTAATTTCCACGGTGCTGTGCATCTTGTCCTCCAGCAATCTTTAGGGTGCCAGTGTAAACTCTTGCTTATGTTTGTCGATTTCTGCTTGCAATACCTATTAAAAGAAAACAGGAAGTCTCTCCAAATGGAACCACTTGTTAGATTTGGGAAAATTCACAAGATTGTCCCGGATTCTGACTCAGGAAACACCGTCTGATTCCCAACAAGTCACGTGAATGATCAGTGTGGAGACCATGCCATCCGTGCCTCCTCCGTCTGCGGTGAACTGATGTACAGCTGCATCTTCTGAAGTGTCCATTTTATCCTTAGTAACTGCTGCACTTGCTATAGATCCATTATTAAATCCTGAAAGCAAATTCGGCAGCGCTCTCTCTTATTAACAAGGAATGAGTACTTCATAAGGACCTCGGCGGGGGAGGGGGGTTGAAGGAATGAAAGGACCTCTCTGTCAATGGTAAGGTTCGTGGTTTGATCCCTCCCTCTGCAGTCCACATGTCAAAGAATCCTCGGACTCGGCACTGAAATCCACGTTTCCTCTGAAGCATTCATCAGTGCGAGGGTGAGCATGGTAGAGAAAAAAAGAACCGCGCCGAACTAAAAAGCAAATCTGCATGGACTAAGAAAGATGTCTGAATGTGTGTACAGTGGCAAAATGAAGCCTTTAGAATTTTCTGGTTGTTCATTGCCATAAAATGTGATCTGACATTCATGAATAAACAATTTTAGATAAACACAATGTGCTTGAACTGATAACACACATTCTATTATGTTTTTTTGTGACTCTATTCATAGTAGTGGAGGAAAAAGTACAATATGTTGGAGTCAATAGCTGTTAAAATCTCCATTGACAAAAATGACTTCAAAGTTTTTCTTCAAACTTTTTTTTGAGTAGGGTCTGAATCTACGACAGAGTTACAGGGCCACACTAAGGAAAAACAATGTAGACAATTTTATTTTATTTTTTCCCATTCCTCATGTATAGAATAAAGTCGAAATGTTGAGAATAAAGTTGAAATGCAGTTTCCAGAATTCCAGAATCGGCGTAGTTTCTTTTTCCGAATAGGTTCAACTTCTGACACAATCTCTTCAAATACTTATTATAATACTGTGTCTATGTGCTAAAAGTGAAATAATTTCCTTGTTAATAAAAACCCACTTTGACGTACAAGGTCATAAGCTCATTAACACTGGACATCTGGGGCGCCGAAAAGGGGGGGTAAAGGATACGGATTATAGGGGCCCATGATTGAGGGGGGCCCAGAGAGGCCCCTAAATATGATCAAAAATAGCATCAACAAATTTCGCCGCTGTGTTGGGGGGCCCTGTAAAGATTCTTTTCATGGGGCCCAAAATCCCTAGCGGCGCCCCTGCTGGACATTATGTTCTGTAGAGTAAAGCTGGTCTGAATACATTTTTAAGATGAATTTATTCTGGAAAATCCATTTCGACTTTATTCTCAAAATTTAAACTTTATTCTCTAAGTGAGGAATGGAGAAAAAAATAATTGTCCACATTTTTTCTTCTTAGTGTGGCCCTAAAACTCTGTTGTACTGAATCAGACCTGCTCAATGCTCAGCAGGAATTTTTGACGTTTCCTCTTCACAGAACGGTTTCATCTGAGACTCATTTGCACATTGTGGTGAAAACAGAACTCCTGAGGTCAATCTGCAGCATCTCAACAGTGTTTAAGTCTGTGCCCTGACTGGCCCAGACTGAAAGGTAGATTTTCTTTTTTCTGAAGCTGTTCTGTCATGGATTTATGTTCATGCCCTGTCCTGCTACATCACCCAACTCCTACTTAAATTCTTCTGCTATCCTGACATTATTTGGCTGGTTATTTTGCGAAACTCGTGAATTGGTTTTCCCCTCGATGATGACAAGCGCTCCAAGCCCTGAGGCAGCAAAGGAAACCCAACATGATCCTCCCTCCACCATACTTCATCATGATGTTTTCATGTTGTTAACAGTGCTCTTTTTGCCTCATACATAGAGTTGATTATTCTTCCCAAAAAAAAGATTGAGCTTTCATTTCATCAGTCCACTGTAACATTTTCCCACTAACATAATAGATTCCCAAGGTAGTTGTTGGCAATCTCTTGCACAGCAATGTGGCTTTTGGAGAACAGTAGGTTCCTTTGTGGTGTTCTGCCATCAGGCATCCTTCCTGCTCAATGACTATTGACTTATGAACAACAATGTTTACCAGTTCTAGTGATGTCTCAAAGTCTCTAGCTGTTATCCGTGTGTTCCTCTTTACTTCATTGGGGAATCTGCATTGCATATGAAATTGCTCAGGATGATTCCAAAGGCAGTTTCCTACCTTTTGAATCATCTTGGCTGGAAATTATACTCTAAAAAAGGTAGTCAGAGTACCATTTCCAGTTGTGGACAGCTTATCTAGCTGTGCACTGATGGACGCCTAAACACTTTGAGATGACTTTGTGTCCCATTCCAGTTTTATGCAGATCTACCACGCTTGATTGTATGTCTTTAGAGATCACTTTTTTGCAAGGAATGCATTTTATCAGCATGAAAAGCACATTTGTCAAAGTAGCTCTAAATTGTACCTCCAAACTTATAGCATTGATTGGCCTCGAAATGTGCAAACTTTCTACTCTAAGGGCCTGATTTACTAAGATCCTAAATAAAGAGTACTAAATTGCGTGTGCACTGAAAAAGTTTGCGCGTGCTGTTGTTGTGTGTTTTGCGGGTGATCAACTAAGAATGCTCGCGCAATTGATAACGGGTGCAAACCGCAGTATTTAAATGAGGTGTTGCGTGTCTTACGGTTTGCGCCATGGAGAGTCTGGATGGAAAGCAGGATAGACGCAAGCGCAAAATGAAATTTGAGGAGTTGGAGTTAGAGATATTAGTGGAAGAGGCAAATAAACACATTCATGAACTACAGCAAAGAAATTTAAACATTACCAAAAGAAACGCAATATGGCAGAAAATGTGCGATGGAATAAATGCAGTTGGTAAGACAAAAAGAACGGCAGATGAGGTTAAAAGAAGGTGGCAAGATATAAGGCGAGGAACTAAAGAAAAAGTGGCCTTTAATAAAACTTCGGCAAACAAGACGGGTGGTTAAGTGACCGTCGAGAAGTTCAAGCCTCCATAACCGCGGAGCGCTGTCATGACGGAGATGCGTCTCTGCGCGCAGCTGTGGCATCAATGAGTGGAGCTGTGGCTGGAGCCGACTCGTCCTCACACACTACTCATTCGTAAAAAAAGTATATGTTTTTTCATAAAATCCATCCATCCATCCATCCATTAGCTTCCGCTTATCCGAAGTCGGGTCGCGCGGCCAGCAGCTTCAGCAGAGGTCCAGATCCCCCGGCCGCTTCCACCAGCTCCTCTGGGAGAATCCCGAGGCGTTTTTCATAAAATGATGTGGAAATAACCCATTTTATTACAACTGAAATTGTGCTTGGGAGGAGTATTTTCACCGGACATTTTGACCGGAGAGATTATAAAATCCCGGACTTCCGCATATTTTACCAGACAAAGTCCAGCAATTACCAGACAACGGAAACCCTGGTGCCTCCTGTGGCAACCTTTTGCTGAATAATACTCGATTTAACATTCAAATAAAAATATTTCTCCTTTTGCATGTGCAAACAAATTTACACGAGTCCGAAAGACTCTCTCTCTGCGTATTCTTTGATTTTGGCGATGTCGCCTCCTTGCCACAATAACAGCAGCCATCGATGCGTAATGCTGGGCAGATTAGCACCTTCCTTTCGAACGTACTAAATACAGACGCAATCACAATCCCCGCAATTACTTTCAGGGTTGGTAAATCTCATTGCGTGTGGTAAATGAACCTATTTGCATTTTCCCCTCCCCCAGTATTTTGCGCTTTCTGGCAGGTACGCCCCATATTGTTTATTCATCAGGGCAAAAGTGCTAAATGAACAGCGTGTGCTATTTTGCTGATTTGAGAGGCGCAGTCCTCTTTGCACGCTGTTAGTAAATCAGCTTGCGCATTGGTTTGCGGGTGGTGTCAAGTTTGCACACGTTTTTACGCACGCAAACCTTTAGTAAATCAGGCCCTAAGTCTAGTAATCTATGAGTTTATTTACTTTTTCTTACAGTATTGTGAATGTTTAATGAGGGTGTTCATGAAAGACATAAGAAATTGAAACAGTTTGTGTGCTATCAGCTTAAATATATTGTGCTTTTCTTTTATTATTATGATAAACTAATGGTAAAAAATAATAAATTTGACGGTTTCACATGCTTTTTCTTGCCACTATAAATAGAAATTTAACTTTGAGCAAATTGACAAAATCATTATTCAATTGGTTAGTTTGATATTCTACTAATTTTTACTAATTTTCAGTTCAAGGTATACAGTTGGTAAACCATCACCGCCAGGCACAAAAATACATCAATTTACTGCAACATGCTCCTCCCGCCTTTTCAAGGTGTAGCTGGGAAACACTTTGAAAAGTGATGCTATGGGGTTACCCTGAGCATTGACAAACAATGGTAAGGGCTCCAAGCCAAACAAGTACTGTGTGTGACAAGTGAGGAAGGGTTGCCTCAGGTCACAGCTACACTGGAAGGGAATCAACCACCACACTGCAGATTCAAAACAGAAAGAAAACAAAACAATGGCAGAAAACAGAAGACAGATAAAGAGTGATTAGAAAACTGAATAAAAATCATATTAAAATAAAGTTAAAGCTTTGCCGTGCTTACATTCTGATATGAAGCTCTAGTTTCTAATTTGCCCTGCTGTAGGTCTCTGCCCTCATAGAAGAGCTCTTCTGTCTATTTCTGGTGACTCTGTCCCAGTGGTTTCTGTCACCACAGACCTGCAGCTGACTACCTACATCTCTACTGAGAGCATTTGATTTATGACTGTTTTGATTTTATTATACCTGAAGTCTCTGCTGCAAGGCAGCAAGTCTCAGCTGACCTGGAAAACCTCTGAGAGGCTCCCTTAACACTTTGAGAGTTCATAGCACTTTAGAACTAAGAGAGAACCAAGCAACTCCAGAGCAAAGCGTCAGTTTCTGGTTCACATGTGCTGTGGACTCACTGAGGGCTACACTCCCCAAAGAGGCCTGAATCTCATTAAAAGCAGAAATAATCCAAAAATACTCAGGCAGAGAGAAGAGAGGTGAGTCTGCTGCTGTGGAAACCAAATAATTAAGAATAGAGAAAAGAGAAGTGATGATGTTTTTTTTCATCTTCTTCCTCTGGAGTAGTATTTTATTTGCTGTGAGTTATTGCCAGATATTTTACACATAGGCTTTACTTGATTAAAGAGCGTTATATTTTCACTAAGCTGCACGTCACTGAAATTGATGATCCACAGATAGCTGAGCTGCTGAGGACTTCCATGCTGTCTCTCTTTACACTACTTACTTACAAGAGCTGTCCTCAGATCTCACCGTCTGTGACTAGCTGTAACTGTGAGAAACACCATTAGCGTTCTCACACACAATAATTTATCTCAGCCATTGTCTTTGTTATCAACATGCAAAACAAATGGAAACTGAATATGCGTAGGCCTGCTGAATCAAGTGTTCATTGGTATTTTTCACTTGAGAGGGTTTACTGTCCAAATCTGGCCCACCACTTCATGCAAAGCATCCAAAGACAGTAATTTATATATAACTGGAAACTTTCTGAAGAAATGTTGAAGGAGTGCCAATGTGACTGCCTATTTGAGTCGGAATTGACATCAAATACTCAAATAACTAAGGTGAGTAGAGCAACCAGGAGACCGCTGAGCAGCTGTTTTACAATAAAATGAAGCAATTTTATATTAAAAAAAAAATTACAAATTTCCAAATGGTTTTCAAACAAAAATGCACAATTCCACAAAAGTCATGACTGTACAACAAAAAAGGTGCAATCTTGTAAGAAGTGTTTATTTTGAAGATTTGTAATTTTAGGAAAAAGCTTGCAATTATGCAAATTAAATTTATCCATCCATCCATACCTGCTTAATCCTATGTAGAATCACAGGGATCTACTCGAGTCTATCCCAGCTCTCTTTGGGTGACCAGTCCATCACAGTCCATCACAGGACTACATGTGGATGAACAACCATGCACACTCACAATCATTCCTACGGGCAATTTAGAACCACCAAATTAACCTGACATGCATGTCTTTGGACTGTGGGAGGAAGCTGGAGTACCGGGAGGAAACCCACACAAGTACGGGGAGAACATGCAAACTCCACACAGAAAGACCCCTGTTGAGGTTCAAACCAGGAACCTTGTTGCCGTGAGGCAACAGTGTTGACCACCATGCTGCCCCAAATTAAATTTATGCGACTTAAATATATAGTTTTACAACAAAGTTGTAGTTCTATGTCTAAAGTTGGAAGTTTGCAAATAATATATAAATAATATATTTTACAATGACAAAATATATAATTTTAAGTTAAAAAGTCTTTTTTTTTTAAAAATGTATGATTTAAAAAAAAGTTGTGGTTTAACAACAAAATGTACAATTTTAAAACAAAAAGTTTTAATTTTACAAAATTTACAACAAATTACAACTTTTTCATGACAGAGGTGATTTTTTTTTTTTTTTTATTTGTGATTTTACAAGGAAAAAAAAGGACAAAAGTCTCAGTTTGATGATAACTTGCAATTTTTGTCGAATTTTGTCAAAATTGTTAAATTCATTTCAACACAAATTTGTGATTTAAGAACAACAAAAAGTTACAATTTTGATGCCATACCTGAACATAGCAGCTGTGCTTGGACACCAAACTAAGAGCTCAGTAAGCTAACCTTAGCCACCTTAGAAATGCAACAAAGGGATGAATTCTCAGTTCTGAGTTCTTTCAGAAAAGTCAGCTTTAAATAAGAACATGCTGAACCAAAATGAGCAGGTTTGTTTAGACCAGTCTGTCAAGAAACGCCATCATAAAATGAGTCCAGCAACTACTAGGCAGACATGAAAGCAAAGAAAAACTGGCCCTTTATGGTCTGGCCTGTGTATATATTCCAGGTTTTTCCAGATTGTGGAAAAAAAAAAAAAAATAACTGGCCCTTTGACAGTAACCATGGTGATGACATAGCCAGGATGAAACAGAGTTGGACGATCCTGGTATAACTTAGAATTTCATACTTGAGTCTTTTTTTTTTCCCCCTTTAATTTTCCAACCTTTACCAGCACTGACAATGAAGTAGTGGGTTCTTTTCATAGAACACATGAGGTCTGGTATCTATTGCATTCTTTGTAGTATAATTTTAATGTTTTTTAGCCTGGTTCAGGCAGGGTCAGATTCTCTTTACAGTCCCATCTTTTTTTGAACACAATACATTTTTCAAACGACATGGGCAGAGATTGCAGCTGAGTACAGCACAGAGTCAGCAGCGAATCACTGAGTACAGAACAAACTGGGCAAAGTGTTCTATCTGCTGCACGATTGTTGGTATGTTTGGAAGCCTCCAGTCTGCGTGCAGTGTTTCCAGGATCAAGAATGCACGTTGGCGTATTTAGGCTTGTGAAGGAGCTCTGTCTCTATTGTGAGTGTTCCAGTGTTTTCTTTGAATTGGGTCATCACTCATGGATGCCTCCACAAGCTTCTCTTCTATAGTTTTGGGTTTTTAATAAGGAACCAAAGTTTTCACATACTCTTTTCTGATACTATCACTTAAAGCAACGTTCCATCTGGAGCCACAGCGTAGAAAACTATGTCTACTTTGACTGGATAATGCCCTGATGTTGGACGCTTTCATTTCCATTTGACATGCTGCCCAGATGTCCTTCCTCTCTGAGATCCTTGCATAGATGATGAACTCACCTTCTCGCTTTCCACAGAAAATGAATGGGATCCATGTGATGTGAGCGATTTGTTGCTTATAATGGACACCATCACACTTTACTCCACAAAGTGCTTCACATATTTTATTAATGTCACAATTCCCAGAAACCACCAGAGCTGACTAACTCTCACGAGTACTCAAGCATAAGCGTCCCCACTTTCAGGTTGAAACCTTCACAAAACTATGAAAAGTTGCAGTCCTTTAATTGGGTGGAGGGAGGGGGGGGGTCCTACACAGTAAGAACATTACTGAATATAGACAGAGAGAAAGAGGAAATCAACATCAATTCTGCCAGAATATTTGCTGGAAACAGTTTACAGTTACAGCTTGCATCAACTCCCAAAAGAAGAACAACAAATGTGAACCGTGTGGGTGGGTAAAGTGGAATGCTACTTCTGACATATTGAAGTTGAATACTTCACACAGAAAATGAAAGCATCTTTGGGAGAAAAAGTGTAAAGAGCAGCAGAGAGAGTGGGAGGAGAGGAAAGAGTGCTTTTCCCTCTAAATCTCACTGATGACTAAGCACTGAGAGATAAACATTGTAGAACTCATGAGGATGGAACAAAGAGGAAAAAATGAAAAAAAACAAAAGTGAATCAGCACGTTAAAATCATCTCATTCTTGTGTTGAATATTCAGCAATGAGATAAATGGAGTTCTTCAAAAGAAGAATACCTGAGTAAAAAATGTATCAATTTTTTGTTAATTTTCTGCAGTCTTTCTTACATTTGGTTTGCATAAACACCTTGATAATTTCTGTAAAAAGGAAACAATTAAAATGCAATCTCAATATGAGTTTAAAAAAAAAAATTAAAATAAACATAAGGTGAGAATCTCCAGATATCATCATGAATGGATTGGAATGGTGTGTTTGTTGCCTGGCAACAACTGTAGTGATGACATCACATGCAGCATTGTCAGGTAACCCAAGTGAACTCTCAGCAGACAGCATAGATAGAAACTTTCATCCAACACAGTTTCTTTCTTTAGGATACAGAAAATACAGGATCCTGCTTGTCTTGTCTCATGCAGCTAACCCACAAGCACATTACCCCCTCCTTAATGGTGCTTGAGCCACTTATAGACACATCATCATGGCATCAAGCATCCATTTGTTTACTTGGCCTGCACATGGTCTCAGAGAATCAGCACAGTGGTGAGCAGCAGAGAAAATATAATGGCAGTGCTAATACGTTTGGCTTTCAGGTGAAAAGTTGTATATGACAAATGTTCCTTGCCATATAATTCCCTCTCAAATCTTTGCATTTCTTGATGAGGAACTCTTGCACCTCCATGTCATGCTTATGTTACAAACATGTATTGTTCCTCTATATACTGTATTCAAGGACACAACGATTAGGATGCTAGTGCGTCACCTCTGGCTATAACACACCGCTACATCTCCCCCTTTTAATAAAAGTTAATCTGTTTAGCAGAACCTTTAATGAAAATTAAGGGCATTAAACAGCTACTTACAGCTACTTCTGAATTGCATTTATTTATTCCAGAAACGTAACTTAATGAACTTCCTTGAATCCTGTTCAAAGGAAGTATAATCACAAGAACTACAAAAATATATTTTACAGCTAACTAGTACTTTTATAGCTTCTATTCTCAGCTGGCAAAAGTAACAAACATAACTCAGTAGAACATCTTACTTTTAAACAATCATCATTTTCAACTGTCCTTTTCTTAACTCTCTATAATATTTTACCCATGCTCTATCCTGTGAACTGTGTGTGTCAAATGTTCATAAATCCAGTTTATCAGGGCCCTGGACAGTCTCCCTGACCTTTGTTATTGTTCCATCATGAGTCGACCTGTCCCGTGGTGTTGGGGGCACTGGAAACGTCCAGAGGTGGACGTTTCGCAGCCATCCTCCATCGAGAGTCTCTGCCTCATAGCAGCGTGGTGTTGTTGCAGGACCCACAACTGTCCCCATAGTGTGTGCAAGTCTAATCCACACTTGTTGACCAGGATGAAGAGGTGGGAGGGTTCGAGTTCAGTGTCTCTGGTTTGAACGTCTTTTTTGAATGTATTTTTAATGTCGTGTCTTTTTCCTTGAATCTCTCCAGATCCGGCCATTGTGATCATAGTTGCTCCAGAGACACTGGGACTGGTGTTCTAATTCTCCTCCCCATCAAAAGTGGAGCTGGGGAGCTCCAATGTGTCAGTGGAGTGGCCCTGTAGGTCCCGTTGCTGCATGGGTAACGGGGTGCTGCTTGTCACGTGTAAGGTTGTATTCTCGGGGAAACTGAGCAAATTCATGACAAGAGAATTGTGGGCCATTGTCTGTAACAAACACCTCTGTGCATCCAAACCTAGCAAGTGCAGCCTTGAACCTTGAGATAAGTCTGGATTTCTGAGGTGTTTCTCTGCAGGCTGCACACTTCAATGTAGCGTGAAAAATAATCTAATATGACCAAGTAATGTCTATTCTGCCACTGGAAAAGGGTCTGCTGTGACCCTCTGGCCACAGTCTGCCTGGGAGATCTGTCGTGAACAGAGGTTCCACTGGTGTCTGGGTTCTCCTCATGCTGCCTCACTTGAAGTATGGCTGTAGCTAAATCCAGGTTTGGATTGAGCTGTATTCTTTCAGACAGTTTGGCATCACGTATGGCAACTACAATCCTATCTTGGATCATCTCCTCATGCAGAACGCCATAGTTGCAATGTTCACCCAACTTATGTACTGAGGCAATAACATTCTCTGCTGATTCGCCGACTTCCTGACATCTTTTATTAAACTTGGCTCCTTCAAAAATTACATTGTGCACTCTCATGAACATGTTGATCAAAAGGCTTTTTCTCTTCATCATAGTTATTTTGTTTATCTTCTGCCAAGCACAGTGAAGAGAGGATGTCATCGGCCCTATAACCCATTATGTAGATTAGAAAGTTTACCTGGTATACACCGTCTTTGTCTTTTAATCCAGATGTGAGTCGGAAGCGTTCAAACCGTTTTATCAATGCAGGCCACAAACTTGCCTTGAAGTTGAACGGACCTGGTGGTGTAATGGTGAAGATGTGGTCCATGCTGAATGTTGTTAGCATTTGCCAACTCGCTCATTCCTGTTCCTCCACAGATCACCGTTCTCACCCTCTTCACCAGTGAACCACTTCGACTAGTTGTCTGTGGCACTAGACTCTGTCTGTCATGGATGTTAAACTTCTGACACCATATATTGTTCCTCTATACACTGTATTCAAGGACACAACAATCAGGATGCTCCATAAGATAACTTTTGTTCTTTTCTTCCTTCTTTACAGGATATAACCCCCTCTCTAGAGAGTTACCTCTGGCTATAACCCACCACTACAGTACACACCCTCCTCCACATATGTGGAGCTGCTGTACTGCTCACCATAAACAAACAGTAGCAGGCCCACCCAAATGTGGTTCACATTATTGGTGGGGATTGTGAATAAGGCAAATCTCAAAACAGCAGTTCTACCAGCATGTCAAGTGCTCAACCAGAGGATGAAACATCCTTGATCATGTTTACTCTAATATCAAACATGCATACAGACCCATACCCCTCCCCCAAGGGCGAGTCAGACCACAAAGACTGTTTCAGCTTGGCCTGAGGGTGCCCTCTCTCAGCTACAGTCCTGCTTTGAAGACACTGAGTAGGATGTATTTGAACATCAGGACCTGGCAACCTACACAGAGGCTGTATTACAGTACATTAAGTTCTGTTCTGAAAATGTTGCTGTGGACAGATGTATCCGGACTGTCCCAAACCAGAAACCTTGGATGACCAGCCGAGTTTGTGGGCTATTCAAGGCACATGATGCTGCCTTCAGTTCAGGAGATGGAGCTCTACATAGTGCTGCCAGAGCCGACCTGAGGAGAGGAAAAAAGAAGGCCAAGGCAGACTACAAAGGAGGATTGAGGACCACCTCTCCAGCAATAGCTCTCAGCAGGCATGGCAGAGCATACAGATTATTTCCAACTACAGAGGCACGGCTGCATCAACGGTTGGACCCAGGAGCAACATTGGCAGAAGAGCTGAATAGCTTCTCTGCACACTTTGAGACATCACAACAAAGCTCAGCCACCCTTCCCAAGGTCCCAACAACTCCTGGTGCCTCCCAGGCTGCAACCCCTGAGACAGTTCAACCCCTGGCAGTTCAGGATGAATAAAAAACTAATAAATAATTTGTTTAAAAGGAAAAAGAAAAAAATGCACAGGTCCATCTTTCACAGTGAAGTACATAAACAATTACTGAACAAAATTTTTGCTCTAAATTGAGTGAAAAAAATACACTTTTATGGAATTTAAAGCTCATAGAGCTGTGGGATAAAAACTGTTTTTGACTCAATTTGTGCTTGTTTTAATGGCTCTCTATTGTCAGCTTGACAGTAGCAGTTCAGAGAGAAAGTGACTGGGGTGGGATTTGTCCTTATAAGATTTTGTAGGGTTTTATTTTTAAACAGTGAGAACTGTGTAGGTCCTCCAGAGGGGGGAAATGGCACCCAGAGATTTGCTTGGCAGTCTTGACAAACAAAATGTTTTTTTCTCCTAACAATTGTCTGCATATATATAAATAATTAGTCCCATAATTTGGCAAAACCTTTTTCCTTTTAAAGTCAGGAATATATTCTATTTAATATTGCAGCAGATGCTAGTTTTCCTGTGTGTACGTGTAAATAAAGGTGAACATGTCTTTCACCAGGCCTCTTTGACAGTCTGAGCTAACATATTTTATTAATACCTGATAGCCAAGAATCCAGGGAGGGCACCGGCCAGCACAACTAGAGCACACCAGTGTCACCAGAGGTACGGTGAAACCAGCCCCGACACCCACACCACCACCACACAGAGGGCAAGAGATGTGCTCCCCAGCACTGGAGAACACAGATCAGAAAGGAGACACTGGGACCACAGGGAGCACCGCAAAAATCACCAGCTATAATACAAGAAATAAACACTGAAATTCTCAGCAAAAATGGCTCAATGGTAGTAAAATTATCTGTCCATGCAGCAAGACATGTTGACTTGAAGAAATCTTGTTTATGTCTGGTAGCCCTTTAAGAGTTTAAAACAAGTGGTGGAAAAAAAACAATGCTGAATTTTAGATCAAATTGCCTCAAAACAGACTCACTACAGAGCAGAAACAAATAAAAGACACTGAAAATGACCAAAATAATTTATAATTCTATGTTGAGCCACACACCATGAGGTACAGAGACTGCTTCCAGCTATGAGTAGTTCAAAATCAGAGCAACTTGGTAAAGTGGCTTCACATCGCTGCATCTATGGGAAATGACAGAGTTGCTGTCGCTAGCCGCTACGAAACATTCAAGCTTGTTGATGTTATTCTGTCCTTTCCTTTGTATCTTTTACTAACAACCTTCCGTTAGTCAGAAGCCATCTTGGTAAGGGACGAGAGCAGCACGTGACCCCGTCCGCCAACTTGGAACCCTCCTCACACTATTAAGCCAGCTTCGTTAACCACACACACACACACACACACACACACACACACACATACACACGTAGTCTCCCAGCATACATGTATATAAGTTGACACTCTTTTCCATTTAATGTTTTATTTGCTTATGTTAGTTTAGTTGTCTTTTAGTTAGTAGATATCGGGATCTTGATTCAAGTGTTTGTTCATTTATAATACTAATTCTGATATATTCTAATGAGAGAAGTTGTTTGTGGTTATTTTACACAGTTTTGTAACATTTGCTGGTTGAAGAGGTCTGTGCTCGGACTCACACCTTCTCTGTTGCTCTATAGTGCCACACCTGGTCATGGGCTGGAACACAGAATAGAACAACAGCCATTCTGAGACTGATTGTGCCCTTTAGTCCTTTTTTCCTGATTAATCAGGTGGTACCCCGTTTCAATTTATTAACTTTGTTGATACCCTTCTGGTTATTAGCAGCTGTCTCTCAAGACAGTTGGTAATAACCCCATTTATGACTAAACAGGCATGTTATACGCTCTATTGCACAACATCTATGTCATTGAAAAATGAAGATCCAGGAATATGCAAAGTAAAAAAAAAAACAAAGAAACAATAAACAAATAGTCGGCGCATTGTGTTATGGGCGGCAGCCAAAATCATGGGCCTTGGCCTGCCGACCTTTGGCTGACTAAACTGGCTACTGGGAAACGTCACCTCTCTGGCAGGGAAGGAGCCTGAGCTTGTGCGTGAGGTTGAGAGGTACCGACTAGATATAGTTGGGCTCACCTCGACGCACAGCCTGGGCTCTGGAACCAATCTTCTCAAGAGAGGCTGGACTTTGTTCTACTTGGGAGTTGCCCAGGGTGAGAGGCAACGGGCTGGTGTGGGCTTGCTTATAGCCCCCCAGCTTGGAGCCTATACATTGGGGTTTTCCCCAGTAGATGAGAGGGTAGCTTCCCTGCGCCTTCGGGTCAAGGAACGGGCTCTGACTGTCATTTGCGCTTATGCGCCAAATGACAGTTTAGAGTACCCAGCCTGTAGATCGATGATCAACTTTATAGTCGTATCATCTGATATTCGGCCGTATGTTTTGGACACTCGGGTAAAGAGAGGAGCTGAGCTGTCAACTGATCACTACCTGGTGGTGTACTGGATCAAATGGCAGGGGAGATTGCCAGTCAGACCTGGTAGGCTCATATGTGCAGTGAGGGTTTGCTGGGAACATCTGGGAACCTGTCAGAAAGATCTTCAACTCACACCTCCGACAGAGCTTCAATCACATCCCAGGGGAGGCAACATTGAGTCTGAATGGACCATGTTCTGCACCTCCATTGCTGAAGCAGCTGACCAGAGCTGTGGCCGTAAGGTCGTCGGTGCCTGTCGTGGCAGCAATCCTTGAACTCGGTGGTGGACATCTTGGGTAAGAGAGGCCGTCAGACTAACCAAGTCCTACCAGGCTTGGTTAGTTTGTGGGACTCTGGAATCAGCAGACAGGTATCGGCGGGCCAAGGGACAAGGGAACAAGGGAATTTGCCCAACCAGTCCACATGTGTTTTGTGGACTTGGAGAAGGAATTTGACCGTGTCCCTCGGGGTGTCCTGTGGGGGGTACTCTAGGAGTATGGGGTGCTGGGCCTGTTGTTACGGGCTGTCCAGTCCCTGTACAAATGGAGTGGGAGCTTGGTCCGCATTGCCGGTTGTAAGTCGGATTCGTTTTCAGTGAGAGTTGGGCTCTGCTAGGGCTGCCCTTTGTCACTGATTCTGTTCATAACATTTATGGACAGAATTTCTAGGTGCAGCCAATAAGCGGAGGGGTTCCAGTTTGGTGGAACCCCTCATTTGGCTCGTCTCTGCTGTTTGCAGATGACGTGGTCCTTTTGGCACCATTGAGTGGGGATCTTCAGCTCTCGCTGGAGCGGTTCGTAACCGAGTGTGAAGCGGCAGGGATGAGAATCAGCACTTCCAAATTTGAGACCATGGTTCTTAGTCGGAAAAGTATAGAATGCCTCCTCCGGGTCGGGAGGGAAGTTCTGCCTCAAGTGGAGGAATTTAAGTATCTCTGGGTCTTGTTCACGAGTGATGGGAGAAAGGAGCGGGAGATCGACAGACGGATTGGTGCAGCGTCTGCTGTGGTGCGGACTCTGTACCGGTCCGTTGTGGTGAAGAGAGAGCTGAGCCAAAAGGCAAGGCTCTCTGTTTACCGGTCGATCTTTGTTCCAACCCTCACCTATGGTCATGAACTGTGGGTAGTGACTGAAAGAATGAGATCGCGGATACAAGCGGCGGAAACGAGTTTTCTCCGCAGGATGACTGGACTCTCCCTTCGAGATAGGGTGAGAAGTTCGGTCATTCGGGAGAGACTCAGAGTAGAGCCGCTGCTCCTTCACATCGAGAGGAGCCAGTTGAGGTGGTTCAGGCATCTGGTTAGGATGCCCCCCGGACGCCTCCCTGGAGAGGTGTTTCGGGCATGTCCAACTGGGAGAAGACCACGGGGCAGACCCAGGACCCGCTTGAGAAATTATATCTCTTGGCTGGCCTGGGAGCACCTCGGGGTTCTCCCAGAGGAGCTGGTGGAAGCAGCTGAGGGGAGGGAGGTCTGGGCCACTCTGCTGAAGCTGCTGCGCCCGCGACCTGACTCCGGACCAAGAAGAAGTTAATAGATGGATGGATGGAACAAGCAAATAAAAAACATAAAATAAATACATTTAAAAATAAAAATAACTAATAATAATAATGCATGAAAAAAGAACAATAAAAGAATAAAATGAAACAAGTTGAAACACTGCTGCAGGGACAAATATTGCACTAGAATTGAGTAATCTTCACCTAGAATTTCTAGCTTATTTGTTTTATTTCAGCCTGTGTTTTTTGCAGTGAGGTAACAAGTGTATAAACTCACCATGGCTGGATGCACCAGGCATGCCCACGGCAACACCCGGGAATAAAACGAGACAACTTCTGCTTGTCGGCTAGTTCAACCCTCAGCCATCATGCAGCCTGTGCTAAACTGTAACACATCCTCCTGCACAGTTTCATCCTGCAGGCTTATCGGCATGTCATTTCTTGCACAAACAAAAAACAGTAGCTTTCACCTGCTACCTTCGTTTCTCTAACTTTTCAGTTAAGAAGAGTAAAGAAAGGTGGAAAGCAAGGCTCAAGTCAAGAAATACTGCTGCTTCTTCAAGGGAAGCCCAGTAAAGACTAAGAAATTCTGACTGAAAAAGTGTGCAAATTACAGTTAATTAGCTTAATGAACTGCATTTCCAAAAAAGGTAAGCTAGATCAAATTAAGACATGCTTCGTTCTAAATTAAGATGGTGAAAACAGTTGTGGACCTTCGCAGAGGGATAAAATTCATACATTGTGAGAATGTAGCAAATTTTCAAACCTAAAAATATTCAAATATAAACCTCAAATATAGTCACGCATGAGCACCAGTCAAATTCCTATTATGGAGTGATTTAATGCTCATTTTTTTCCATTTGGAACGGTCATCATCAGCCAGTCTGCTTGGGTTACAGGGTTGATCAGGTCCAGCAGATGTGCTGTGCTTGAACATGATCAGACAGGTGAGGAGACATGCGGAATAAGAACTGCTCTGCTGGAAACAGCTCATACAGACAACCACAGTTCAGCTAGTGTTATGTTAATGGTCCAAAATTCCTCCTGAACGTTGTACATGTCTGATTCAGAGCTACGGAGGGTTAGGAGGTTCAAACACCTATTAACTCCAAGGATTCATGTACAGCACTGTGAATGCTTCAAGGCTGTGTTCAGTGAAATCTCGAAAAATTATAAATCCATGTGCGTCATCAGCTCCATCAGTGTGTTCATATATAGTTGTGGCCAAGATTTAGATCAGATCATAATTTATGGCAACTTGTTTTTGAAAACCAGATCATTCCAAAAGTTTCTCATACATTTTCTTGCCTCTGTAGTTTATGTAGTTTATACTGAGAAGCAGTCTTGTGCACTTGTTTCCACTCAAACACATGCAGACATTTCACACTGCTTCTGTCATTGGAGTCACTCATTGCAACTTCAGTCCACAACATTCAACTCAAAAACCACAGTGCTAATTAATTTTAGTGAAGTTGTTAGTGTGTAGCCTGGTCTGTTCACACCAACAAGTGTTACTCATTCCCCACTAGTTTTGTTGTGTAAGGAGAGTGTGATGTGGGGGCGGCGGTCACAGTGACAGGTTTTTTTCCTCTCCGGTTCCACTCAGCTGCCCATCACTGACTCTTCATGCGAAAGTGTTGGGGGTTAGACATCTATTTACTGAAGCCGGATCTTGTAGAGCCCTTATTATGACAAGCGGTGCAGACATTATAACTGATGAGAAAGAGTGTCAACAATCTAAAACTCCCAGAGTCTTCAAAGCTCACAGAAATAGGCATGCTGACTGAGCGATGAAGCTCTTTTCCACTTGAATTTACATTTTGTCCATCAAAAATAACCATTGGGGGGGTTTCAGCATGTGTTAGAGGGCTCATCATGCGAGGGATGCAGAAACCCTTCACAGCTATTTCTACCAGCCACCAGCAGAAATTCAGTCTGATTTCAAGCTGAAATCCGAATCATTAAATGTACTTTTTACAGAAATTTCAGCTGCTTTGCACCAACACTATGTAAATGATGAATGAACATGCACACGCAGGCAAGCAAGGACAGAGAATGCTCGTTTAAAAAAAAAAACCACCCACTTATTCACACACATCTACACACAGCTATCAACAGCATGAAATGATTTTCTCTGAATACCACTGTGGCAAATCAGGCTGTATCCATCGGGTTTTTCTGTGGAACATCAAGAGCTGAAGTGTGTAGGAGTCTGGGGCTGTTGTAGGAGCCACAGATGTTAAAATGAAACAAAAAATGGATGGAGAATGATTCGCTTGTGTGTGTGTGTGTGTGTGTGTGTGTGTGTGTGCGCACGCGCGTGTGTGTGTGTGTGTGTGTGTGTGTAAGGTTAATATAATAATTGCTTGTCTTTGATGAACCTTCATTAAATGTGAATCTGTAAAAACTGATTTCTAGAACCTACATATATATTTCATCGTCTCAGATTGACAAAAACACAGAACAGTATAAAAATACCTCAAAGAAATTAGAAACAAAAAGCATAACAGAGATATTCAATTTCCAGATTAATCCCTTTCCTCAGCAGGTGTTTTGGTGCAGGAATGTATTACTTGCTGAAACCTTATGAAATAGCTTGTGGAAAATAAAAACATGGAAAATAACTGTTAAAACAGATTTTTTGTTTTTAGATATGGTGTATCCTGCATGATCCTTGCTTCTCTGTTTGAGTCAGTTTTTATGCTTTGTCCGTCTGATTTATTTTCCTGTGCTCCTCAGGCCATTTTCACACCGCATGACTTTCAGCCTCAGCATGTTGTTCAGACTACATGACTCTCTGTGTTGCAACTAAGAATATTAAAGTTGCTCACATGATGGGGAGGTTTACACACTACGAGATCTGATGGTTACTCAGTCACCCAACTGGTCTTCAAACCACACTTTGTCAACAAAACAAGAAACAGGTCATGGCCATATGCTAAACAGGGGTAATTATTGGAAAATAGTCAGAGGAAAGAAACAAGAGGTGCAGCTGCTTTGTGCTATGATTTATTCAGAACACAAACAAAAAATGACAAAGAACATTGATGTATGGACTGGAGCAGCAGGGATTGTCTGCACAACAGAAAGAGATGAATATGAGTAAAAAAGCCTTTGGAATAGTAGGGTACATGTCTGCTTGTATTATGGTTCAGCACACTGTCCATTCATCCATTTTTTAACTTCTCCTTGTCTAGCTTTGGGTCACAGTAGCAGCAGCCTAAGAAGAGAAGCCCAGATCCTTATTATAATTACACTATAACATTCTGGTATTTTAAAAGAATCATTATAGTATATTATAATAATACTATACAATAATATATAGCATCTCACTCTATTATATCTTTATATAAAATAATCTAACATTTGATGAATTTCTATTGCTGGGTTGTCTTATTTATAGGTAGATAGCAGTTGGATTGTAGAAGTGTCTAGCGAAGCCAAGCACGTCATTTGATTGGACAAGAGTCATTCTGGTAGTACTACTATAGCTTTGGATCATTTAATCACAATTTACATAACACTCTGTTTTATTAATGTTAAAAAAAAACTTATCCTTGAAAGTAATCCTGGGCAGACGACACATTAATCTTTCAAGTAATTTTTAATCAATGATACACACATGTAACAGAGCAAAACTACCGGGGGGTACGTATTTGAACTTACACAAACCATTAGAACATTAAACACCATGTAATGGCTGCACTTGCTGCCACACATTACAAGACATGTTGGTAACATTTTTAGTCACAGGCATTTCATATTATTTTGAATAATTATGCCTAACAGTCTCCTGTGACAAGCGCCTGACGTCTGAGTGTGCCACTTTCATAAGATCAACACAAGGCAGAGAGGAAACTCCTCAGGCTTCCACCTCTCATGATGTCACTGGAGGTAGTCTAGAATTTTGCATTTTGAGATCAGTTATTCGTATTAGAACACTTAATAACATGATCTGTGGTTCCCTCTTAGGTAGCAAACTGTGGCATTGTTTGGACACCAGCGTCATGGAGGCAAGGAGGACTCAAAATGTCACTGCTGATGCCACTGTGGAGGTCCAGCTCTACCTTGCTGAACCAAATATAAACTGGCAGGAAAACCCATTGACATACTGGGAGAAACAAAAATTACTGTACCCCCATTTGTACATGATGGCACAAACATTTTTTTGCACCCCAGCATCCTCTGTGCCATATGAAAGGGTGATCTCCAAGGCTGGAGAGATTGTGCCTAAAAAAAGAAATTGGTTAAAACCAAAAACTGTGGAAAATAGCTATTTCTGAATAAAAATGCATAAAATCACCCCTTTAATGGTCATCATTGTCCAAGTTGCACAAGCATATTCAGTGCGCCCCCTCCGTAGTTCCACTGTTCTCTGCCCAACTAAGCTTAGGTCATTTTCTTAAAATGACAAAAAAAAAATTGCACAACATGTTGTATCATATGATACTACTTTAGGAAACATTAAACAGAGATTACATTCAACTATTTTATTATGCACTTGATCATTTATGTAGACCAATTATTTGGTCATACACCTTTTGTTATTCACAGTCATTCACAAGAGCCATAACTGATACATAAATTCAGTGCATCACATCTTAAGATTCAGCTGGCTGTGAATATAAACCTGACCAGTAGGTGGTTTCCTGTGCATAAGAAGCTTCAAGAAACAAACCCTTTCTGGAACCAATTGGCTGAAGTGGTACAATGCCTCCCGATGCTTCATCTTGCCATCACTACTGTTGAGTTTGCCATAATGATAGGGGAAACTCTGCCATTCCTTCAGTCAGTACCGACAGACTGTGACCACTGGTGAGGAACACAGATCAGTTGGTCAACTGAAATCAAAGTAGAGGAATTTATGATCATTTAGTCACAGGGCAGGGCTCTTCAAATCCAGTCCTCTGAGGCTGCTGCCCTCCATGTGTTGGATGTTTCCCTGCCACATCACACCTGATTCAAATGAATGGATCACCATCAGCTCTGATAACGACCCATTCATTTGATTCAGGTGTGCTGAATCAGGGAAACATCAAAAACATGCAGGGCAGGCTGGAGTTGAAGAGCCCTGGTCTCGGACATTGTTACATTTGGAAAACGATTATTGATTAATAGTATATGTGTATAGTCATAAGAGGTGGCATTTTGCCCCGTGTTTTGGACTTGTTGCGTTGTCAAATGACCTATAAAAAGATTGAATGAGAATAGTTATTGTAAGTTAGTAGTTATTACAAGTTGAGTAGGATTAAAATGTGGTACATACAAAGAGCGTACAACGGCTAAAAGGAGGCTGAATACAAACACTTAACATTTTATTTCATTATTATCACTTGCTCTAATAATACAAATTCATTGAAAGCACCAAGTTATGAATCATAAATAACCACTCTGTTTAAAACTGTTTTGGCTTGATCACAGTTGTGTTCAAAATAATAGCAGTCTATTTAAAAAAAAAGTGAGTAAAGCTCACAGTCCTGATAATAGCTTAATTTTTCAAACCTGCCAAAGCTCTGGGAACAACTGCACATTCTGTTCCAAATCAAAACGTGAATAATTATTTTTTCCCTCCAAATATGTTACTTTTTATTTTACAGAAGGCGAGGAAAAAGTAATATTAGGCTGTTCAAAAAAAAAAAAATGGCATTGTGGAGTGCAGTTAGTGAGGTTATTCATTCTGTGAAAGAAACACCTGTCAAACAGGTGGCCTTTATTTAAGGATGAAGGCAGCAAACGTTGAGCATGCTGATTAAAGTGCATTTCTCAGAAAATTGGTGTAAAATGGATCACATATTAGTCAGAGGAACAGCATATGTTGATTTAGAAGTGAACTGAGAAGGGAAAAAATGAAAAAAAAAGTGCAGCAAATGAGGCTGCTCAACTAAAATGGTTTAAAAGGGCAACAAGAATAAGAAAGACATTGATGAAAATGGAATATTACCATGAAAATGGATGGAAGAATAGTCAAAATTGCAAAGCCTCAGCCAGTGGTGACTCAGCCAGAGGTCTAAAGAAGGTCTAATGGTAGGTTTGAGCACTGTAACAAATAGAAGATACCTGTGTGAAGCCAAGCTGGAAGCAAGAAGCCCCTGCAAAGGTGCATCGTTGAAAAAAAAAAAAACGATACTCGCTGAAGAGGATACAATTTGCCAAAGAACACACACTGACTGGCCCAAAGAGAAATGGAGCAACATTGTGTGAACTGATGAAAGTAAGATTATTCTTTTTGGGTCTAGGGGCCACACCCAGTCTGTCAGATGACCCCAAACACTAAATTCAAGTCACAGTAAACAGTGAAGCATGGTGGAGCAAGCACCATGATATGGGGATGTTGCTAATACTCTAGTATCAGGCCTATTTATCACATATCAGATATCACAGATCAGCTTGAATACATCAAAATAACTGAAGAGGTCATGATGCTTTATGCTGAAGAGCAAATGCCTTTGACTGTCACCCCCAACCAGGGGCGCCGCTAGGGATTTTGGGCCCCATGAAAAGAATCTTTACCGGGCCCCCCAACACAGCGGCGAAATTTGTTGATGCTATTTTTGATCATCATTAAGGGCCTCTCTGGGCCCCCCTCAATCATGGGCCCCTATAATCCATATCCTTTACCCCCCCTTTTCGGTGCCCCAGCCCCCAACACATCAGTAGGTAGCACCATTTTGGCTCGAGACCACCAAGATGGTCTGGATTGTCAAGTACAAACAATCCCTGGACTTTGATCCAGCAGAAAACTCATGAGGTGACCAAGAAATCCAGAGGAATTGTGGAATGTAGTCCAGTGGTCCTGGACTGGAAAACCTGTTCACAGGTAGTGAGACAACTAAATATTGCTTCAGTGATTCACAGGAAAGATCAATCTTCAAGCATTTCACAGTTTATATAGTAAATGAGTTGGGAAAGAAAAATGCAGATGCGACTGCTTTTTAAATAGCTTCAATATTCCTTTTTTCTCACCTTTTGTAAAGTAATAACAAATTTGATAACGTTGTGCTTCGTGTTTTGATTTGGAAAAGAATGTACAGCGTTCCCAATGCATCTGCATGTTTGGAAATAAAAGCTGTTCATGAGGAATTTGAGCTTTACTTCACCTTTTTAAAACACATTGCTGTTATTTGAACACAGCTGTAGCTCTACCACCAAGGTACTTTTATAAAAGAAACCCTTCAAATCAGATGACTTCCGCAGAGGAAATTTGGAAAGTTAGAAAGTTAGAATACAAAAATATCTTAATTTCAGCGTTACTAAAACTTAAAGCAAGCTTCTACTATTTGAAAATTGAGCTGTACTTAATTATCTTATCAGCCATTATTTGGTTGGGTTTAGAAGACTGTCATTGATGAAACATGAATCAGCTTAAAATACACTGATTCATGATGTTTTTCACCATGTTTTACTCGTGCGCTGAAGCAGGAAGCAGGATTAAATTGAATATTCAGAGATTCTCCAATACTGAACTGGACAGAAGTCTGAATTTGCAGATAAGACATCTTTAAGGATAATAGGATTATTTCACACGACAAAAATCAATAGAGGTTTCAGAGATTAATTTGATGCCTGGAACAAAGTGTTTCTAATCAACTTCTGAGGCCACTTGTTTTAGAAGCTGATCAAAATCTATATATACAATGGCAAAACAAAATTACTGTATCTACCAGTATAGACCTCTGAGCCTGCACAAGAACAACCCAAAGCATTAACACTGCAACTGGGATCCATGCAAGGAAAGACAAAAGAAAGAAGAACAATGGAAACAAAGCCTTGACTGTAACTGTGGTTAATGAAGACACTCCAAAGCTTTTACTGCTTTGCAGGTTAAGGGACAAGCACTAAAAATACCGCTCTAATTTACCACCTACAGATCAGTTGTCATTCAGGGAATGCAGATTGTGATGAGGCCGCTCACGCTCACAGCCATCTCACAAAAAAATAACAGTAACTGAGATGAGCTGCCTCTCCTGATATTGTGCAGATCAGATCCCCGTGAGTTTGAATCAGCTTGTCGTGGTTGCGTATTAGCATGCAGATTTCTGCAAGCTGAATTTTTCATGAAAGTTATATATATATATATACAGTGAGATATTGAGATATTGATGAACAACAACTTAACCCACTTCCTGGTACAGGTGCATGCTGGGTAGTGGGGTGATTTTTGAGCAGTAGCACACTTGGCAGTTGTGCATCAGCTGGAGCAACAGAGATGGGCACTGTTTCTGTCCTCTGAATAGACAAGTGACTTTAGAGGATGTAACTGGAGTGAACCATGCAGGGGTGGGAGTGAGTTGCCTGCCAGAACTGTTTCACAGACACCATCACATTTATTCATGCCTCGAGATATTTATTGATTTTATATTTAATGTTAGTTATTACAAAACATAATTTCCACTTATGAGAACACGTCTGTCACTTTCACTGTCGACATTGTCAAAGCATTTTAACTACATCTTTGCTCCAGCATTCTTTGATTGCTGTCTTCCATACAAAATCAATTGCCTAAATGAAAATGGGTCAGCATAGTCAAGACAAATTTACATAATGATATAATAATATCATTTATATTGCATAACCCACATGTATAGGAAAAAAGGGGGTTGTACCTCTGCCCTGTTAAAACTACTCTGTAAAAACAGCTGAAAAAAACTGGAGGCCCTCTGCTCCTCAAAGCTCTGCTGTTTTTATTTTCTCAAGCTTTTGTTCCATCCATCCATCCATCCATCCATCCATCCATCCACAGTAAACACTGTACAGGTTGCCATTCTAGTGTAGATGTTCAGTTCAGTTCAACAACTGAAAGTGCAAACACTGTCATTCATTCATCCATTCATCCATTATCTTTATTCACTTAATCCTCTGCAGGGTCACGGGGATCTGCTGGAGTCTATCCCAGCTCTCTTTCGGATGCCAAAGCAGGGGTACACCCTGGACAGGTCGCCAGTCCATCACAGGACCACATGTAGACGAACAACCACGCACGCTCACAATCACTCCTACAGGCAATTTAGAACCACCAGTTAACCTAACATGCGTGTCTTTGGACTGTGGGAGGAAGCTGGAGTACCTGGAGGAAATCCACGCAAGCACGGGGAGAACATGGAAACTCCACACAGAAAGAGCCCCTGCTGAGGTTCAAACCAGGAACCTTGTTGCTCTGAGACAACAGTGCTGACCACCAAGCAAGAATGCTGCCCTGTAAGTGTTATATACCCAAATAAATGATTTTCTTTCTGGTATCCCCTGCTTTCACTCTTCACGTTTGGTGAAATCTCCCTGTAGCGCTCCACTTCCAATGTTTGACAAGATGTTGTAGCCTCATAAAGTTCCCTGGAGCTCCCAGCTGTGCAGATGTCAAATGCCTTTCTTCACAGTGGACATTGTGGCATATCTGTCATTCAGGGTGTTGTACATGCAGCCTCGTTCTCCTGCACTTAACTGGACATGAACATTCTTAAACTTCGTTTCACCCATTTCTTTCCTTTTGCTATAATATGGCTGCAGCGTATCTTGTTTTAATGCAACGTGACCAGATTCAGATTCAGACCAGCAGGTCTCTTCTGACAGAGCACAGAAGTGGAGGTTACAAACCAGCTTGGCCACTTCCAGTGCTCCAAACATTCAACAGCTCATCATGGCCACTCACTGAAAATGGCGAAAGCTGTTGTTTCATTATTACTGACAGAGAAACTAGGTAGTACCAATGAAAAAATACAAAGAAATATCTAATATCCCTGCATGTTACATTCATTGAGTCAATGGTTTCTATTACCACACTGACGGTGTTGCAGATGTTGTTCTGGGATGTGGTTGAAACACAAAACAATGGAGACAAAAGATGAGATCTGCAACTGATTTCCAATATCAAACCACCCACATAAGAACAATAATGAAACAGTGTGTGTCCGTCTAATACTGAATTACTGCAGGTCTAATGTCCAACCTGCTTTAGTTTTTCAGAGTGAGGTTTTCTGTGTAATATACGTCCACCCACTACTGTCGTCTGCAGGTAAACATGCTGCTAAAAATGCTGAGTGCTGCTAGAGGGTGAAATGTTTAAGCTGACAAGATAATCAGCACACACACACAGAAAACCACGTTCTGAAATACAGGTATGATCTTCAGCACTTATAATCTTCTTTAATTTCCTTCAATTTTCAGTCCTCTGGTGTAAATATAGAACCTTTTAAAGATAATACCTTAGATTTTGTGAGCATAATAAAATAAAGCGGGCGGCTTGTTTCCCTGTACTCCGTGGAGGACGCTGCCTCAGCTCATGTGGAACATGAACTCTTTCCCACAGTCTGCTGCCTTTTCAGCACTTTACAGTCCATCAACTCCTTCTATAATATCAGCGAGCAGGTTGGTATTTATCAAATGGCAGATGAATGCTTGAGCTACACAAAGGTTAAAGTTTAGCCCCACTGACGTTCACAGTGACTCTTCCAGAGTGAGGCAGGTCTAAACTGCACTGATAAAAGGTGAACACACTGCTGTGTGCTAATATTTAAATATCAAAATAGCAACACTTCGAAATGTTAATGCATTTTCTTTTAATACAATCAGTATCCAAGTTACGACTTAGATCGGTTCCGACAAACCAGGCGTAAGTCAGACTGGTCGTCAATCGGAGTATATACAAAAAGAATATAAAATTGTGCTGTATAAAGAGAGATGTTACTGCGACGGCATCTAGTCACTGAGTGTAGTGGTAGGGTGCTGCTGTAAGTGTGAGATGCTGCGCTGCCATAACTGTCGTACACAGGGGCGCCGCTAGGGATTTTGGGCCCCATGAAAAGAATCTTTACCGGGCCCCCCAACACAGCGGCGAAATTTGTTGATGCTATTTTTGATCATCATTAGGGGCCTCTCTGGGCCCCCCTCAATCATGGGCCCCTATAATCCATATCCTTTACCCCCCCCTTTTCGGCGCCCCAGGTCGTACAGGATGCCGGGCTGCCACAGCTATCTTACGCACTGCGCTGCCATCTGCTGGACGTGGTCGTAAGTACGGGTGGTCGTAACTCGCCTACGTCGTAACTCAGATCCTGAGTGTACAAGTAATGTTTGCTTAGAAGTCTGCTTAGAAAATAAATGCTTCAGTCTAGAAACTCGATGCAACTGCTGTGATCACTGCCAGAGATATCTGCTTGTCAGTTATCATGGAAATTTAGAGAAATAAATGTAACATGAAAGAGCCTTTGTGAAGAGAAGATGTCTTTGATGAACAGGTAATATAAGAAAATATAATAGATCTTTAATTTCAGTCATTTATTTCTACAAGCATACATTCTTAAAGATACTCATATAAAGAGACCCAGACCTCCCTCCCCCCAGCCGCTCCTCTAAACGAACACTGAGGCGCTTCCAGGCCAGCTGAGATACGTAAGAAAGCCAATAAATCCCTCTCATCCTTCCTGCCGCTGGATGACTGGACCCAAGGCAGAAGAGCAATCTTGAACTTCCTCCTGTAGTTGCTGATTCAACATTTTCTTTCCTGATATTTAATTGCAATTGGCAGAGGAGTAAAATCAGTGCTGTTTATGATCATGATGTGTTAATATCCCCAAAGTGAGCCCACTGCAACTCAGACTAGTTTTAGCCAGACTAGTCTCCATGCTCACGAGTTGTTTCATGATTAAAAGGTGTGAACACAAAGGGTTATTGTCAGAGTGGAGGTTGACGCAGTTTGGGGCACTGCTTTCTCCTGATTCCTGTTTTTCTCCTGTGACCGCGGTCCTTCTCATTGCCTCTTACACTCTTTGTAATTGCTTTTTTCATGAAAAGCTCGACTGGCTTGGGGCGCCGTGTTGTTACTTGTAAATCATGCAGCCACATCAGGGGCCACGTCGCAAGGTGCTGGATCACCATTGTACTGCATTGTCACTTTGTTGTTGTGACATGCATATCAACAGGGAAGGGTCAGGGACTTTTACAATGTCACAGAATTAGAATTCAACAGTTACCATAAGCAATTTTTTCATTTAAGATAAACTCTGAGAGCTAAAGTTATGATTTAAGAAGCTAAAATGTAAAGCTAAAAATAGTTGTAGAAAGAGCTCCTTATCAAACCAGAGATCATAAGGGCAGGTGCTTAATCACCACATAGAGCACGTGCACTTGCTCATGGTGATATACTGTTATCTTGTGGGTAACGACGAAATGCATTATGGGCGATGCAGTTTATTGTCCATGTGCGCTTTAAAGCGGTGTAAGCTTATTTTAAGTCTTAAAAATATTGGTTTAAAATTTAAGCCAATAATGCACAAGCTCTCGAGGGCCACATTTGGCCCACGGGCCTTGTATTGACACATGTGGTCTAGAAGATAAGCAAGTTAACTTAAATCTTAAATGGGTAACTCTGTGAAACTGCATTGTAGTCATGCAACCTGCCTGGTGCTTGCTTAAAGTAGAGGAAGTTAGGGTGGAGGATTAAAGTAGTCATACCCACAAAAAAACAAAAAACCAAAAAAAAAACAATGTAATGCCAAAAAAAGTTATATTATATGGTATTAGATTATATGGTATCATATTAGTAGATCACGGATTGATGTCCTAACATTTTACTTCAGACTCCATTGTTCTATTAATAATGGCAACTGGTCCTTGTTCAGATGAATGAAAACCGGGCCAAACCATCATATGATGATGATTAAAAAAAGGCTCTCATACTTCCTTTCTCCAAAAATACCACTTCTACTCTGAAATCAATATACCAGTGTTCTGATTTGTCTCAGTGACCTTCAGTGAACTGCAGATGGACTCTGAATGCACCATTTGGAGAATGGTGGGTTCCTTCATGCACTTGCAACAGTGTTCATCTGTCAGATTTCCGATGGTGGATCCTTGATAATTAGCTTAGAGGATACCTTAGTTTCCTCTCTGACCTCACAGACTATTGTAGAGCACTCTTTTGGAGTGATCTTTGTTGACTCGTCAGTGATGGGTGTGGGGGCACAAAGGAACTTGAACAGAATCTCGATTTTTAATTCAAGCAGGACACACGCTCTCAGCTGGTTGATGTGTGACTGAGTGTAAATAACAGTTTCTGATTTCAAATTACCCGCTGGTTTTAGAGGCTTTTATCTGCAGAACACCACACTATGTTCCAAATATGTAATCACACATATGGCATGAACACTCCCTTCACACTCGGCTGGAGCATCACAAATGTATTCATACAATATGAAGCCATTACACTTTTTTTTTAAGATTAAAAAAACTTTCTTTGCTTCATATCTGCATAGGTACAGTTGAAACATAGTATAAAGAATTTGTTGGCAGGTTATATTGAAATTCTATGGGCTGAAAAAAAGATAACTGCACCAGAATGTTGAACAGTTGTGAAAAAATGGTTTTACTGCAGGAGGTGGCAGATGAATTGCCAGAAGAGAGTAGAAGTGACAATCTCTACTCTCATAGCCTACATGACATGGTATTTCAGTCTGTCCTCACTTATCATTATTATTATTATCTTATTTCTTTCCTTTTCTCTTTTTTCTGTTTCGCTCTCTTCTGTCGCTTTTATCTCACTTAATTTCCTCCCTTCTATCCATCAAATGCTCTCTTTGTTTTCTTTTATCGAGTGTAACCGCATTTCCAACATC
This sequence comes from Hirundichthys speculiger, assembly GCA_018398805.1. Taxonomy (NCBI): domain Eukaryota; kingdom Metazoa; phylum Chordata; class Actinopteri; order Beloniformes; family Exocoetidae; genus Hirundichthys; species Hirundichthys speculiger. Next base: position 5,327,208 of record JAGFBZ010001224.1, read on the forward strand.
ACATTTATGCATGTATAGTGTTTTCTCCTTTGAAGCTTTTGTTTGATGAAAGACACAACCAAAATCAATTTCCAATTCCACAGTTTTGCGTTTTGTGGTCATTCATTTCTTTTCAGCCTCCTACCTTTTATTCTTTTGTGCCGTGGGTGATGAGGAAGCTTGACTCAGCTCCTCTCAGGACGGTGGAGAGAAACCCGTTTTAGAGACTAATACTGTGGTGAATGTGATGCATATCTGATAAGAGAACAGTTGCTTTTGTGTCTTCGTGACTAAAAAATGCTGAGGCTGTTATAGTCTCCAGGGATGCGGGAACAAGCTTCAAACTGTGAAACCTCTCAGCTACCGATTTGAAAGAAAGTTTCATCAACAAAGCATGTTTGAGAGGGAATTTTGAAGAACATATGTAAGGTTAAGACAAAAGCTATTTTGTTGCTGTATGTTGTCATTACTATTCTTTGATTATAATTCAGTGAACGTCACATTGCTTTGATTAATTTAATTCATTAAAGGTTCAGTCCACTTTGATAAGATAAAAGTTCATGGAATAACAAGTCCATTAAAAGACAGAAACTGTTAAACCGGATCAAATCCACATTCATCTTCACAAGCCCCCCCCCCCCCCCCCCCCCCCCCCCCACCCCCCCCCCCCACCCCCCCCCCCCCCCCCCCCCCCCCCCCCCCCCCCCACAGCTGTCACCATGTTGTGAGTGAAGTGGGTTCTGTGGATCACTCTTTATTCCCAGTCCCTTTTTGTAGCATCCAAGCACACCTGCAGTACTTTTTTTCTACCACCTTCCCCCTTTTCTCTTGATGTTTCTTTTCTAACAGACACACTGCCTGGAATTATTCAGAGTGGGACCCCTGAATTAATCTGTTTTTTTTCAAAACGATTCCCAGAAATGCTGAGGAGCATCTGCACCCAGGGAAACCTCCATAAAACAAACAGCGCCTGATGAGCTGATCCACAGTTAAATGTATATTTATTTATGTTTTTTTTACATCTGAGGTTTAACATGCAGTTCAAGATTAGCTTTATTTTAATAGCTCTTTCTTCAAAATATATCACACAGGAAAAGGGACATCTTTCCCTGCATGTTTGATTCAAGCACCAGCGTCTCCACGTCCAGATTGAAGCCATTCCAGGAAGCAGCAAAAGCTGTCATTCCTCTATTGACCACTAGGTGCTGGCTCCATCCATCCATCCATTAGCTATGTCCCGCTTAATCCTCTGCAGGGTCACATGGATCTGCTGGAGTCTATCCCAGCTCTCTTTGGATGAAAGGCAGGAGTACACCCTGGACAAATCACCAGTCCATCGCAGTGCCACATGTAGACGAACAACCACTCACACTCACAATCACTCCTACGGGCAATTTAGAACCACCAAATTAACCTAACATGCATGTCTTTGGACTGTGGGAGGAAGCAGTAGTAGCTGTGCTGGCTCCAAAATAGAGCAAAAGAGCAAATCTCCATCAACTTCTGTGCAGAAGTTACAGAACGATGTCATCCCTCCACAACAATGGATACAAGATAAAACTAGCTCACAGCGCAACATTGGACATTACTGCAGAGGCAGCTAAGACATCCAAGAAATTAATGGCAGGAGAAAAAAAAAAAGAGTGACCAAGCAAGAGTAAATTTTGGACGGCATTGTAAAATCAACAGAACTGCAGAGGGTCCTGAAGTGCTGTTTCAACTGAAGTCGTCTGTTGTAAGACTGCCATCACTTTTTCATTGAACTGCAACTGTTGTTAAACTTAAAACCTTTTAGTTTCGATAATATCATACCATATGTGAACGGACAAAGCCCCCCGTAAGCCTCCTTCCTCAACAACTGGTTTGAGGAAGATTTGAGAAACTTTTTTTTTTTCCTCAAACAAAAATCTTTTGCATGTTATCATTTGCAGATATAAAAAAAACTAAACTTTGCACCAGAAATTAAGCTTAACCTTAGACAATAAATAAAACAGGAGCTTAGTCTCTCTACGACCCGACTACTGTATTTGGTTTTTTAAATTGCTGTTTTGAAACCACAAATTTGGCATGTGGAAATGGATTTTGTCACTAGTTTGGAGTGTTTCAGTACGGTGTGACTTCATTATCTATTATGCTTCCATACAGGCATGGACTGGCCATCGGGCGTACCGGGCAATGCCCGGTGGGCCGACGCACATCTGTGGGCCGGCCCAGGTCTGTCATAAAAAAAAAAAAAAAAAAAAAAAAAAAAAAAGTATATAGTTTTTATTGACCGCGACGGTAACGGACTGGTAGTCGGCTCATAAAAATCTCCGGGGGGGGGGGGGGGGGGGGGGGGGGGCGACGACGACGACGACGACACACACTCAACAAACTCAAGAAAGAGACACTGACAGCTAATCAGACAAGCGCTACAGTGCTGCGCTGATGTGAACTCAGTATGAACGTTATTTTCTGCTGAAGGGAGGGGGTGGAGGCGGGGCGGGGCCTTGCGAAGCCACGAAGTGGCCCATTGGTTGATTTTCTTGACGGACATTGGGCTAGTCCAATGAAATTTCTCAGCTCTCGTTGGCCCGCCCCTCCCATCCCTCCTGACCAAATTTTGCCGTTTGGCCTGACCGGAGAGTGTGGTGGCTCGTGGATGAGTATGGAAATGGAGAAAAAAGCACAAAAGCGAAAGAGAGGAGCAGAAAAGCTCAGAGAACGGAGACAAAAAAAATTAAAAGTGGATGCAGCAAAATGTGCCAAAATCATGGAAATGTTTTGAACCACAAGCTCGGGGGCGGGGGGCCGCGGGGCCGTCGGCCGCGGGGCCGTCGAGTGAACAGGTGGTTGTCGGAGAAGAAGCGGACGACGAGAGGGAGAAGGAGGAGGAGAGGAGGAGGAGGAGGAGGATGAGGAGGAGGAGAGAGATGAGACCCAGCAGCAGGGCGAGATTGAGGTCAGAATAGCTATTTGGAGGTGATCACCTGTGTGTGTGTGTGTGTGTGTGTGTGCACTTTATTTTTAATTTTTGAAACTTCACTATGTGCACATAGTATACAACATGCAGCATGTGCTTCCGCATATCATATAAATAACCGGCATTTTTGATCCCCGGCGTATGGTGGGCCGCCAGGGATCAAAAATGCCCGGGCCATTTTTTGGTCCCAGTCCAGCCCTGCTTCCATACTAAAATCAACAATAAAAGGGGTTATTTGTGACTGAGAATCAGAAGGCAGTGTGGCAGCTCTTCTGATATTCTGAAAAAAAAAAAAAATCGACCACAGCAGTAAGATGTTGCTAAAATATTCATTTCATACAATATTTTATGTGTTGATTGTGTAGACTATATTTATTATATTTTCTGATCAGATCCACTGCCTTCCTTCCAGCCAGCTTCACCCTCTTATCTAAATATGGATGTACCAAAAAAAAAAAAAAAAGGTTAGAAAATTAGCAATGAATTTGGAATTCTCTAGCGGTAGTGGTCAGTATTCTTGAGGGACATCTTAGTAGACGTTGCTAATGCTAATGTTCATAATTACAGCGCATCCAAGGATTATCTACGTTACCTCCTAAAGATATTCAAGAAGATTCCCTTCTCTCTCCTTCTCTCTCTCCTCCACTCCCCTGGGACTGAGTAAGATCAATGGTGCCAGTTTGTCATTTTTAAACTGCATCAGTGCCAGTGCCAGTCTTGTAGCTCACCTTTGGGACAGATTACACCCCTTGCTCCCCCACTGTTCCCATTCTGGCCTCTCCTGCTGTGACAGGCTGCTCCTTGTCCTTGGCCATGGCTTACAGCTATTAATGGCAGTCAGTTGGGCGAATGGTGGAAATTTTTATGCCAGGCAACCGAACGCCATCTGGCAACTTGAAAGTCTATGTGTGTGTGTGTGTGTGTGGCTGTATAGCGAAGCATGGAAGTATGACAGTGGCTCAGCGATCTTGCCAAATACTGATATATATGTCAAGGATATTGTGGACTCATTATACAATGAATCCTCAGATTATCCCAAAATCATAGACTACATGCACAATTATTTCATTGAAATTGGCAAAGGCATTGGAACTTCAACAGATAAGGGATTAGTGTAAAAACAACTCCAATGTCACCTTCTTTTTTCTTCCAGCTACACTGAGGTACATGTAACTGTCAGGTGTCCAACAAAAGGGGCCAAACTGCACTCCATGTATTCCTTATAATGTCTTGCACACACAAACATGCACAGAGGCAATACATCTATTGATATACTAATTATTTACACTTCCAAATAATTGTTTTTCATTAGTGTTTCTTACCAACCAGTAAAATAAATAAATAAATAAATAATAATAATACCTAATAAGTTACCCCTTCCTTATCTGATTTCAAGCATGTTAAATACATCCATTTATTCTCCATACTGCCTCTTTGGCAGCTCACTAGACAAGACCGGATGCATGATACAGTCGAAATGGGAAAGCAGTAGAAAACAGGCATCAAATGAGTTCGTGACTTCTCCTTTGTGAAATCTGCAGCCTGTTTGCAAATCTAATAAAGGGATCACCAAGCCTCCAAGATGTATGCCAGGATTACAACAAACACACAAAACAGAACAATTGTACTGTCAAACAGGCTGTAGCATATTCCATTACACCATGTCTCATTAGATCTTATTTTACCAACTATTTTTTTTTTAAATACAAAATACAACCCAGCATTTGCTCTGAAGTAAAATGAGCATAAACATTAGCAGCATGTGGTCAGTCTGTCAGCAGGCGAAGCAGCTCTGTTCTTGTCTCCCAGCTCCCCGCTGGGCCCCCGCTAACCTCCCTGTGCACTTCTGAAGCCCCTCATGACAATACGGCCAAACCCACAACACAGCCAGCACGACCTTTATCATCACAGCAGCAGACCCCATCCACACTTGAGCACAGAAAGTTGGAGAGAGCAGGTGTCAGAGTTGTTGGCTATGTTTTCAGTACGAGTCTAATTAAAGTTTAATTCGGTGCAGAGGACTGGAGTATGACTCAAGTCCAGAACGTCAGGCATTATTTACAACTTTGACAAGGGAGAGGGTAGAAATAAAGAAAGGCAGCTTCATCAGTGCTACAGGAAAAACACACACACACACACACACACTGATATCTTCCTTTTTTGTGGTCGGATATATTATATTTGGTTAAAATTACTGTCATACAACAGCCCCCTGAAAATCAGCTTTTCTTTGCTTTTACCATAACTGCATCCTATTCTGTTGCTGGACTATTACGTTTCATTTCAAATATAAAGTATGATCCAATAAATTAAAACAAACAAAGATCCTCAATGTTGTATAAGTTTTTTCTCCTTAAAAATAAAGTTTCCAAACCCTGATATGTCTTTGTCTTATATTAGTGTGAATGGTGTGGTCTAGCTGTGACTGGTCCCCAAACCTGGCACCCGAACCAAAGGGGACCAAAATGGAGGAAGCAATGAGGAAGAAAAAAAGAGAGAATGATCAAGCAAAGAACTGGACAAAAATAAATCTAGGACTGGCTTTTATTTGTTGGTGAAAGCTATGAGAACAAACAGGGTGCCATCTTCTTGTTGGGCTGGTAAGGAATGTCTTATTGCTGGTAGCTGGATTGTTGTGTGCCGCCGCTGTGCTTACTTGTTGTGATGCAACCATAATGCAACAACTGCCCGTTTAGTCGCTCGTTAGATATATCCCAAATGTGGTATATTGCATCTGGGTAGCATTACATTTCAAACACTGTCTGTTCTGCTCTTGTGATGAGACTCTACCCTGCCTGAAAGAACGACAGAACACTGACTTGTCTAAATTATTAAAACTTCTATAGTTGCAGTTGTTACAAGCAGGTACCTGTGTAACAGCTGAGGCCTTTGGAGGTAAAGCTGAAGCACAGCTGAGAGGGAGGGGAGCAGAGCAATTTATTTAAATGAAGGTAAGCAAGCAATTTTGACAGTGAAGCCCCCCCCATCACCACCACCACATGAACACTATATGTCTCCCATCTGCCAGCTCTCTCTTTTTTGTTCTAAAAAGTCACTCCAGTAGGTTTAAGATAACATGGGGCTTTCTTCTTTTAGAAAAAAATGTTTTAAAATAAATTGTAAAATAAAAAATGTATAAATGTCTCTACACATAGTTGCCATTAAGCAATAGTCCTTCCTATTCAACCTACTCCTGTCTGGGGAAAACACAATACTTAGTTAGTCTTAAATGATGAAACCACACAGCTCAAATGTCAGTAAAATGTGTGTAAAAATGAGATGCCTTTCAATAACATTCTGTTCAGAGGCTTGTAATCACACATCAGTGTTATCAAAACAACCAGCTGACGGGCCCCTCGCAGATCCCCATTAGTTTTGGTGTTTTAAATTGTTGCTGCTTTTTTGGGGACAGCTGCCAGAGTTAATTCTTTTATTAAAGGTGCTCGAACAAACAGTATTTATATTTACTTATTCTTTTTCCACACACACATGTCCTTTTTTTTTTTTTTTTTTTACCTTTTTGACACCTCGCAGCATGAATTGCACAGTCAGAATGAATGTCAGTAAAATCCAGGCCAGGGCCGTCGGACAGGGGGTAAAAGTTACACAGCCTTGGGGGGGCCCATGGCAGAGGGGGGCCCACGGGAAGCTAAGGGGGAAAAAATTATATATTGAATATATTAGTTAATACCAAAACTAAATTTCATGACAGATATTGATCGTAATGCAAACTTGGTGGGCCCTATATTAAATGGCATATTGTTGTAATCCAAAAACCTTAAGTCTGTTGTGACGGACTACTCTGTGTGAACACCCCTTGGAATATGCGCAAAATCGTTAAGTCCAAAAACAGCTGTTTCTCACCGTGAGGCGCAGCTTGATTACTATTAGCGTATGTGGATGGAGAGATAATGTTGCAACCTCCCAAGAAATATAAATCTGGCTCTCAGAAACGTAAAGAGAGGAAAGAGAGAGAGAGGGCCCACCAGGACCTCCTTTGTAGGGGCCCAGAATTTGGTGCTACGGCCCTGATCCAGGCAATCTCATTATGAAGGGATGTGAAGCATCTTGGATGACTGGGACATGTAAATGGTGACTGTTAACACAATTTTATGAGATCAGATAAATACCTGCTCCAAAAAAAGGTCCACCATCCCTGAGTCTCTAAAGTCTAAATCATGTTTGTTTTCTGGTCCCCTTATTCCACTTTTAGCTCCATGTTCCATTATCATTCAACTTTGTTTGTCGTCCTTGTAACAACATGACAGTGGAGGACACTCGCGCTGAATGTCTTTGTTGGTTGAACATCAGACAGATATTATCTATATCTGCAAATGTCTGGCGGCGAGGCCTTCTTTCAAACTCTGAAAGTTCTGAAATGGTGTCCGTGCGTGTGTGAGGTGTCGAGGTCAAAAAGTTATCTGACTTGTTAAATGCAAGGCTGCTGATAAGGTGTTTCTCATTTCCTTGTGGCAGATGTCCCTCTTTATTACCAGTGTTCACAGTAGAGGCGTTAAAAGGGATTAAACTGGACGTCGCCTGTCCACTGCTAAGGTTCTGCATGCTTTAAAGCAGCAGCAGCAACTTCATTTTATTGTTAAGGTGGAATAAGTGTGCATGGAGACATCTGCAGATTGTCTGACCCCTGAAACACCTCTGCACCAAGAACCATTATTGGTTCATCATAGCTGATAAAACTTTATGGGTAAGGAATTACTTTAGAAAAAGCAACCAATACAGACAAATGAGACTTAAATCATTACTTTGCTGAAAAAACAAGCCTTTTGTTAACCTTACCCACAGGTGTTGTCTGTAGATGGACCATTACACACTCCAAGCATGTAGTTTGGTCAGACAAGTCAATATACCAGATGTTTGTTTTTGTTTTGTTTTTTTTTTTTTCCTTTACTGAACGGACCATCCAATTATCAGAAACAAGTCCAAAATCCAGGCTCTGTGATGGTATGTGTCATTGGACACAGTGCCACTGGAAATGGTTATTTACAGTTTGGTCCATATATAAGTGGACAATGACAGAAATTTTATGATTTTCATTTTTATTGAAAAGCACAATGGATTTAAAATAAAATAATCAAGATAGGGATCAAAGTGTAGACTTTCAGCTTTCATTTAAGAGGTTTCACAAAAATGTGGCATTTACCATTTTGGAAGAAAAGTATCTCCATTTTCAGGGGCTCAAAACTATTCGGACAACTATCTGAAAAGAAATGAGTTGGCCAGATGCAGTCCATCCCCTCATTACTTCAAGACAAATGAAGCAGATAACAGGTCTGGAGGTGATATCTGGTATTGAGTTGGCAATTGGAAGCTGTTGACTGGAATCCAATGCAAGTAAAGGAGGCCACCATGACGCTGAATAACAGAGCAGCATAAATCTGTAAGAGAGACAGCAAAGACCTAGGCTGTGGCCAAATTAATAGTTTTGTACATTCTTAAAAATAAGAAATCACGGAGGAGCTCAACAACATCAACAGACCTGGAAGACCATGAAAACAACGAAAGTGGATGATTGTATAATCCCTTACTTAGAGAAGAAAAACCCTCCACAACATCATCAGAAATCACAAATATGTTGCAGAAGGTAAAACCTCGACTTTCAGCCGAGTGCCAGCTGACAGACTGCTCATCAGACCAGTTAGCACCGCACCAGTTTCTGCAATGGGCCGGACTGCTCATGGAGAATCATTTCAGGATTCTTGCAAACGGAAGATCAGCAGGACCTCCAGTCTCAAATGTTGTTTCAGTGGCTGCATGAATGGACTCCTGCAGTTAGCGCAGCTAAGCTAAGCTTTGGTGTCAGACCCTTACAGACCACCTCACAGCCAGCCATGGTGGTCTGTTATTACAATTAACACAACACACAGGCCACCCTGGTAGCGCAGTGGTTAGGGCAGGTGGGCCACATACAGAGGCCACAGTTATCTTGCAGCGGTCGCAGGCTTGACTCCCGGCCCGTGTGACCCTCTGCTACATTCTCTGTCTACCCTGTTTCCTGTCTCTCTCACCGTCAAATAAAGGCCACGGGAACCAAAAAAAAAAAAAAAACCACACACAAGCACATTTTTCTTCTTTTCCTCATTCTCTTTCAAAATATTGCCATATGTTTCTTTTCTTTTTTTTTGATAGGTTTTTATTCACAGCTCAGAAATCAATATAATGCTAAGTGCTTTAGTAGCTAATGTTTGGATTTAGAAATTCTTAGTTAGATGCAGAGCTAAACTTATTGCCTGGGGGTGGCTGTAAGAGGGAATTGCTGAGTTGTTGCTTGACCTCCTGACCTGCTGTCTTCAAAGGACTATGCATGGCATAGATCAACGTATCTAGTTACAACCCCCTTTCTTGGAACAAACACACCACCTTTGTTTGGACTGGACCATCTGGAATTTTGGAAACAAAGGACCATACAACCCGGGAGAGCAGGACCCGCCTTCTTGGGATCCTTAAAAGGAGGGACAGAATTTGAGTTCTGGGTGCATTTCCTGACATTCTAGGTGGTGTCAAGAGGTGCACCATCGGCCGATTAAAATATTCTGCATGGCATGATAATTCTTTGTATACATGATTGTATTAAATTCTTGATTGATCGTTGCTTCTAGATTTGTCATTTAGGCACCAGATAAAAGAACACGGAGAGACAGATTTTACACTAAAATGATGACAGCAATGGCCACTGTGTTTTATGTCTGGGCATTCGATCGGTTAGCTTCATTGCTTATATTTGATGTGGTACAAAAAAAAAATCACCCCCTGTGTAGTTGTCATGGATGTCAAATCTATAGAGACCGAAAGCCATTTTTTTTTTTTTTCTGTGCCAGACTGTAAATATGCTTAATTCTGCTGCAAAGCTGCCAATTTTAACATAGGAGTCAATGGAGATTTGCTCTGTTTTGGAGCCAACACCTAGTGATCAGTAAAGAAAAAATATAGTAATATAATACAGTAAGTAAATATAATAGTATATAATATAGGAAAGTTCACTGGTGTTTACTGATGATGCGACTGGTGACAGAAGTAACAACATTAATTCTGAGGTGTATGGGGCTACACACAGATGCTAATGACACACTGACAGACTGACTAAACATACTTGAACAAAGAAACCCCAGATTTTTTGAAGGTAGAGAAATGTAATTTTTTTCAATGACCAAGTCAGTCGCCAGATCTCAATTAAATGCAGCATGATTTTCTGTCCGTGAAGGCAGAGAGGGCCACAAACAAGCACTTACAGAAAGTGGCTGCAGTATAGGTCTGGCAGAGCATCTCCAGGGAGGAAAGTTGCCTCTTGGTAATGCCCATGGGATCAGACTTCAAGCATTCATTTAATACAAAGGATTTCATCCAAGTATTGAAACTTATGGATGCATTTACCCTTACTTTGTCACTTTGTCCAGACATTTTTGACCCCCCCCCCCGAAAGTGGAGGTATCCTTCTTAAACAGCCTGCCTTTCCTAAATGATTAAATCCCATATTTTTGTGAAACCTCTTAAATGAAAGCTGAAAGTCTCCACTTTGTTCACATCTTAATTGTTTAATAAAAATCATAAAAGGTCTGTCATCGTCCAAATACAGACAGCGCTAAATGTTTATCAATCAACTTTTATTTGTAAAGCCCTTTACAACACACACAAGGTGACCAAAGTGCTTACTCCTGTGATGGCACCATTGAGGAAAAGTACATCAAGATTTTAGCTCAACATATGTTCCCAAGAGGACATCTTTTTCAGGGATGTCCGTGCATTTTTCAAGAGTCCAAAACCACATTCTCCACACGTAACAAAAGCGTGGCCGAGGAAGAATAAGGTACGGATATATGCCTGACCTGCCTCCAGTTGAGAATGTGTTGAGAATCATGAAACGGAAAATGAGAGGACAACCCCATATTGTTGCACCCCTTAAAATGTGTTTGCAGCGAAGGCGCATCTGAAATAAAGTTGACAGGAAACAACATGGAATACAGATAGTCCCCTACTTTCAAACATGTGAAGAAAGGGATACTTAAGTCCAAATTAGTGAGTAAGGACAATTCGCTAGTTTTGGATGTCCATCAGGTGATGGCAGCAGTTATCCAAAACACAGTTCAGAGCTACTCTCATCTGAAAAGAACATAATGCTTACAAATGACATGAGTCTCATTATGAGCTTAAACCTGTTCCACTGACAGTCAGTTCAACACCTGAAAAACCATTGAAAAACATTGATTATATGTTCTTGAGCTGAATTATACTAAAACTACAGTCAATATTCACGTGTATCCGGTACAGTACAGATGCTGGATTTAATGAATGGCCGCTCCAAAAAAACCTTTTATTTATCATATTTTCATTTTCATTTTCATTTTGGGCTGTCTTCATCCTTTTATGATTTGCAGTTGAACAAAAGAGCCTGGCACCAAGTATGATTTTATGACATGCGTGACATAAAATTGTCCTGAGGCTTCTGGAGAATCTGGCATTTATGTCCATTTACTTAAATATGTCTATTTCTGCAGTAGCCAAAATATTATTGTGAAAGGAAAACTACACCAAAAGATGAACATAAACACAGTCCAATCTCGCCTTGTTTGACAAAACAGCCGTGTAAAAATCCATAGACATCTATGACGCACTTCAATATAATGGTTAAAAAAAAAGAATATTTTTATAATCACAGTAATATCAAGCATGCTTCTTGACTCATTAGGAACCATTAAAAAAAAGCCTTGTTAGACTATGTATGGGAGTAATTTATCATTATATTCACATACATGTACAATATATAGAACTCACATTCCATTAAAATATTACCTTTAATACCCTAAATGCCCATAAGTTAAAGCTGATGTGTCACAGTCCTATCAGTACAGTATACCGATAGGACTATACTCAGTATTCTCCACGTCTCTTGTCTGAAGACGGGAGACCTGGAGGACAGGAGGCAACGGTGGAAACTTACTGCAGCCTCATGGTTCCAGGTAGAAAACACGAAAAGGTTGTTTCAAATAGGAAGGTCTTACCTGAGGAAAGACAACAGAAAACATTTTTTTTATTAAAATACAAATATATATTTTTTGTCAAAGCATCACCGTAAACATTAACATTAATGCTCAAGATATTATGAACAAAATCAGTGTCTATGACAAGAAGGAAGAGAATTTGGGCTCAGTTGCGTTAAGGTGATGATAATGTCAGAGATGTATCTGCCTGTTAACAAGTTTTACCCCAAACATTTCATAATTTAATCCTGTAAAGTGCTGTCCAAGAAGCTTAACACGACCCCTGAAGTCCAGCCGTGCATGATGCCATGATGCTATCAAAGTCCAACCTGTTGTAAACCTGTCTTGTACAATTTCCATTATGATTTAATTTTCAACATGATTATAGCGTCTTTCTTTCAGCGTATGCGGGCAAATCAAACCAGATTCTCAGATTTGGCACTCACTGTGCAATCCCACTTACACACACTCCTCCATTCAGCCAGATAAGGCTCTGACACCTTCTAAATAAGAAAGAAGGATGGATTTTCTGCTGCAGGCTTCAATTTCATACAAAGTGAAGCTTGAAATGTAGAGAGGGTGAAGCCTTGAATTATTTTTGCCATGGTCGATTCTTGTTTTAATAAAATGCATGACTGCTGTCTTGGGAAATGAGTGACTCTTATTCAATACTATCCGCTGATTTTTGACATCTGTAATTTGTAAGAAATGTAACATGTCTGATTATTTTCAGATTTGTGTTGCGGTTTCATATTACAGGTTTGAGAAATCACCAAATAAATGCTGTTCTTGTTTAGGTTATGGCTCAAAACAGTAAAATCAAAATGTAATGTCCTGTATTTGCTTGAAGGTCAGGATTTTCACCTGTTTGGACCCAAACAACTCCACATAGGCCTATACACCGATATGGATGGATGTCATTGCAACCAGAATAATCAAAAAGCAGACAAGCAAGATGTTGTAGCATCCACTGAAAAAAAAAAAGACAAATACATACTGTAATACAATACAGACAAATCCACTAACGTGATTGTATTCTCTCCATGAATCTTCTTTTAATAAGTTATGTGCATCCATATTTGAAATAGATGCAGTGACAGACTTAATAAAAACTGCCCTGCGTCAGACAGATTATCTCTAAAAGAAATGTGTACCTATTCAAATATGAATTCTTTGTGGCATTGTTGAGAGGATTTGGCCTCTTACGTCATAGAAACCATGATCAGACAAAAAAACGACTGAAGATCTAACAATCCACTTCGAAAAGACTTTGTGTCTCTTTTCTCCTCCGTGACGCTACTCATTGATTGTCTCCAAATTTCTTATTAGGTGTGAAAGTAAATGACATGATCGGGACAGCACCTCCGGCTTGTCACAGACAAATAACACCTGCGAGCGGAGAAAACCAATTTACTGGAATTCAGCGGGATAGGCAAGTCTGAGAGAAAACACATGTCCTTTACTTGTTCAGTGAGCCTTAAAGCACACACTGACTATTTTCATTCAGCGTAATTTACCGGGAGGGGAGAAGGCTTTGAGACGGAACTCATGAAGGACAAAGAAAGAAACCTCCATCTACAAGTCCACACCCATTAACAACTGAAAATCAGCTCATGCATACACTTCACTTCCATTAGGATGATTAAAAGAGAATGTTATCAGCTCATAAATCACAGTATACCAGTAGGGTGAAGAAAAGGATTGTAGTTTTTTTTTTTTTTTTTATAATTGTGCATCTTTCTTTTCTTTTTTAGTTTTAAATATAGCCTTAGATGAACAGCAACATGTAACATCTTCCACATGCCAACAAAAACTATTTAACAAAAATGAAGCCAAACGAAAAAGAAAAGTTGCGGGCAATGCTAAATACCAGCTTCCTGCTTCTGTAGAATATCAGGTAAGTTGCAGCCAGCAGCTGCTAATCATCATGACCTGATCATTAGTAGGTGTGCAGGCCTCTATAAAAACAGACATTCTGGTAGTTTTCCAGCTGGAGCCCACGGGAGCACAATGCCAAGAGGAAAAGACATAAGCAATGGTCTTAGAGAAGCAGTCTGGAAAGTTGCTATAACACAAATTCAATACAATTTGGAGTTCAATGCTCCACAGTGAAAAAAATTATTTACAAGTGGGAAGTTTGAGACAGTTGTCCATCTTCCCCAAAAGCAAAAAAAAGTTGTGTCATGCAATGTTGAAAGGGAGGAAAAAAAAAAAAAAAGAAACTCAAGACCACATGTTAAATACTACAGTCCATGACAACAAAATAGAAGCATGACGGATGTTCATAATACTTCATCTGAAAAAAAAAAAAAACTGCAATACTTCTGAAACACTGTACCATGGAGAGATGAGAGCAAAATGGAGTTATTTGACCTTAAAGCTCTGTTGGCTGAAACTAACAGAAAGATTTCATGTCCTTTGTCAAGCATGGTGGTGGAAAGGTCATGATTTGGAGTTGTTTTGCAGCCACAGGACCTGGGAACTTTGCAATCACTGAGTGATGAACTCCTTTGTGCGCAGCTGGAGCCTCAGTATTCTGGAGGCAAACGTGAAGCCATCTGTCTGACAGCTAAAACTTGGTTCAGGTTGGACTCTGCAACAGGACGATGATCTGGAGTGTACCCGTAACACCATGATGAAAAAATTATTTTCTTCTTTACCAAGAAGAAAAAAACCTTTCATTTCAGCTGCTCCCTGTTTGGGGGTCACCACAGTGGAGTGATCTGCATTAGAAACCTGCCATAAGTTGGGCCACTCTGGAAGCTCAGTGGCCTTGGCAAGCAGCCCATATACAGAGGCTATAGTCCTCCTCCAGCAGTTGCAGGTTCAACTCCCAGCCTGTGCAACCCTCTGCTGCATGTCTTCCCCATTCTCTCACTATCTTCCGTGTTTCTTGTCTTTCTCTCTCACTGTCAAATAAAAGCCACTAGTGCCATAGAATTAAAAAAAAAAAAGAAACTTGGCACAAGTTTTTACATCATGCCTTTTCTGGCGCAACCAGGATTCGAACGTGGGACTTCCCATATGGCAGTACTATCACTGAGGAGGCTGAGGAATAAAAAGGAGAGAAGAAAAATCAAGATTTTGGCCTAGTATATCTATGTCATCTGAGGTTGTATTCATCTCAGACTAAGACATCCTATGTTTTTATATGATTTTCATTGTTTTATACACACAAAAACAGGGGCTATTAAGTTTTTAACATGACCATACATTTCAATGATAATCTTCAGACTGACACAAATTTGTAATCAGGTTCACGTCTTGACTCTCATGCACAACACTATACTGCTAATAACATTTTCTTTTTCAGACAAGTATGAATAGCAGCGGTAGGCATTGACAAAGCTCAGCCCATTGCACCAATGCAAATGTAGGAGTTTGAGAAATGTGTTGATTGGATGTAAGTCTGTGCCCACAGAGGAGGAATAAGTACAAGGTATTCCAGTTTTCTCTATGAAGAGTTGTATTCTCTATTATTCATGTTGTAGTTCATGATGTGGTTCATTCTTTTCCTATACTTTCACAGAAAATGGACATAATTCTCTTAATATTTCTGTCTTATAGGCCTTGTTGCATTTTTGAATATCTGTACAGAGCAAGAACTGCATGGGTTCCTGTTGAAAGTCAAATTTTTTTATTTAAAAATAACAGCCAGAAAGTAGCAGTATAAACTCCACAGGAGTTTTGTAGCTGGAATAAGCAATTGTCTATTTAATATTTATCAGAGAGAGTGTTTTCAGAGAAAAGACGTTGGTAGTGTCATGATAAAGTGGAGGTACTTTAACCACACGCTAACTGGCACCTGGCCATGTGAGATTTGCTGAAATCCTGCTTATGTGTAAGGCTGCCATTAGCACTGAAAAATGGAACAGAAGATATGAAATATACTGATTACTGATTTTAATCATTCCATAGTTGCTATTTTGAGGACTTCATTGTTGTTTTGATTGTGTCTAGTGATCTAAGGATTCAAGTTCCTTTGGATATTTGAAGCTGGATCCAACAAGTCCTTCAGATTCCTTGGTACGTAGAAATGCTGCCTGTGAATCAGGAACCTTTGATTCAGCAAATGTGCATTTAAAAATGATACACTTTGATATGTAAAATAAAGTTTTCTTTTTCTGTTTTTTGCATCCATTTAAATATGTGACAACACAGAAGAGCCACACAAAATGCGGTTACAAGAAATTAGGGGAGTCTTGTCAAACCGTGATTCTGACTGCACTTTTAGTTTAATGCATTACTGAGTCCGTGGAGCCGTGGAGCAGCGTGAGACTGTGGATTTAGGAGAGTCCCTATGTAGAAAATAATTTCAGCTGCTTGTATCGGCGATCTCATTCTTTCTGTCACTGCCCACAATTCATGACCATAGGTGAGGATTGGAAAGTAAAACAACCGGTAAAAAGAGAGCCTTGCCTTTTGGCTCAGCTCTCTCTTCGCCACACGACAGACAGGTACAGAGTCAACATTACTGCAGATGTTGTACCGATCTATCTGTACATCTCCTGCTTCACCCTTCCCTCACTCGTGAACAAGACCCTGACATGCTTAAACTCCTCTACTTGGGGCAAAACCTCATTACAAACCTGAAGTAGAGCGTTGTACCGTTTTCCAATTGAGATACGTGGTCTCAGTGGGATGTACAGATACATGTAAAGCTGTGAAGTAACTCATTAATAACTCATTTAAATGATTTGTAATGCCTCTATTTGCCTAATGTGAATAGCAGACCTAGGGCCTGATCTTGCGCCAGATCTCCTAAAGCCGTTATTTAGGGATACCAGGTAGCGCAAGGGGCGTTCCCCCAGAAAGAACGCAATCTTCCACCTTGCTAAACCCGGTATCCAACCTGCGCTACCTGCTACATTATTCATAGGAGTAGTTAGGGCATTCAACCTGTTAAACCAATCAGTGCGTCAGTAGCTATTGCCTTTAAGAGCAGGTTGCGCTACCCGCAAACTGCTGTGGAGCATCTTTTCATCCATATCGGAGCAGCTCTCGTTCGCAGCTCGTCTGGGAATCTGCTGTAGAGCTTCCTCCTCCTCCTTCTCTGCACTGATATATACATATAAATATTTTTACACAGACAATTCCTATCAGCTACCTGAAAGTCCCAGATAGTCACTGTGCTCCCAGTAAACACGCTCTGGTTGTCTATGGTTTAACTGGCAAGCAAGCCGTTGAAGACGATCTCTGCCATTTTCTCAGGAGTTCAACTGAGGCCAAATCACACTTTTTATACAAAGTTAATTTTAGAGGTAGAGCCCTTTGTGCACATCCACATGTGACCAGGTGGACGTGCATTGATGCCATTTGGACACCATGTGGGCTGTGGGTTACGAGAAGTGTACGATCGGGGCTCTAGTGTTTGGATTTGATTCCTTAGAATTTGAGATTTTTGACTCCGGGATCCTCCCAGATGCAGGGATCTGCCATAACTGTTCATGTCAGAGAGATGTTGGTAATGAGGACCCAGAATGGAGTCTGCCAGGCAGTAACAGCGAACAAGTTTTATTATCAAAAAAGGACTGGTACATAAAGTAAAACGAATAAATAAAACTCTTAGAACTGAAGAGAGGAGAGCAGGCAGGAGGCAAACAAGAAACATGCCCAGCAACATATGAAGCATGACAGACTAGCTGGAAAGAGAAGAGAATATATAATCACTGGAATACATGACACAGTCAGGAAACACAACAAGACACAGGTGACAATAACCAAGTGAGACAACAAAAAAAATTGATAGGCAGGGATAGGAGTAGTACAGAACACATACCTCGCACTGAACAAAACAAGAAAACCAACATTTTTTTCAAAAGCCAGAAGGTCAACAAAACATAACCCCTGAAACCACAGACAAGAAGACAGATAACAGAACACATAAAGGAGGTTATGAAGTAAAATACACAGTACAACCAAGGTTAACGGAAACTCTAGACCATGACGATATAGTAAAAACCAAATTATATGCCCTCTGCCAAGGCCAGCCCTGTGTTCTGAAATTTAAACAAAACCTGCTGTGATTCACGTAAAAATTGACTGTGCTTCTGTGTCCGTTCTCTATGTTTAATAAATTTGGGCTCAGTAACTTTACTGGAATCTTGTTTGTCAGCAGATAAATGGACAAATCTCCATCTCAGCTCCCACCTTGGTTGAGAAGCAAATAAAATTTGATATAAACCATGGATTGATTGTAGAGTGTAGGGCAGACTTTTAAGTCAAGTATGGGATTTGAGGACGATAGCAGCTGTGTTAGAGACTATAACACCAGCAGTAGGGATTCTGATTATGTGATTCATTCACCAAGCTAATTAACACTTTCATTCAAACTGCCGAGGTAATTATGAGGCACAGTGTCTGGTTCATTTAAGGGTCGATATTTTGTCACCATCATTGTGACAGTACAAATAAGGATTAATAAAGGCCTGTTTCTTTTTATGTATGCAAAATAAATCCCTGAATGTAACTGTGTAAAAGTCTCCAGTTCATTGCCACCAGTGATCTTTTCCTTGCATTTATGAAAAAACTGCCAATTTATAATATGGCAAAGCAGCTAGTAATATGATCTCTTAAAATAGCTGCTTCCTCTGTGTCTAGTCTCTGGTTGTAAATTAAGTCCAGTAAAAAAAATAAATAAACAAATGAAACATGGATAGTACTCTACCATTAACTTTCAGATATTTCTGTGGAACTGGCACCATTGCATGAACCAATGGTGGACCCTGTCAAACAAATGCTGAGAGCAAGTAAATTAGCTGAAGAAGTTGTTTGCATTATTTATGAGCATTAGGTGAAATTTTCTGACTTTTACAACCTCTTGCATACACTAAATCAACTAAGTAAAGCTGTGTTGACATATCAAAATCTTTCTTTTTCCATAAGGGCTTTAAAGGATTTTTCTTAGTTTCTACATATCGTCATTGTTGTTCTCCTGCATACTTGTGGTAAGTGATAGGTTTATGTTTGATAAGTTACCAGATGTAAATATATGGCGGAGGGAGAAACGTGAAAGCTTTATTAAACTGCACGACTAGATGTGTGTCTGCGCTGAGCACGATCACCTCAGGCAAGGCAGCCTCTGTGTCAGTGCAAGAAACGTTGAGTGTAAAGCACCGAGATTACAAGAGGATTCAAATTTGAATACATTAGCATATTCAGGTTATACAAGAACCAGCTTCCAGTTCAAGAAACTAAAAACATATAAATATACTGGCAAAATCAAGCACTCTGACAAGAACTTTGTAGTTGTCACAGTGATACATGAAATCAAAGGTCTCTTTAATACACTATTGCATCATAACTGTTGTGCTAACACAATGTTTTGTGATATGCTTATTCTGTAGTATTTGCCCTTTCAGAAGAGTCTAATCAACAAACCAGAGCACTTAAGTAACCCTCAGACTGAATGGATCTTGTGGGCTGTTTGTCCACTGGAGCGTTCTGCTGGACAATTCATGTGAAGGATGTGTGGGTACTTCAGCTGTTTTTCTTTCCCAAGACCCAACTGAGTCTTTGAGATACCTCTAGGAGTTTCTGATTTGTCTGCCTCACTATTATGCTCGTACCCTTCTCCTAATCCCATGTGTCTATCTACCTCAGTCTGACGAGCTCAAACTCACTCCAGACCCTGGAATAACTACTTGTGTGCACACAAAAACACCTCTATAAAGAGAGCTGTGTGGTGGCAATAATTCTTTTTTTTTTCTGCTGCTTTCACAATGCAACACTCATTATATTTGTGGTGGCTAACCATTGATATTATGGTTTAAAAACAAGTTTTAGAACACCCCAGTATTTCCAGTTCTTTATTGAAATTTAAGCAGTTAAAATCCAATGAGTAGCTTGAAATGGTACAAAGGTAAGGATTAAAAAAAAAAATTAAAGCTAGCCAAAACTGGAAAATAATGTTAATTTCAGAATTATACAAAAGGGCCTTTTTCAGGGCACAAGAAGCGAGTTAGCAACTTAAAGCTGTTCTTCAACAATGGAGGTTGGTCAATTCTTGAAAGTTGGTGACACCAATTCCAACAGGTGTTCCAACATTTTTTGTATTTTTCCAGTGTGCATAAAAGTAGTCTTGGAACACACTGTGGCAGCATAGCCTCATGAGCATTATTTAAAGAGTACTGCACTACATAAAGTATTGTGTTGCTCTAAAAGTGGCGAGCAAAAGGCAATTAACAATGGAAGAGACAGAGACAGACCCTCAAAAGACTTAAAAGTGTAGGTCTTTCCTAGAGAGAAATTGAGAAGAACGTAAAGGTGTCAGTAAGTAGTTTCCTTGACCATCAAAAGGCACTCAGAAACTGGAGGAAACTGACAGGAAGAGGTTTGGCACAGTCAAAGCAACGGCAGCGTCGGAAGACAAGTTTCTAAGAGTCGACAACTCACATGATAGGAGGCTCAGAGGACAACAGCTTCAAGCACAGTTTAACAGTGGTCGTAGGAAGCAGGCCTCAGTTTTAACTGTGAAGAGAGGACTTTGCGTTGGACGTCTGACAGGTTGCGTTGTAACAAGAAAGCTGTTCTGGCTCCTTAAGAGCCGCCCCAGCTTTTAATTTGTTGATCAGTAGGATGGTATATCCTTTGTTTGTGTTTTGTGGAGGTGCATCTTATTTTGATAAAGCAGGAAGTGGCGCCGTTGCTACTTCCTTCCCGTTTTAATGGAGACCAGTTCATCCTGCTTCTGTACTTTCATGCTGTTTGAGCCAGCACAGCCGGTATGTGTGTTTTTATGTTGTGTAATCATTGCTCACAACTCATATTGACTTCGGTTCATTGTTTTATAAAGTTTTATATTTATTTGTGATGAAAAAAGGCCTTATTTTACTTTCTAATTTAGCCGCGAGCTAGCGCTTAGCGTTAGCATTTTTTTGTTGTGTTGTTTGCCTTCGCGGGGGACCGTGGCGGGGTTGTCAGATTTATTTTTGCCTTGAAGAAGTTGTAATTGCTTTTACCTTATATACTCTGCACTGTTTGTTTACAGTTTTACCACATGACCACTGTTGACTTCCATGCCGTTCTACCGAAATAAAAGAAAGAAGGAACAACGGTGTGGTTTTTCCGGTGATGGTTAACTATCTGCCTAGCTGGTGCGAGGGCAGAATAAAAGCCATTGCTAAGATGTCATAATAAGAAAAAAATGGCTTGCCTGGGTCCTGAGGCAGGTTCCTCAGTGTGTGACATCAACTGTCAAACATGCAGGAGGAAGTGTAATGGTCTGGAGCTGTTTTGGTGGATGAGAGGGTCGGTAACTGGCACAGAATGAGGGGCACTATGAGCCAAAATGGCTACCATGGCGTTCCTCAGCACCATGCAATACCTTTTGGTCAGTGCAGAGTAGGTCAGAGGTTCATCTAAGATAATGACCCAAGACAAATGATGGTGAGCTTGAAAACATGTTTCTGGAGTTAAACCCCATTGAGCTGGTCTGGGATGAACTGGACAGAAGAGTGATAGAAAATCACCCTACAAGTCACACCTTCATGGGAACTGCACCATATGAAAATGAAAAAAGCACCATGCTGTTTTACTGTATCTGAGAATAACCTGATTACTTAACATGGCAATGTTGCATCACAGAAAATTAATGATTTCATCCCACAATGCATCATGTCAAATAAACACCATTTCCAACACGATTATCATTTGGTGTGCTTTTGTAACAGTGAAAAATGACAGGAAAGGGTTAAAAATGCAAAAATGAAGCACAAACTATCCAGAAGTAGCATTGTCAAATTCACTGATCTAACAAGACCAGAAGCAGCAGCTGTAGTTTTCTTCTGATAGCAGAGTAATAAGAATCAGAATTGTTTGATCTCAGATACGACATTCTCTGTGTTCATTTTCTTTGGCAATTTGGTAAGTTTCTGGTGGTAAATGGGTCTTTTATCTATAAACCAAAATTTTCACTCAGTCCTAACTCAAACCATGTGTCTTTCAAAATGTAACAGTTACCCTTTAATTTAAATTCTCAAACCATCACTCTGATCAGTAAGATTTCACTGCAACATCACAAACCAATTTGTCAGAGAGGCTGCAGTTGA
This sequence comes from Hirundichthys speculiger, assembly GCA_018398805.1. Lineage (NCBI taxonomy): Eukaryota > Metazoa > Chordata > Actinopteri > Beloniformes > Exocoetidae > Hirundichthys > Hirundichthys speculiger. Next base: position 5,349,191 of record JAGFBZ010001224.1, read on the forward strand.
AAAAAGAAAAATTAAAGAACACCACAGGTATGCTCTAACGACAATATGTTAACCTGATGAGGTTATATGTCAATGATTCAGAGAGTTTCAGTAGAAATTTAAACCATGTATGAGGAGAAAAATTTAGTTTATAAATCAAGTTCATTTTGTTTGACACGATTCAGCTTTTTTAAATTACATAATTCTTTGATAGACATGGTGAGATATACAAACAGATTATCCTGTGATTCTGATCTGATCTCCAAACCTTCGGGTAAACTTGTTATCTCACAAATCCAGATGAGCAGACACCTCAAGCAGGTGGTTTGTTGTGACTGAGTCGCTGCTTATTTGGTTTTGGACTCCAGAACTCTTTGGTTAGGTTTAGGAATACACAATGATTTTACCAGCATAATCTCATTAAAAAAAACAACATTTTAAACATTTGATGTGCTGCTTTAAATCAGTATATATATATATATATATATATATATATATATATATATATATATATACTATATATATTATATATATATATATATATATATATATATATATATATATATATTTTCTATATTTTTCTCACAAATCAAATCGTTTCAATCCTTTTACTTTGCATTTTGCTGAACATTTAAATGCCCTTAGGAGAATAGGGGTTTTGAAGTTTGCTGACCTGAGCTGCAAACTTTTGACTGCATCTCATTTCATTAGATCTTTTATTCCTCCGCTGGAAACATCACACTATTTTAATGACAAAGATAAATGTCACAATATCATTTACATATTCATGATTATTAATGATAGCGCTAGAAGTACTAATAATTTTGAATAATCAACACTCATAGAATCATTGTAGCAAAATAATTTGTTGGCTTTTCTTGCGATTCCTCCTTCACCTGCTTGCTGATTAATTGGTTAGTACAATATGGTGCTGTAACATTGATGAGCTGGCCATCCATGCATGAAGAATGCAAGAAAATGAAAAACACAAAAAGGAAAAGAAAACCACAGAGGCTTGCATTAAGAAGCATCTGGTGTCTCTCCAGCCTTTTTATGAGCCTCAGGGTGACACTCAGAGTGACATCCCTACACCCCCAAAAAATAAATAAAAGAAAAATGACACTGGTGCACCATGAGTAGTGAGAAAGTCAAGGCTGTGATGGCCAGGTTGGGAGGTTATGGGTTTGGGAGGATGGCAGCTGTGTGATCAGTGCTGCATTCAAACAGCACTGCATGTGTGGGACTTTGAAAAGAAAGTTGGCTGATGTAAGATCTGAGAATCCAACAGCAAATGTTGCTCTGCCAGGATTTCTATTTTTAGGTAATGGAGAAGCATCCATCAATCAATCTTTATTCTTGCTCACTTCACCCAGGTGACTGGAGTCTGTCGCAGGTGTCATTGGCTGAGAAGGGGATGCTTCACCCTGGACATTAAACCAGCCTATTGCTCGGTTTTCCAGCAAAAACTGCTTTTTTTTTTCTTTTTTTTTTTTAACGATTGAGACCAAACAATTTGTTTAAATTCTCATTCTAACTGTATGTTTTGAAGTCATAACCCTGAACATTAATGAATGAAAAGGTAGTTGGAAATTAAAAGGACTGGGGGAAACCCTGTGTGGTTTGTGAGTGGAGCTTGCTCCCTTTTGTATCCAAATATTCTCTCATTTTTTTTTTTTTTTTTTTTGCTTCATCCTCTTCAGGGTCATGGGGATGAGCTGAATCCCCTCACAGCAGTCTTCCACAGGCAGGAATAGGTAACCAGTTCATTACATAGTGCCCCTTGCAACAAGTTTTCAAATTAATGCCTCCCCCCACCCTTTCCTTTCCTGCTATATCAACAATGACAAATGTTTAGATCATCATATAGGAGTAGACTGGAAGATTATTTGTTGTAACAATGCTTCTTCTTCTTCATGATAAATCTTATACCATTGTAAAGCCAGATCATTTCCCTCTTAGATGGTGCCACATTTATAATGAACATAGATTTGCAGGATTAGCAGCAGAGTGTGTGGGTTGCACCCATGAAAGAGTTGCCAAATTACCTCTTTTATTTTGTTTTTTATTTTTATTTTTTTGTTTGCATTTACATCTATGGTTAATGCCATCATCTAGCAAAACCATCTAGTATGTATATGCAATTGAATCTTGTAGCAGACTTTTTTGTGGGAATGTGAAGGGTGAATGAGTCCTTCACCAGTCCCCTCTGGCAGGAAATTCTAACATCTTTATTAACATCTTAAATCCTGATTTCGTCAGAGAGGACGAAAAAAAAAAAAAAACATCAGCAGTGAAACATTTAAAGACAAGACAGAAAGAGATGCAACAGTGAGGGTGTGGTGTGTGCTGAGTTGTGGAGTGTGAGGGGTGATGTGCAGTGGATTGTGTTGTGACAGCGAGCAAACTTAAAAGATAATATGTAGGAAGCAGAAAAAAACTACTAACAAGAAAACTGGATGAACACTTTCTACTAAGCTATAGACCTGTGTGCATGTGGAGAATTCATGTAAACATATAGATTGATTGTGTTGGCAGTAGAGGAGGGGAGGGGGTATTGGGGGAAATTTTCTCTTTTATGATGATTTTTATGATGTTGCCACTCTGGCAACCCATTGTCCAGGAACATGTACGTAGAAGAGATAATGAGTCCAGATTCTGCCAAGGGCACTTGAATTGTGTGGTCAAAGTGTGGAGAAGATGCAGAGAACGCTTTGGGGCGTGATGTGGGGCGGCAGCTCACTCACTGAAAAAACAAGACTTGTCATCACTGGAAGCAATCTGAATGCAGAGAGATATCGACATGAAATCCTGCAACCAGTGGCAGTGTGGGATCAGACAGTGGTGACCAGCATGAAGAGGAGGTGTTATTGTGGTTGTGTATGGTTCTTTCCACACGCTATCGAGGCTCATATAGTACAGTACATGATATCAAAAGATTCAGATATCCAGCAGTGTCTGTGTGCTAGAGACCAGTCCAAAGGTCTAAACTGGATGCCATGATCTTCAGACATTCAGGCGGCACTGCATTAAAAACAGACATGATTCTGTACTGGACATCACTGCATGGGCTCAGGAACACTTCCACAAAATTCAAGTCAAAGCTGTATCATGCAAAAAAAAGCCATATGTTAACACGATCCAGAAAAGCCACCATCTTTGGGCCAGAGCTCATCTAAAATAGTCTGAGGCAAAATGAAAAACTGCTCTGTGGTCAGATTAATCAAAATGTAAAATTATTTTTGGAAAACATGGACGCCGTGTCCTGCAGACTAAGAAGAGGAACCATTCAGCTAGCTACCTCCTCATCCTCAGTCTGTGTCCTAATGGTCAGATTGGTCAAGCTAGTACATTTTAAATACCTTCACAAAGTTTGATTCATTATCAGTAACAGTGGCCATCAATTGGTTAGAAAGCAAATAAAATGAATGAATCTTCTCGATGTTTGTGTCCCCAACAGCTTGGCGTTTGAAGGAAATGTTCATCTGACAAAATCAAAGCAACGTGCATATTCAGACAGGGGACTGCTTGCACCTCGATCTCATCTCTATCATTTTACCCCTTAAAATAAAATATAAATGCGTTAAAATGTCATCTTTAATCAAAAGCATCATTTTCATTAATAAGAAAGCATTTGGTGACTTTGACAAAAGTCACCCGTTTCTAGGGAGCACAACTTTACAGCAATTCATTTACTGAAGCTGCAGCCACGTAGAGGAAGACAAGGACACTAGGATGAACTGAGACGCCCTGAGACTCTGAGGCATACTTTCCATCGGTGAGCGTTGACTTTCCGTCAACCAGTCTGGCCAATGAAATATGCAACAGTCAGAAACTCATCACAGGGTCACAGGTTTGAGAGTGACTGTGTGACAGAACAGATGGCTGTAAGGCTGTTACTAGAAGGAGAGAGCTGGGGCATCTGAAGTCTGTGAACATACTTTAGCACATGGGAAATGTTATGTTCAATGTTAACTCAGTTAAAAGTTTAAACAAGTAGAGGAAAAAAATAACATGAGGTGACTGATGCATCTTTATCAAGCCTCAAGCAACAAATACATATTTTTTTTATGTTATAGTGGAAATGGTGGCGAAAAGCTCATTTGGATTCAACCTTGTTTTCTCTCCTTCACTCAGCTGACTTCATGACAACAGAACAATGGGCCACCTTAGCAATTACAGTGATACTCTGCGGTGATCAACACTCACTGAGTGAAATGGCGGGGTGACAAAACCACTTTAAGAGGCTGGAGCTGAGCTCTGTCAAGGTGACAGAGGCAAACACTGGGTTTTGAATCACTCTAATATGTTTTGAATTGCCCTATGTTTTTCAATATACAACATTTTCTTTTTCTTGTATGTGCTATTTTTTGTTGACTGGCCTTTAAAAACGTTGGTACATACTGAAATTTAATGTCACTCCGGGTTCCTGATAAATGATTGGCCTAAAGCCCTGTGGGCACTTCCAAAGAATAAATAGTCCTTAGTTGGAGAGGCAGTAGAAGAAACAAATCCAAAAAGAAGACAAATAAGCTGAGTCAGAGTGGTCAATCCTTTTGGCACTTTAACAATGATCACATTGCACAGGACGTGCCTCCCGGCCATGGCTGTGGATCACCTCCTGAACGTGGAGTGGAGTTATGGGGGTAAACGTGATGTGGTATTAGTGCTGCAGCAACACAAAGTCCAGTTCACAGTTATTGTAATTGTGTGGAAGATGAAGTGTAGGGGGATTGGCTGGGGGATAAAATGTTCATTAATCAGCCTCACTGCCTGGGGGTGTGACTCAGTCTGCTGGTTCTGGTGCCGGTGGACCTGTACCTCGTCCCTGAGGGCAGCAGATGGAACAAGTGGTGTGCAGGGTGTGGTGAGTCATGCAGAATGTTACAGACTCTCCTCAGACAGCGGCTGGTGTGGACAGAGGTGATCTCTGGGAGGCTAGTCCCAGTGATTGTACCTGCCGACTCCACCACTCTCTGGAGCGCCTGCTGCTCAGCCTTTGTGCAGCTGCAGAACCACACTAGAAGTCCATAGGTCAGCACACTCAATTGCACGATGATGGAAGTTCAGTAGAAATCTTTGAGGAAGGCTAGCTCTCCTCAGTTTCCTCAGGTAATAGGGGCACTGCTGGGCCTTTCCTAGGAGCCAGGCAGTTTAGAACAAAAAGTTGTTCACTCTCTCTACTGCTGCAATATGAAGTGGAAGGTAGATGACCTGTTCAGACCTGCAAAGGTCCACTGTCATTTATTTAGACTTTTTTTTTTGTGCTAGATTGTGCTCATTACACCATGCTGCAAGTTTTGCAACCTCCTCCCTATATACAGCCTCGTTGTTGTCAGTAATGAGACCAAGTACCGCCGTGTCATCGGTAACCTTAATGATGTAATTTGAAAAGTGGGAGGCAGAACGGTCATGGGTAAAAAAGTTTGTAAAGTAGAAGGCTAAGATAGATATGGTGGATGAAGTGTATTTGCCCACTTTAACACACTGGGAGCGATTTATTAAAAGGTCCAAAGTCCCAATTACACACTAATGTGTTCAGGCCCAGATTGTAACATTTGGGTCCCAGTTTGCTTGGCAGGATCGTACTGAAGGGTGAGCAAAAGTCGACAAATAGTAGTCTAGCATGTGTATTTTTCTTCTCTAGATGTTTTAACAGTTTGTGGAGCACAAATTCAGCAGCATCCTCTGTCAACCTATTCTATCTGTCTGGAAGTTGGAATGGATCAAGTGTAGGTGGTATTGATTTCTTAATGTGTGACATAACCAGTCTGTCTAGCATTTTGCTGGTATGGGGGTGACCGCAGCAGGCCTATAATCATTAATGCATGTGATATTTGTCTGTTTCAGAGCGGGGACAAGTATGGCTGATATATTTTGGAACACATGCCGTAGATGACATGTTGTAAATGTCGGTGAAGACCTATGCCAGCTCAGCCACTCTTGTGGTTGGATTTTTTCTTTCCCTGCTGGACTGTTTTCACTCTGCCTGTTTCTGCACTTTTGTCTGCCCTTGGTCTAGTTCTCCTTGTTTTTCCTGGAAGTTTTTATTTTTGAGATTCAGGATTCTGGTTATTCTGTTTCAGCAGGGCTTTTTCAGCAGGGACTTTGTCTCTTCTCTTTAGGTTCTAAATACCAAAACTTGATATTTTTAGAAAAATAACACTCTATATGTTATGCCTCTTACTTGTCCACCTTCTTTCACTTAAGTATTTTACCTGCTGCATCTCTGAATGAACCCTTCCTGAATTTCTGCTCCGTAAGAGATGAGAGGATTGAAATATCCTTTTGGCTGTGTGAAATGAACTAGTGGTTCCAAAGTTAATAAAGCTGCCCATTAAAATAAAATCATTATCCACAGACCATTTTCTAAAAGATGCAGTTAATGCTCTACAAGAGGTGTCACCCCCTTTACAATGTACCTCATCTCATCAGTCATCAAAGTTATATCTTTGCATGAATCCCTATGCTGGTGTATGAAGCCATTACCTGCCACAGTAATTAGAAAACAAGACCTTTACCCACAGGGCACTGAGGCTCATGTCCATTAGACACATAACATACTCCTGTTATTTATACATACCTGCATGTGGGGGCCCAAAGTCATTCTTTACATCTACATCTACATGAGAAACGCTAATCACACAACGCACAATTTCATCCCTCCAAATGTTCTTTGGATACCCTGGGAAATCCCCCAGATCAGAATGAGGTCATCAGGTGTCCTCTGTTGTCAAACAGTTCAGATGAATCACACTTAACATAACACCAGCTGCTGTTCACAAAAAAGAAGAGCGTGTCCTGCAGGATGACGCCCTCCACCACCATCTGGCTTTGAGCTGATGGAAAGAAGTTGGTGAAACAAAGAAAACCCACATATCATACCAGGTTATTATGAAGTAGCAGATAAAGCTAGTAAGGCTTGAGTTTACATGTGGCCAATTAAATGTTTACGTTTCCATCGTACTACTTGATCTCATGGATATATATTAGCACTTTGCTGCTTTATTAACAGTCATCACTAACCGTGATCTGCTGATCTTGAATAAAGGTGTGGGATTCTAAACTGTAGGTATTGGAAAAGAAAAACTCAAACTTCTGTACTCCGATAAGCTGGACAGTTATGTTTGAACTGAGCTGCTGATGGAAGTTTCTTTACCATTCAGGACTGAGCAACTTATAATCTAAAAGCATCATCAATGCTGACATTCAGTTACAGAAGCTGACAGGAGACAGGAAATGAATTTAATAGACATTTCCACTTTCACTTTCTATTACTCTTTTTTTGTTGCTAGTTTCCTCCTGTGTTCTGTCTACCTTTTATTTTGTCAACCTTTTTTTTTTTGGTTTTTTCTGTCTGTATTTGATGAATGGTCTGATGATGATATGAACTGGGCAACACAGGCATTTTGTCATTAGTACAATGTAAATCTGCAGTCAGTAAAATTACATTTTCTTTCAGAATATAATTGTCCTTATTCCAGATACATATGGTGCTTGTCTTTTGAGATGCTCATGGTCACTGTTCTTAATGAGGCTGAGCATTTGTGGAGGGTTGTGCTTTCCCTTGGAGGGGGCAATACAGAGTCATATGAAAAATATATGCTAAATAAATAATCACAACCAACAGTATATTGTGTTTCATTTCATTTAACTGAGGCTGTATTTGCCTTATATTAAGAGTTAATAAGAGCCAGATGATTGTCTTTTAATTATGTCTGAGAGATTATTTTCTTTTTCACAGAAATGTGAAAATGTGTTTGAGAAGTTAAATGTCTGTTGTTTAGGCTGATGTTAGTAATGGGCTAAATCCATGATTCAATTCTGAAAAGACTGATAGAATAAGGCGAGCCATTTTGAAACCAAAAAAATATTAGGTCAACTCTGTGGCTTTCATTGATTTGGACTGTTGGTAAAATGAGTATTTCCAAGATTTTCTATAAGGGGGCAGAACTCACACTATTCCAGGGTTTAGCAGACACACATCTTCCTCTCCGCGATGGCTTCCTCCAGTTATTCCAGAAGTAGACTGGAACACCACTCATCTCCCAGTCAGCGTTATCTTTCCCTTGCTGAATTGAGGGAAGCATAACCTGGAATTTTTCAATATTCTTCCCCATTTTGTCCTTACCCTCATGCTGAATCACCGCCTTCCGAGTCAATGAGAATTTGGATAGTTGCTGTAAAACTGGAAGATTATATGATAAGCGAAAACCCAAAATGAGGTGGTCACGACCAGTTTCAACTGGTGGATGCCATTTTCATGGCATTCGGGTTTCCCGTATTGATTTCAGTTGAACTGAACTGAATTAAATTCAATTAAAAACCAGTTGACAAACTATTGGAAAGTTGAAAATGTAGCATCAATGGTGCTGCTATGGAGATGGTGAGCAGGACCAGGTCTCCTGGACCATTAACACTGCATCACTGATAAATGTTTCTACCGGTGTGCCTCAGGGCTCAGTTCTGGGACCAATTTTGTTTGCTATTTATGTAAATACATTGGGCAGAAATATTCCAAATGCCAAATTTCATTTTTATGCTGATGACATGGTTATCTATTGTTGTGGTTCCACTCTTGCTGAGGCCCTTGGCAACTTACAGATTGCTTTTAACCTTGTGGAAAGTCAGCTCATTGAGCTAAGACTTGTCTTAAATGCTGTCAAAACTAAATTGATGGTATTTTCTAATGGCAGGGAAGTACCTGTGTCTCCTCCCAGCATTTTGTCATTACGAGGTTGTGAGATTGAACTTCTGACCTGTTACAAGTATCTCGGCATTTTAATCGACGATCGGCTTTCTTTTAAACCACATGTAGAAAACCTGGTAAAAAAATTAAGACTGAAACTGGGATTCTTTTTTCGTCACAGATCTTGTTTTTCTTTTTCTACCAGGAAAAAGTTGGTTGCTGCCACTTTCCTGTACTTGATTATGGCGACCTCTTGTATATTTTTGCCCCTGCAAATTGTCTGCGCTCTCTGGACACCGTGTATCATGGTGCCTTAAGGTTTGTCACTGGATGTAAAGCCCTCACTCACCACTGCACTTTATATGCCCGAGTTGAGTGGCCATTTCTGGCAGCACGCCGCCTTATACATTGGCATATTTTTATTTATAAAGTCATTTTGGGTCTGCTCCCGCTCTATTTATGTAACTATCTCTCCAAATCTCAAAGCAATTACCGCCTACGTTCCAATGAGTTTTATTTATTAAATGTGCCCAAAGTTAATACTGAACTTGGTAAGCACTGCTTTAAGTATGCTGCACCTGCTTGGAACGCACTGCAGAAAACTCTGAAGTTAAAGGAGCTGATCAACCTGGGATCTTTGAAAACTCGTGTGAGAGAAATTGGAGCAGCTTCATATCGGACTTGTTCTTGTTTTAATGTGAATCCGAACTTTTAGTCCTGTTGCTTTTATCTTGTATTGTATTTTATCTGAATGTTGTGTAATTTCTGTGTCATGTATGTAACTTTTCTGCTGCTGTCTTGGCCAGGCTTCCCTTGAAAAAGAGGCCATTGTGTCTCAATGGGCCCGACCTGGTTAAATAAAGGCAAATAAATAAAATAATAAAATCACTGCTAAGAAGGCACAACAGCGTCTCTGCTTTCTCCAGAAACTGAGAAGAGCCAGATCCCAGGCTTCCATCATGACCACTGTCTTCAGAGGTATATTGGAGAGCATCCTGACCAGCTGCATAATGGTGTGGTTCAGCATCTGCACACTGACCTGCCACAACACCCTGCAGTGCATAGTGAGAGCAACTGAGACCACCGTTGGTGTCTCTCTCCCTTCCCTCCATGACATCTCTGGTACCTGTCTCACCCCAAAGCCCGGGGCATTGTGAGGGATCCCACCCACTCAACAAACAGCTTCTTCAGCCTCCTGCCATCAGGGAGGAAAAGGAGGACCCTCCGGGTCAGGACCAGCAGACTGAGAGACAGTTTCAGGAACCTGAACTCTCTCCCAGCTTCACCCCCTCCCCCTTCTGCAACCCACAGTCACGAACACTTCCAACATTACACCATCTGACCTCCACAAGTGTGCAACCTCTCCTTCTTTACTTTTCCCCCTTTGTCTGCAGTTTCTTTCTACTTGTATCTTGTGAAACTCATACATGGATGCTGAAGTTCTAAATATTTTGCTGCAGTTGTATTTTGTTGTGGGTACAGCTTAGAGTAAAAATGGATTAAACTTTAAACTGGAAATAATCTGTTCCAAAAAAAGAAAAAAAAAAGAATCATTTCCCACTGTCGTGCTCCTCATACCAGGTGTTTAAATGTGACAAAATAGTCAGCAATAATTGTTTCAGCAGCACAGCATCACAATGTGTTTAGTAAATGTTTCCAAGAAGAAAGAAAAGCATCTCACTGTGAAAATCACCAATGTATTCACATGTTTGTTTATACAAAAGCAAAAAAGAAACTGTAGATTTTGTTGTAAGTAATGCAACTTTTCCAGATGTAAATCTGTTTTCTGTCTGCTGGCACACAGAACACGGAGGAGCTGGTCTCTCTCACCCTTCATCCTCCACACTGCATCCTTAATGTCTGTTTTTCTCTCATCTGCCGGCTTCTCCTTCCTACACCAACCTCTCCTGCTTTCATTATCTGCTCCACATCTGCCTGCTTCCCAGTGATTTTTCTTTTCATTCTGTCCTGTGAATTTTGGCAGTAATTTGTGAAGACAAACCCAATCAACATAGGAACTGTTCAACATCTCAGCAGTGGACTGCAAAGATTGTTTTAGACATCTTACAACCTGTGGCATCATCATCATCCTTATCAACTGTAATGAAACCGGCGGAGCAAATGAGCTTTTGCCTCCAAACTACCTTGTTTTATGGCAATTATGTGTGCATATCCACTGGAATTCACTCAGCCAATTAAGAGCTAATTAATGTCAGATTAAAGTGTGGCTGATAAGTGCTGGGTAAATGGGCATATAAATAATCATGGCACTATAGATTGGCTGAGGTTATGTGTGTGTATATTTGTATGCATCACAATCCGAACCAATGCTTAGACTGAATATTTGACTTTGTGCAGTCATAACTATGTGTTTTTAGCCAGTGCACCTCTGGTATTTGACAATAAAAATTCAAATATTGAAGAGATATAAGCAGGAAATTCTGCTGAAATTTCTCAACATAACATAATGATAAATTCTCGTTAATATTACCACATCAACATCTGATTGCTGTTATTAACATTAAAGGAGACACATTATGACCTTTTGTTAAAAGCTGACAATTTTCTAATGTCTCAGTTAAATGTCACAGACATTTAATTAGAGTCGAAACAGCACAGAGAAACAAAAGCTCCCTTTTAAACCACATTTCAAAGGTGTCTTCGTGGCAGTCAGTCAAAGGGAGCGCAGCTAGTTACTTGAGTCCACTCCCCCTCGTCTTCAGCAGGATACGCATCTTCAGAAATCGGAGTTGCAGTTTTGTAATTCTACTCACAGTAATTCTATTCTGATCTGGATCTGTGATGTCACAGAATAAAATGAGAAGGTTGTCTTTTGTCAAAGTTCATACTGTGGTGGCACAGAAAAAAGTCCTCATCACAGAAAAAGTTTTCTCTTTTCCTCCATAAATGTCCCCTTTAATATTGAATTTGAAATAGGTTGCCAGCAATACAAAGGATTGGGATTTTAATTTATTTAATCTCTGTTCTTATATATTGTAAAAGACTTTGAACTTCCCGTGGCTATGAATTGTGACATATAATTAAACTTATCTTCCCTGACAGTTTCTCTGTAATGTTAAAGCTGGCAGGGGTCGGTAGGAAACCTTTTTGCAACGCTTCTGAATGATTCAAGTAGAAGAAGGGTTAGATAAAAGTTTCTCACTAATTAGACTTCATTCTCATAGGTTCTTTTTTTCCCTAAGTTAAGGTTGTGTTCGCTATAACTTTAAACTTTTCCATTTTCAGTTTTGTTCAACACCACACCCATTTTTTAATATTTCCTTTGCAAGGACTGGTAGGTTTTGAGTGGTGTATGTGGTGAGTTTGCCTATTTACAATTTGCAAACGTGTGGAAAATTTACAATAACAGGGAATATAGAGGTATACAACCAAAATGTTCATTCGTTTTCTTCGAACATCAAAAGCCATGCCATTCACATAGCATGGATAACAAAAACGATGACATCAGCTAACTTTCTCACAGACTATCTTAACTCCCCACTGTTGATGACAAGATAGCCTACAACTTTCTGCTTTTTTCAGCTTATTATCTATATGGGTGGCTTACTGTTTATTTGATGTTCCTCCCTAGAAAGTTTGCAAAAGTATAATTTCCTAAAAGGAAATTAGACTAACTACTGTAAGATACAGGTGTGACACAATAATCTAGATCGAATCTAGAACAATCAAGATACGTTAACATCAAAACAAAGATGAACAGGGTTTTGATTTATGTCTAATTCAAAGGACAAAGATTCAAACTAGAACCGTAATGATATGAAAGAGTAAAAAGACAATTACATGTCCAACAGAAGTGCGGCTACCATGCATCACTTTTTTGTCCCCTCTATTATGTGTTACTGTAGCCAAACTCACAGCAGTTTTTGGTTTATTTTTGCCCACTTAGCTTTTCCACCATGAGAAAAAAAAAAAAAAAAAAAAAAAAATATATATATATATATATATATATAATGCGATTAATCACAATTAATCGCATTACGCAAAATCAAATAATGAATTCAAAAGTAGTGTAAAGGTGACTTTTATTTTAATGTTCTGCTGCCATATGAACTAAAGTGCCACAACATTTGTTGTGCAAACACCTTTAACATCAGCAACATCAACTTAAACTCAGTTCATATATAGATCAAACCAAAGCTCTCTTCAGCTCTGCATCTGACATAAGTCTTTTTCTCCTCAGCTTATTTCCAGTATTGCAGGACACCCATCTGCTGTTGAATAAGTCCTTGATCAAACTACAGTATTGGCCTGAATATAGGACGATATTTAATCTAGAAGTCATATTCTCAAAAATGGGGGTTGTTTTATAATCGAGGAATAGACTTTCTGTTGTCATTACACATCTGTGCAGCTAGATGGAGCCGCACTGAACTAACCAGTAAGCGAATGGGGATTCTCCCACAATGTCACACAAGGAAGCAGTATGTCTGAGGTGTACCTTAAAATACATTCACACGTGTGCCTCCAATTAACTTAAATGTTGTCAACTTATCCGAACCTTCCAAATCCATGACATCATCTGACCTTCCCATACTGCTTTAAGTTATAGTACACAGAGAAAATAAACTTCTGATTTAAAAAAGTAAAAAAAATAAAAAAAATTCCCCCATTATTCTAATGTTTGGCAGATAGAAATGATTCTGTTAATCCTAACTGACCTAAAAAGAAAAGTTGAGTCAGATTTAATGTCAAGTAGTGAGGGACAAAATTAAAAAAAAAACACATGAGAGAATGATTCGGAGGAAAGGATCTTTAGGAACCAGAGAAGGATAACTTCTAAAACTGTAGAATGGAGTGTAAATCTAAACAGAGGATGCGTAGGTAAGTGAAAAGTTCAAGACTGCAAACTGTGAAACAATCTGAGCACTTATGTTCTGGACCATAGCAGAGTGAGCAGAGCAGGAAAAGCACCCTAATAGAACACTGGTTATAGATCACTTTCAGGTGAGTGATATGACGGCGATTTATGGTTCTCTCTGGGTTCCTAGAGCAAGTAATGTTTTTCCAGGCGAGTGTCTTGACAGGGTAAACTGATTCAGGTGAGTATTTTATAAAGTGACAAAGGATCAGGAAAAACTCCCCAACTCCCCAACAGTCCAAAACGTGGGCAAAATCCTCAAGATGGTCCAAAAGCACAGCAGACTAGGCAGAGTCTGAGAGGAAAGGGGAGGACAGATTTGGAGGCCAGATTCCAACAGATTGTCTCCACACTAAACATTTGATTCTCATTCGAAGGAGCTCAAGTCTTGTAGCTCGCCGGTAGCCCACAGACTTTCAATCCAGTTATTCCATTTTCATTCTTCATCAATATTCCCCAGCTAAATCAACAGGTGTGATTTATCCGTGATGTAAGCACGCCTACCCCCTTCATTTGCCTTGATCACATCCAAAAATTATGTAAAATGGCAAAGTTCAGGAACTGAACTACGTTATAAGTGTTCCACTGGCTCATTAGCTGGGCATCGGAAGAACTTGTCTCAGCTGGATTTCGGCTCTCTCTCTCAATTTGTTATCCAAGACCTATGATATCAGTTAATTAGTGATAAAATACTCAGCACAGGAGTCAGGTAACTAGCCTCCCAAGATTGTTGATTAGGTGACTGATTATCAGCTGATTCATCATACAAGTGTAATAACCTCTATCCAAGAATAAGTTGTGCACATTTGAGTGTGTGTCATGTGTGCTTCTCATTATTATAATAATAAGAGCCATATCTAAGCCTGAGCCTCCAAGCACTATGGTATGAATTTTTTTGCAAACTGAAATCTCACTGCAAAGGGGTGGGGGGTGGGGTGCTGTTTATTGCAAAGGTGATCCAGATTTGTCTTCACCTAGTGCGTCATTCTCAAGAGTATTGAGGAGTAAGCTCTCTGTATTTTGCAGCTCGGAAGGACGAAAGGGAACAAAGATAGAAAAGATATAACCGTAGGCCTCTGAAAGAACTGTGCATGCGCTCATATCGTGGGCTATTGTTGGCTTTGAAGCCTCTGAATGGTGGCTTTGTGAGATTTTTTTTTTTTGAATGTGTGAAAAGCTCAGGTTTTTCTTCCAGGAATATCATGGAACAATTGTTGAAGGGCATGGAGGCCTTTCAGAAACACCGATGCACATCAGCAACTATGACACACTCACACATGCCGATTCAGGCGACTCCCAGTGCACACAGCACGGATAGGTTGTATGTAATCATGTTCATCAAACTGAGGTGACGTCCAGCTTTTTCTGAAAAGATGTCGTGCTCAACCACATCTCAACAAAAACAACACATGTCCTATTTCACGGCATGGCAGTACAAATATCTCATTAGTGCTTTGCGATCGTGTGATGAAGGAGATATGAAGATGTAACAAGACTGAGGAGACGGAGTTCACAGACGACAAGTCTTCTCCACACCACCTCCCATTCTGTGTCTATGTACACACCAGGCAAACAAATCATTCATTAAAATGACAATAAGTCATTTATCCAGAGTAATTGAACAAGTCCTTTAGAAAAGGACATCCGTGTTACCCTGATGAACAATGAAAAGCCAACAGACTGAGGAGTGGCAGCTCAGCACAAAGGCCTCAAACTGTAATAAATATTATAGTGGATAACTAATAGATTTTACAATACAACTGCTTTAGTTGATTATTTAATTTTTCTTTCTCCACTTCTTCAGTGAGACTACAGTACAATATGTATATTATACACTTGAAATGAGCTCATTTGTATATATAACGAAGAGAGATGTGAGATCAGAGCCAGGTTTTAAATTCTCGCATTTTCTTAACACATCCTATTTTTCATTCATTTAATTCTTTTTCTAATGTTTTTATGAACGTCATGATCGCACAGTGCTATGATTTTGTTCCTGAGTGTGTTTGAGTCTTCAGCTCTTCTTCATTCAGTTTAAATCTTGTTTACTGGTGCTCTATTACCATTTGACTCCCGTTTTGCGTTTAGCTTGATTTTCCGTCTCTTCTTTGACATTGCTCCTCCTTTGTTGACTGTGGACATTTATGGGCATGCGTTCTAGTCTGCACCTGAGTTTTTGTGGAATTGTGAAATGTCACCAATGGTAGTCGGAGTGGGAACCCATCCAAACATTGGGTCCTCGCTCTGCCCATTTTATTGATAAAGCATCCAGTGGAGACTTGCAGAGAACTGAGGAGACAAAGCATCGCAGAAAGCATTTTTCCACAATGAGAAGAAGTAATGGCAAGGGCAAAGGCTCACAGGAATTTAAAACTTCAAGATATTGCTGTTGCTGTGCAATGGAATGTAATTTCAAGATGTTTTCTTGTGAGAATGCAGTTCTATGTTTACATTTGTGGTTGCAATTTAAAGCCCATTTCTTTTTTTCCCTTTTTTTTCATAACACAGTTGACACACAAAAGCATGAAGAAAAAGTCAAAACAAATCACACAAAGGGTGGTTGTATAAACATTTTGCCAGAGATGTCTTATGTTTACAGTAATTTGTAATATATTTTATTTTATTTTATTATTTTTTTCAAGAAAGACTGAAGTTCATCTTCACGTCCTCCAAAGCATTTTCTCCCAAACCGAACTGAACTTACTATGAACAGCCAGCAACACAAGTCTCTTACCAGTCCTCCTCTCCCTTTCCATTTTTTGGATTGCTGTAGCATTTAAAGATTTAAAGATGTAGTGATTATTAGCCTATAGATGTTCCGATAACATTATTCCCTCGCGATACCAATTCCAATTCTTGGGCCGTGGGTATCGGCTGATACTGACTACCGAGCTGAGTATAAAAGAAAAAAATGCAAAAAAATTGCCTGACTGTAATATAATTATCATTGTTGTAAAACATAAATAAATACAGCAAATCCAAGCCATTTATGTCTATATTTATGTCCAAATAGCACAGTATAAAACAGGATTGCAAAATAAAGAAT
Organism: Hirundichthys speculiger; assembly: GCA_018398805.1. NCBI lineage: Eukaryota > Metazoa > Chordata > Actinopteri > Beloniformes > Exocoetidae > Hirundichthys > Hirundichthys speculiger. Next base: position 5,365,781 of record JAGFBZ010001224.1, read on the forward strand.
TATTTCCTTTTGCTGGTAGTGAAAGAGAAGTAACCAGTAAATAAATCATTAAATATAAATTACTTGGTATCGGTTGGTGCCAGGACTCCTGTACTCACCGATACCGATGCCGACATATTTGGCAGGATCAATTTCCAATACTGGTATCGGAATCAGAACAACACTGATTTTTAGTTGACCTTAACGTTTCTATTAAAATGTATTTCATATATTTAAATAAATGACATTTGGATATATATTTAAAAAAGAAGAAAAACAAAACTTCAATAATGTGCAAACTCTTATTAAGAAACCATTTCATGGAAAGAAAATATGAACTCTAACCAACCCAACAGTTTTAGTGGGGATCATAACTCCTCAGCTCTGTATTCATTTCAGCCTGTTTTCTCTTTTCTGCTCTTACTGCTCAGTAGATCAATTACTGTGTTGCCTCTGTTTCCATTCCATTATCAAACGTTCACATTTTCTTCTAGAGCTGATGTACTCACAGTCTGGGGAGCATCATTACTTACTGCTGACATTTAATTACAAAAGTAGTCAGGAGAGAAGGCACATAAAAAAAGCAAGACACATATACATTAATCCTCTCTGTGACTGACTTTACTCTGTTTCCTTTGCTCGTCTCTGATCAGCACTTCTCGCTTGTTTCTTTATCAGATTTATCAGCTTTAGAGCTTTAGAGCCATCTGATGAGCGCGCTCTAATGTATTCCATCTAGATAAACATATGGTAAGCCTAAAAAAACAGTGTAGGTGACATTCAGTACAACACCCCTGGCCTGCTTAGTGTCGGTAATAAGACGCTGAGTCGCTGCTTTGTTGGGATGTTGAAACGCAGAGCAGCACCTCAGATTCAAATGAACTATCATATCTACCGCACCGCTGAGAGAGACTTGTTTTTTTTTTTTTTTGCATTTGTTTTTGCTGTAAAATGAGGCAGGTGATTAGCTGTCCAAGGAAAACTGAGGTGTGCAAAGGTGCGTATCTGTCTTTCATTAAGCTTAAGAGAATCTTTGAGTGTCTCTGAGACTCCGGAAAGAGAAATACCAAACAAACAAGTTCTTAGCAACGACATGGACATGGACGTCGGATGTGTAGTTTCCTCCGCAGTGTCACCAAATATAAACAACACAGTGCCGGTTTGTTTTTGCTGTGGTGACACTCGACACTGATAATCAGCTCTAACTCGGCTCTACCAAAGGAAATCTGTCCGTGTGAAGCAGCAGCTCATTAGCGGTGAAGCTGCTGATGTGTTAAGACAGTTTGTCGTGCGCGCAACGTGCATGTCAATGCAGACATGACTGTAAATATGTAAGCCATCACTGCTTAAGCAGTTTAACATGCTTTTAAATGAAATATGTGAAGTCTTGGATTTTCCACTGTACGATCATGGTTCATTAACTGTATCATGTCACACTCTGACAACTGCTCATTCATTTCCATTTAACTTTCATTTCAAACTCCCCGTTTGTATTGTGGATTCAGGGGAGAGGTGCTTTAGGTAGGCCTTGCATCTCTTGATGATTTGAGGTCAATTCTTCTCCTGCAGTCAAAGTAGTAAGAAATTATAGGAGACATGTCCTTTTTTTTTCACAATCTGACAAAATCTCATGTCTTAAATGCCTGTGACATGCACTGGTGAAAACAGGGATACAGCACATCAGAGAGTGTTTTTTAGCCATGCCTTTACAGCTCAGGTTATACCAACTGGCTTTAGAGGGTGGAGTCAGCTACTCAACTCCTCCCCCTCTTCCACAGACTGTGCCTGTTTTGAAATTGCCATCTTCCAAGCTACAGCATATTCTGCATTTTCAAATCTCTGGTGGAGATAAGTGACGGGGACTCCGCTCACAGTGAAATTTATTTTTCCTTTCAAACTAATTTCATTTCAAACCACAAACAAAGCTATAGCCTTGTGATGTTTTGGGTTTATTTTGCAGCCGCAGGACCTGGGCACCTTGTAGCCATTGAATTGACCGTGAACTCCCCTGAATGCCAAAAGTATCATGAGTCAAATGTGAGGCCATCTGTTCAACAGCTAAAACTTGGCTGAAACTGGGTCATCGTGACTGAGTAATGATCCCAAGCACACCTGCAAGTCTCCAACAGAAAGGCTGAAAAAGAGAACAGTAAGATTTGCAATGGCCCAATAAAACTCCAGATGCCAGCTACTTTAAAGACCTGTTATGATCCAGTGGACTTTTTATATTGGAAAAAAAAAAGTGAGGTGATTTTTCAAGCATTAAATCGACAGTTTAGTCATATCACTCCCTTGTTAGGCAGCAAAATCTAACTTCACCCTGCATGGTTCAGTTCACACATCACTAAGACTGAACAGGGCCAAAGCTTCTGACCTCTCATAATTCATTTCAAGACCTCATTATTTTGGTGTTTCAAATGAAATTTCAGTGTACTACCATAAAATCTTCAATTCACATGATGAACAGCGGAGAATGGTATACCTTGTTAATCCCTGAATCCTACTACCATCATGTTTTACACATCAAACCTCATTAACTTTATCTTTTGTTTTTTCTTTTTTTTTCTCCTGCAATAAACTCTCAGGTCTTCATCCTTGAGGAAACTTGATGGACAACTTAGTTTCAAAGAGAAGATGGTATGGTTTTGAATGATTAGTGCCACATTTTTGTCAAGTGATACATTTTTCCTCACACTGTAAATACATATTGATATACTTGATATACATCTTCTTCATTCCATCCATCCATCCATCATCTATACCCGCTGAATCCTATGGAGGGTCACGGGGATCTGTTGGAGTCTATCCCAGCTCTCTACAGGTGAAAGGCAGAGGTACACCCTGGACAGGCTGCCAGTCTTCTTCATTCCATCTTTTTAAATGGAAGTTGTTGGCATCTGAGCGGTTTCCCCTTAAAGATACTCCAGAGAGCAATACCACTTCTGACCACAGGGGGGAATACAGATCTGCTGTGTTTACAACATGAGAGATGGGGTTTGAAGTGGAAGTTTGGCATATACCCTTTTGTCCCATGAGAGGTGTGTTTTATTGCATCTTAATCCAGGAGCTGACATGGGCTGTTTCTCAGTTCCAAGTTTGTGAAAGTCTAGACTTGTTTACTTCAAACTGCATTCTCTCTAGTTGTATTTTCCAATTATGAATTCCCAAAGACAGATAGAGGTAGCTCAGACTTTCTGGAATTGAAACAGCTTGATAGCATCATAGCTCAGCTAACAAGTATTCATAAACATTTCTGATTTAACTGAACATAAAATAAACACTCTGTTTAAGTTTAATATGACTCAGAACAGACCATAAACTCTTCTGGCAAAAGTGTTTATTGCCATTGTTTCATATGATCTGTTTAAATGAGTTTCCCACTTTTGTATATTAACCACTTTATAAATAAAGTTCGATGGAGGTGAAAAGAAAAAGTCAGATGAAGTTAGAAGAATTTTTTTTTAAGTAGGCTTGATCTTGATCAATCAACCACAAATTTGTAGATAGAAGAACTATACTCTTGCATCAAAACATTTTAAAACTACATTCTCTTACAAAGCGACAAAGTTATGTTTTTTTTTGTCGTGTTTTTTCTTCACCATTACTGCGACTGTTTGATGCGAAATGCATTCTGGGATGCTTTGCCGTCTCAAGTATACACAACTCTACACTGGATGCATCCTTGATATAACATGGAGAGCGAGAACTGTCCAGGAATTTCTACCGTACTTGTCTAGGTGCAGTTTCCAGTACACATTCCAGTACATAGTCCAAGAAAACATACAAGAAACAAACAAACAGCGTCGGACACGGGTCAACGGTGTACTGGAGCTGCAGCCAGGTAGCGGCGCTGCCTTTCATTAGATAAGGAAAGGGATGACACAGGGAGAAAGGAGGAAAAAAGTATCTCATTTATAAAGAAATGCCTCGTATGTAGAAAATGTTTCAGAGTAAGTAAACTTCAGCCCGAGCTAATCTGGGCCATAGTTCGCACAGTTCTTGTGATGAGACGTTATTTGGCCATGTATATATTTGCCACAGGTGTCATGGGGTTAGGGGAGGGGTTGTCTGGGCAGAGGATCAATTGGCATTACATTCAGGAGAAATTTAGATAACCATCCTTCCAAGGCCAACACAGGGGAGCCAGTTCAGATTACAATTGTTTTGGTCAGGCCGACTCCGATGATTTTTTTCACCTCCCTTTGGAGTCTCTCTGGTTTCATCTCGATTTCAGGTCAGTTCTCATTGAGCTGAGCTTGCAAGTTCTCCAAGTGCTTATCCATCCTGCCAGTGAGTTTGAGAACCACAGCTAGCCTATGATTCTGTTCAAGAATCACATCCAGTTTGCAGTTTAGCTCACTAAGCGCCAAAGTCTGATCGTTCACCGCCCGGCTCATTCTCGTGCACATGACAGGCAGCTTAACAATGAGCAGAATAGCTGCTAACGTTTTTCCAAATTTGTCGATGCAGCAGGTATCTCCCAACTCCAAACAGCATAAATCCTGTTATCAGAAATCTGAATATCTATACATCTGCTGTATCCTTAATGTGCAGAGTAGCCAGGCATAAGATCTTCCTTTTATTCCAGGAATCCATCATATATCCGGCCACTAGTGTCCCATCAGAGCAAGAGGGCTCTCCTGTGCCTTGTCTTCTCGTTGCAAAATTTTGGTCAATTGCGTTAAGAGACCAGCTGACCAGATCCATTGTTTAAAAATCAGAAGATCCTGCAAAGTAAGGCTCCAAAAAAGAGCACACGACAGGAGCAGCAGGACAGATAAGTGAGGGAGCAGGGGAAGAAAGCTTCCACCTTCACTGAGAGCAGGAAGAGTATACATAACAAACAGGGGCGAGAGTATGGAAAATGTGTTAGTTGTACGATTTATTAGCCTTCTCTGTAAAAATTGCAAACTGTACAATGGACCAACATAGCATTTTCATATTCTCTCATGACATCAGGTTGGCCGTTGTATTTTAGGAGTCATGCTAACCTTCCAGTCTGCATTCCTGTGTCCCTGGGCAGGACGATGAATCCCACATTGCCCTCATTGCTCCAGCCACCCGCAGTGCTGGTCAGAAGCCCAGATAAATAGGGAGGGTTGTGTCAAGAAGGGCATTCCATGTAAAACCTACACCAAATCAATATGCAGAACACAGTGATCCACTGCGGTGACCCCTGCAAAGGGAAAAAAAGCCAAAAGACCTTGCTTTTATTCCTGCATGTAAACTGTGACAAATGACACAAAAGAGTAAAGATAACCTGACACTTGGAAGTGCAACAGTCACACTGATTGGAGTTATGGCACCTCACTATTTAGCACACATGCAGTGAAAGAGAGACTACAACTTCAAAAACAGATCGAAGTAGGCAGCCATTAACATGCAATGGAAGATTCAACTGAACTCAATAAAATGGTTCAAAAGAAAGAATGAGGGAGAAAAAAGAAATCCCATATATTCGAGGCAAGTTAAATGGCGACCTGTCCAGGGTGTAGCGCCTGTTGTCTGACGACAGGTGAGAAAGGCTCCGGCCCCCCAGTGACCCTGAACAGGATGAAGCGAGCACTGAAAGTGGGTGGATGGATAGCAGCACATGGGGGTGAAGTCAGATAGCTCTATAAATATTCAGGGCCAGCACCATAGGTGACAGTCTGAGAGAGGCTTGAGCAGAAGTAGAGATCCCACACTAAAATTACATGTCACCATCCCTCACAGCTGTAATGTATGCTGCTGTAGCACGAATGTCTGTCAAGGGCTTTAAGCCCTTGGTGTTGGCAGCTATGAAGTAATCTGAGTGTGAGCCAGCTATGTAGACAAAGCAAAATAACCAGCTCAGTGATGGCTCCAAATCAAAAGCTTCTGATCTGACTGTTAATACTACTCTTCATGACAGAAGAGTCTGAATGAAAGGTGTAAACGGAGAATATTAAAAGCAAAATCCAGGTAGCTCAATTTCCTCAGGGATGTATAGATAAAGGCACCTTTAAATAATCAAGTAGGAGGAGATAAAATAGTGCTGCTTGAGAGGGGCTGACCACAAAAAATACCAATAAATAAATAAATACAAATATTCTATCTACTTGTTGGCCTAGTAAAGCATTTTTAAACATAACCCACACATACCTATTTAACTCTCAAAACATCAAGTCTTTTGCTCATCAGATTCCTGGTGTAATGTTGAGGATTTTTAAACATTTTCTTACAAAGAATAAGTTATGAGGACACTTTTATCAGATGGCTAACATTTCAATTATATGCAAAAGAAAGAATAAGTAAAAAAAAAAAATTAAACTTTGCAATTCAATATGTTTGAGTATAGCTGCTGTAATCAGTTGAATCCAAGTGCTAAAGACTGAGGAGTTCCTGAATGAATGTAAGAGTCAAATCCAGTTTTGATTACATAGCCGCGGGAAAATGTTCTCAGCAGGGGGTGCTGGGGTTGCTGGGAGTCCCTCTCTCTATATATATATATATAGATGTATATATATATATATATATATATATACACCGTGAAGTGTATGTGTGCGCCGTAGCAACTATAAAGTATATAACACCGTTTGTCGCGGGTAGATGAGACGACAGATGTCAGTAACGCGGCAGCACAGCTGTTTTTAAAATACTGCAGAACGAATCATTGGATGAGCAGTTTTGCCTGTCAGGGGTGAAAGAGTTTTTGGACACTATTGCGCAGAGAGGAACATATATGATGACATCTGCCTTTCACTGAGCGCAACCTGGTTGCTCTGAGCACAAAGAGAGGGCCAGCGCACTGAGGGATACGCACACAGTTCAAGAAACTCCACAGCAGTGTTCTGGACAACCTTATCTGCCAGATACAGAACCAATTTATAGATCAGAAACAATTAATGTTCCTGTCCCTCCTCGACCACCAGCAGTTTCACACATCTTAAATAAATTCCCCCATCCAACCGTGGCCGTGACTATTCCCACATCCACCACAACTGCTGACCAGACATCCTCTGCCCTCAAGCGAATAGAAACATATGCAAGTAATACGGTGATGCGTAATCTCTAAATTACACAGCGCCCCTCTTCTTGTTATATTGCGCTTTTTGTATTGGTGGCTTGTATGATTATAACGTCATGGTGGATTAAGGAGTTAGACCCATACTGACCCAGGTACCAAATACACGACCCACCACTGAATAATACTGTAATAAACATTAAACCAGACCACGAGAATTTATAGTAAATTTTAAACATTTTTTTTTCCTACCACATTTTTTTCTCCCTTGTTTTCAATGTTTTTTTTTTGTTTTGTTTTGTTTTGTTTTTTTACATTTTTGAGGTGCTGCAATCCCCCCAGCACCCCTACTGTTTGATTATCAGATGATTTAATGGTCTGATTGCCAGGGCTGAACTGGGACAGAAAAAAAAAAATGCTATGGCATAAAATAAAATAACTGAACAAACATGTGACATCACCCATCCATCCTTGTTTCAGATCTGTAACGAAGGACCTGCTGGAGCTCTGGCTGAGCACGTGACTGAGGATAGCTGCTGTTCAGCTAAGCGGCTGTACCAGAGCAGCGGTCAGCAGCAGTGATTGGACTCCAGCAGGTTGCCATCGCAGCTTTCTAGCTGCTGGTCAAGCAAGCCCCATGACCCTTCTAGGACAACTTAGAATCAGAAACCAAGAAAAGGAGTGTTATATGATTGGTCTGAGTACAGAAAACCAAGAAATGAGGTACTCTCCTTCCATGACTGGGCACCAGCAATGCAGTTTTTGGCAAGAAAAAAAAAAAAAAAAGCACTGTACCTGCTCTAAAATTGTTTCAGGCCACACAGTAAATGCCCAGTATCTCCAGTTACTGTAGACTGCTGTAAATACACATCATAATCAGGGAAAGCAAAAAAATATATGAACATTTGTCTATCAAAATCCTGGACATGGATGCAGCTGTTGTATGCTGTGGAGTCCTTCTTGGTGAGCAATAATGTGCCCGTCATGTCCATGCGAAGTTAAAGATTCCTTACAAACTGGCTGCAGAGCTCAGATACCTTTGAATTGAAAATAAAATAATATCATCCTGTCTCTTGTTGGAGAAAAAAAAGTTTAAAAAAAAAATCAAATATGTTAAAAATCACTAATTTGTTTTTTTATGGGTGATTTGTTTTTTCATTCAATTTCTCTTTTTCACCCCTGAGGCTGATAACTAATACACAACATAGTTGAGTTGGAGTTGGAAAAAAAAGTGATGCAGTGAATGTTACATTCAGGAATGCCTGAGGAAATTACAAGAGTTAAAAGTCAGGTTCTACTATTCACCAGTTTTTTTTTCTTTCATCATTTTCATGACAAAATTTCAATAATGTAATCCTGTTTAACTTGATGCACATGTGTCATGCATATAAAAAATGTAAACATAGAAAATGAAATTGACAAGGACACATTTACAAACAGTTTGTTATTATAACTCAATGTTGACTCAATTTAATGTCAACTTATTCCCTGAACCTAACATGCCGTGAAATCCAGTCGTTAGCATTTGAGCGCATTTTTTCACGCTTCATGTGTGAGTGCTTACACACAGACAGATTTTTTTTTTCCCCTGAAACCATTATAGGATTTCAAGCATGGGAATCTGTTTGGTCTGTTATTTTCCCAGCATGCTTCATACACCTCAGGTAAATGAAATGTCACAATATCTCTTGACAAACCTGGGCTGTAATACTGTTATCCCCATCCATAACATCACATGAAAATAGTTTCTGACTCCACACCAGCTGGGAAAGGAGGTTCTCAAAGGGATGTTGAGAAGGATTGGACGCATAAGGGGGAAAGAAAATAGCTATACTTCTAACCTCAGTTTTTCCCTTGGAACAGACCTGTCCCTCAGTTCATATACAGAGCAGATGCGTGTGGTTTTGTCATTTTCAGCAGTGAGATCAACATAGTCGTGACTGCACATATATGGGAAAGCCTGGGTCAAACACATCAAAACCCCAGAACTCCTAATCGACTAGAATGATGCAAAGTCAGAGGAGATATAGGCCCCGTTCGTACACCTCCCACCAGCTGCTACCTGCTACCCACACATTGCAGGTTTAGGAACCTCCCCTAACCGCTATCCAATCTTCCACTTTCCTAAAGCCGCTATCAGCTTTGCCAACTCCCTTATTCACATTGTAGGTGTGGCAATAGGTGTGTCTTTTGCACATTCCGCAAACTCGGTATCTTGTGATCGTGGGTAGCGGGTAGCATATAGCATGAAGCGGGTGGTCTGACCACCAGCTACCCGCTACCTGTTTTTATCACTTTTTAAATTATCCTTTAAAAAATGTCTTGATTGTGTTTCATTTTATGTCTGCACTGTAGCTTTTACTTTAAAATATTTGTTTTCAATTCTTTATCTTTGTTTATAACTTTCCTGTTTTGATCTTTTCATTGTATTTGAATGTACTGAAGCTGTGTAAAGTACTTTGGATTGCATTGTTGATGAAATGTGCTATACAAATAAACTTGCCTTGCCTAGGTGGAAAGGGTGAACTGACTACCCAATACCCAAGCTTGTATGGGGGCAATTTAGTATCATTTTCACTGCTTTGAAATATTTAAAAACAGTGTTCATCAAATAATGATTTGGAGGGATTTGCATATTTTTCCATTAATGAAAGGGCGAGGGAGCAGACCGGTCACCCCTGATCAATGTCTTATCCCACTGACAGCACTGCAAGCATCGCATCAGGAACTGCTGTCCATCTAAAGCTCATATAACCTCATGGGTTCATCAAGCGCTTATTGCCAAGTTGGTTCTACTTTGCAACAAAAAGAAGAGTCCACACAGTAATAAAATAATATACACAATTACATTTAGAACATATGTAGAAGCCAAAGTGGGGTGTGAAAATGTAGATTGTTAGTGTTGTAAGTGTCATAAACTGATGCTTGACAACTGTTGTATAAAAGAACTCAATAACCTGTGGAATCTATGTTCTCGACAGGAGGCTGACCCCAAGTGAGAAAGACCCCAAGAACCAAGTTTAAATATTATTTGTATTTCATTGTATGTTGAGATAAAAGTAGGACAGGAGATGTATCTTTTCATGCAACACAACATTCCTGGCAGCTTGTCCCAACATGCACACACATACGCATGTATTCACATGCGCTATTTTTTTGTCTTCCCTCTTTGCTATGTTTCTCCACTTTTTATTGTATCCTTTCATTGTATTCTTTATCGTTATTCATCCAATCTCTTCTGTACCTCTCCCATCATCTCTTTATCAGGTCAAGCAAAATCTCTGCCTTTTCCACAGAGTGTTTATTTTAAAAGACCATTTATTCTTCGGGTGCCAAGCTTTTGTTAAATGAAAGCACTTGCTCAAATCAGTTGCAACAACGTCCTCATCTTTTATACATGTTTCTTTCCATTCATTCACTCCTTTTTTGATTTCCTGACTTATTGTCTGTCAAATAAGGAAAATAGATTCAGCTCGCTTAAGGAAGTGAAAGAGAGCTGGGGAAATATGATTAGTATCTGCTGAGAGAGGCATTTTTTTTTAACCTGCCTCCTGACCAGGAGTTATTGAAGAAAGAAGAGTATATTTTGGTAGACGTTCGAGATCACAGCTACAGTGCTGATTTTTTTCAAAGAACTGCTACATAACCAAAGGAAATGTCGCAAATAAGATAATTTCCTCACACAATAATAAAAATCAGGCTTATAGACAGTGCCCAAGAATTCTCAGACAACTGCAAAACACAGCACAGTGACAAAAGCCACAATGGAAGTGGACAAAAATGGAAGGTAGCATCGCTTTCAAGCGATGCTACCTTCTTGCCTCCATGAAAGATAAATGATATTTGTGTTAGATAACATTTTGTGATTACTGTGTGAAATGGATTATGTTGTCTATTGAATACAACAGATACATATGGTTTGATTTCTTGATTTCACATAACAGTTTGTCACCATATTAATTTACTAAACATCACTGGTCTAAGTACATACAGGGTGATATCGCATGTCAGTGGCTGCTCTTGGTCAATTGAGAGGCTAAACTGCTCTCACCAGGCTGACTGGATGAGCTAGCCTAAGGAGTTAACGTCACATTATAACTACCTGCATAACATAACATGATTAACGTTAGACTGCACAGTTCGCACAATAAACAACATGATGCATTTCTCACAGTAATCACAAAATGTCATCTAGCACAAATATCATTTATCTTTCAAAGAAGCAAGAAATTTGAAAGCAACGGCAACTTTCGTTTTCGTCCACTTCCCTTACATCCCAACTTCACTTATGGCTTTTGCCGCTGTGTTGTGGCTTTTGCAGTTGTCTGAAATGTCTCGGCCACCCTAGTTATCCCCCCTTTTGCATGTAAGATGACATAAAATTTAGAATTTCTTGCAAACCATAAAGAGTCTCGAAATCTGATACAATTAGATCAAAAGTTTTTCAGTGTATTCATCTACAGGTTTGTTTTTGTATTTCCAATGTCTGGAAAGTTTTAGATATTAGCAAGAGGAATTGAGCTGTTAGCCTTGATGCACAAGAAACTGAGCTTTCACTTTTGTCTCAGTGTCTTTTGTAGAATAGGGCAAGAGTCACGTCACATCAAGTCAGTCCAGGCTGTGCTTTCACAAAAATGTAGTAGTCCCTTGTAGGCTTGGGCGGTATCCAAATTTTGATACCGTCAAACTTCCCTCACATTTTACCGGGGTATACGGTATTCCCGCGACTATTAAGGCGAACACACACCGCCGGCGGTGTTTTCACGCGGACGGGCGCGTGAAAACAGCCCCCCCCGCCATTATGTACCCCAGGCGCGCTGCCGCGGGGCTTTACGGTGCTGTACTATTCCCAGCGTTGACGCGCCTGGGAAAATAAAGGCGAGTTTACCTCGAAACAGCAGTTCGGTGCTTCAATATAAACTTGGCTCAACTACAGTTGTTATTTATTTGTGTATTTCTTGCTTTCACTGTAGTTTTAACTGCTGCCGAGGTGTGTTTGCTGAAACACGCTTTATAGTAAAGTGTCTGATGCGGGACGTTTCACTTCCTATAAATTCTTCAACATAAAAGTCCAACATTATTAGTTTCATTGGAAGCTTTTATTTTGAAGCAGCAAACTCAGGAAGTGTTTTCATCGTCAGTACCTTAACAGGACGAGTCAAACCGAGATCAGCTCCAAGCGAAAATGAATAAACGGTAAACTAAAGCGGAACACACAGCGATACAGGAGAGAAACTAAACTAAACTTTAAACCACAGAAATCATTCATTGCATTTTTTAATGACGGTATTGAAACTGATACCGCCGCTATTTTTAAATACCGGAAGTAAACGGTATTACCGTAATACCGCCCAAGCCTAGTCCCTTGATTAAGTAGCTTTTAGATCCACCTTTGCCAGTAATAACTTGTTGCTCTCCTTTTAATTCAATTCAGTTCAATTCAATTTTATTTGTATAGTGTCTGTTACAATGTCAATTGTCTCTAGGTGCTTTACAGAGACCCAGAGCATGACCCCCGAGCAAATATCATTAACTAAAAATATAATATTTAATCCTAAACAAGGAAAATAGCAGGTAAATAACTCCCACAGTGGCAGAAAAAAAACCTTTAAGCCAAACTCCAAACTTTCCTCTATGACTTTATGAGGTCTCATACAACATGTGGAGTAATTTTGTCCCCTTCTTCGGTATAATTTTGATTCAGTTCATTCAAGTTTTCAGACATTATCTCAGGTTGAATTCCAATAGGTCAAGACCTGGACTTGAGTGGAGCATTTCAAAACCTTGATTCTTTTAATTGTCAGTCATTCTGAAGTGGTTTTGCTGGCATGCTTCAGATCATTGTCCTGTTGTGTGATTCAATTTCAACCATGTTGGACAGATCAGTTCCAATTTCTTGTGCACTCTAGAATACAGATGAGTTTGTGGTCGACTCAATGACTGCAAAGTGGCGTTGTCCTGTGGCAAATAAACAACCCAAATCATCACCCCTCCACTGCCGTGCTTTATTGTAGGTAGAAATGGAGGTATTTCTGCTAAAATGTTGTGTTTGGAGGCAGCATGGTGTCTTTGCGGTTAACAGTGTTGCCTCACAGAAAGAAGGTTCCTGCTGCGAACCCTCAGCAGGGGCTTTTTGTGTGGAGCTTGTGTGGGGTTTCTCGGGGTACCCCATGGCATCCTCCCACAGTCCCAAAGGCATGCATGTTAGGTTAATTGAAGGTTCTAAATTGCCCGTAGGAGTGATTGTGAGTGTGTGTGGTTGTTCATCTACATGTGCAATGGAATTGGCAACCTGTCCAGGGTGTACCCCTGCCTTTTGCCCAAAGAGCCGGGACCTTACATATGATTAAACGGGCATAGATGATGGATGGATGGATCGATAATGGATGTTGTGTTTGATTTTTGACAAGCATGATGCTGGAAAAAACATCTCCACTTTTGTCTCTTTTCCCCAGTTGATATTCTCTAGAGGTCTGTGGCTTGAAAAGATGCTGTTTTACAAACCTCAGTCATGCTTTCTTTCCTCAGGGAAGCCTTCCAAACAACAAACCCTAACCCTAACCCTTCCAAACAAACTGTACTTGTTGAGACTTCTTCTAATTGTGCTGACATTTAACATGTTCAGTGAGGCCTATAGGCTCTGACTTCCAGCTCTTGTATTAATTGAAAGCTGTACTTTGAAATTCTGAACGCTGCCCTCAAAACATAATTGTTCCCTAGGATGTCCATAATTATGATATCAGTACAATGCCAGACCTGCAACAGTTGTAGTGTGGGTTCACAGACACAGAGTGTGTGCTTGACTGATCTCCAGTCCAGATCCGTCTCCTTATGAGAATGCATCAACTGTGTGTTATTGATCAGCTGAAATCTTTGATTCAGCAAGAACGGATTGATTCCAAAATTACAAAAAGTGGTATCTTCAATACCTCTCACCAAACTTTTTAAGAGTGCACTGCTGACACACACATTCACAAATCTCATTCTCATTCCATTGACTTCAAACTGTGTGTTCTGTGTTTCTTGGTCTATTACCATATAAATAACTTACACTGCTTATCAGAGTTTGCTTAAGAAGCCAGAACAGAGTGACAGCCACAGAGACTGAGAAATATTGAGAGAAAAAAGGAGAATATAAAGAGAAGACAACATTTTGCTTACTTTACAAAGTGTTACTGACGCTCAGATTTTCTGATCTCATCTTTCTCCCTTTGACTTGTTAACTCACAAAAATATTTTATTTAGATAGCCCTTCGGTCCACCTCTGTCTAATTTTCATTTGCAGATTTTGTTTTTCTTCCTCTCCTACCCTTCAATTTTGGAGTTTACACCACCTGGCCTTAATAATAATAATAATAACAATACTATTACTCAGTGGCGAACCGTGAGCACTACAGCTGGGCCTTCACCTCGGCCCTCACTGCCGAGAAGAGAAATCATCACGGAAAAAAGAAACAGTACGATGAATTCAAAGCGTTTAACAACTGCAATCCTTGAATTAACGATGACAAGGATGTAAACAAATAGACCATAACATAACATTCTCCGCAACAAGAAACTTTCTCAACAGTAACTTCATAAAACTGGAGACTATTTAGGCAACATTAAATAAACATAAGCCAAAATCTGGAAATATAAAATGAGGTCACCCAGAACGTCACCCCATGACACTGTTGACACCGACATCAACACCGATGCTCATTTCTATAAAACATGGCGCACAACAAGCCATACACACATTGATAAATAAATTTATGAGCATCCTCAAACTAAACAACTTCAAATGCACAATATAGCAAAAGTTACACAAAGCTGGTAATACAAAGATTTTTTTAAGTTCGATTGAAGTGCAAATACCTCTTCATGCGCAATAAAGCATGGCACAATGAATACTGATGTCAAAAGTCACAATTTTCATAGATTCCACTACACCTTCTGTGTGTGTGTGTGTGTGTGTGTGTGTGGTGTGGGGGGGGGGGGGGGGGGGCTTCTAAAAAACAAAAGTCCAACCACACACTGCTGATAAGTTTGATAAGTTTACATATTGAATTAAAGGCAAAGGAATTAAAGGCACAAATTCCACTGGAAATTTTACAGACAACCTCCGCAATAAATACAAATAACTGAATGTCCACTTGGCCCGATTTAATCACTCAAAATAATAATCAAGGTGGCTTGTAACATATGCCTACCTTACATGAAAAATGAAATCCATTCATCTGTCTTTCTTTGTGAAGTGGGCGATGGCAGCGTCATAAAGTTTGTCCTTTGAATTGAGCTCCAAAAGAATCTACCTGCTGTTTGGACTTCATGAAGCCCTACGAGCTTTTTTTTTTTGTCCCGCCCCCTTAAAATCAAATCGTGATTGGTCAATTTTCCTATCACTCTCCAAACCAAAACACATAGCTTGGCCTTCCCCGGGATTCATGAAGTCCTAACCAATTAATGAGCCAGCTAACCAGACATTGATGAAGACAGACGATTCTGATTGGATAACATGTTTCAGGACAGTAACCCTTTCATTGCTGATGTAAACTTGACAGTAAACTTAACTTTTGAACATAAATGAGAGAAAATTTATTAAATATATTGTATTAAATTAAATTAAATGATATATATATATATATAATCTATGTATAATTTGATACTCATATTTTTTGATTTTTTAAGGCCTTCTCTGAAGGCGTAGAAGGCCCTGAGGGTTCCCCTCTGCTATTACTCAGTTTGCTTTAATTACAGTGTACATTTTCCATACTTCATACTTATGCAGTGTCACAACATTTTGTTGCATAAAGAGTTGCTTAAATTTTTCTACAAGCTCTTGTGTTGGTTGGTATCGTATCAAACTGCTGTGTAAATGCATCTCAAAGGTTCTTAATGGAAACAAGATCTTCTGGAGTGAAAAACTTCATAATGGAAAAATCTTTTAATCTGTATATTCTAGTAGTCAGGTGACCTGTTTTTGGGAACATAATATTGCTGAATAGAGACTTGACCAACTATAGCAACCCCAGATCACCCTAAGGTATGGTAGGATGTACCCATAACCCTGCAACAGGGGCCATTTCTCAGAACCACTTTTGACCACATTATCCTCACTCAAAAGCTGAGATCCAAGGTGATAAGGATTAGAGGATGATAGGGGGACCTGAAACTCTAAAAACTGCAAAAGTTCATCTAAGCTAATAACTTGTCAGCTGAACTGTATTAATCGCTCCACTGCTATTGCAATGCCAGACTCTCGCCTGTTTACTTAATTAAGATCAGGTTTTGATCCTTTTTTTTCGCCAGACAGGGTATATTCATGAGGCCACGATTTACTGCCTTTGGGGATACACATGAAGGCACAAAAATATGAGAAATCGAAAGTCATCTGGAAGAACAAAAAACTCTTAGTATTCACCCTTTTTCGACTGTATGCGCTTGAATGATCTTTCATTATGATTACTGGCTTTTTGTAGCTATGACACTGAAATGGACAACTGTATGCTTTGCTGTACATTATGACAACCCTCATGTTTATTCTCTGACTGGGTGTGAAGCAGATTCAGAGCTGCCTGCTGGAGACCTGACGGACCGTGGAGCCCCAGGGATGAATTCTAAACTGAAACCTGCCCTTCTGATTAAAAAAGAAAAGAAGAAAAAAACAAAATAAAACTTCACAGTGAAGGCAAAGAAGAACCTGGAATTCAAATGTTGTTTAGAACCTTTTATCCTGTAAACCTGCCTCTGCGACTGCATTTCTACCAACCTTGTTTTTGTGCATTTGTGAATACAAGACAGCAAAGCACAAAGCACAGTGCATTTCTTAAATAATTTTATGTATTTTTTTTTAATTTTTTAATTTAACAATTTTAATTGTTAGAGCCTTCTTCAGATGGAACACAAGAGAAACCACAACCAAAAATATTTTTTTTCCTTTCTGGCCATACTTGTGTTTTTTTTTTTTTTTTTTAATTTGTTTGTTTGTTTGGTTGTTTGAGAATTTGTTCATTTAAATGGGAAAAAAGCCCCCCCCCCCCCCAAAAAAAAAAAAAACTTTTTTTTTCTTACTGATGTTTTGCTCTAGCGTACGTCTTTACTGAAGTATCAGTAATTCAAGTCCAGGAGTCCATTTTGGCTTGAAAATGCCAACACTAGACTGTGCAGAGAGAAGGCAGAATTCTTCCCTTGGGCTATATCGATGTGATTAAAGTAGATAAAAGGCTACAAGTTCTCAGTACACCGACTGAATTTGTCATCCAGTCTTTCAAAGACATAGACATAAGACATACTTTTGCATAAATTTATACAAAAGTATATTGTTTATTATTGTTGCAAATTTGTAGATACTTGGCTGCTTTGCAAAAATATTTTTACATGAAAGTTAATGTTGTCAGGGATTTTTCTTATTTTCTCATCAATGACCTTTTCTTTATAGCTGGCATGGATTTTGGAAAAATGATTTAATGTACTCCTTGAGCACAGTGACAAGATGTCAATATGTCAACCACCTCCACTGCAGGGATGAGGATGACAACTGAACCTGTCTGCCAAGAACAAGCTAGATGCTGCCTCACTGATCCACCTCATCAGGTTACATAGCAGTGATACTGGAAATATTAGAATGTTATTCAGACGAGATAAATACATGCGAACGGTGTCAAAGTAAAATAAACTATGAGAAGGAAACAGCAGATGTTCAGAGCAGCTACAGATACCTTCAGACCCAACAAGCAAATGGTGTCTATAAAGATGCTGCAAGTATGTCAGCCATAACCCAGTATCCACAAAGAGTAAAGGAAATCCCGAAAAGCCAGACGAAGAAAAGTCTGAGGCATCAACACATATGCCTTTCCAGTAATAAGACTGCTGATAATCAAATGCCTGGCCAGAAAAGGAGAAGAAAGCCACTGATGTCAAGAACATAAAGGCTCCTCGTAATACATGAGGGAGTCCAGCACTCTGAGATTGTCGACTAATTGGAAGGAGGGAGGCCAGGGATTAGTGATCATAAAAGCCACCGTCCAGGATGAAACAGCAAAGATCCAGAAACACATGTGGAAGATGACCTCCAGGGATGCATCGCTAAGTGAATGTCTCAGGCAACAGAAACCCTGTGAGAAAGAGGAGAAAGATGGGGCGGCCAAAAGTGGCTAGTATCAAGCGGTAGAGGCCATGCTCTACTCCTCTAAACTAGACCCCCGGTGCAGGCTGCGCAAAGATGTCCCACAAAAGCAATCTGGGACTTCACAGCAGGGTTTAAGAAGTAGGTAGGTACAGCATACATGGAGCACCAATACCAAGTAGCTGGAGTTGTGTAGAGAGACACTGATGTGTGGGAAAACACTCCTACTCCAGAAGATCGCGGTGATAATGTGGCAATCTCAAGCAACACTAAGATGAAGGAGGATGAGAAGCCTGAAAAATGTGAAGGCTAGAAAAAGGAAGAAGAAAGAATCGTCTTATTTTCTTTATGAGATTTAAGTTTCGCCTTTTTTTTCTCACCAAGACTTGTTATTTTTCGTAAAGGAAATGCTTTTATACTGGTAAAATATTTGATCCTACTCACCAATTGGATTACAATGCTATAATTCTGAGGAACGGACAGAAGTTACTATAATTTTTTTCTCAAGGCACTTGATTAACCTTTGGTATATGACTACATAGTAGCTGCAGCCTCAGTAGTTCTGATTAAATTAAATAGGAAAAACATTTTTAGTGAAGATGTTTTGGCTCCACAGTTTGTCATATTCCACCTGTGGGCCTCCTGAACTGACAGCAGAACTGTAATAGAAGCCGCAACGTATGATGACTACACGTTATAGCTTCTACTCTGTAAAACAGTAATATTCACTCACTAAAGCAAGATTTAAATCTTCCCCCACAAATGAAATATCCCACAGACCATTGGTTTGAAATTGGTTTGAACTTCATGTCTTAGCAACGCAGGGTATGGATTTTAGCTGTGATGAAAAATGTGCACTGAACTAGTTCGACATAGACGGCTAACACGTGCTTGCACAGTAAGTCGCCCACATTGAGTTATTACTGCATCTTTTCAGATCAAAGGCTCAATAAAGATGTGTTTGTCTCATTATCTGCAAATAATGGGAGCAGGTACAGAACGCACTGAATTCATATTTCATTGGGCTATGAGATATTGTCTGCATTTAGCCACTGCTAACATCAGTCTTTACACAATCAGAGCAAGAACTGAGTGTTCAAAGCACACCCAAAGAATCAAGAGGCAGTGCTTAGTCTTCTGCATCAGTAATGCTGAAAAGCAGCAAACCGTGGCCATACTGTCAGCGTTGCTGGCACAATTATAACCCAGAATTACAATGTCCTGAGGAAGAATCCCAGCCTGCTGCAGAAAATCATTTCCATGGATAGCTCCAGTAAATCTGCCCTGTCAAACCCAGCCGCTCCAGCAAACATTTTAATCCACTACAGTGCTTTAACCAGGAAATATACTGTTGTATGCAAGCTATCCCACCTGCTGAGGGACGGCAAGGGGTGATTTGTTAACCTTGGCGACCTTCAGACGAGTATGCATGTATTTTACTATACAAGTTAATAATTTCTGACCTTCTGAAGCTCAGAGATAAATCATAGCTCTTGATTTCTGTTTTGCTATGCGCCTTCAGTGACTCCAGTGCATCAAAATGTTGCTTTCCAGCCATTTTCAAACTGAAGCATTTGGCTTCAAATAATTATAAAGAACCGCCAGTGCCAAAACCTACCCATATATGTTCACCATGCCATGAAACACTCAGTACACCAGCATGTTCCAAAACACAGGGTCTTCCTGTGGCACACATGTGACCAATAAGCAGTGAGGATGTTCTCGTAGGGTTTGAAGTATTAGATTTAGGGTATGTTTGGAATTTGTCTGTGTGAAAATAAACCAAACTGTCCAGTAGGGGCTGGATCTATAGGGTCAATTTCTATAAACCCATCCATCCATCCATCATCTATGCCTGCTTAATCCTCTGCAGGGTCACGGGGATCTGCTGGAGCCTATCCTAGCTCTCTCAATCTTCATGACGAGGTTACACGTGACCTCGTCACGTGTAACCATCTTGTAGCTCCCTATCACGTAAGTCAGTGGCCATCTTAGTGGGGGACGAGAACACCCTGCGATCTCGTCCGCCATCTTGGTAAGGGTCCAGTGACCACGTGATCTCGGCTGCCATCTTGGAATCCTCCTCACAGTATTAAGTCATCTTAGTTTGTCACACACACACACACAGTCCTCAGCTTACATGTATATAAGTTGACACTATTTTCCATCTAATGTTTTATTTTGCTTATGTTAGTTTAGTCGTCTTTTAGTTAGTAGATATCAGGATCTTGATTCAAGTGTTTGTTCATTTTAATACTTGTTTTAATAAATTCTGATATATTCTAATGAGAGAAGTTGTTTGTGGTTATTTTAAACAGTTTTGTAGCATTTGCTGGTTGAAGAGGTCTGTGCTCGGACTCACACGTTCTCTGTTGCTCAATAGCGCCACACCTGATCACAGGCTGACACGCATAGAACAGGCCATTTTGAGACTGATTGTGCTGTTTAGTCCTTTTTGCTGATTTATCAGGTGGTGCCCCATTTCAATGTATTAACTTTGTTAATACCCTTCTGGTTATTAGCAGCTGACCCTCAAGACAGTTTGTAATAACCCCCTTTTATGAGCACATTGTACACCTTATTGCACAATACTGGCCTGGAAGAGTTCGGGGATGAAGGTGGCCTGCATGGGGGCTGCGAGCTGCCTTCAGCTGCTGGCTTGACTCGTGCAGCAGCAGCCAAAAGCAGCCTTTGTGCAGGTGTAATGGCTGACAATTGGCTCACTGCCTTTGGCTTACGGCTGAAAGCTGGCAGCCAAAGCAGACCTTAACTGGGGATAAAGACTGCTTGCGGCAGGCTGCATGCTGCTATTGACCTCTGCATCAGGTGAGCCTCACAGCTTGACTATGGCTAGCCTTGATGCTCTTATAATTATAAAAGGGGGCTATTGATAAGTGTCCTGAGACATTTAACAAGAAATGTATTTACTAAATTAATAAATTAAATGGGGCACCATCTCATAATCAGGGAACAAAGACTCAAAGGCACAATCAGTCTCAGTCAGACAAATGTCTGTTGTTCTATGCGTGCCAGCCTCTGACCAGTTGTGGCGCTATAGAGCAACAGTGAAGGAGTGAGCTCGAGCACAGACCTTTTCAACCAGCAAATGTTACAAATACTTAATTACTAAATAAATAACCACAAACAACTTCTCTCATTAGAATATGTCAATATTTATTAATAATAGTATTAAACGTAGACAAACACTTGGATCAACATTCTGATTTCTACAAAATTACACAATAAAAATAAATATATATATATCAGTGCTATTCACAGTTACAGCAGACCGATGGTCCAGTTCTAAATGTGCATGACACAAAAAAAGGAAACTTGCTAAACAATATTAAACTAAGCTCTGCTCAGACACAAAAGCCTCTTGTAGTGATGTCCTGAGCTGATGATTCAGGTTTGGATGGACAAGGCAGGAGTTGAAACATCCGCTCCACTGACAGCCAGGAGCAGCTCTCTCGGCCTCTCTCCCTCTCTGGCCTGTGGGAGAATGTAGGGTGCAGCATCGCCATGCAGCTGGGTTGTCCTCCTACAATGTGTCTGGAGCCATCACATCTTTTGAACGCAGATGTTTCTGCAGGTCACTGTTGGTGCGTTGTGGCCGTATGAGAGGTGATAACTGGTTCTCGATAACCAGAAGGATTTGCAGATGGTGTTGGATGGCGTCCCCTTGGCTGTTGGCCAGGCAGGCTGATCAGGACTGACGTCAGTTCTTGCAGCTGGTAGGGTCGGAACCGATGTTGAGACTTGGCCAGAGAGGATTGGAAAGAGAGTGAGCAAAAGAAGGCGACTGGTGTTTGTATCAAGCGCGTCAGCAGGGACACCTGCTGTGTTTTGGGGGTTTGTGCCCAATGAGAGGCCCATGACATCATTTTCACACCTGGGTGTAAAATAATGAATCCTGCTGGGGGTTTGAGTCATTTTGTGATTTCTTCGTCTCAAAAACCATGTGGTTGGGCTTTGCTGGATGTCAGGCCTTTCTTTGTGATTGTAACACACGGTGGCCCATCAGTGACAGATGGCCATGGTAACTCCATTGCTGTCTTCCTTTCAGATGTTTTTGGAGCAAGACGGAGGAGTAGGGATGGACAGAGTCGATCAGGTAATGTTAGTTAGCATGAGATAAGCTATGAAAAAATGGCTTGCTTGCGGTAAATGTGGTAAGGTGGGCATGTTCTTTCAGCTCATTTGCCAGTGAGTCAAAGGTGCTTTAAACCCACCCTTCAGAAACTTACAGGTGATGTCACAAATGTTTTGTGAATTATTTTTTTTATATATATATATAACTGGAGAAAACACCAAGTTTACAGACCAATCAAATAATTCAGACAGGTAGTTCAGGTACTGAACATAAAATAAAACTTCACTGAATTATTGAGTTTTTTTGTATCACATTAGTTGGCTTCAAATACTTTGTATTCAGTGAGATTATCATTTCTGTGCTGTGCAGGTGGAGAAACCTGGAGGTCGGTCTTCTTCTAATCTCCTCTCCACACTTCATTTGCCCTCTAATTAACACTGAACTCGAAAGCCAAAAGGAACTCAGAACCAATTGAAGCATAGTCTCAGAGTCATTTTAAAGTAATCTTTGGGAAGACACAAGTGCATCATATTAAAGGCTTCATATTTGGAGTTGTAACCCATTCATTCCACTGATTTTGAAGTATGAAAGTATCCACTGATTAAAATAACATGAATATTTCATTGCCGTCATCATAATGACTTGTGAATAATCAGACACTATAAAATACTACATGCAATATGCCTCAACAAGCAAAGAACATATTTTCCAAGAAAAATCTAAACCACAGGATATTAGCAACTCAACTCAAAACGTACCTGTTAGTCTGCCTGCACCATAACTGATACCGGAGTACTTTGAGGGTTA
Source organism: Hirundichthys speculiger (assembly GCA_018398805.1). NCBI lineage: Eukaryota > Metazoa > Chordata > Actinopteri > Beloniformes > Exocoetidae > Hirundichthys > Hirundichthys speculiger. The sequence continues at coordinate 5,388,752 of JAGFBZ010001224.1, forward strand.
AAATGTACATCAATTTGCAGTGTTCTGTTTATTCCCAGTTCTAAATTGTCCAAAGGAGTGATTATGAGTGTGGGTGGTTGCTCTTCTTCATGTGGCCCTGTGATGGACTGGTGATCTGTCCAGGTTGTACCCCTGCCTGAGAGCTGGGATAGACTCCAGCAGATCCCCGTGTCCCTGCATAGGTTTAAGCGGGTATAGATAATGGATGGATGGGAGGATGTTTATTCTCTGCAAATGTCTCTGTATGTGTTCTCACCTGCCTCTGTTGTCAGTCAGGGTGTGAAAGCCAGCTCTTGTCTTCGCTTTGTTGCTGTTTCCTGACAACTGTAACAGGACCAGATGTGCTGGCTTTACATGATCACAAGTGATGTCCTACAAGTCACCTGAAACAGCATGCTGGAAGGAGAGCAAATGAGCTAACTGCCCATGTGCATCTTGAACGTCCAGTGACATTCGCTCTTGGTATAAGCGTAACAACTCATGAAGATAAAATGAGTTTTGACAAAGGATAATGACATACTTTTTGTGGCAGGATGGTGGCTGCAGACTTATTTCTGTGCCAGCATATGATGAAAATTGTATATGGTATATGTAGGAGAAGAACACAAACATTAATAGCAGCAGGGGCTTTGAAAAAAATCCATCTACCCAACCCACAGTACACAAATATTACCAAACGTTGTCGAGGAGCACAAGGATGATCATAAAGGCCTGTGTGACTGAAGCATCGGACATAAAGCTCAGTGGGGGGTGGGATCGAATGGTATTTTCCTTCATGGTGTAATTGCTCCAGCTATCACACAGCACCGAGCATCAGCAACAAAGAAAAAGCTGGACTCAGTTTTCATGAGCCGAAACCTTTTTTCCTGAAACACACAAGGAGTTTTCACCTCCACAGGAGAGTCTTTGTAGGAGTGTGGGCTGATAATCTGTGAGCCATCTTGATGCCACCAGAGACTTGAACACCCATAATATTTTGGCCGTCTATCATCAGGCCAATTATGAGCTAATTAATGTCAGATGAAAGCTTGGTGAATTGGCTATCTTATTAAAAATGGTGGGTGAATAAATTATATCTGCTTTGTGGAATGAATCACATATCACAGCAAAGGAAAGCTGATTTTTTTTTTTTTTTTTTTTTTTTTAAAGAAGAAAACAGTTGCAAAACTTTCAGGGAAATTAGGAAGAGACCAGATGCAGAAACCTCTATGTGGTTCGTCTGTACAACAGTGTTTAAGTATCGTTCTTATTTATAAATCTCAATAATTGTAACTTTCAACATTGAAGCTTGATTTCGATGCCCAGTTTTAACGACAAATGGATGCAGCTACTGACTTGTTTGGTCACTTACACATAAAGACATCATTTAATGTCAAACTAATTAAACATGAGGTTAAAGCCAGGGAAGAAAGGTACTTTAAACAAACATGAGGCTAAAACACTTCTTAGTGAAGATGAGAAAATTAAATCAGTTTTATTTGCTGTCTCAATTATGTAACTGTAAACAAAAATGTTGCCTGCTGAATTTGAAAAATGAAAATATAAAGAGAGAAATTAAGTGTTGAAAGCACAAGCACCTCCAGTGGTAAAAGTATAAACAGACAAGATGCTGATAAGAACATCAGCTGAAAGCTTCAAGGTCAGTTTTATGTGCATTGAATGCAGAGATTGTATATTGAGTTTTGGGACTCGTACCATTTTAGGATTAGATTTTTTTTAGGGGCGAGGCAGATGGAACATGGTTGACTGTGTTTTAATCCAAGGATCATCTCGTATCAGAAGATCAGAATGATCTAAAAATAATTATTCTCTTTTCTAAGTCTCATTAGCAAGACCTTCTAAAGTCAAAGGTCATCCTCACACATGATCTTTACACATGGCTCCAGTTCTTTGTAGCATCAGCAGCTTTGAGTTTGTACAATTGACACATTGCATTTTTGTTTCTGTGTATTTATTTATTTATTTATTTTTTTTTACTTTTGATAGAATCACAGACCTTTCTGAGATGAGAAGTCCTTGTGGGCTCCAAATGGGCTCCGATTCAATGTCCCAACAAGGATACCTGCATGAATTTCTGTCTTTGCTTGCAACGCCTCCTGCGTTACCCTTCTACCAATCAACTTCTTGGACATACTGGTTGGAGTCTTCTCTCCTTGATTATGGAAGAGTTTTCACCTGTGTCTGTTCCACGTCCCCAAAGGTTACCTGCTGTCTGCTCAGTCCTTGTGAAGTCTTGTCTATATTCTGTAGTTTGGACTCCCAGTTGATTGTCTTCCCTGTGTCGCAGGCAGTTTAGTCTTTAAAAAAAAAAACGCATTTTCCACTTTCACCTCCTGTAATTAATGAAATTGCTGTTGATCAAGAAGTGCAAATAACTGAACTCTGTGTAAAATGATACTTCAAAGTATCTCTGAACCAGCTACTTTAACACTGTTAAACTGTTACATTTAAGGACAATCTATCTCTCCTTTTTAACGTTTTGGATAAACTATGTATAACAGAAGTATTCCAGCCGTTCAGGTAAACATTAAATATATCAAAATCTACTCTAACCAAAGCAGAGAAACTTAATTTAGAAATGTAAATTTGGTGTGTAAATGACTTTCTCATCTACACTAATAAATACACACAAATTCGCCAGTAGTTTGATTATTGTACTATTTGAAAATAAAAATAGTTTACCATTGCACAAGTTATAACATATTTTTTTCATCCATGAATTCACATGGTCAACATTTGCTATCAGAAATAACCCAGTTTCATAAACTCAAATATTTTAATAAGGTGTTGCACATAAACTTAAGCCAGCATTTAAAAAAAAAAAAAAAGTTCACCCATTGCATGCCTTTTATGAAGACCGGTGTCTTCACACAGAATGGTGCCTTTTTCAAGCGCACTGAAACTCACTTAATCCAGGGTGGTAATCCTCCACGCACACCAACACTGGATCTGGCAGTCCCTCTCCAATGTCCCTGATTCCAGTAGAAGGCCAAGAGCTCCAAACACATCTCTCGCTTTACAGGCAATCTCAGTCTGGACTGAGACTGGCAGCTGGTGGCTTATCAGCATCTAACCCATATGAAAATTTTGCCAAGGCTGCTTGCTAGGCAAAATTAAGCAAAATGGTGGCACATATAAAAGTAGCAACCTGGAAATCCACAGTGATCAGTGCTAAAAGATGTATGCTACATCTGAGTTATTGCAGATTAAAGACTATTGAACTGGATGTGTGCCCAAAAGGGTTAAGTCTTTACTGAAGGAGATTACCCATCTGGAAGGGCCATTGCTAACATAAACAAAGAAGGGCAAGCGAGCAGGAGTCCGAGCTAGGTTAATGGCTGTGTCACACAGGCTGTGTTTCCAGCCTTTTTATATTTGTGAATAAACTGGATGATATCAGGTTCTGGATCGCCAATCACCTCCAGGACAGCTGCATGTTGGTGATTACTGAAACATGGCTGCATCAGAACATCCCAGCCAGCGCTGTAGATCTAACAGGCTGCTCCATTCATCGGGTAGCTGCACCGGTAACTCCAGTAAGCAGAAAGAAGGCAGAGTGTGCATCTATGTGAACAACACTTGGTGCATGGCCAGTACTGTTACTGTTATCAAGAGATGGTGTTGCTCTGACTTAGAATTGCTCATGGTCATACAGTATGTAGACCTTTCTATCTGCACAGAGAACTCACAGCTACTTCCATTGTAGCCATTTACCTCCACCCTCTTGCTAATGCTAAGCTAGCAATGAGATATTTGCATGACGCCATCAGGAAGCAGCTAAACAGCCAACATGAATGTGTTTTCATCTTAGCAGGGGACTTTAATCTCAAGTCTGTCCACAAGAACATTCATAAAACACAAGACACTGGACCAGGTGTACGCAAAATATACTACAAAACCCACCTATGTCCTAATTTAGGAGAGTCAGATCATGCCTCTCTGTTCTTGACCCCAACCTACAAGCCCAATATTGGCAGGACCAAATCCCAAACCAAGATAATGCAGGTCTGGACTAAGGAGACTGCACTACTGGAGTGCTTTGAGAACACTAAATGGGGCCTTTTTAAACACCCTAACATAGACCAGTACACTGACACCACACTTATAACAACTTTTGCACTGAAAACACCAGCACAAGGAAGCAGAGTAAAGTGTTCCCCAATCAAAGGTCCTGGCTCAGCAACAATGTCAGGATGCTGCTCGAGCCTGGGATGCAGCTCTCAAGTCAGGTGACAGAAAGACCTACAGCAGATGTAAAGTAGCGCTACACAGAGGCATGCAGAATGCCAATTTCAAAGAGCACCAGAGGATGTCCCTTCGCTCACCCTCCAACTGTTCCAGGTCCTGCAGGCCCAGAGGAAAATCAACAGCAACAAGGCATTTGGACCAGATGGTGTGCTTGGTTGAGCGCCGAAGCTGTGTTCTCCCTAACTTGCTGAGTTAGATGCCTAACAAGCATCTTCAATCTTTCACTCTAGCTGGCCACAGTCTCTACATGTCTGAAATCCAATGTCATTGTCCCCGTACCCAAAACACCAACCATTTCCAGCCTAAACAATTACTGTCTAATAGCTCTCATGAAATGCTTTGAATGACTAGTGCAGACATTAAATTCTGCATTCCCTCAAACCACGACCAAGGTCGGTTTGCCTTCAAGGCCAACCGGTCGACTGATGATGCTGTAGCTCTTGCCTTGCACGCAGCCCTCACATACCTGGAAAGTCCCAACATCTCTGTGAGGCTGCTATGTGTTAACTTTAATTCCATCAGCCAACACAGACTATCTACAAACTGGAGACACTCAGCCTCCTACCAGCCATCTGCTTGTGGATCCTCAACTTCTTGATCTGCAAACCCCAGCATATCTGACTTGACCACCACACCTTCTCCATCATCACCCTCAACACTGGTGTCCCACAGGGCTTTGTCCTCAGTCCCCTCCTTTTCTCTCTGTACACCAGTGACTGTACCTCCACCCTCTACTCACAGGTCCACAGGTGGTCAAATTTGCTGATGACATACTCATAGTTGTACTAATAACAAACGGCAAAGAGACTGCACACAGAGAGGAGGCCTGGACACTGCCCACCTGGTACAAGCTCAGCAACCTCAGCCTCAGTATAACAAACACACACAGAGCTGAAGATTGACGGGGAGATGGTTGAAAGAGTGTCCACATCTGATTCTTAGAAATACACAACACAGACAAACCCAGAAACACCTCTTCCACCTGAGATCACCCAAACAAAGTTGCATCATCAACCGTTGTATGACAGTGTTATCACATACGGTAGTGATGTCTGGTTCTCCAGCTGCACCACAGCTGAGATGAAAGACCTACAGCGGGTGGTGAAAAAACTCCAGTGGATTGTTAGTTCCCCCTCTCCTCCACCTGAGCAACATCTACTCCCGCCACCTCCGCATGCGGCCCTTCCACATAATGATGGAGTCCTCATGTCTTGGATGTTCCCCTCTCAGCACTCTCCCATCACGCAAACTGAGAGCCATATGCACCAGAACAGACAGATTGAGGAACAGCCTCTTTCCACAATCTGTGAAATCACTGACTTATTAATACTTCCACATATCGACACTGAATGTACCCTCCATGTACAATAATGTTTTTTATTTATTTTAACTCTTATTTCCATTTCTGTTTTAGTTTACTTTTATATGGCATTATTTATTTTCTACTTTACCACACTGCTGCTGATCTAAGTCTGTGATTCCTAAATGAAATTTCATTGCATGTTGTGTGCAATGACAATAAATAGTCATTATGATTATTGTTTTTATTATTATTATTATAAAGTGAACATTCTTCAAGGGAAGGCATATGAGGGGATAGTGTGATGAGTATATGGGGAGAGTTTAGAGTAGGGACATTGCTCCTCCACATCAAAAGAAGCCAGTTGAGGTGGTTTGGGCATCTGATTGGGATGGACGCCTTCCAGGGGAGGTTTTCTGGACATATCCCATGGAAGGAGGGTGTATCACGATTTGTGGGAGACATTACATTTTTGGGTTGGCTTGGGACTGCTTCGATAAAGCTAGAAGAGGTGGCTGGAGATATTGAGGTGTGGGGCCATGACCAAGATCAGATAACTGGCTGAAAATGGATGGAGGGTGGGCTTGATCCTGTCCCAGTTATTTTTTGGTAAGAGGCGGGGTAAAACCTGGACAGGTCACCAGTCGATCACAAAGCACCAATAAATAAATAAATAAACAAAGGAAACCAAGCATGATCACACTCACACCTACATTTATCCCTGTGTTTCATCCATCAAACCTCTGTGTTTTTAAAAGCAAGCGCAACCTCAGCCTCGATGTCCTTCTGTGTGAAATGTGTGTGAGGTCTTTCTGTGAGTTTGTGTGTGTAGGCTCTTGGCTCCAGAGCTCATTTAATCCACAATGCATGGAGGGAAAACTAATGAGGAAACAAAGGCTCTTGCAGAGACACACACAGAGAAGGGTACATTAAATGAAACACAAATATCATCTCAGTGATGACTCCTATCATAGGGAGAGATTTTTTTTAGAGCTCCATGCAACAAGAAGAGCCATGCTGCTGGACAGTGGTTGTTGTTATACAGTTAATCAACTGAAAAGGAGAAGAATGATCTTATTTAGTTTTTAGCACATTTCTGTTGCATATCAACAAGGCTTATAATATATGAACATCCATCCATCCATTATCTATGCCCGCTTAATCCTCTGTAGGGTTATGGGGATCTGCTGGAGTCTGTCCCAGCAGATCCCAATAGCTTATGTTATTCTTGTTTAACCTCTCTTCTGTCAGTCTCTCCCAGAGATAAATAGCTGTATTTGTGTTTCATGACTTTCACTCTAGCTGCAGTTCCATCTTGTTAGTCACATCCATTAGTCTGCATTCTGAATGCTTTTTAAGTAAACCTTGGTTAAAAACAAAAGAAAATTGAGTCTTGATTCTTGTAGTTCTAACTCAAGGAGTAGGCTTCAAGAGATAACATACTAAAGAGATAAGACAATGAGAGAATTTCAGTCTGATTGTGTGCTTTATTTGAATAAAATAGGATGAAAAGCATTGAATGGCTGAAACGATTACTCAAGGAACTCAAGTGCAGAGATTATAATCAGTGTTGTTGATTGAGTGAAAGAGTGTTTTGATGTCACACACTGAGAATAAATGTGAGTAGTCATTATTAAAAAAAAAAAAAACCTTTCAAATCTCATAACTTATGAATTTATGGGTTATATAAACTCCTTTAGCTAGTGGCTGAAATTTAAATGCTTGCACCATTTAACCTTCACAAACTCAAAAAACTTTTTCATGGTTCAACTCGGGCTTAAAAAAAAAAAGTCCTGCATCCAGCCTTTTACCCTTTTCTGGTGAAGCTCTGATCGCTTTAAGCTGCAAATGTTATGAAAAAAATAGTAAATGGACTGCACTTATATAGTGCTTTCTAGACACCATAAGGTGCCCCAAAAGCCCTTTACATAGGCCTCTCATTCACCTCATTCACAAAACAGTGGGTGGCTGCTGCCATGAAAGATGCTGCCAGGCCCACTGGGGGCAAGTTAGGGTCCAGTTTGTCAGTGACTTGCCCAAGGACACTTTAACATATGGACAGCTGGATCTGGGATCAAACCACCAACCTTACAGTGGCTGGATGACCCATTCTACCAAGTGAGCTACAGCCACCTGGGTACTCTCACTATCATAAACTATAACCATGGTAACCAGTAACATGGAGGGAAAACAGTTGTCTGTGTCTATCACAAGTTGTGAATAAACATGTAAACAGTAACTGTTACTAAAAACACCAAAAACATCACGTGAAATGTTGACTGTAAACATGCACAAAAGACCAGATAGCATTTCCTCTGCACCAGCTTTATTTCAAGGGCCCATGAATCAAATCCTCAGTGGTTTTTCAGGAGTGCAATGCAACCTGGGTAATATCCTTTCCACATTAGCAAATGACAAAGAGCATCTGTGCAACCTTGAGGCTACTCTTTAAAGGTTGGAAGATTATGGTTTGAAAGTTCTTAACGAAGAATGAAAATTGTTTCAGTCATCTTTGGAATATCTTGGAAAAGTAATTGAGGCTATGCTGTTACTCAGGCCAAATGAACTTTGGCCTGAGTAACTTTGGCTGATATTGGTGACATTTTGATCAAAAGACTAATAAATTGCTTATTGTGTGTAGAATTGAAGAACACATGCACTTTATGTTGTTATGTCTATGGTCTACAATTATGAGAGGGACCTGTATACAGTATTAACAACTTTATTCTGGCTCTAACCATTTAGCATCTCTGAACCACTGACTCTTAAAACTATATCACATTACCCTTAGGTATGACCTATAGATTTTTTTTCATTAAGTCCAACCATACTAATTTCTAATGTTACTGTCAAAATGTATGTCCAGATAGATTGTCAGATTTCCAGATGTGTCAGGATAGTCATGATCAAACCTTTGGATTTAGACGAGTAGGGCATCACCACTCTCCTACGGGATAGCATTGTCCCTGCATGAACAGCAGTCCTAAGGTGCATTTCCACTAGCCTTTCTGGAGTAAAAGTAGTCGGCTGGAATTTAACAGGGTCGAACCTCCTATTCAGTCCTTTCACCCATCGTTTCTCCACTTATGGCGACAGAGCCTAAGTTTATCTGGGCAGCTCTGAGTACCTATCCTACCACAGGGACTTTTTTTGGCCCCACAGAGGTTCCTGGAAGCCATTGTAGTGGGTCCATTCCTGGTAATGGAGACATGTCAATGAATCTGCCTTAAAAAAATATCCCAGAATTCCCGCTAGTGGAAACACACCTTTAGGGTCCTCAGATCTCAAACTGATCCGTGAGAGGGCTGTGTGGCTGCAGGTTTTTGTTCCAACCATGCAGCAGCATAGCTGACTTGTTTTAGTCAATCAACTAGTTGTCTTCACTGAAGGTCTGAACCAGTTCAGTTGTTTGAATGAAACAAGTCAGCTGTGCTGCTGCATGGTTGGAACGAAAACCTGCAGCCCCGCGGCCCTTTCACAGATCAGTTTGAGACCCCTGCTTTAGTCCTTTCAGCAGTAGCACCTAGAAAGTATCTGGTAGAATAGGGTGTGGCACTTGCGCCTGTGCATCTAAAGAATCTCCAGAATTTAGCACCAGTGAGACTGGTGAAGTTGATAGGAGTTGATCAGCATGTCTCCACCAGACATTGTTATCCATTTGGACCCTGTAGGACACAAGCTTTGTTTGGACAATAATGGTGCCAGGAACCCATTTGGGATACTCTACAGTAATTCCTGGCCAATACAGTCTCTCCTGACATAAAAGCTCTGCTTTCAGCTTGCTGTGCGCTGCATTATAGCTGCTTTTCTTGTTGCCCATGCACAATATCTTTCACTGCCATAGGGTTCAGAGAGTTAGGTCTCTTTTTAAAATCAGATTAGCAAGAAATGCATTTGTGGAGATGTGTGAAATACCTCAATCAACAGAAAGTCTTGTTGTCTCTGATGCAGTCTTCCTTGACCTTGTCATGCTTTCAATGCCTGTTTAATAGTCTGAGAAAATCTTTCTGCTAAGCCTGTGGTAACAGGATGATAGGGAGCTGTGGTAATGTTTTGTACTTCGTAGGCCAGTAGAAGTGCAGACATTTCCTACGAGTGAAATTAGGGTTCATTATCAGAAACAAGCTGAGTAGGAGATCCAAAATGACTGAACATTTCCCTTAACCTTACAATTGTCTTTATTGCAGTAGTTGATCTCAGGATCGCCACTTTAGGCCATTTGCTATGAGCAACAACAACTAGAAACATTTTGTCCTCTAATGGCTCTGTAAAATCAATGTCTACATGCTGCTCTTGTGGATATTCCCAGGGATGAAGTGGTGGAGTTGGTGGGCTGTTCCTGTTTTTTTGGCAAGATAAACCATTTTTCTTCAATTTCTCTGTCCATGCCTGGCCCCAAGCAGCTTCTTGCAATCTCAGTTTCACCCTTACTATTCCACTGTGCCCTGAATGTAGCTGTTGTAGAGGCTACATTCATGCTTTGCATTGACACTGGAATGACGATTTGCTTTCTCCATAGCAAACATTCAGACTGGTCAGATAGCTCAAACCTTCTCTTAAGATAGAGTTGTAGAGGTGCATTATCATAAGCAGTCCATTACTCTGGCCAAATCTGGGTCAAAATGAGTTCCCTACTCAACTTGTGCAGCTGAGACTGGTGCTTTAATCACTTCACTGAAGTACATTATATCCACAGTCTTAGATTCAGATGTAGCAATAGGTACTTGCAATCTCGATTAACCATCAGCTTAACATTGAGACTCTGATTTACGATATTTAATGTTGCATGAATGAGTGGACTACAGCAAATCACATCTTTAAAGTCATAAGGCTGCAAGTGTTGGTAGTCCAGTGTGTGGCCCAAGGATTGTTGACTACCACTTGTCAATTTTCTCTGCTATTTTTCTTTTTTATAGCTCAGGCAGTGGTTGGTGTAATGATGCTAAGTTTTGACTGAAATGTCCACAGTAGTTCAATAATCTTAAAAACAACTCCAGTTGGGTGACATTTTGAGGCGAGGGTGCGTCTTTGATGGGGCAGTTTGAAATCCCTCACCATCATTTATAAGTACAAGATACTCCACACACGACAGAGAGAATTTACATTTGTTCTTGCAAACATTACACCCATATAATCTTTCAACCTCTGAAGAGAAGCATCTAGATTGTGCAGATGCTTTTTGTCATTTGTTCCTGTGCAAAGGATATCATCCTGGCAATCCAATGAGGATTTGATGAGAGTATGGAGAACCTCCACTGCTCCATACTGTCATCAAAGGGACCAGTTGGGCCAATAACTCCAGTCATTTTTGCTTAAGCTCTTGGTTATGCCACTGCTTCTGCTGCTGACAGTTCCCTTTTTTGCTACTCATGCTGGTTTGTTTTCCTCCTTTCCACTCCTCCCCTCACAGCCACACTGTCTGCTGCTTTAACAACAGACTTGACTTGACTTGAGGGACACTAACTTTGGCCTCAGCTCTAGTGTGGAAAGCACAGGTTGGAAAAAAAAAAAAAACTACTTTCCAGTCATGCACAACACATGCCAGTCCAACTTTCCTCATCAAGTACGAGAAGGACTAGGCAAGGCAATTTTATTTGTAGAGCACAATTTATACTCAAGACAATTTAAAGTACTTTACAGATCCATAAAATCCACAAGAAGGTAAATAGAATCATTCCATACAAGCATAAAAATACTCATTAGTAAATCAAATTAAAAAAATAATTAAAAAGAAAAATACATTTAATTTAATTTAATTAGAACTAGGATACTGTTTCAAGAACTTTATTCTGGCTCTAACCATGCAGCACTTCTGAACATGTCTATCACTACGTGTCTTGGACTGCGCCATCCACAATGCTCCATGTGGCTTTTCCACAATAACTCAGCTTGGTCAAAGTACATATTTCATCATGTCATCATGGTGCAAATAAGTAGACAATAACAGTAGGTTAAAGTTTATCTATGCCTTTCCAGATGTTGGTCAACAGGTAGAGGAACATGCTTCTTGCCATTTAGACAGAGCTATATAAATCGACCCCAACTTTCTTTGTTCTTTATAAAATATTTTTATGTTCCACAGATATAGATTGTATTGATCCATTACTGAAACAAATCAAAATGCTTTAAAATATTTAATGTTCCTCTTCAATCCTTTTTCCTCATCTTTCTCCATAATTTTCTTAACCAACTTGGTAAAGAATCATTTTTGGAAGGACATGGTGTGATCAGAGTTACCCACATTCACTAAATCTAAACATCTACAGCATAAGCTTGCATCCTACTCGTTCCATTATCCATACCTGTTTAGTCCTATGTAGGATCCTACTCATTCCTCTGGAAAAATAAATAAATAAATAAATAAATAGATCCATTTTGACAAACCAATCTTTCTAGTGACAAGGCAATCACGTTTCAGGATGATGTGACTGATGTTCTGAAATATGAATTTTAACCAGCAATAGCGATGCAGAAATGTTGCAGCTAAATTTCTTTCAAATGCCTTTTTGATATCAGCTTACATTTAAAGAGCAAGAGGAAATGACACATTGGTCTTCCTGATATATACAAAACTTAAATCACACAGGCAGCATTTGTACCTGAAAAAAAGTTAAAACCATCCACCTCTCATCTGCTGCCATCCCGTATTTTCAAATCTCTCTTTGACCATTTCATCTCACTCCATATTAGTAGTTTATATCCCAGTGAAAAATGAATCCTAAATCACATTATTTTGGACAGACATTTGGTTTAATTTCCTCTTCTAACCACCAGCAGATGTTCTGATATTGATGCATTTGGTATTTGGATGAAAATCCTGACAGTTTTGAACAACACAGGCATCGATCAATACAGTTGCGTTGGATCATTGTGTTGTTGTGAATGGAATGGTAAGGATTTTTTTTTTCACTGAAAGAATAAAAGAACAGAGAACAAAGGATGTTTTCTGCCAATAGCACACAGTGGTTACTGTTTGACCTTTGAATTTGGACAAGATGTGAGCAATAAGATGATCAAGCATCGTGGATTTACACAGATTGCAAGTGGTTTTCAATGCAGATAAAGACATGTGAAATTAATAAAACCCATCAACTTTATTACTGTGTACTGTTGCAACCCAGTTAAATGTTTAAATGCATTAGCATCACAGTACCACAGGACATTTGGGAAGAGAGTGCTGTTTCACAGCTGCTAAACCCCACGGCATGTCTGTCCATGTAAATGTCATTTCCACTGTCAAACCAAACATGCAGACTGTCTGTTCCACAAATGAGAGTCAGGCCTTTCGGGCAGCAACAAGCAAGAAGAAAATATAGGGACTGTAGACAGTAACAAAACACAACACAGCAGGAAACCACCAAAGATGAAAGCCGTGTGTACCAGCAGCAGGCTACAGCTCCAAAAAGGTTCCTTAAGCACAGCAGGAGCAGCATGTTTTTGTTTCTCAGAATTAAATAAGCCCCAATTTAAAGACCCCAAGGCCTTAAAATTATATTAAGGCTTATCTGATTAAGGTAAACCTTAACACAATTTTAAGGCCTTTTTAATATTTGGACTTTAGTAGAAAATATTAAAGGTCCAAACTGTGCATTAACAATAAATCACTTCTTATGCTGAGAGGCAGGAAGGGAGCATCTTGATTGTTAGTTACCCAGAATCAACCATAATCAAAGAATTCAGTTCATTTTAAATTAAACTGTTGCAGTTACCCAGTAAGTCAGTACCATTGTCACTTTAAAGAGTTATTGTAGAGACTATAGCTGTAGCCAGAAATGACCTCCTGTAGCTGTCTCTATTGTACTGAACCTGAAGAAGGTTCCAACAGATGACACTCCACTGTTTGGCCACTGTGTTGCGTAGAAGGTATATGATTCTTTATCTTATGCAAGTGATGAAACATTGTGCTCTGCATAATCAGGAACTCCAGAAGAGTCTACAGCACTTTGTTGTATTTCTTGAATCACTGTCTCTGATCCTCTGATCCCAGCAGATAAACGTACTCTGCATTCGCCTCTGCAGACTTTTATAATATGCAGCATCCTGCTGTAAACAGTGAAGTACCTAAGCATCCTTAGTGAGGTACAGTCTGCTGCTCTGCTGATTCTTGTAGACATCATCTGTGGTACCAGACAGGGACTTAAAAAAAAAACAAAAACAAAACTACTGGGTGACTGAATGAAGCAAATATCTACCACTGTCTACTGGAGCCAATCATTTTATAGAAGCTGACACTGTTGACTGCTGTCATTCTTAAAATCAAACTGTGGCTCTTGTTTCTGTTTGAGCTGCAAAAGAATAGATTGGAAGAATTCTCTCATTATGTGAATGTTGCACAAATTTAGCTCCTAATCAATGATTGAAAGAAAGAAAAAATAGTGGTGGGAGAAAAAAGAGGTGGGTTGGTTGGTTGAGGCAGATGACCATTTATCCTGAGTCTGGTTCTGGTGGAGGTCTTCTTGTTGACAGAGATTTTTTCTCTCTCACCTTGAATCAAACTCATTTGTTGCAATCTGTTGCTTTCTGTAGGTGTAATGCTTAGTTAAGAATTAGCATTATATCATATATGAAAGTATTTATGAGGACCTGGATGACTCATTGGACTGTATTGAACAGAGTTTGATGATAATTGTATAAAAGGGGTTTATAGTTGGAGAGAGTTGATTTGTATTCAGCTGAACTTCTAGTGAACATGTTTGCTTTCTCTCTGAAGTGCACAGAGATGACTGTTATTGTGAACTGGTAAGACAAAATAAACTGAAATAGACCAAACTGAATTGAATGGAAAGAAATTTAAGAGAGATAAAGATTAAAGTCACAGTACTATTAAAAAAACTAACTGTAAACTTTATATAAATTTAAAACAATATGACACTAAGGAAAAGTTTAACCAAAATCAGATCTAATATTAGTTTCTGTACCAAAAACACATGCACAGTGCACGGTAATTACATCGCCCACAAATAATTTTAGAGGATTTTGTGAATCTATGAAAAGTTGTGATCTATTTCTTCATGCCAAAGGATATGACTTTTTTTTCCATTTCTGTGTACATACATAAAATAATTGGATGGAAATACTGTATAGGGCTTTGCTGCATTTTCTTGAACTGTTACAAAAGGAGTGTTTACTGTTTTTAATGGATTTAAAATTCAGCAGGATCAGCCTTGAGGCGGCTAAGTCGCACACAACTGTAAACTAGGAGAAATCACCAATTATCCAAGTGTATTTGGTCTGTGCTTCTGAAGAAAGAAAGAAAGAAAGAAAGAAAGAAAGAAAGAAAGAAAGAAAGAAACACTTTACATTGGAAGTTTTAAGATGGCATGCAATGATTGTGCAATTTCACTTTTTTTTTTTTCCCAACTATTTCACATCGGCACTAATTGCACTGTTTTGGTAATCTGCTGTTGTAAAGGTAGTTTTGGGAGAGTCAAGCCAAATATTCTTAAATTGTAGATGAGACCCATTTAAAAGAGCAGCATAAATGCGTTCCATCTCTTCCTAGATGAACTAAAATAGACTGAAAATTCTGCAGCTCAGAGAGAAAATCCAGTCAGAGGTTAGGAGTTATACACAGAGGCGTGATTGAGAATATTGTAGAAAACAGCAAACTAATCACTTCACCTCATCTCTAAACACAAAGATAATCTCTATCCTGGTTAATTATAACATCCTCCATGACCTGGTTCTGTTGGAATGAGATCTGCTCACTAGTGGTAGGCCGACAGATATTCGAGCATTCCCTTGGAGCACAGGTTTTCAAAGTGGGTCGCCACAGGCCAGTCGGGGTCTTTGATAATGTCTACTAAAACTGACAAATGCAATATGACTTCCATAAATCACTTTCATTATAAACTTGCAGTTTTGAAAAATGAACCTTGGAACTGAACGATGTGAGGTGAGAGCAGTCGCTACTCTGCTGCTCGAGCAAGCATCAGTCAGGCTCCAGCTTGTAAGGAGCAACAGGCTAATTGGCACCTGGCAGCACCTTATTCATACAGTCACATGGTTTACTTTTATTAATAAAATATAGGTCATATTCATGAGGTTCTTTAGAACTGGTGTTTGCACGGCTCTTAAAGCAGCACAAAGGAACTTCTGAATTTATATTTTAGTTTTTTTTTTTTTTTTTTAATCTCAGAGTGTTCTCCTATAAGCATGGAGGCTATATTGCTTTTCAGACAGCCCCAGATTTACTCTTATTTAGTGACTCACTTTCTCTTCTGTCACTTATTTCTTGGTTTTTGAATCATTGCAACATTTTGATTCTTTTATTTTTCAGCTGATCTGCCAGTGTGGTTTGGGATTGATGGCTTTAGCTACTTGACGGATGCCTCAAATGTGACACGGGGATGCTTTGGTATTCAGAGGTTTGTTTCTTTCAGAAGTCTTATGGCGTGCTCAGATGCAGCTTTTCAAACCCAGGCATTATGCCGTATTTTTGTAAGACAAGTTTTTATCCTGGTAAGCCTCCCAAACAGAGTGTGCTGGTTCAGTCTTTTTCTCATTGTGCTACCATGAAGTGAGCTTGCTGGGATGCCCACTCTTAGCAAGATTGGTAACCATCTTGAATGTTTTTCACTTGTGAACAATTTTACTGATGGCTTCATGGTTATATTATGTTGTGCTGTGTAAAGCCAGCAGATCCCCGTGACCCTGCACAGGAATAAGCAGGTAAAGGTAATGGATGGATGTGATGTGTATTTTCATATAATGTACATATGATGTAAATTTACAAGAGAGCAGAAAAAGTAAATAAGGTGGGAAATAATTTCTTCATTAATTTAGACCCTAATGTTGACATATAATAAAACTCTTTAGTATTTCTTGACAGAAGCAAACAGGACTGGCTTTGCTTTAAATTTGTACTAAATTAAAGAAATTACATGATGGACATAGTGATAGATATGTATTTGAAAATAAATAGATGAAATTATTTATCTACCCTGGATGAATCAAAGAACAGGAGAACAGGATAATCTAACAGCATGTGTAGTTCTATAACTATAAACGCATTCAAGACTGTTAAAAGATGAACTGACAGCTACGGTGTCATCTCATCTGTGAAGGTGGAGGTGAGAGGATGATCAATAGCCATTTTAAGAAGAAAATCTATTTTTCGTTTTTGCCAGCTGAAGAACTGTTCTGGGTTTATACAAATCTAGATTTTCCTCCCTTCTTCTCCGTGGAAACCTAAATTCTCTCTAAATGAATAAGCTTAAAAGCCTTTTTTTAGTGGCCAAGCTTTGTGCAGCACACATGAATGCACTTTTGCTTCATTTAGTGTCAAGCAGCCACAGCTGAGATACCACTAATGATACAAAAATCTCTTGGCATCTATCCTGCGAGACCAAAGCAAGCAGAAAATTTCCCTGAACATCATGAAATACCCCATTCCAACTTCTAAGAAGTTCATCTTGGCAAGACACATTCAGTAAACAGAAACAACAGTGCAGGTCAACGGTGACAGCTACTTTCAAAACAGAACAAGGACTCCTTCTGTCTGTGGTTCAGAAAAGCAAACTTGCTCCGCAAAACACTTCAGGGTGTTGTGTTACCACAGCAACTCTCGGGCAATGATAACTTGCCCCTGACACCAAGGAAGTGTGACTCTGCGAGTCCAGACATCCTGACCTTCACGCAGACAGCATGCTCTACCTGGCTGATGTAACTGTTGCTGATGTAACCATCTTATGGTCGCATGAAAAGAACAGAGGTGTCTGTGTCATTGGGGAGCAATACAATTGACGTTAATAGTAATATTAGTAATAAAAATGCAGTGAATGTTTCGCTAGTCCCTGGAACTTTATTCAACCAAGGAAATGCCAGAAAGGAGGGGAAAATTGATGATCTGTGTTTCTGGCAATCTTTAAAGTAACACTGGTTCCACCACTCGTTGCGTTTGTTAGGTTTTCGAATACGTTTGTGCACCCATGATGTGACCTTTTTGCATACTAAATTACATTGTATCATTTTACCGCCAAGGACAAGAGCAGGCTGCAGCGTATCATTCACTGTGCAGAGAAGGGGATCAGCTGCAACCTGCCATCCCTGCAGGACCTGCACGCCTCTAGGACCCTGACGCGTGCAGGGAAGATTGTGGCCGACTCCTCCCATCCCGGTCACAAATTGTTTCAGACTCTCCCTTCTGGCAGGAGGCTGCGGTCCATCAGGACCAAAACTTCACGCCACAGGAACAGTTTTTTCCCGACTGCAGTGGGCCTCATCAACAAGGCCCAGGACCCCCACTGACTCTGACTGCCCCCCCCCCACCCCCAACACACACACACATACACGTTATATTAACGTAAAGTATACATCCCTCTGCGTTACATTAACGCACACCTGTGGACTACAGGTTATTACAAACAATAACCACATTTCCCATATTGTCCATGCCTGTACCTTCACTTTATAATATTTCAATGTCATTCTATTGTGCATTTATTCCATTTTAGTACTTGTTCTATATTATTCTATATTTTCCTATATTTTTATATTTTTTATATCTTATATGTTTATATGTTCTGCACCAGATATCAAGTTAAATTCCTTGTATGTGAAAACATACTTGGCAATAAAACTGATTCTGATTCTGATTCAGTTCATTTGGTTCGTGTTCATGTAATGTTTTCACTCTAGCCCACCACAAGTCATGTGACAACGGTCGGCGCTGTCATTGGTCAATAATAGCCTTAGAAGAGTCTCCTGTTTCCATGACAATCTACCTGAAGCGAAGAGCTGAGAAGCATGGCAACAAAACACCTACGTGTTGTTGACCCAGAGTTGGCCATTTTTCTCTTGATCTTATTTGTTTGTACCTCTCTAGACAAGTTAAACAGCTTGTAAGCGAAGAGGCTTGAGGTAGTTTGTCCACAGCAGCTCGTGTAACTTTCTTTTACCATGTTGACATCCTCCTTCACAGCCAACAATGCCCTGCCCAGCAGACTACGGAAGCCTCTTTGCCTCAAACGTGCGTTGCTCATCCCATTTTTGGGTCGGCCCGAAGTCATGGATCAAAGGTTCTCTGATAGCTGTACCGACTGGGGATTTTGGTGTACAGTTACTTGGTTGCTGTGTTCTCACTGACCCAAATGGACCCACTGGACCGCTCTCATGACCATAGCCCCTTCAGCCAACCTAAATAGCACCATTGTGAAAATAATCTAAAATTCTTCTCGTCTGTATTGGTTCTGTGGGCTTTATTTTCTTTCAGCTCGTACACAAATGCATTTATAGCACTATCTGTGAGTATAGGGATCAAGTTGTGACCAGTATTTATGACTGTGCTGGACCACATCATAAATGTAGCGGCACCCAAGAGGGAGCGAAGAAAAGCTTTCATTCCACAGGCTTGCTTTAAATGTGTGTGATCTTTACAGAGATTTGTATATAATCTAAGTACGAAGAAAAACATGCCAGGATGTGGATTTCATTTTTTTTCTTATTGTGTAAGCCAGTTTTTACCACAGTTTGAGCAATAAGCACTGATAGATTAAGGCTGCAGTCTGAGCATGTGGAGTTTGTGTCAGGCCCCACTGAGTTCAAGGCTTCTTCATTTGAAGGAAAAAACGCAATATGTTGCCTTAAGTTATCTTTTAATTAGAGATAAAGTCTAATGTTTAAATCAAATAATCAGAAATAAAGGTGAATAAAGAACAAGGATTTCAGTACAGTCTGCATGCCACCTGCTGCTAGAAGTTTGACACTTTTCAAGGCATAATAAAAAAAATAAAAATAAAATGAAATAAGAAAAAATAAAAATGGAAAAAATGAATGCTAATTATTATTATTATTATATACAGTGATCCCTTATTTTAATTATTTTTAAGTTAATGGGGACCAGCGCCCCCCTGCGAAGATCAAAATCTGCAAACGGGAGCCAGAGCCCCCAGAGCCTAAATAATGTGTTTAAAATATATTTAAAAACAGTAAAAAAGTAGCGAGGCACTGCAGCAAAACAAGACAAAGGCTCAACTGTGGTCTTTCTGTTACCTTCACAGCCTCTGGTCTCCGAACCGTAGTAAAGAAACCGCTGGTATTGTGTTATTTTTGGCTCGTATTAGCGGCTAACACGCTAACAACAACAAAAGAAAAAGTCTGGTTTTCTCTGCATGGAAGGGGCACTTTATTCTGGCACTGCAGGAACTTGTAACATCACACAGGTTGTATTGTTCGGCTCCTGTCGGTTAACAAAGAATGTAAATCTATACACGCTGGGTTGCTGTTTATGCTCACTCCATTTTTCATCTAACCCCATCTTTGTTCTGCCATCCCACGACACACACTCCATTACCCATAAGGCCACACCATTACCCATAAGGTCACCTTCTTAAAGGGACCATACAGGCTCACAACATCTCTTCGCAGTGAGAAAACACACACAACACACGTGTTTCTGCAATTTTTTCTTTATTTTTTTTATTATATTATATATTTCTGAAAAATCCGCGAATAACTAAAACCGCGAAACTTAAAGCGCGAATTGGCAAGCGATTACAGTAACTTACAAATAATGCACACATGTAGCAGACTTTAAGGAGGGAAATTTTTTAATGATAAAATTCCTGAAATTTTGATAACACTGGTGCCACACTGTTGGCCCCCTCCCCCCGCCCCCTCCCCCTCTGATCAGAGAGGTCAGAAGAACCTTGCAATCACTGCCGTGATGGGCGTGGTTGCACCACTATTGCACATCTAACTGTTATTGTGTGTAATGAATAAAAAGCAAACGAGAGTCTGTTAAGTCGGACAAATGAAAGTCAAGCTCAAGGGTGGTACACTGTGAAGGGCTTTTGCAAAAGAAACACACAAATTGCACTCGACTCGTTTTGGAGAGAAAAAAAAGAGAATTCAACTCTGAGAGACTATTGACAAAGTAAAAAAGAGGATGTGGGAGGAGAACAAAGGAATATAAGAACCTCTGAAGAGGGCCAGATGTATCCAACACCAGCTGACAAGTGTAAGTGCTTCAGACTTGATTCTGTCATTCAAGTACAGATTCAAAAACTAAAAGGGAACTACATAAACACTCCTCCTGTCTTATTTTCTCTATTATGACAGAGATTTTTTTTTCTCTTTTTGCTCATTCAAGCGTGCTGAGCTATTGATCAATCCCTCCACCAGTGTGCTTTTAGTACTCTCATCTTTCTATCATTTTTTTTTCTTTTATGATGGTTCAAGGACCAGTATAGCATTAAAAAAAGATATACATAAAAGAAATACGAAATCACTTCAAGAGACTTCACTTGAGCACAGTACTGCATAAACTAGCGTCCTCCTTGTGTAAGGCATGTTAATATTTACTTTCATGAATAGCTTTGCGTCTACCCAATAAATCACTTCTCATGTAAAACAAAGCTCATTAACAGAACAGGTGTAAAGTAAGACTGTCAACAAACCTCCATCTACTATACATGGAATCAAACCAATCTGTCCACAAACATTAAGTCCATTTGTATCCCATCAATGTGTAGAAATAAAAATAGGATGTTAATAAAAGCAAAGCAAAAACATTTCATCTTGTAGTAATACTTGTTGTCTGGAACCATGCTGCACTTACATGTAAGTCTTCTGAAGAAGTCCCAACTGGACATTTTAGTGAATGCAAGAGGGCTTATTATGGACTAAAAGGATTGCAAAGACACTCCACAGTCATTTCAACCAACGCCCAGGAGACAAACACTCATCAGTAGGCCTCTTCACGCTCTAACAGAAGAATGCAGCAGAGTTCAGCCTCGACAAGAGCAAATCACTTGAACACTGCAGGACTGGAAGGGCAACAATAAAATCTAAATACCCACACACATTTACAAAATGAATAGTTAAAACTCATATCACTCACAGCAACGACAACGAATGCGTTCTTTAATCAAAGCTGAAGGCGGTCCAAAGAAATATTAGAGTGTAAATGTGTGTGTGTGTGTGTATATATATATATGTGTGTGTGTGTGAGTGTGTAGGATATTTTTAACATGAAACATTTTAATTAATATTAATTTTTCTCCCTGTGTGTTTTTGCTGTAATGGCATCTATTGTGGGTTAGCAACATGCTTTTGGAGGTCTAGCAACAGTCAATAACAGAGGAATGATTTCAAAACATTAAAAAGATCTAATTTTTAGAGTGTAATTAAATAATGTGTTAATAAAAAATTAAACATACAAGGTTTACAAGATGGGATAATTGTTTTTAGAGCACAAGCAAATGAGAAAAGCAATGGGATGGAACCCAAAGGTTTCTTATCTGCAATATTAAAGCAGACAAAACCATTAATAGTGGGGTGGTGCAGCAGTACTGGTTTCAAAAATACTCTTATCTCTTGTCCATTACCGAAACATCCATTCGGCCTGTAATGGACAAGGTTAACACAACATATTTTGGGAGCAAAAACTGACTATATTTGGAAAAGACAGCTGGATCTGGTACAAACTCTGTACTGGTCTGTTATGGTGAACAAAGGGCAGAACCAAAAGGTGAAGCTTACTGTTTACCGTTTGATCTTTGTTCCAACCCTCACCTTTGGTCATAACTTATGGGTAGTGACCAAATCAAGATCGTGGATACAAGTGACTGAAATGAGTTTCCTA
The DNA here is from genome assembly GCA_018398805.1 of Hirundichthys speculiger. Lineage (NCBI taxonomy): Eukaryota > Metazoa > Chordata > Actinopteri > Beloniformes > Exocoetidae > Hirundichthys > Hirundichthys speculiger. The sequence continues at coordinate 5,410,885 of JAGFBZ010001224.1, forward strand.
GGCAGGGTGGATGGATTCTATTCTATCGTGGTCTGACAGTACAATTAACACAAGCTCAAAAAACATATTCTATTTAAAATATCTCATATGATGTCTGTAAGGTTTTTATTCACAGCTCAGAAGTAAATACAATGCTAAGAACTAAAATTATAACAGTGATGGCTCGCCGTCTTAGCCAACATGCAGTAAAATGACATCTGGGCATCTGACTGGTCAGATTTATTGCTGAATGTAAATGTATCCAATGCGGTGCTAAAAAAAATAACTTCCTGTACAACTGTTGAAAAATCTAACAATGGAGACCAAAACTGATTTGTGTAAAATGTTTAATTCTCCTGCAAAGTTGGGAGTCCTTGGGATTTGTGCTGTTTTGTAGACAACACCTAGTGGTCAGGAGAGGAAGTGCAACAAAACATACTTCCTGGATGAGCTTCAATCTGGAAGAGGCATGGTTGGTACTTGGTCCTAGAGGGCAGAGGTTCCTGTATGGTCATATTTCTTTAGGCAGTGCACATATCTTTAAAGACGAATGTTTATGCCCAAGCAGCAAGGATCCATGCAAGGAGATCTTCCAGGAGGCTACTTCTTACTCAACATTTTGCTTTGCTTTCCAAGATGTCTCCAAAGAATGTATCTTTGGTTATGAGAGAAAGTTGCCTGACCACAGCCATAGTTCTGCAAAAGCAACATTAGCTTTTTTTTTTTTTTTTTTCAAACACAGTAGTTACTGAACAGAGACCTCCAGATGTGTTGTTGTGGTCTGTCCACTTTTATATTCTCAATCCAAGTCTGGCATGAAAGAATTTAACTTGTTGAGTACATTTACAAAAAATGTTTAACCTCTAAAAGATTTCAAGAAAAAGGGCTTAAAAAAATGTTTTTTTTTTGTTTGTTTTTTATTTACAATATCACTATACCATTACTCTTAAGGAGGGTAAGAAACCTTTGTGTATTTGTATGTGTGTCAGTGCATTGTGTGTGTTATTGAGTGGGTGGCAGTCTGATAAGAGGCTTTTATCCAGGAGAGCATCTGTTGACACCTCACAACATCAACATACCACTGTTGATCCCATTTACAGTGCCTTGCAAAAGTATTTAAACCTTTTGCCACATTTCAGGCTTCAAACATAAAGATATAAAATAATTTTTTTTTTGTCAAGAATCAACAACAAGTGGAACACAATTGTGAAGTGGAATGAAATGTATTGGATATTTTAAACTTTAACATATAATAAACTGAAAAGTGGGGCGTACAATATTTTTCGGCCCCCTTGCTTTAATACTTTGTAGCGCCACCTTTTGCTGCAATTACAGCTGCAAGTCTCTTGGGGTTTGTCTCCAACAGTTTTGCACATCAAGAGACTGAAATTCTTTCCCATTCTTCTTTGCAAAACAGCTGGAGCTCAGTGAGGTTGGATGGAGAGCGTTTGTGAACAGCAGTCTTCAGCTCTTTCCACAGATTCTGGATTGGATTCAGGTCTGGACTTTGACTTGGCCGTTCTAACACCTGGATACGTTTATTTGTGAACCGTTCCATTGTAGATTTGTCTTTATGTTTTGGATCATTGTCCTGTTGGAAGATAAATCTCCATCCCAGTCTCAGGTCTTTTGCAGACTCCAACAGGTTTTCTTCCAGAATGGTCCTGTATTTGGCTCCATCCATCTTCCCATCAATTTTAACCATCTTCCCTGTCCCTGCTGAAGAAAAGCAGGTCCAAACCATGATGCTGCCACCACCATGTTTGACAGTGGGGATGGTGTGTTCAGGGTAATAAGCTGTGTTGCTTTTACGCCAAACGTATTGTTTTGCATTGTGGCCAAAAAGTTTTATTTTGGTTTCATCTGACCAGAGCACCTTCTTCCACATGTTTGGTGTGTCTCCCAGGTCGCTTGTGGCAAACATTAAACAATTTTTTTATGGATATCTTTGAGAAATGGCTTTCTTCTTCCATTAAGGCCAGATTTGTGCAGTGTATGACTGATTGTTGTCCTCTGGACAGACTCTCCCACCTCAGCTGTAGATCAGTTCATCCAGAGTGATCATGGGCCTCTTAGCTGCATCTCTGATCAGTCTTCTCCTTGTTCCAGATGTAAGTTTAGAGAGACGGCCGGGTCTTGGTAGATTTGCAGTGGTCTGATACTCCTTCCATTTCAATATGATTGCTTGCACAGTGTTCCTTGAGATGTTTAAAGTTTGGGAAATCCTCTTGTATGCACAAAAAGACAAAGTGGAAAATGTGGCCAGTCCATCCAGTCTCTGTCCCTCTGACCATTGTATTTTTAAATTTGCTTGTTTTACTGCAGTGTCTTTACTTTGCTTGTAGAATTAACATGCTTTCAACTTGCTTTTTTTAATTTGGGATACAACCTTTTTTTTTTTTGGTGCTAAAATAACATCCTTACAATGTGCTCAATGACTCAATCTTAATCTCTGCATGGAGTTTTCTGATTATGATTTGATGCTCACACAGCACGTGTTTCATTCTATTAAGCCTTTGTTTGGTCTCTGTTACAACCTCCTGGAACAGATGTCTGACAGCCGAAGGACAAAATGTAATCCCATTCCACCTAGGTGCATTTCACACTGCCCAGTGAGGTGGAAAAGTAGAATAACAGTGCAACAGCGGAAAAGCAAACTGGCTGTGTAAATGTGTCTTTGGGGGGCAGAGTCTCATAGAAATAAAGATGGACAGAGGCTTACCGGTCTGCAAAAAACTGCATACCGTCATGTGCAATATTGGATATCTGGAAATTCCTTAGAACACAGTTTACCATGCCATCTACAAATGCAGGTTAAAGTTCTATCATGTGATTAAGAAGACATATGTGATGGTCCAGAAATGTGGCCAACTTTTCTTGGCCAGAAAGACCTCCTTTGATGTCAGCTACACTAAACATACAAGGAAAAAGAAATCAATCAAGTATATGTCTGAATAACTACAAATTGTCTCAACTTTTTGTCAATTAAATCTGTTAATTTGCATTTAGAGAGAAACTATAACATTATGTTTTTTTTTTCTTATCATGCCAGCCTCCAGCGACTCACAAAGCCTTTTCCTCTCTTGAACCAACTGAACTGTGTAATGAGGGTCATAGACAAAACAAGAGTCATCCTAAGAAGGTTTCAGCCAGATGACACATTATCAGCCTTGAATAACGTAAGTGAGGACATTATTGGCTCAATTTTCACCTTCAACACACTCCAAGATAATTATAGATAATTATCAAATGGCATCAGATGTCACATGATAAAAAGAGGTTGCTAACTTTAGCAGGGGACAGTCATTTTGGGTCACTGGACCCTGGATGTCTCATAGGTATTGCTTATTGGACAGACAATCTCTAATTTACAATTGCTCCAGAACTCAGCCGCACGTGTGCTGACAAAGACCAGAGGGCGGGAACACATTACACCAGTTTTAAAATCATTGCACTGGCTCCCTGTGTGTTTCAGGATCGATTTTAAGGTTCTTTTATTGGTTTTTAAATGTATTAATGGTCTTGGGCCATCTTATTTATCTGACCTGCTTTTATCATATCAACCCTCGCGGACCCTGAGGTCCTCTGGCACCGGTCTTTTAACAATTCCCAAAATTAGAACAAAAACCCACGGGGAGGCTGCTTTCAGCCATTATGGCCCACAGCTGTGGAATAGCCCTGCCACAGAACATCAGGGCCGCAGAGACTGTTGATATTTTTAAAAGGAGGCTCAAGACTCTCTTATTTAATCTAGCTTTTGTATGATTTTATCTCCTTCATTTATCTATTATTTAATATTTTATTTATATTTATTTTTACCTAGTCTCTTAGTAATATATTTTAACATGGTCTGTTTTCTAGATTTATTATTGGTTTTAACTCCAGTGTTTCCTCATGGGGGCCCTCCATGCTGGGAGGTGCACATGATCTGCCGTGGGGCCGTCGTCTCGGGGATCGCTCAGGCCCGGGGGATGGGGGGGGGGGCCTGCACCATGTGGGGGCTTCCCCTATCGGTACGGGTCGGGGTGGTCTCTGGCGGCGTCATCTGTAGCCACGGGCGGTGCTACTCCCGGTATGGACGGCTCCCAAAAGATGGTGTTTCCTCAGTAGGTCCCTCAGTGTTCAGCCATGCTTTAGACACAGTTTGTTCTGGTCATGTCGCTCTTTTTTGGGGTTGGGTGAGGGGTGGTGGGTGGTGCTTAGCTCAGTGGGTGGGTCGGTGGGGTGGATGTATGTTTGAATGTGTGTCCGTGTATATACTGTGTGTGGGCACTTGTATATGGGTTTGGGGGTCTCTGTGTTTTTAATCTTCTTGTTGTTCAGCACTTTGCGTTGCAACATAATTTGTATGAAAAGTGCTATATAAATAAAGTTTGATGATGATGGTTAAATTTCAAATGATGCATTTACTAAGACTGTTGATTAAAGCATGGGCAAAATAATGAGATAAACATCTATGACACATTGAAACAATTTGCATTATGCTGACTTTGTCACAGCATAATGGAAGCATCTGTATGTATGTATGTAGGATGTATGCAGAATTTTCATAGGTAGAAAGGGGTCTGGTACTTTTACCAATTACAGCCTGTTGTGACTGGTTCAACATGTTCTGTACTGGTGGAAATGGCTGTAATTGGTACTTTTACCAATTACAGCCATTTCCACCAGTACAGAACATGTTGAACCAGTCACAACAGGCTGTAATTGGTACTTTTAGAAGGTTCCTGGTTTGAACCTCTGCAGGGGCCTTTCTGTGTGGTTTGCATGTTCTCTCCATTTGCTTGCGTCCTCCAGGTACTCCAGTTTCCTCCCACAGTCCAAAAATATGCATGTTAGGTTAATTGGTGGTTCTAAACTGCCTGTAGGAGTGATTGTGAGGCCATTAATGTACCCAGTATTGAAAGTGAAAACTAGCAAAAGAGACGAAGAGAGGAGAAATCAACGTAAAAGTTACCATCTGTTTTCTTATTTGGTGTGTTCTCATCCCATTTATCACTGTCTCACTGTCGGTGGAATTGCATATGAGATAAATGAGCTAAGAAAGTTGGCGGTTAGTTCAGCTGTTGATTTCTCTTTTAATTTGAGAAGTGGGTATAAAGTTTGTGCTGCTCACATCCTACAGATGATAGTTTGAAGCCAAGAGGAAATGAAAGCAGCTTTTTATTTGTTTAATGGATAATGTTCAATCATCCATTTCTCTGTTACATGTTTAGTTGCTCATTTCACTGTTATACTCATTAATCATAATCTCTAATGCTTGTCTTTTTTTTAATGCGGAAAAAAGACTCATTAATATGAAAACAGAATAAAATTTAGTTTAATCCATTTCATAGTTCTTTCATTTATCATTTTGTGATCTGTTCAAATCACAAGGAACTGATGGAGAGGCACATTAAACCTCTTTCATTTAGAGCTTGACTGTAAATCATTTAATGCTAATTAAAATACTGAATTCTGTTAAAATGCCAAGTAATAGTAATAAAATAATAGTAAGACATTAACAGCTTAGTACAAAAAATTGTCTTAATCTTCATTGCTAGATTTTATGTCAATGACAACTGCATTTTTTTAATCTCTTTTTGACTGACTGATCTATTTGAGGGAAATATAGCCATTCATTTTAGACAAAGAAAATTTTATATTAACATCCCACCCAGGATCAGCTAGCAGTGGCTTCGCACATGAACGGTTTACAGTCTGGACTGGAGGAGCGAACATTTTCTTCTCTGACTGCAGCTGAGAGGGACTGTGTCTGGTGTGGACTGGGTCGTCTGTGAGAGCTTTTGGACAGGGAGAGACTCACTGCGGCTACTCATTGAGAAAAGTAACTGTATGTGCTTTTATGCCAAAGACTCTAAAAGTCTCCAATAACACTAGAAAAAGTCACTGGATTTGTAGCTAATCACTTTTATGAAAAAAATAAAGTCTCTCTCTCCCTTATTTAACCGCGAAAAATAAGGGATCACTGTATTTTTATCTCCAGGAAATGTTTTATTACACTGAGTGCACGACAACGAATTTGTACTTGTTTTACTTATTTTACTTGCTCTGTTGTGACAGCCACAATTTAACTGAAACAATCAAACATCTCCTGCAATTTCCTCAACAACTCCAACTGCAGAAATGGCGGGATGCTGTTTAAAATGTAAATAGTAACAGAATCCAGAATGCAAACCCATATTGAAAGTGAGAGATTTTGCCACTTTAAGAAAAAAAAAAATGCTCATTTTAAATTTGACAGCAGCACCTCTCAAAAATGTGTTTGGGTTCAACTAAGTGGTACTAAACTGCACCCAATTAGAGGTTAGTTGGCAACAGGTCAGTTAACATTGGGTATGGATTGTTTTCCATTGCTATGGACCGCACATCTGTCTAAATGTGGCGCCAATCTATCAGGCAACATTTTATAGCCATTTTATAACCCTGACTTTTGAGAAAAGCCTAAAGGTGATGTGACAGTGGGTAGTTTTTATAAAGTCTTTGGTGTTTTACCAAGGGTGGTATTTCACCAAATGCTTGATAGATTTTGGTGACTGACATTTATGCAGAATCTTCACAGCGAACAGAATCAATGTGAAATCCACAAAGTGACATCACCTCAGTCATTCTCCAATCAGAACGAAGCACACGTTGTCTGGCTTCTGAGACGTTCACTATGTGTGCTGTCTGGTTTTAGGTTCTGCCCATACCAGCAAAAAAGTTTTCGATATGTCACAGAAACTTGCAATTACATTATGATACTTTCAGAATTGGGCTGTAGAAAGTGAAGTTTTTTATTTGCTGTTTTTGGGCTGCTGGCTCAGTGAATTTTTATTGTGTCGGGCTGTAGCTCAGCTGAGATCAGCCTTTTTGCAGAAGGTCGCAGCCGGTCAATTATGAAGTTTCCTGTGGCAGTACCTGTCTTTTTTCTGTGTTCATTTGACTGCTTGGTCCTGGAACTGTATTTTGTTTTGGTGGAAAATGGTCTTTATTGACTAAGAGCTGAACTTTTCCCCCCTTCTTTGGTGTGCTGCATGTGTATATTGTATCATGCCTTGTATCCTGCCTTGAATGATCTCTGTGTCAGTTGCCCCTGGTGCCTGAGGTGCACCTTAGGTTTACTGGGAGCAGTGCCATTACTGTCTGAACCTTTCTCTTAGACAGGGTTAGGGTTAGACACAACATGCTGACAGAACCTATTAGATGGTTCATATGCAGCCCTTAAGTGTTTAGATGCATCCTGATTCCGGAATAAATTATTCAAATGTTGTACGGGCCAAAGCCAGCTGATGAAAAGTTATAGTGGTGCTGCAGCAAAACCAAGTTAACAGTAACAAGACAGGCCCATTGTTCAGACACACTAAAATAATAAGCAACCACAGTTACAGTAATTACAATTATCAAGTAAATCCACCACCACCACTAATTTGCTTGATGCGTTTTTCTCCAAGTAGTGCTGAGTCTTTCACCTATAACCAGGACAAACACCGTTGGTCTTATTTTTATGCTTGGCTTGCACGTCATATTGTAGACCAGATGTTCTCCAGTGAGAATTAAACTGATTTAAAGAGTTTAGTGAGGACAGCATGAAAGTCATTTTTTTTCTGCGAAATTTATATTATTGTCTGCAAACAACAGTGTAAGGTATTACCATTGTTAGCTGAAATAAAGTGTGGATCAGTAAATCTTACTCTAGCATTCTAACTGTATGCATTTGCATCTAGAGTACATTTTTAAACACATTAAGGTCTCAATAACTTTGAGATTTGCATGTTGTTCATGCCAGTTCACCAGGGGCCTCATGTACTAACCTTGCATATGCACAAAAAGGTTTCATACGTCATTTTCAGATGTACTAAAAGTGGAATGAATGTGAGAATGTCCAGTGCTTCACATGCATTTCATACAGTGCCGCAGGAAGTAGGGGTGCTGGGGTGCTGCAGCCCCCCCTGTTGGTGGGGCTGCAGCACCTCATAAATGTAAAAACAAAACAAAAAACAAAACAAAAAAACATTGAAAACAAGGGAGAAAAAATGTGGTAGGAAAAACAAAATGTTTAAAAATTACTATAAATTCTAGTGGTCTGGTGTAATGTGGATCATGCATTTGGTACCTAGGCCAGTGCGGATTTAGCGCAATATAACAAGAAGAGGGCGCTGCATAATTTAGAGATTACGCATCACTGTATTACTTGCATACGTTTTTATTCTCTTGAGGTCAGAGGATGTCTGGTCAGTAGTTGTGGTGGATGTGGGAATAGTCACGGCAAGACACGTACAGCTGTGGCATGATCTCATTCAGATGTTTGCTGTGGAGGAAACCAAGGAGATCTTTGGGACATTTCACTTCAAGGTCCGTCATGGCTTACATCACAGTCACTTCTGTTTTTAAACTGGTCAGATCATCAAATAGAGCTCAGTGGCTCTGATGTCAAGCTGAAAAAGGTTGGATGCAGGGATTTATTTCTGATATGTCTGAAACTGCTGGTAGTCGAGGAGGGACAGGAATATTAATTGTTCCTGATTTTTAAATCGGTTCAGTATCTGGCAGATAACGTTTTCCAAAACACTGTTGTGGAGTTTCTTTTACTGCGCACGTATCTCTCCGTGCACTGGCCCTCTCCTTGCGCTCGGAGCACCAGAGATGCATTCAGTGAAAGATAGACATCATCATATATGTTCCTCTCGCGCAATGGTATCACAAAACTATTTCACCCCTGACAGCCAGAACTGCTCATCCAATGATTGGTTCTGTAGTATTTTAAAAAGCACATAGGCTGCGCAGCGTTACATCTGTCATCTCGTCTACCAGCGACAAATTGTGTTATATACTATATAGTTGACAACCATATAGTTGATACGGCTCACACATACACTATATATGTCATGGTCTGGGGCGGCCATGACAGCCATTTTAGGTTGTTTTTTGATATGTGTTAAGTTGGCATATCTCCCTGTATTTGTGTTTCCTGTTTTACTTTAAAGGTCTGTCTTGTCTGTGTTGTTTTCTGCTTTCTTTCCTCCCTCTTGTTATCCTGATTGTCTGCACCTGCCCCTCGTTTGTCCCTCTGTCTATTTAAGTCTTGTCATCTTCCCTGTCTGTGCTGGTCTGTCTTTTTTTGCTCCGTAAAACCATTGTGTCAAAGTGAGTTAAAAGCCAAGGAGAATAAATATGTTTTAAGAGGCAATTTAAAAACAGGAAGTTAGTCAGTCTGTCTGATGTTTATCAGATGATCATTCCAAAGTTTCGGGGCAATGACAGAAAATGCCTGATCAACTCTCTTCCTCCTCATTGTCTTTGGGACCACAAGCAGCGACTGATCTGCCAGCGTGAGGGAGCGTGAGGGAGCGTACGGCTGCAGCAGGTTGGACAGATACTGTTGTGCAAGGCCATGCAGACATTTATAAGCAAATAAAAAAATTCAAAATCAACCTGAAAGCGAACTGAAAGCCAATGTAGTGATGCCAAAACTGGGGTTATGTGCTCATATTTTTAAGTACCAGTTAAAAGATGAGCTGCAGCATTTTGAACCAGATGCTGTCATGACAACAACGTCTGGCTCATCCCAGAATGCAGAGCATTACAATAATCGAAACGATGCGAGATGATTAACCCCAGATTCATCACCTATTCTGGCCACGCTTTGCCGGTGCGCTGTGGTTCTCCACTTCACCTCCACTTTTATGACTTTTTGGTCATTAGGAGTGTGCTAATGGCTGAGACGCACTGCACGCTCCCACTCCATCTTATTCTTTGACTATTTATGCCTGAAAACAAAGTCCTAGATAAAATATTTTTCCTGGCCTCAATTCCAGAAAAGAGTGTTTCAAGTTCACACGCAGTGAAATTTCTCCTTTTCAGCTTGCTTTTGGCATCTCCTTGTATGAGGGTACTGTCCATGCGTTTGTGTACTTATTATCATATTTAACCCGCCTGTTATGTTCATTTCTCAGGAACAGCAATAATGTTCCTGGGTCAATTTGATCCAGGGCTTGTTTGTTAATTCAAAAGTGTAAAATCTTGATTTATTATTATTTTCTTATTATTCTATTTTTTGAACTTTTACTTTTGGAATGATGTTGATAAATTGACAAGAAAACCGCATCTTCAGGGTCAAAGTGACCAGCTGAATTAAGATTAAAATCTACTGGAGTTACAATGAAAGACAACTTAAAAATTGTCTTTGAACCAGAAATGAACAAAATAAGAAAAATCTAAATAACGGATTATTTTGTACATCAGAATTGTTTTGTGCATATGAAAATTTCCACACAAGTCTGAGTTCATAAGGGCCCCTGATCACTTTGGTCAATCTAGTCATGAAGGGCCACTGCTCTGCATGTCTTAAATGTTTCTTTGCCACAACACATCTGATTCAAATGAATAGATTTTCATAAGCTTATAATCATGGTCTGCACAAGTCTGTTAACGACACATTCATTTGAATCAGGTGTGTTGTGGCAGGGAACCATCTAAGACTGGACATGGACAACTGTGACCTGAGACATGTCAGGTATTGTCTTACAAACCTTCTGTGTATAGGACAGGAAATTTAACTTTCTTCTAGTGAGTTGCTCTTTCTACAACTCAGTTTTCCTTAGTTTACATTGAAAGTTTTACTTAAAGCCTAGTATTGTTTCTGAATATTTTACAGGATACAAACTAAAAGAATGAAATCAATATCTGTTCCAACAATACATCTTTACTTCTTCTTGCCTCATGGAAATGTATTATCTTTGCAAAACAACACGTACAATCATAAATATACTTTTTTTTCCTTTTTTTTTTTAGTGTGTCTTTATCTGAAATCATCCATCCATCCATCCATCCATGTCCTGTGCAGGGTCAAGGGGATCTGCTGGAGGCTGTCTCAGCTCTCTGTGAGTGAAAGGCAACCCTGTGCTGGACTGGTGGCCTGTCCAGGCTGTACCCCTATCCGAAAACTATCCATCCATCCATTTTCTATACCCGTTTCATCCTTGAAGGGTCACGGGGATCCAGGGTTATTATAGTTAACGAAAACTAAGACTAAAACTAAAACTAGCAATGAAAAAATATTTCAGTTAACTGAAATAAAAATAAAAACTACAATTAAAAAAAAAACGAAAACTAAATAAAAACTACAATGAAGGATGTAAAACTAACTAAAACTAAACTGAATTGTAGATAAATTCAGCTTCGTTTTCGTTGTCGTTTCGTTTTCTCCCTCGATTACTGCCATAGAGATTACTGCCTGTCCTGCAACAGCCGCTATGATACCCTCCCTCCAGAGAGGGGCAGCATAGCGGATATAGACTTTTTCGGGCCAGCCCCCCGGAAGTACCCCGTCCGCCATTGCGGGGTTGTGCTACAGAGCGACACTTTCACCGGCTCGCAGATTAACCAGTGTTATTCTCTTTCTACAAATATATATTTTTATAATGTCGAGTCGGTCGAGTGGGAATAATGTTCCGTCATAAACTGTGCCAACAATGGTGTGAAAATTCGACAATGGAAGAAGAAAGTATGCACGAAGACTGCCTTGTTTGCAGAACAAGAAGTTAGGAAGACGTGGGTGAAAAATATCAACAGAAAGAACTTTGTTCCAAATGAATACAGCCGGGTGAGTTTTCGTTAACATTCAATCTCGAACTACTCATAGTCTCGCTGAGAGTCCCGGACGATTCTGGCCGAAAGAACAGCAGTATGAGGCTACTGTAGCCCTCGGTACTAGCACAAGCCTATAAATGAATGAATAAATTAATGAATGAATGACTTAGGAGAATGATAAAATAAATTAAATATAACATTAACACATAGCCTAATTTACTGCTCGCGTTAACATTACAGCAGCATAATCTTTATGGCTTGTTGACGTTAGTTATAGCCAGCGTTCTACAGTTTTTAGTGTTTGATTATGGGAATAGATCATGCTATTTCCATAACCAATCATTAAAAACAGCGATAAACTACCTTCATCTGTAACTGGAGGCCACTGCCTAACATCATCAATCCAAGACATGTCTGTGTTATCCGTAACAGATCCTCCACGCTGCTGTGTTTGGGTTACTTGATGGAGCAACGCACCCTCCAGTTATGGCGGGGCCACTAGGGGGCGCATGACCACAATTTTCAAGTCGAAAAGGTGTATAATCTGCTGCATACTGCAAGAAGAAGAAAAACTAAAACTAAGACTAAAACTAAATAAAAACTAAACTGAAACTAGTCAATTCCTCAAAATAAAAACTAAACTAAAACTACTAAATTACTTGTTGAACTAACTAAAACTAAACTGAAATAAAAAAGCAAACTGGAAAACTAAATAAAAATAAAAACTAAAGAAAATTTCAAAACTATAATAACCTTGCGGGGATCCGCTGGAGCCTATCCCAGCTGTCTACAGGCGAAAGGCAGGGGGTACACCCTGGACAGGTCGCCAGTCCATCGCAGGGCTATCCGAAAACTAATGACTGACAATTAAAGTGCTCAGTACCACCTCCCTACACCATCCATGTTTAGTTTTGTGTATATTTTATGAAAAGGGAGGGAAACACAGCTATATTAGCTGTATTTGCTTTCATATGCATTTGATTTGACAGTAGGGCATTCATGGGAACCATTTTTTTTTTTTCACACCACTAAAATGTGGGCGTTTTAAAGCAAAGGATAAAGCAGTAGGTCTTAGGCTACAGCAGTAAATGAAAGTAAATAGATGAATAGATTCAAAGAGTGTGTCCCTGCTAAATTTTAAGCTGCCGCAAAGCTGCCATAAACTGAGCAATATGGCACTATTGTACAAACAGGGGCCAAAGCTACCCGCCAAAATTAAAATTACACAAAGCAGTAGGGTGTTCTACTTCAGGGTTCACTAAATTTTAATCAGTGATCTGGCTCCGTGGCCAACTGACTTTTTGTTTCAGGTTTTGAAGGGCGGCTTCCCTCCTAAGAATCAGCTATACGCATGTTTACGTGTTTGTGTTTTGTTCATCAACAGGATTTTGAACCAGTTGTGTTTTTCAGAACTTTTCCCAGCTCCCACTATTTTCCAACAGAGCATGTTGGATGGATGAGTGGTTCGTAGCTACAAACAACATATTGTGTGATGATGGAAAGGTTGAAATTTACTCTGTTGAGGCAAATAAAGGCAGATTTGAACCTCATAGCCTTTGTTTTTATGAGATATTCATTGACTTCACTTGTCTTTTTTTGTTTTTAAATAGGTGTTGATTTATTTCAATTCAGCAAATCTGCAGTCAGTAATAATCTATAGACTGAAATATACTGTTAATAATTTGTCTTTTTTTAATCTATGAACACAATCTAAGTTACACTATAGACAGCAGTGTGTGGCCTTCTAAAGATTGGAAAGGAGGCTCAAGAGAATGAACTTGAAGCGTGGAAACAAGTTTTTCCTCTGCTTGAGAAAGATATGATGGGAGCCACAGTATTTTTAAAAGCTAATTTTTCACAGTTGCATGTCTGAACTCTGAAGTTCAATTATTTGACCAGTTTTATCGCTGTTGTCATGTACAGCACCTTGAAAAAAAATATGATTATGAATTACGCAATACTATGTTTAATTTTCCAGTTGAGCTGTTCCACAAAGAGAAGCTGTGTGAACATTTATACAATGACAGTCTTCAGTCAGACCTCCCACTGACTCTTCTGGGCCACGGTTGACAGCTAAATAATTTACAGCCCAGTGTTTAAGCAGTGTACTTCAACTATTCTGCTAGAGTTTAGGAGGAAAAAGGAAATGACAGACAGCTACAAGAAAGTTAACGTCACTTCTAGTTAAATTAGAGCTCAGGATGCTGTGACAACAAAAATGTCCTATGGAGTTAAACAAGTGAAAAGGGAGGCAAACAAAATACTATGAAAAGACTCTTTGACAAGGACTCTGTGGAAGACTTTTAACAAGAGCTTAAAGGAGACATATGCACTTTTTCAAAGGGTGATACGATTATCTGAGGTCCTGATTAAACATCCAACTTTGATCAAAATACCAGTTAAGCTACAACAGCTCTGTGTTCAGTCATGAATTTAAAGGCTCTGTTTATATCAGCTGGTTTTAGGGGGTCTTCAATGGGGTGTACCTATTGTGAGATTAGTCACACAGCTTTGCGCTACCATAAATTTACCATCAATTTGGACACAAATTCCACTATTAAACTCTTGCAGAACACTTTTACTGTATGAGAGATTATTAATTACAGAGACTTCTTTTGCCAGAACTTCAGCCAGAAGTATTTGGCACCAGTCCCTATTTTTGGGACAGTCTCGTCACAAACCATGTGGTGATCTGCCCCATCCTGGTAAATGCTGCACTGCAAACATGAACGCTGAAGTAATATAACAGCCAATCGGTGTGTGGTATAAGAGTCAAACTCATCATAATTTCTCATTTACATATAGGGTTAGGTATCCTTTGTTTGTTTTGTGGCTAATGTTATAAGACTGTTGCTTAAATGGGAACATTTCACCAATATTTTCAAGTCTGGGAATTTGGGAACTTTATATTTTCTTGGAAAAATCAAAGATGATGCATCAAAGAAGTCAGATTTAAATTCATCAATTTTATTCAGATAGAAAATGAATAAAAAATCTTTAGTGTGGTATATTTGGTCAAATAAAACATAAGACATAGACCTGGTAGAGCATTAATAGCCTTAAGTGAGTATATAACTCCTGATGGGAATTTGCTGTTTATAGCAAAGGGGAAAGGTAAATATTTTCAATATCCCTCTTCTCTGGTAAAACAACAAATGCATGACAAGTTGTTGGGAAGGCTGAATAATTCTACTCTAATCTGATACTGTGACATCACATTAGGTTGCAAAGCTGAATAATCACTGAATGACATACAGTATAGATGCCAGCAGGTCAAAAACATAGGGAAATGGTTGTGTTGCAACTGGGTTGTGTTGTTATTCTAATTATTCTGTTATTCTAATGTTATTCTGATGATGGTCATGATGATTTGTTAAATTTTCTACAACTGGAAAGCCTCACATATGATAGTGTATTGACACTGAGTGGAAAGATAATTTATTTGCTTATTGATAGAATTTTCTTTTGTAACTTCAATTTTTTTCCCCTGGTGTCTAAAGATAAAGGCTAAAAAATCAAACTGGAATCGGGGGACCATCTTGTATGAGTATGTTCTCGTTTAAGCATTTTTTCTTTTTCAAATATAGTAGGTAAAAAATCATTTTACAACATTTTCCAGTCCTGTTTGGGGACCCATAGCACGATTTAGATTCCATTAAATCCAGCTTTATTTGTATTGCATCCATTTCCATATAAATTGTCTCTAAGTGATCACCCCTGAACAAAAATTAAAGGTCACAAGGAGTAGCAAGTAAAAAAAAAAAAACCTACACAGAGAAAACCTTTAAGTTAAACAGACTTTTGGATGTTTAAATGCTTAACCTCTCGTGTTCCTCATTTTGTGTACCTCATTCAAAATACATTATTACCAGCCTAATAATAGTTTATTCATTTAAATAAGGTGCTTTTGGACAGGGAGCACCTACAACTTTAAAGTCAAACCCTTTGTCTGTTTATGAACAAGTCATGTCTGAGGAAAATGTCAGTGTGACAAGAGAAGTTGATGTTTGGTGTTTGTTGGTCTGTGAACCATGTATTGAGGAGATGTAAAGAAGTTATTTAATTTAATCTTTAATGATGAATATTTTCAATCCCTCAGTTTGTTATAGCCAGAAAAACAACCACCATCATATCACAGTTTGAGAGTGAAGCACAACCTGCTCTGCATATTTGGTCTCCTGTGTAAAGGTGATGATAAATCAATGGAAATGCATGAATTTGTTGTTTGCCTGGCTAACAAAGGATGATCTATTATAGAACTAGATCAGTTTGGAGAAACAGAAACAGAAAAAATGAACCTTTAACTGTACATCTATTGGTCTATCTCATATTGAAGTTTGACGTGACCACTGGCAGATTTGGCAGTGGTCACGTCATTCCTCCATGTTACATCAGATCTGCTCCATGTGTTCACTGTCGTGCTGTTCTTACTAGTTACTTCAGTGTGGCTCCATCTAGTGGCACAGATGTGTAATGACAAAAGAAAGTCCAGTCCTTGGTTATAAAACAAATTCAGTTCTGTGGCCTGTTTCTTTAAAATTTCGTATTTTTGATCCAAATCTAAAATTGAAATATAAAAAACAGGTTGTTTTTTTTTGTTTGTTACATTAAAAAAATGAAAAAACATAACAAAATGTCTTTTTTTTTTTTTTTTTTTTTTTGATTAACAATTGAAAATGGAAAGAATGAATGATACACGGATTGGTGAAATTACTGAACTTTAACATGGACATTTTTATTTTAAAGTTCTCCAAGACGGAGAGTTGTTATTTGTAACAAATGCAAGTTGAACTCCCCGTTAAAAGTTTCTGCGGTTACCTCTGAAATTGCTTGTTTTAATGTTCTGATTGGCCTGAGCCACAATCATTTTGTTGGATTTTGTTTGTAGACTTTTTTTTTTTTTTTTTTTTATAAAAACAGGATGACATTAATGCCCTGGCAGTGGCAATAAGCTATATTTTATTTTACATTTTTTAAGATGAGATTTACACTAAATATGTGTTACTGACAAGTGTTGATGTTAAAAGTGTTTGAACAACAAATGTTATGGCACTTTAGTTCATATGGCAGCAGAACATTTCAATAAAAGTGCATTTTACACAGCTTTTGAATTCATTATTTGGTTTTGCGTATGCAGTGCGAATAATCGTTATTAATCAGCGAAATAATGTTATTAATCGCAATTAAAAATTGTAATCGTTGCCCAGCCCTAATATATACACATTATTGTAAAGTGCTATATGTAGCAACTGTCATTCTTGAAGATCTAGCAGACTCCCTTTGCAGTCATTTAAAAATGTGGACAACTTTATCATGTCTGTGTACGTTTGATTCTTTGGATTTCAGGCAGTGAGTGTTGGGGATGGTGGTGGTGGGGTGAAGGGGGAGTAGATTTTAGCTGCTTCACTTTGAAAGTGCAGTTTCTTTAAATGCTAGAACTTATGGAGAGTTGAGATCCATAATGCTTTGAGAAACTGTTTATTTTGACTTAAGTATCTATGCTTGATCTACTTATAAGCTGTATTGACTATGTGCATAGAATGGCAACTCAGAGAATAGACCACATGCTGTGTTGTTATTCCTCTCCTACCAAAACACTCAATCCACTGAGATCACCACATGTGACACAATTTAAAATAATTATCATTCCAAGCTGAAAATAATTATAAAGCATAGATTTTCTGGGACTGAACCCTTGTGACTTTTTTTTTTCTTTTTTTTGAGAACTTTGTGCTTAATGGGTGACTGCATCCAACTATTATCCACTAGCTTCAGTAATTACAATTATTTAAGTCACTGAAATTATTATCCCTTTTTCTTCTCCATCTTTCAGATATCTTTCAGTGTTTCCTTTAATGCATAAATTACGCATATTTGTCTACAAGATGCGTAAAGCTTGCAGCAGAGGAAATCATAGTCTCGGATATCTATGAGGCTAAACACTGCAAAGCCACAAAACTCACAAAACAGAGTATTTACAATAGAATTAGACAGGAAGTGCAATTTCCTTTTTAATATGAGGATTTATCAGAAATACAAGTAAACCCACAGTGAATAATCATGTGTAACTGGAATAACAATATTATAAGAAAATTTGATTACTTAATTGTAAAAAGTATTATGAGCATATATTAGATGCAGTTCAGGCCATAAGTAGATTTTTTTATTTTCATTCCTGCCGTTGGCTTTTAGTGTTTTTTTTTTTTTTTTTTTTAGACTGTTGCTGCCATAAAGATTAAAATGACCTTATATTTTCCATAAGATGGTAAAATGCCTCAGTTCAATTATCTGATATGTTCATCTTCTATTGGGGAAAATAAATATGGGTTTCATCGTTGCATTTTTTTTTTTTAATTTATTTTTTCCACAGCACCCGAACTTTTGCTTGCCCTGTACTTATCATTCACCTTCTTTTGATCAAAATCTATGAGAAAGATTGTGCTAAGATGTACACTGTCTGTACAGTAGACATTTTTAGCAAGTCCACTGAAACTCCACAGACAGATGTGAAAACCTTGGAACACTTGAAAATAGTTCTCAGAATGAAGAAAGTATCCGGTGACTCAAACAAGCAGCCCCGCTTAGTTCAGCTGTGATCTTATATCATCTGTATTCTCAGCCTGGTTGTAACATTGATGGGCTACTTTAATGTTTATCTCTGAGAGGGTAAAACCTGAATACCTCATATGCTTTCCTTTGATCCTTCTGGATATTTGCTTTCAGAGTGTGTGGACATGTGTTCAGTGTATGATTGATGTTTGTACTAGGATAGACTCTCTAGTTGTGAGGTCATGTAGTTAGAAATCAAGGGATATTTCTACAAAATCTGTTCCAAAAATGTTGAGATGCTGAGTTAAATGTAGAGAAGAACATGATGCAAGTATTACCGGGTCAACAAATTCTAAAACAATTTCAGAATAATATATCTCGACATAAAATTGCAGTACATAATGTTACAAAAAAATTAATAATCTGTAGAAATGTCTGTAAAAATTAACACTGGTTGAAGATGATCTTCAGGCCTTCAGATGCCACTACAATAAAAATAGGCATGATTCTTGAATGGAAATCACTGCATAAACTCAGTAGGACTTCCAGAAATCACTGTCTAGAAACAGATCTCTGTGCCATCTGAAAATGCAGGTTAACGCTCCATCATGCAAAGAAAAGGCCATTTATGGACATGATCCAGAAATGCCACAGTTTTCTCTGGGCCAAAACACATTTAAAATGGACGGACAAAGAGAAAAACTGTTCTTTTGTCACACTAATTAAAATTTCAAACTATTTTTGGAAACAGTAGATGCAGCATCATCTGGAGTAAAGAAGAAAGGAACCATCCAGCTTCTTATCAGCTCTCAGTTCAAAGGCCTGTATCTCTGATGGTATTAGGATGCTACAGTATCTATAGCACTGTTCTTCAATACAGGTTCTCAGGGCCCACAGCCTCGTGTGTTTTTGATGTTTCTTTGTTCCTACACAGCTTCATACCTTCACAAAAGTTCACCGTTATTTTGTCATAAAGCTCTGCACAAGTTCCCCAGCACCCATTAATTTGAACCAGGTGTGTTGGAGCAGGGTAACATCCAAAATATGCACATCAGTGAGTCTTGAGGACCAGAACAGAAAATTGTTGGCCTGCACATCTGGAAAAGAATAATAAATGATGATATATATATACAGTGGTGGTAAAAAGTTTACATACATTTGTAAAGAACATAATGTCATGGCTGTCTTGAGTTTCCAGTTATTTCTACAACTCTGATTTTTCTCTGATATAGTGATTGGAACAGATCCTTCTTTGTCACAAAAAACATTCATGAAGTTTGATTCTTTTATGACTTTATTATGGGTAAACTGAAAATGTGACAAAATCAGCTGGGTCAAAAATATACATACAGCAATGCTAATATTTGGTTACATGTCCTTTGGCCATTTTTACTTCAATTAGGCGCTTTTAGTAGCCATCCACAAGCTTCTGGAAAGTTTCTGGTTGAATCTTTGACCACTCCTCTTGACAGAATTGGTGCAGTTCAGTTAAATTTGTTGGCTTTCTGACATGGACTTGTTTCTTCAGCATTATCCACATGTTCTCAATGGGGTTTAAGTCAGGACTTTGGGAAGGCCATTCTAAAACCTTAATTCTAGCCTGATTTAGCCATTCCATTACCACTTTTGATGTGTGTTTGGGGTCATTGTCCTGTTGGAACATCCAACTGCGCCCAAGACCCAACCTTCGGGCTGATGACTTTAGGTTTTCTTGAAGAATTTGAAGGTAATCCTCTTTCTTCATTGTCCCATTGACTCTCTGTAAAGCACCAGTTCCATTGGCAGCAAAACAGGCCCACAGCATAATACTACCACCACCGTGCTTGATGGTAGGCATGGTGTTCTTGGGGTTAAAGGCCTCACCTTTTCTCCTCCAAACATATTGCTGGGCATTGTGGCCAAACACCTCAATATTTGTTTCATCTGACCACAGAACTTTCCTCCAGAAGGTCTTATCTTTGTCCATGTGATCAGCAGCAAACTTTAGTCGAGCTCCTGGGTTGACTCTTCACCCTCCTGACCAATTTTCTCTCAGCAGCAGGTGACGGCTTGTGTTTTCTTCCAGATCGTGGCAGTGACAAAACAGTGCCATGCACTTTATACTTACAAACAATTGTTTGCACTGTTGCTCTTGGAACCTGCAGCTGCTTTGAAAAGGCTCCAAGTGACTTTCCTGACTTGTTCAAGTCAATGATTCTCTTTTTCAGATCTGTGCTGAGCTCCTTTGACTTTCCCATTGTAGCGTTTGTGGGTGTTTTTATCCAATGAGCCCTTTTTAAATGGCCTTAGAGAAGTCACCAGCTGTAGTCACTCATGATCACTCACAAGAAGTTAAGACGTCATGCTATGAAGCTTATGTCATTGACACAACTTTCCAAGTCTCCAAAATTGCTCATTCATGTTGCTGTATGTATATTTTTGACCCAGCAGATTTGGTCACAATTTCAGTCATAAAAGAATCAAACTTAATGAATGTTTTTTGTGACAAAGAAGGATCTGTTCCAATCAATATATCAGAGAAAAATCTGAGTTGTAGAAATAACTGGAAACTCAAGACAGCCATGACATTATGTTCTTTACAAGTGTATGCAAACTTTTTACCACCACTGTATAAATGACAACAGTAACAAAAACTCCCATTAAGACAATGGCTTTTTCAAGAAGGATCTTGTATCTGTCAGCAAGACAATGCTAAACTGCATCTCACATCTTTTACAAAAACTTGGTTTTGTAGTAGAGGAGTCCAGGTGCTAAACCGGCCTTCCTGTAGTCCAGAACTCTCACCACTTGAATAATTTTGGTCCACTTTGAAGTGAAAAATATGCCAAAGAAACCCAAAACTGTTGATCATTTCCAATCCTATATCAGACAGGAAAGGAACGACATTGTATGGACTGTTTTTAAAGGAAGAGGTGACACTACAGTACTACATATTATACTCTGTCTCAAGTTTTTATGCTTGTTGCTGTCACTAACTTAAGTTGTTTTCTTTCACTTGCTCTGGTGCAATAAAAAAATGCTTGCAGTTCATAGTATTTTTGCCTTTTGTTATATAGAATCTGTTTTGTTTTAGTATATTTTATAAGTGCAGTGTGAGTACATGAGACTGTTAATAACAGATCAGATGGGGATCTTTACTTTCTCTCAAATGTGTTACCATAGCAACTAAAATCATCACAGAATAAATGTTCAATGTCATATGCCTTTTGCTCATCAGCCCCGTGAAGACTCAGCTATAACCACAAGATTCCTCCTCTATTGCTTGTTGACATTCTTCACCTTCCTGCTTTGCTGTACCTTCCTCCAAACAAAATTTAGTTGTTTTGAAATTACATTATTCAAATACCGTCATAAATATTTATGGTGTGATATAGCGGGGGCCGGTCAGCATGTTCTGCCTCCAACTTTGTGCCTGTTGCAATTATAGAGCTGAATGACAACCAAATGTGAGGGATGCACAGAGAGAGAAAACAGGAATGTAATTTTGGATAAATGGTTTTGACCCATACTTGTCAAATCAATATTCTGGTAAAATTTCTTCTTCAGTTTAAGTACATACATGGTGTGTACTTGGGCCTCATGCATGAAATCCTTATAGGTACATTTTCACACAAGTCACCTCCTTACTAAAAACTCCAGATTCAAGAACCCTGCGTGAAGCTTTATTTTGATTGTAAGAACATCTGTATCTTCATGTATGCCAAATCAATCACAAAGTGGAAGCACACTCTCGCTGCTCAGTAATTAGTTTATTCCCCACACAGAGATTACCATATTAGAAGATGCAAAGGCACATCCTCATCCTGCATGTCTTACCCGTGGATATTGGCACATATAAAAAACAAGAGCAAGGAAGAAAAAATTGTCAGACAAAGCAACAGAGGTCATTTTAAGTGAAATGGAGTAAAAAAAAAAAAAAAAAAAATTATTTCTCTCAGTAAGTAGGCTACAAGCATGACTATGACTGGAGCTTGAAAACAGGTGACGAATGCAGTTGATTTCATGTATTCTTGTAACAAAGCCTTAAAAGGTTGAAAAATGGTTTGAAATGAAGTTGAAATCAAAAAACAAAAACAACACACTCATTTCTCTACATCGAAAAAAACATTACTGCATCCGGATGGGGGACGCCCCAAAGTTAACTCTCTGCTGCAGACAGCTGCACTCCCTCTTGCTGTAATTGTAGAGAGTGGGTTATTAGGATTCATATGTGATGGAGGCGGCGACATGCCTCCACAAGGGGTAAACGACAAACTCCAAAGGGAGCCAGGCCTTGTGGCAGCCAGGTTGTAGGCTCATAAAGAGTAAAGCCACTAGCTTCACGCAACCAAAATAACCCACAGGACAGTTCAATATGTTTCAACTATTTACATGCAAAATGCACAAAAAGAGTAGTTGTGTCAGTAAAATAGTGAATTATTAATCCACAAAGAGATTCAAAACAGCAAAGAAGAGGTCAGACTGTTTCGACTCTCCTTCTTGTTCCAACTGAGTTTGCTCCACACGATCCATCCCTCCCACCCCAGTCTCCAAAGGTCATGACCCTGTTACTAAACAAGACAAAATTGACAAATTCACATAAAGCATCTTCTGTCAATACATTATTCATGCATATTTTGTAAATTTGCATTAAGATATAAATATGAATTTATCTCATGTGTTAAATATTACATTCTCTTTATGAATCACAATATTTATGAATAAATGAACAGTGTAGACAACTGACATTTTAATACTTCAAGTGAAATGATCAATTTAATTTCTATGTAGACTGTATTTCGGTGGCTAAACAGGTAATGTATTGCTTTTTAACATACATTTCAAGAAGCATAACCCAAGCAAAATACAATTCATTTAAAACAAATGTGTTATACTGCATTTCTAATTCACTCATATTTATAACACATGTTTTGCAGGCATCTAATCATTGTGAAACTAACAGATCATATAACGCGTTAAGGTTGAAAAGTACAATGGCCAGCAACATTTATGTGTACCCATGAAAAGTTCACCAACTACTGGAATTTTGATGAATGCCAAAACATGTAAAAACACACAAGAATTTATTTTGCATAGCAAACTGTTTACACACAAACTCACCTTTATATGGATGAGGTCCGTGGTCCACGAACCAACTGTTCATTTAACAATGCATCTGAGCATTTAAACTTTTCATATTCAGAGATAATTTGTGATTTGTGAGAGGTTACCAATATTTATTTAACATGTTGTTGTTGTACATCTATCTTGTGCCATTATGTTTTGCTTTGGTAGTGAACAAAATAACTCCTGTCTCATCTGACCAGGATGATATAGGACCTAGAAGGTGTATTGGGACCTAGAAGGTGTATTGGGAGCTAGGAGATGTATTAGGACCTAAGAGATATATGAGGACTGAGAAGGTGTATTCGGAGCTAGGAGATGAATGTCACAGTGTGATTTGTTTGGGCTTCATGGCTTCTGCAGCTTTACATGAGCAAATTCAAAAACTTGGATATCTCCGTTGGATTCACCAGTACAAGGACAAGACCAGAACTGATCCTGCAAAGCAGACTTTGGGAAATATGTCCGAGTTCATCAATGTAAATAATGGATTTCTGGTAGATTTAGATATACGTTTTTGTCCACCATTCCAGGAACTGTAGAACAATATGACAGGTGAATCAAGGCCTTGGTATTAATTTAAGGAAATAAGGTAGTTCATTAATTTTCTTACTTTTATTTATTTATTTATTATTGTAGCTGACTGACAAACTCAAAAATTAACTGTCTCTGAGCCCAACAAGCCAAAAAATGTTTGGTTTGTTAAACAAGAATTATTAACTAAAATTCACACTGTACAGTAGAACTGTTAAGCTTTGGTATTTTTATAAAAAAATCACTCAAACTATTGTCAAAATGATTTACAATTAGGGGGAATAAACTCAATATCAATTAGGTTAGAAAGTTCTTTATTATGGAAGAGTGATTAGAATGTGAGCACAGATAAGCCAGTGAAAGTCTCATGATCATCATGAGAAGAGTGGGTGTGTGGCTGTGAGCTCTCTGGATCACTGCCTGCTTCATATTCACTGTTTTCTAGAGATAGAGGAAGTGCTAATGCTCACCAACTCCTTTCCCTTCCAATGAAATGCAGCCGAGAAGCATAGTGGAAGTAGAGCCACAAAATCATTGAGTTCACTGAAATGCTACCCTTCATTTTTACATTTTAAAGGTAAATGCTGATATACTTCATGCTGATGTGTGGGATTAAAGAATGAGACACAAGAGAGCCGGCAAAGATGGAGGTGATATCAGGCAGAAACATACAGGAGGTTTGGCTGATTAGTATTTTTCCATCAACTATTGATAAGCCTGGGATAGTAAATCGTGCTACAGCATTTATCTTGGTCAGAAGAATTTCTTTAGGATCTGACAGATGATGTGAGTATGATGTTGATTTGTGTGATTGACAAATTATAATCACACATCTATTAGATGATTTTCTTGGCTAACAGCTAACACCACTTTTTCTAATTATATGATCATGTGGAATCCCACCATGATAGCTAATATCCCCAAAATAGCCTCAAATATTAATGAATTGTGTGGGCTGTTGGTACCTTTCAAGGGGCCACCTGCAGTTTTTCTTTTTAAAGTGAATGCAGAAGTGCTGTTTCATAAATGACCACCAGAGGGTGGCTCCAAAAGTGGGTAAATTTACATTGAATTGCATGTTAAAATGTCTAACTTCACATCAGATATAAACATACTTTACAGCCCGGTAGGATTTTGATCTCCATAGGTAAATCCTCTCCTATGATATGGGTCTCGTACCGCTTCCATTCACCATTTCCACAACTATAGGATGGATCAAACCAATCTCAGCAGGGTGGGGGCGGGCTTTATGTGATGACTTATAGAGTCACTGGTCAAAACAACCAAGATAGCTGCGCTTACGTGCATCAGTTTCTTCTGTGTTCATCAGTACTTCACCCTGGAAATCAAAGTCAAATCCAGAGTAATCTGTCTAATTCATTGTAACAAAGATGAAAAGAGTCAGTATGGATGGCCAGGCCAAGATATCACATCCATGACCGAAGTCCACAGAACTTTCAGTGCTTTACAGTGACTTCTGAACTGTGAATAAAGACCTAGTCATTATTATTTTAAATTAATATGTTTCAGATGTCTCAGTAGCGGGCAGTACGGTGGCTTGGTGGTTAACTGTTGCCTCACAGCTAGAAGGTTCCTGGTTCAAACCTCAGCAGGGGTCTTTCTGTGTGGAGTTTGTATGTTCTTCCCGTGCTTGCGTGGGTTTCCTCCAGGTACTCCGGCTTCCTCCCACAGTCCAAGAGACATGCCTGTTAGGTTAAGTGGTGGCTCTAAATTGCCTGTAGGAGTGATTGTGAGTGTGCGTGGTTATTTGTCTACGTGTGGCCCTGCGATGGACTGCCGACCTGTCCAGGGTGCACCCCTGCCTTTCACCTGAAGTGAGCTGGGATAGGCTCCAGCAGATCCCCGTGACCCTGCAAAGGATTAAGCGGGCATAGATAATGGATGGACGGATGTCTCAGTGGCAAAATCTGAAACAAGGAGTAATGTACAGATTGGATAGGAATTAATGTAGCGTAATGTTTGTTAGAATTAACAAAAACTAACTGTTGACGTTTTTCCCATTTGTGGAGAACTCAGTTCCTTTATCTACAAGAGCACCTCCAAGTGGGCTTCAAAACCCACTTATGAAACCTTTGGGTGATGTCACAGACATGTTTGTTCTATTTTACTTTCACCATCCTTTCTCTCTCAGAAAACTGTCACAAAATCCAGCTAGCTTCACCCGTCTGGTAGAGAGTTAGAGCGGCAACGCCAGGTCGTCATTTCAAATATTCTCCCTGAGCCCTGGCTAGTCTTCTATTCTACCTTTGGGACAGATTATTGCTTGTGGTTGCTTCAGTGTTCCTATATCAGCCTTTACCGAGCAGGAAAAAAAAAAAAATTCCCCTCTGGTCACGCATAGCTCTTAGCATCCAGGGAAAAGTGCATTGGTTTCTCCTTCTGTGTGTAAACAGAAATGCATTTATTTTCAAAACTAATAATGTTATTCTTTAAATGTTTAATGTTATTGTATATTTAGAAATATATAATACTGAACTTATATAGTGCTTCCTAGACACCATCATGGTGTCCCTAAGGCGCTTTACACTGGCCACTCATTCACCCATTCACACACCAGTGGGCGGCTGCTGCCATGCAAGGCGCTGCCAGGCCCACTGGGGGCAAGTTAGGGTTGATTTGTGATTTTGGATATGCAGTTGCGTTATGTACAGTGTTATCTGTCGGACACACACGAGCAAAGCTGTTTTAAATGTCGCCCTGACCTTTACAAAATTCTGCCACTGGTCAAATAAAACCAATCACATTAGACCTTAGGTGTAACGATGGCCATTGAAATAAATAAGCACATATGAAAGGTTAATGTAATATAAACACAAAAATGCATAGATATATTGTGCAAAGGAAAAGGAAGAATGTGGG